>JAWWEE010000085.1:47233839-47312666 GCA_035221455.1 Xenops minutus
ACTGAAAACAAGACCATACCTTTGTTTAAGCTGTTTGTTATTTCATGAGTGGAATTATGAAAAAAAAAACAAACAAACAAACAAAAAAAACCCCAAAAAACCTCCCCATGCACAGCTACCATAACAGGGTGTTTTTTTCTCCCTTCCCCCTGGTATTTCCTTTGGCAAGCGGAGTTTTTGCCCATCATATCTTATCCTATTTTTATTTCTCCACCAGCCCCACATCAAAGGGAACAGACAAATTCTGCTCAGCAGAGAAGAGCTGGGATACTGACAAACCTGGTTTCATTAGAGAAACCCAGCTCCTATGTGTGGTATTACATGACCTCAAAGGAGTTAAATAAGGCCAGCAAAGAAAATGACCACTCTTTCCAAAGCTTATAACACGTTATTTCAGACTAGAGGTCTTGGTTGCTAAAGAATCTGGAGAAACTTGAGAGTATTTAGGCTTTTAGCAAAGAAACCAAGCTTTGTGAAATTGTGCATAATGCCAAGTTTTTGCTCAGTTGTGTCTTCAGTCTTCCATTTAAAAAATATTGTCTGAGTTTTTTTGTTAGCATGTATGTTTCGCATTTATGTTATTACATCTCAGCTTTCTTTTTGGTCGCTCATGTCTTGACTTCATGTGTTGATTTCATTTCTGTTAAACTGAGTTTGCAGTGGTCCCATCCCACAACAGAATGGTTACAATTATTCCCATTCCCCAAAGATATATCTGAAGTGAACCAAATGGCTGAAATGGTTAGCATGTTAGAAATGTAAAATCCTTGGATGCATTCACAAGACCTGTGTGAGTTTCTGCACCTACAACCAAGACAGTGCTTCTATGAGCAAGTTCACCAAAAGCATGCCTAATGAACAGTATAGAATGATGAAATATCAAGGAATGAAGTTCAAATGCATATTGTGGCTAAATGTATCTGATTAGATATACTTCTTCAGGTGCAAGAGATAAGAGCAAAAAAGGAAACAATGAGAAAAGTATGCAGAAACTCTTCATCTGGCTTATTTGGATCCCTCACCTGATTTACAGTGGCTCCAACTGAGCCCTGCAAGACCATCTGGAGCATTTTGGCATCTGGTGGTTCTTGATTGGTGGCTGCAGTTAGTTCCTGTGTTTTTTTACGCATATCTTCAATAGCAACTTCAATTGGGCTTAAAACAAACTAATGGAAATGGAAGAAAAGATGCTTCATTACCTGAATCGTGTGCAGTTGACCTGTTCTAAATCTGACAATATCACTATCATTCTCCCATGTCAAAAACAGCAGTTGTGAAACCCAGGAAGACTGTTCAGTCTAAATATCATCTTGGAAGATACTGCATCTAATCCAAAGCCCTTTGCCATCTTATCATTTGCAAGAATAGGATGTGGATCAGACTCCCTGTTTGCATAAATTCATTATTATTCTAAGTAACTGACTTCATGTCTGAAATGGTGTTGCACTTTCTACAGTACAAGGCTCCCTGTCTCTAATTCAGCTCTGATCCCAGTCTAGTTCTCTGACTGTACTTCCAGCTACTTCAATTTTATCAGTTAGAAGTACAGCTGTAGACAGAACTCTACACATCCTCCCACACAGCATTACAACTAGTAGGTCCAAAGGAGAATGTATGCTAGCTATCCTCTCTTCTCTGTAGTAAATATCTATCTTGCATTTTTCTACCCCTTATATCTCCTGTTTATGAGAGCAACACCTGAGAAATCTAGCATTCTTTTTTTCTGTCAACTATAGAATTTGAAAGTCTTCCTACTCAGAGACTCCTTCAGCCCCTGAGAAATTAGATCTGTCTTCAAAAACCAGTTACCTCTTCTCTTTCAATGACATTGATTCTAGTTTTGATGTAGGGAAAAGCATGCATTGTTGTTAGGATGGTGTTCCTCTTGTATTGCTCACTAAGCTCTCCTCTGGGGCGCCCATCCTTGGTGAAAGGTGTAGTGTACATGAACCGACAGATGTTGAAGTTCTTCTCAAAATAGGTAAGTCTGTCCTTCATCTCATACTCATCAAAATATGGCTCCACAAAAGTAATTTGTATGTATGCCTAAGAAAAGAGGGAAGAACCATTGCAGTACTTTACAACTCAAGAAGTGTAAAAGGAATGACATGTGAAATATCCCATAGTTCACATTGGCTAAGGATGGTCCTAAAGAGCACAAAGCTTAAAATCCTCCAGGGATCATTCTCTTATTCAGAGAAAAAACTTGCATATAGGAGGGCACAGCTTAACCATGAGGCTCAGGACCAGAGCAGAGACCAGAGATCAGAACTCCTAATTTCCATACTCTGTGACAAGCTACCAAACTAAGCCTGTCACAGAGGCTTTAACACCCCTGGGCACAGAGATACAGCCAAGCTGTTTTTTTTTTTTGTTGGTGCTTTATTGTTTGAACAATCTTCCTTACTTTCTGTGACAAAGCACTCAACACTCTCAGTAGTACTTTCCCTACCTTATTGGGATCCAGCTTTGTTCTGTCAACAGGAGCAGAGTCCTTAATCACTTCCACAGCATCCTCCCCAAAACACTGGCCATAAAATCCCTGGAAAGGAAACAGAATTATCCCAAAATGTTTTTAGTCCTTAATGCAATGCTACTGATCTGTATGCCTCCTGGAGAAAGGAATGACAACCATGACGATTTCTGGGCTTTTTACAGTCAGCATACTGCTCCACAGATCACAGCTGGCTAGGGTAAGGCATCTTCTGACAAAGATCAGTGTGAGTTGCTCAGACAAATGCAGAACTTGAGGTCAATCAAAATATAACATTGGAATTCTATAGGAAAGCTGAAAAATACCAAAGCAAATATCTGGCATGGTCAAAATCAAATAATTCTATATATTACAGGCCTACTCATGAGAGATGTGGCCTTGAGTGAATGGCATACTTACATCATTATACTTTAAAAAGAGTGGAAAGAACATACACAAACAAAATAATATTATGGTACAAATCAGTTTGTTACTGATTGTTTTGTATAGCAATAAAGCTGTTAAGACTGTGTGAGTTCATTGGAAAGTATAACATAACATTTGAGATTGTCTTAACATAATGTTTTTTCTTTACCTCTAATCTGTGAGAAATCTCAGGAAGCTTGGTAATTGCAGGCTCCTTATAAACAAATTCCTGTTCATCCAAGTCCCCAAATTTAGATCCATAGAAACCAACGCGGAAGTAAGTTCCAAACATTCGTTTTTGACCCTAATTGATAAAAAGAAAGAGGAAATTTACAAGTGTTGCTGGGTTTTTTTGGTTTTGTTTGCTTTGCTTTGCTTTGGGGTTTGGTTTGGTTTGGTTTTTTGTGTTTTTTCTTTTTTTTTCTTTTTCATGTGAACGTTGTAGTATTTGCATGCCTATTTTTCCCAACTGACGCATAAGAAAACCCACAAGTCCTATATTTTCTCCATTTCAAAGCCACTTCTATATATCAGCAGTGTGGATGGATTAGAAGCATATATTCATGGTGGAAAGCACACAAACTAAGGGGACATTTGACTGAAATCTAACTTAAAATTTAGACTGGTCATGAAGTGGCTTTTATAAAATTAAATACCTTTTTAATTTTTTTTTTCTTATTCCACTGAATACATGTAACAAAATTAAAATTCTGCATTGAAAATTAATTTTGAAGAATTTGAAACTCATTAGATTCAGCAATAAGGTTCTTCTGAAGAAAGAGAAGGGGCAATGTGAGTGCTGAGAATTTAGTCAGGTTTTTGTATTTCTTCTCTTCTATGACTGAAAACCCTAATGAATTGACAATAAAATTATTTTTCTTAAACAGATGTGGCCAGGTGGACAGAGAGTTGTTCAGCCAAACCAGTTTTAAATTGATCTCTGCTTCTTTGTATGGAGAGGATAGAGCCTCTTTTCACTGCTGGCTGTGTAGGTAGACCAAAGCAGATGGAAGCTTTTGTTTGAAAAAGGAAATGGATCTATTTTACATTGTGGTGCCTTGATCCTGGCAGAATGCCATGTACCCACCAAAGCTACTATATCAGCCCCACCTGCAACTGGACGGGAGAGAGAAAATACAATGAAAGGTTCATGAGTTGAGATAGGGACAGAGAGAGATCATAAACCAATTACTGTTGTGGGCAAAACAGACTTGGGGAAACTAACTGAATTTACTATGAACCAAACCCAGAGCAGGATAATGAGAAGTAAAACAAACCTTGAAAATACCTTCCCTCTACCTCTCCCTCCTTCCCTGGCTCTACTTCCTCCCCTCTCCGTGGTGCAGGGAGATGGGGAATGGGGATTATGGTCACTTCATCAGAGGTTGTTTCTGCTGCTGCTCAGGGGGAGAAGACCTTCCTCTGCTCCCTGTGGGGTCTCGCCAACAGAGACAGTCCTCCACAAACTTCTCTAGTATGAGTCCATCCCATGGGCAACAGTTTTCACAAACTATTCCAATGTGGGTCCCTTTTCATGGGGTACAGAACTTTAAGAACAGCCAGCTACCATGTGGGTCCTCAACAGGTTTACAAGTCCTACCAGGAAATCTGCTCTAGTATGGGCTCCTCTCTCCATGGGTCTTCAGGTCCCTGCAGGAAATCTGCTCCAGTGTGGGCTTCCCATGGGGTCGCATCCTTCTTTCAAGCATTCATCTGCTTCTGTGTGCTGTCCTGCATGGGCTACAGATGGGTCTTTGCACCCCCACTGGCCCCCAAAAGCTTCAGGAGGACATCTGCCTCACCATGGTCTTCACCCCAGGCTGCAGGGAAGTCTCAGCTCCAGTGCCTGAAGCATCTCCTACCTGCTCCTTCTCCACTGACCTTGGTGTCTATGTAGTTGCTTCTTTCGCATATTTTCACTCTGAGTAAAATGACATCTGTTTTCCCTTCTTAAATATATTGTTACAGAGGTGCTACTACCTTCTTTGCTGGGCTGGACTTTGGCTGGTAGCAGGTCCATCTTGGAGCCATCTGGCATTGGCTCTGCTGAATATGGGGAAAGCTTCTGGCAGCTTCTCATAGAAGCCACTCCTGTAACCCTCCCCCTCTGCTACCCTAACCTGGCCATGCAAACCCAATACACACATGAACAGTTTTATTAAAACCAGTCTTAAACAAACAGTGCAACCCAGCAATGTGTCTTGCTAGCAGTAACTTGCCTCACAAGTACCTTGTTAATAATGCTGTCAAAGGCCTTTTGTAGCTTGCTGTGTGTCAAGGTAAGCTTCCTGAAGTCTCGATGTGCCTCCAGTATGGGAATGACAATTTTGTACACCTCATTGACAGTTTCATACAATCCTCCCTTGACAGAAAAAAAAAAAAAGAAAAAAAAAGAATAAAATAAATGAGTCCTCATATGCTCTGAAAAGAAATTAGATCTCCATTAATGCCTTGGCTGAAAAGGTGATTTATGGGACTCATCTGCTAAACTGTTACGTTGCTTGTTTTAGCTTTCTAAAAACTACTAATAGTAAATAGGTAGTTCTGAACAGCAAATAACAACCTGGATGTAATTGGGATCTCTGATCTGTTGGGCTCTGAAGCCCAAATTCCTGTGTAAAGTACCTGGTTTCTACTTCAGGGCTAGAAGAGTTAGAAATGCAGATGAGCAGCAGGAAACAGATTTGTTTAGCATGTGTGGCTCAGGGCAACCAGAGCTGTTTCTGGACAAAAGGAACCCAGCTGATATATTCAGAGATCCTAAAACTTACATCTTCTTTAGCACATGTCAAAATGATGAGCTACTTCAATATTTACATCATGACTCTTTACATTGAAAATGGAGATTATGAGGCTGGTGGTTCTATGCAAAAGCATAGCAGTAACTCTCACATGCTTTGTAGAATTTCTATTTTAAGCAAGACTTTTTCTTAAACGTGTTATCCCATGAATATAGCAACCAAAAAGCTTCATTCATGTCTGAGACAATCACTTCCTGTTGACGCTGGCTGTAGTCTGCACACTAAAGGTAGATATATGGCTGAGCTAGGCTACCTGAAAAGCCTAGCTTAGTCAATCTGTCTGAAGTAGGACTGGGATGGCTATAAGATGTGGCTTCTTGTTATTTGGAGTGTGGCAGACCTGTGGCACTTAGTTTAGCAGTAAGACTTCTTTTCCTTATGTGCAGGAAAATAACCTATGGATCTGGCCCAGATAGCCCAATATCCCCTTCTGGTGATTTTGGCCCTCACTCACCGTGCTGAAGAGCTCTGCAGCTTGTTCCAGGAGCCCTACCAGTCCACTTTCTGAGAAATACCTCCCAGAACATATGCCATCTTCATCTGGAGACAAAACATCATCTGAAACAGCAGATTCCTCCAGCACATTGGATGAAATGTTCTAAAATACATCAGAGCACAGAAATCAGAAACCTAGATTAACAGTATATCATGAAGATTGAGGCAGAAATGGTTTCAACATATTTACATGATGGGAAAAAAATGAGATTATACAAGTGCATCCAGGGAACACACAGTTAAATTCCTTTTAGAAGCAAATCATAAATCTCCCCAGATGGCAGACCAGGAATTTTGCTACAAGAATCATGAATTTTCTTCCTTTTCTCAGGTTTAAAAGGCAGGCTCTTATAGATCTCAAACTGTCTCTCCTCTGGTGGATGGATTTCCATGAAGCTGCAGTGAACTCAATCTCCACTGCCTCTGGGGTCACAACCAATGTGCCCTTCCTGCTGCTGGCACCTGGGGATGGGAAATTGTAAGCTGCACTCCGGACCTCTTGCCACCTTGATGAATAAATTGAGATTTCAAGTTCTGATTTGACTTTTGCAAGCAGAGGAGAAGTAGGATACAGACAATATTGCTCTAAAATCCACAGTGAGTGAATGACTCTTCTTGTTTCATCCTTTGCCATATTACACTTTGATCCTGCAGAATTTACTTGGTTTCTTATTAAAGTCATGAATCTTATTGTACATTTAAATAAAACTAGGTAAAGTGCACAGTGTCAGTCACTGTTTTGAGATTCTAGACCATGAAATAACATGTCTACAGTTCTTCAGGATTCCTTTGAATAAATGGCACTGGGTAGTGTCAACATTAAAAACTTTATAACACATAGAAAAACATGCAAGTTAACACCAAAATATGTGTGCATACAGTATGGGACTGGCATATGTAACTTTCAACAGCAGCAGAAATGCTAAGCTTCGATTTGCTATTAATTAAAAGGAGTTATATTAGTGTCATAGTGTCTCACTTCAGCAGAAACTGGCAATGACAATCTGTCTGAGTGCAAGATGGATGCCAGCTGGCTAGCTAGCTGAGTCCTTAAAGACATCTTTATAAAATGGCAGAGACACTGAGGGCTGTTACTATTGATCAGATTTCAGATAAAGAATTGGCACCACACATCACTAGCAACATTGGACTCCCCACCCTGGGTTTTGTGGATGTATTTATTTCTCCATGGGTGAAATTTACTCCAGCCATGCTGCCATCACAGTGCCTAGTCTGCACATCATGTCAGCTCCACTGGAAGGGTGAGCATAAACCTCAGGACAGTATTCACAGGAGTTAAGAATATGTCTGAATTTTGGCCAGAGGGAAAACTGCAGCACATTTAGTACACCAATGCCATTTTTTACTATGAGTCTCATTGAAGATAGTGACTTCAAGCAGACCTAGCCTCACTGGCACATACTTATGGAAACTGAAATCCCATGCTGGGGCTCAATTTCTGGTTTTCTGTTTTGTAAGGGTGGCCTTTAAGGACTATCGTCATACGACCTCTGATGGCTTTTCCCCCTCATTTGTAACAAAGAGGAAAGAGTCCAGAGAAGTGATTTATTTATGAAAGCAACAAGAAAGTCACAGACACCAATTATCCCTTACTCACTTTTAACTAATGTCAGGCATTTTACAATTCAGGCACTCTAGCAGAAGAGAGCCTTCATGATGCACTCCTGGTGGTTGTATGATCTTTTGCAAAGTGGGCATGCCTCACTGACTTTAGCCTTGATCTACCTTTCATATTGAAGAATTTTATATGTCCCTTGTGTAATAAAGGCAATACATAAATTGCCATGTGTTTCATCAGCAATTATTTTGGACTTCACAAGCCGAGTTTTCTTTAAGGAAAAGAAATACTTACGTAAACTCAAAAAAACCCCATGTGATCCCCAGCCCATATCATCATGTTAAATACAGCCATGGTTGCCTGCAACCTAGATCCCCAAAACACCAGAGTCAAATTAGGCTGCTGCTGAGCTCTAATTAGTCCTGTGCCTCAGCAGGTAGACACACACACTAAATACTTCTCTGTGGTAATATAAAGTAGTTTTAAAATCAGTCCATATGCAATTCATACTCTCACTAATTCCACTTTATCCCTTGCAAAGGAGATTTAGTGCAAACATGAATTAAGCTCAAAGGGACCCCATTCTGATTTCACAGGATAGTTTTGATTGCATAGAGGGAAGCATTTATAGTTTATATATAGTATAAACTATACAATATATAATATATGTTTGGAACAGTATAAGGAAAAGTGTGATTATCTAGTGATAACCAGTTTTCTGAATGCAAATAAACTCACTGCAGAAGACCTACATCAATGGATTTGATCCTTTGCTGCCTTATTTTACTCATCTGTAAAAAGGAGATAACACTTTTGCTCATCCAGAAAAATATTTTTATATGCATTATTATCACCCTTAATTCCACAACAAAGTATATATTACTGATATTAGTTAATTTTCTATCTGAGGCAAATGAAGAAATGGTCTATGAGTGAGGTCTGTAAAAGCAGGTAAAGCCAAGGCAGCCTGCATAGTGTTTCTCTCTCTTAACAATGTCATCTGAGTAAGACCTTCACGGGTGCTACAAAACAGAAACCTGTTTGTAAAGAATGGGAGCTCTTTTCTTTAAAGCCTATGTAAAAATGTGAAGTGTTATTATAGTTAATTATTGTTATTGAGCAAACTGAAATTCAAAATTATGCTGTCAGATAAAAAGTTGTGCAATTGAGTTCTGGTCATTAAGGCATTTTATTACCTCTCTCCTATGAGGCAACCATTCCTTTTGCAAACCTGTATTTACATGAGCACTTTGATGAGAGACTGATTTGCTGCTTTTCAACTCCTGAATTTTTTCTTGCCTAATGCCTTATGGAATAGACTTCAGTTCTCTGAAATAAATTGAAATATAGCATTCACAGTGATCTTCATAATCTAGGAGCAGTGGAGGGAGGACATGCATTGGGGTCAAATGTGTGAATTTACAAGCATTCAAGGCAGCCCGGCAGCAGGATGACATTTGGAAGGGAATGCAAATTTCACTTACATGTAAATGATGATAGTATGTAACAAGTAGAGAGAAAAGAGGTAAATAGAAGTAATGAATGGAAGTTAGAAGTTTGGAGGTATACAAAACTGGTAAGAGATGCAAAATGGCAGAAGTATAAAGCCACAGCTGGAAGTTTAGTATAAACAGCTATTCTGACATTGAAGAAAATTAAGAATAACACTAGCCCATTACCTGATTGCCAAGGTGAAATAGCAAATATTAATGCCCAGCAAACTAAATACAATGCAAAATGCAAGGTGGTTCAATCATGTTCACATTTACTATATTGAAGGGAAAAAACCCTAGGTGGTATAGTTACATCAAGGGATAATGAATGCACCAACCATTAGTGTTACCCATTTTAAAATCACCTTGACAATAAAATGTGCTCCTTAACAGCTCAAAAGAACTAAGCAAAAGGGTATTCAAGCAGTGAATACTGATGTGCTATGTTTTAGAAAACTGGGAAAGTTCCAGAGGAGGAAATACACCTTGGGGCCACATTTTTTTAAAAGTGTACAAAATGAGTGGATAGTGGTAGGTTTATCAAACAGCACCAGAACAAAGTGGTGGAAATACTGATAAAATCTACTAAATAAAACATGAAATGTATTGCAGTTAGTATGAATCAACACTAGACTATAGAAACCTGATACTTTCTAAAAAAGAGAGATTATAAGCTTATAAAGGTAATAATGCTCAAAGAGTAGATGTCTGTACCACATCTAAGGTGATTCTGCAAAATATTTCCACTAATTAGTTGAAATGATTTATAATCATTGAAGTCAACAGTCTATAAATTAACAATGGTCTCCACTGGTCTTAGCAAATACTGATAACGGAGGAATTGTCAACACATGGGAATACATTAAGGGTTTGACCATTTCTATTTTTAATAATGTGGAAAAGAAGTAGTAAAATCACTGAATTTGCACACGAAGTCAGTTCAGGTAAGGGTAACCAAAAATGCATAACCTGATAAAAAAGTAGATGTATCTGCTTTTCAAAACGTGTAACTTTAACAATGAAGAGTTATGCTTTCATCTATGTGATGTAGAAAAGTAAGGTGAAAAACAGAACACAAGAAAACTGTCTAGAAAAGATCAATGTATTACTGAGTAAAGAGTTCAACAATGCCCAAAGAACCAGTGGAGTCTTCAGAGCCATAATCTGAGAGCTACTTCTCACTGTGAAAGAGTATATGGGATGTTTTTACTTGACTTGGATGTACTGTGTATAGACTACAGTGATTGTGTTAATCATCAATCAAAAGGGATCGGTTAGTAACTTGAGGACAATCAAAGGATTGGAGAACGTGCCTAAAAGAACTGAATAGCTCTGATTACCTAGATTATAAGAAAGAAGTTTGAAAGATGCATCCGTCACAGTCGATAAGTAACAGCCCTGGGAAAAGAAGTGGTAATAGAGGGATTCTACTTAGCAAGCTAAGAGATTACAGTATTGAACTGCTGGAAACAGAAGCTAGAAACAGCCAGATACTAAAGGTCTAAGTTTTATCAGCATAAATCATTGCAATAACCTAGCAAGAGTAGTGCTGCTACTCTGCTATTTTAACTTTTCCCTCCCTTATATGTACTTGTACTTTGCTTAACACAAGAAGGAATACACACACCAGAACAGGCCATCCCAGCCTTAAGTGGTCAAAGCTTTTTACCTGGAAGCTGACACTGCCAACTGGGAGGTAGTTTCGATCCTCAAGCATGCTCAGGTACTCTGCCACCAGTGCTGCACCATGGACCAAGCACATGGCTGCTTCTGTGTAGCACTTCCTTTTGGTGTGCTTCTCTGCCATGTTCTGCAGCCAAGTCAGCCTCAAGTCTGGTGAGGTCTGGTATCCTTTTGCAATTCTAACAACATAGGGCAGAAAGGGTCTGTGAACCAACACTCTTCAAATAACAGAAATAGCTTTATAATTCTTCACCTGGGTTAAATGGAGGAAGACACTTCTGGTTTTACTCTGTATAATTCACTAAGCACAAGGCAAAAGGAATGGTTAGGCAATGGTAGGCAGGATACACAGGGGTTATGAGGATAGTAAAACTGCTGTGCCTCAGACTCCTCAGTGTTTATCAGTTCCTGACTCCCATCCTTGCTCAAGTATATGCACACCTCACAATGGCTCAACTGCAATGTGCTCACTACTGCAGCCTGGGCTCTCTGTGACAAATCAGCTGTGCTAAAGAGGGAATATACAAAACCAGAACAGCTAAGGGGTTTCTGCACAGCCTCTCCTTAAAATGCACAGTTCTTGTGCTCACCTCAGTGCAAAATTTCCTCAGTTTCAATTCTAAAGAGATTCACCTGTACATGAGGTCCATCAGCATCTCTGGGTCTTCCTGAAATTCCCTCATTTTCACTGTATCTGACAGGATGCTGTTCAGATTACACAGTAGCTCCTCTACCTGCAGCAATACAAAGATCAACATGCATTTCTCAGGTGTTAATTTTTTCCTTCTGGAAAAATAACAGCATATGCACTAGATTATGTTACTCTCCTTAGGTCTCTTTTACCCCAGGGAATGTCAGGATGCTGAATTTTTACAAGGTATGTTTTTTGAGCTCTATTCAGTGCAGAAAAGACTGCTGACATAGCAAATCTTACACACACATTTTAATTAAAAAATCAAAATGAACTGAAATCCTTTGATCTATTTATTTCTGAATGAAAAAAATCAAACTTATGTGCTAATGGAATTCAGCTTTAGTTGATCTTTGATCTGATAACAAACCAGATGTTTTTTCAGTCTTCAGCACAAACTGAGTTACTGTAAAAATTTTAGCAAATCATCTGACATTTGTCTGAAATGCTTTTCATTATTGCTGCTGACACCTTGTGAGTTGGCAAACAGAGAAGTTTCCATGATGATACTTTTCTGAAAACACAATTAATCAAATTCCATCTTGGGAAATTCTTACAGTTCCTGTTGGGGTCCAGAAGAAAGCTGTATTAAAAAACTAATGTGGTTTCAGAGCAGATTCTCAAGAATTTATACTATAGAATTGTCATCCTCTTCTTCCCGACTTATTATTTTATTAGGCATAAACCCATGCAATAACCACTGCATCTTTATTTTTGTTGCTTTGGAAGTCCAAAATCTAGAATTTGCTTCAAGCACATTCCTATGTGAAAGCTCCTGATAGAAGCCACAGATGTCATAAAAGATTTTACCTGAATGGGAAATGGAGTTGTCTGCATATCTGTATCCTCCTCTGCATAGGCTAGGATGGTTCGTAAGGACCTTCGAAGGAATTCCTCATTAAACTCAGGTGATTTTCCAACTAGAGAAGCTAGTGACATGGTCACCTGCATCTTCACTCTTGCAAAATTCTTCCAGAAGAAAAAAAAACAAAACATGAAAGAATCATGGCTGTGCTGCATCATAAATATCAGTTCACATATCTCTGTCTCCTGTTTAAAACAAACACACTTTCTCCTGCCCACACTGAGTGCATTAAACTCACCATTCACACAGGTGACCCATGGTACTTCAAAGCCAATCCTGTTTTACCCAGTTAAGCCAAAGTTCCCTAATTCTAACATGTCTCTACTTTGGGACTACAGTGGTCTTTGAAACACACATGCTTGCTTGAGACAAAAGGAAGTCAAAAGCACCCCTTTCCCGCTCTGCACAGGACAGTGGGTGTGAAGATGAGACCACCCATAGAGGAGAAGAGGAACCATGGCTGGAAAACATTCTGGAAACAAGTCTGGGAAGCAAAAGGCCTCTGAGGGCTTCATTTGATGTTGCACTACACTTTCCTGATCATGGGGTCTCTGCAGTACATTTTATTTCTGCAAAGCTAACACTTTTTACATATCCAAGGCTTTAAAGTAACAACTAGTGAAGAAAATGCTGTGCAAGATCAGATGCTATCCAAAACACTAATGCATGTATTTTCATGCTAGAATATTATGAATTTACATACTAGATGTACATATTTTGCTTCATATGTGTGGCAAAAATCAGAGCCTAGTCGAAAGATCAAGAACTGGTGAAGAATTCCCATTAATACAAGTATGCAGTAGTTCTACTGAGGTTGTAATCACATTAGAATAGAACTAGACTGAGTAGTTCTGACACAGGAGTGAAACAAAAAGACAAAATTAAGAGTATTGCTTATGCATTGTATAGTCTTGCTGTCAGAGGCCTAATGCTTTCTATTTGAAACTGCATTTACAATGTTGCAGGAAAAAGTAGTATTTTCCCCTACACTTCCAGCACTTCTCCTGGCTCAAATGTGTGAAACAGCATGCCATGGGACTATCTGCGGATGCAATCTATTTGTTATCACAACTGCAGTCTCTGCTTCAACTGATCACAGAAAAGGTGTCACAAAACATACTGCTGTTCTCAAAATCTTACACTGGTAGAGCTGAAGCTGTATCTCATGAGGAGATAAAGAGTGGCACAGGCTTGAGTCCGTGTAATATCTATGCTGCTGCTGCAGTGATGGAGAACTCTTTGACACAGGTCAGCACACTGTTCAACCTCTTCTTCAAACAGCAGATCTCCAAACTAAGGGAGACAAAAGAAAACATCCATCACTCTCATTTCTAGTCTTTGAAATATCATTAGTTTAATGCACAAAAATCACAGGATTCAGAAAAACACTAATGTTTTGAAAAACTACATTTTATACTTTTATTTTTATTTGGACTTCTGATTCCTGTGATGCTATAAGTTCCATTTTTAAGCTCTTCTACAGGAAAGAAGGGTCTGAAAATAAGCTTTGTGTTTTGAAAAAGAGAGAAAGGATAGAATAAAAATATTTCTCAGAGTGCAATGGCTCCAGGAGCTTTTGAAAACATCAAATATTGCAAAACTCTCAGAAGCATGGAGCGTTGCTATTTTCAGAATACATAATGGTTAATGAAACATGCAAATATTTTCTTAAGTATATGGACGAATTACTAGCTTTTTACACCAATGCCCTACCCTTCCCCAGGCCTCCAGCATGTTCTTCCTCCTACAGATGGCCACAAAACTTCCACTGCCCAGTTTTCATGCAAGACCCTCTTTTACAGTGTCTTCACAATGCACACAGCAGACAGTAAGGCCAGGGGACAGGGTAAGAAACTCTTACCATAGATGCACAGATGCACCAGTACCATATATGCATACATCAGACTGATAAAGGTGCATGAGTGAACACAAGATATTATTTCTAATTTGAAGACCCATTTCCCAGTTCTCAATCTTTCTGCAGTCCATGATCTCACTGTTTTATGTCTAATTTATATTACAAGCCTTCTGGCACAGGGTTTTACCATTTTTATTTGTAAAATAACGTCTATATGCCTACAGTGTACTAGAAATAATTGGAATGATTGCTTCATAAAATACAGAACTGAGTCAGCTTAACAAGAAGATCTATTTCAATGAGAATAATGATTGCTTCACAAAATTCATTATTGTAATTGGAAGTTAGCTTTTAAAGATAAAGTACAGTGAAAACATAATTATTAGTTTCATAACTACTCAGATATGTATCCTGTAATTAGGCTTTGTCAGTCAATCTGCATTTAAGAGCAGACAGGCATTAATTGAACAGGAGTATCCTGTTCTTTATTTGCATTTGAGAATAGTTTAGAGGAAAATACACATTTCATGGATTCTTCCTTTGTGGAATTGCTTTTCTTTGTAGGACAATGAATCTTAAAAAGATTTTAGAGTCTTCATGAAGCACCCAATCCATTGTGATCCATATTATAAAAATATTACATCAATTTCTGTCCTCATGTACATTTTGAAGTTCGTGGGGTTTTGTTGGATTTTTTTGCTAGTTTTGTTTGTTTGTTTTGGTGGTTATGTTGCAGGTTTTTTGTTTGTTTTTGTTTTTTAAATTTGTGATACAGCAATAAAAGGGACATTAGGACTTAGTTTAGTTTTCAGACAGAACAAAGATGAAATCTGTCAACATCTTAAAATCTACTTAGAATTTTGGAACCTATCTTAGAAGTAGAAACTTAGAATGATGCCCCCACTCTCTCATGAGCTTTGATTTCTCTGCTGCCCAACTGGTTGCAAACTAGTCCTGATGATACAATAACTTAAATTTAACTTTATGGAAACTGTGCAAACCCTGGCATTAAGATTCCTAATTAAAAAAAAAAGAATGTACTTGAAATAAAATGGGTGGAATATTTTATCTTTTATTAGCAAATCTTCAATATTTAAGAGTAGACTGCTAAACCCACAAGATTATTCAGATTCAGTTATTCCATCTTGTGTGCTAAGTGAAATAACCTTACAACAGCTGTAGAAATCCCATAGCAACCCTATAGATAGTAATTTTTATTTTTGTCTGCAAAATATATTTAATGAATGCCAAACAAAAATGGTAAGTGAATGTACACAGCTCTGCTCTAGAAATGCTGCTCTATTAACTTGATTGGAAGCACGAAAACAAACTTATATCAGGAGCATACCTTGGCAATGAGCGCTCTGAGTGTAGCAAAGCAATGAGTCAGGTAAGTGGTGCTCTGATCAAAGCCAAGAGAATTTACCAGGACCTTCAAAACTCCTCCCAAAAGGTTATCTCTGCACTCTGCCGCAAAGCTTGCCTACATATGGAAGTGAAAAACAGTAACTGTATGAGGTAAATCAGCAAGGAAATGGTATACAGGAACTGAAGTTCTGCTCTCCAGTCCATGAGACATCCAGCAGTTTAGAATTTGCAGTTTTTTCATTTGTTGACACCTGCTTCAGAAGAATTTCAAAACACTTCTGTAGTGATCAGGAAGACAGAGGGGAAATTGTCCCAAACATATGTCAATTTCTGCAGTCCCTCCAAGGCATTTTTAAGCTAAGTCAGCTTCTGCAGTAACTCTTGAGTCTCTGTTCATGTTTTGTCCAGTCCTTCATGCATCTTGGATTAGGAACTGATCCTGTAATGCCAAGCACCATCCTTTCCCTTGCCTCCTCATGCTCCAATTTCCTGGACATACTGGTATGTTCTGATCAAACCCACAACCCAAATAATGGGAAGTCTAGGTGCTATGAGTAGTGTCATGTGAAAATAATGACCAGTGCAGCAATAGTCTAGTAGCTTAATGCTTTTCTACTAAAATGTTTTCAAGCATGGAGTTTTATCCTCACTGTCTATGAATATATGTGTTGCTCCCACAGTAGTATTCCCATACCTGTGAATTTGGATTTTCTCTCCTAAACAGGGAGATCATGTCTAAGCAGAATCAACTGCCACTTTTCACCGTGGTCAGAGGACCTGGGAAATTTTACTGGATCTGACTCCTAGCAGTTAAAGAAGTTCTACACATTGCTTTAGGGGGGCACATCTCTTTTCAGAGATTCTAGGCAGGTGGAAGATACTTTCCTGCACTGAGAAGTCAAGGCTAAATCTTTTTGTCTCTTAAATCCTTATGTCTAAGAGATCATACATGTAAGTATGACCAAAGGCCATGCAGCAGTTCAGTCCCAAATTTCTAATATCTTCAGCTACATTCCTGGCATAAATTAAGGTTTTTCTTCTCCCATCCTCTCCGAAATCCAGGATCATAGTAAGATAGTGAAAATGGCTTTTAAAAACATCTACTGAAGAGAAGGTGGTAGATTTTCCTTTCATTCACAGTAGTGCAAAACCTATAGTAGAAGGGGCTTGTAGCAACAGCATAAGACAGGCAGCAATTTAATATCTGGATTCATTCTTATTCATATTTTTTCTTTTTCTTTTTTTTTTCCTCTTCAAGACTATATAAGTTTAGAGAAGATCTTGAAAAAAAATATTTTTCACTAAGAAACAAAAAGAGAAATTAATCTTCTTCCACTGGGTTCTGAGGGAGCAGGGATTGGTACCAAGTCAGCTTTACCATTTCTCACCTGGATGATGTTCTCTTGCATATCAAGAATTATCAGGTTAGCTTCAGTTGCCAGGTTTCCACTGATCAGAGCTTCTTGATCTAGCTCAGCTTTGGTTCTGCAAAAAGAAGTCCTAAATAAAGCATGCAGCGGGTAGCCCAAGAGTTAGATGACCTGCTGTTTAAACAAAGCCAATAGAAATTATACTGTTCTGAACTATGCTGTAAGAGCAAACAATGACCATAGTGTTCAGCAGTGTTTCTCCAAAACTATGGATTCACCTCAGGAGAGCTTATATTGTAGAAGGGAAGTCCCAAAGGGGACATCTGAAAACTATGCCTCTAGATAGTTCGAAGAGATGCCTTTGCTTCCTTAATAGTCCTCTGCGTGATGGCTACTCAATATCATGTTCAGTTGTTCAATAAACTATGTTGTAATTTCTGAATGCGCTGCCTGTAACAGGACACAAAAACCTGAAATGGAATAAGGGCAACTGTTCTGATAATTTCAGAAAAAAAAAAAAAAAAGTAAAAATGGCAGACTAGGGCAAAGTGGAAATTGACTCAGTGTCACAGAAGCAGTGTTTAATGTAGGCAATTTAAAATGTTGATTCTTCTGACTGTTAACAACACGAGACAGCAGGTCCGCTGGGATCAATACAGCAGTGCCCCAGGCCTTTTAAGAAAGAACTGAAATATTTATAAAAGACATAGAAGGTGGTGATGAGACAACGCATGGCACCTTCTTCATTGAGACTTAAGGACAAGGTCTGTAGCATAGCTCCTGTGCAGCTGAATATTCAAAGTACAGATGAAGTTCCTAACAAAAGGGCATTTTCAGACATCCCTTCTATGCCAGAAACGCAAAGAGGAGGCTTTGTTCTTTTTCCTAAACTGCTCAGAAAATGCTATTGCCTGGCTAGAGGCTGCCTAGAGCCTGAGATTAGAGATCCTCTGACTTGGGCCAAAGTTTCTAAGGTGCACTTCTATGGCTGGAGCAACGCTCTTACAATCACACTTCTGAGTGACCTCAAAATCTGTAGCAGCTCTGCTACATTCATTTACCCAAAAATAAAACCAGAAATGTAGAGCCATCCTTTAGGGCACAAGCAGGTAATTATGCGGAGGGCTAGAAAAAGAAGTCAGAGCAGTCATATGGTTACTAATTGCAATGACTCGAAGCAACGAAGAACAGAAGGGCCTGCCAAAAGGTTAGTGTTGTAATCAAGCTAGAGATCACTGAACACGAGTAAGAACTGAACAAATTTAGCAAACAGTATAGCTGTTTGAACCACTTCCAGCCACCACTGAGCCTTCCATATTGACCATGCTGACTGGATCTTCTCCGACATGACATGTAGTTCATAACTGCTACTACAATCCCAAAGTATTATCCTCCCTGACTCCTGCTAACAGTCCTTCTCGATATTAACAAGCATGTCAAACCCAGCTTAGCTCATTTAATGTGGCAAAGCATATACCACAGTAGTGTACGTAGTGAGGAATCAATAGCAACACCGAAATAAATGTCATAGCAAGCCTTTGTGGAGTATTTGATACAACTTGTATCACTAACTGGTGTTTACCACACTGTTAATAAGAATGAAAAAATGTAGATAGTTATAACTTCTCATTCAACTATTTGTAGCCTCTTTTTTTTGTGTTGTACCAACAGTTTCATACTTCTACTACATAAACATTTTCTATTTCATCCTCTTTGACAGAAGAGGGAAAGGACTAAAACTCCTGATTTTGTAATAAAATATCCTAGGAGAAAGAACAAAACATAAACCTCCCAAACATCTTGGCTCTAATAAAAGCAATATGTCTTTATTACATTACTTACTTATCTTGTCTCTCATTTGCCTGCCGCCACTGAGTCTGCTCCTTTCTCCAGCGCAGATTTTCATTTAGCCCTACTGATCTGTCATTCCCTAAGAGTGCAACATATATCAGTGAGATTAAAGCAAAAGGCGACACCTGAAGTCTGACAGCTCACAAAAAGAAGGAGATATATTTCTGTAGCAGTCTGTCATAATTAAACCCATTTCACTTCACAGCTTCAGGGCTCCCATAAAGACAGGACCTATCACTTTCATTTAGGACTTTTAGAACATTAGCTTGCTTAACATTTTCAAAAACCAAACCACAGATTATTACATTTATTAGTTGAAACAACATTTTTCCTAAGAACAGTTTGCTCCTACTCATAGTTTTGACACCATTTCTTGACTCTTGATCAGACACTACCACAATTTTTCAGAACATCTTAAAACTTCTTTCTTGGCTCATATTCTTCACATGAGAAGAGCTCAGTCCTAGCTACACCTTGGATTGTTGAAAGTTAAGGACATTTTCATCTACACAAACCCAAGAATGGTCTGCAAGAGAAAGGACTGTGGGTAAAAAATGTAAGGATGAAAATGGGTAGTGTGCATAAACCCCAACAAACTCATTTATGTCTACAACCACTTGAATTCCTCTCAAAAGCCATGAGGAAAAAGGGGTATGAAGTACCAGCTGGTATTCTGCAGCGCTTCATCATTTCTCCTCTGGCTCCTTCACCTCTCAGTAAAGCCTCTTCTAATCGAGCTTTAACATCTCGTGACTTCTGCAGTGCTTGGGTGCTAACTTTATCTGAGCTTTGCTTGCCCTGAAAGTAAGATGAAGGCAATCAATACCAATGCCTCTCTCTTTGGACCTCAGTCCAAATTACATCTCAGAATGAGACACAAGAGGAGAGATCTGTAGAGGGGGCAGAAAGCAATGAATATGATTGACTACCATATAAAGACTAATAAATGTTGCAAATGAGGAAAGAGAATAAGAGACACAGAGATGTAGCCCAGTACTAGAGAGAGAGAAACTGAAGTTCTGAGAGAAGGTTATTTAATCAATTTCAGATAGACCCATTCAGAGAGGAGAGTCATGACATCAAGTTGCAGCTCTTAACAATCATCTTTAGCGTCCTGTCCAGTACTTACAGGAGCTGTCAATATATTTCCCACCAAAAATAGCCCTCGAATACCCAGCTAAAGGAAAATAATAAAACAGCTTAAGACAGCTTCATGGGACTTTCTTGAAGGTTTTGGCTGCATTTTGTTTGAAGGCCGTTGCCAATGTTATTTTATCTGAATTATTTTGCTCATATGTAACACAGATTAGAAAAGTGCTATTTTATCCATTGCTCATAATAAATTTCTCTTGGACAGCTGGAACTTATGGGAAAAAAACCCTGAACCAAAGCAGGACAACAAAACCATGCCATGTTTCAATTACCTTGTACTCAAAGCATGAGACACAAATGAAGAGGAGGTCTAAAATCCTGTTCAGCTGCATGGATGGAAGGTCTGCAATCCATTTTTGTATTAGACTCTGATCAGCATTCTTCATGATCCAGAGGAAACAGATCAAAAGATTGCGAGTTGTATCAGGACCTAATGTGGCACTCTGCCTGTAGGGCTAGGAGCAGACAGGAGTAAATGTCAGTTGAAAGAAGAAAAAGGAGAGGAAGGTCACTCAGGTGAAATAATGCAATTCAAAGTTCAGTCATATCAAATCTCAGAACCAAACTTCAGTAAGTTTGACCTCTTCCAGGTTATAATCATTGTATTTTTTGAATGTATGTATAATTAATGGAAGGCACAGTTGAATGCATTTGAAAGATTGAGAGAATCACAAGAGCATTGTTTGCTAGATGCTTGTATTTTAATTTCCTTGGCATAATGCAGAAAAAGATTCTATAATTTTTGCGATTCCTCCTGCCATGCAGTCAGCCAAATTGCATAGTAGATAAAAACAACTATGAGGAAAGAGATAGAGAAAAAGAAAGATCTGCGTCCAAGATCCATATATTCAGGTGAGACTCGAACTGAGAAGCAGTGTGGCTCACATGTTTCCTGATCTGGAAACGAGTCTAGGCAGGGTGTGGAAATGAAAATGGACACGTGGGAGAAAAAGGGAACTCTGTGTGGTAAAGTGGTAAAGTATACCTAAATGACTGGAAGCAAAGAGGAGAAGGTGACAGGAGGAATAGGAGGGATTCTTTGAGGCTGGAGAAAACACAAATGCACTTTCTCCTGGCTGTAGTTATTAGTGACAAGAAAGGATAAAAGGAGAAAACAAAGAAAGAGCAAAACAGGTATAAGAAAGGAGACTGGCAGAGCAGCGAACATACCAGGGACACTGGAGGAATTCCAGAGTTCCTGAGGCTGAACTGATTCCCTGCAATGGCAAGGGCCACGTTTTGGTTGATTGCACCTGCAGACTCTTGTTCTTCTTCTGGATTTCCTGTGCGTCCCTTTCCACTCCGGATATCTGAAACTAGATTTGAAATATCCCACTGAAACTTCAGGAGCAACCCAGTTGTTCATGTCGCAGTTTTCCATTGATCTGTATCTAACAAAACAATTGGTGTCTCCACACCAGTAGTGGCTGGCTCATGTACCAAGCAGTAAAAGGGGCACAACATTAAGAAGACAGATTGCAGCTATCTGCAAAGACTGCCCAATTATTCAAATAAATAAATGGTGGTAACAAATGTGAGGTTGTCTCTGAAGTTCAGAGCTAAGCCAGTGCTTTTTAAGACTTGGAACCAGCCAGTTCCAGTTCATTTCAAGCAAAAGAATAAACACAGGAGCCATACATGGATTTGGTGATATTCAACAAAGTATGTAAATCAGTACTAACAGCTGACTGAGCCAGTATTGCCTGCTGACTAAAGAATGGGTTTAATTTCAGGCATCTAGCTGCTTCTATTCCCTGTTAATCTTGACATGTCTTTCAGCAAATAAAATGATTTACACCTAAGAATCTCCTCTGATTCTAAGTATCAATTCTGTGTTTTGCAGGTCCTGTTTTTACAAGAAAGTGAGTGACCAGCTGGATCCCATGTGTTCAGAATGAGATCAGCAGCCTCTTGTGACAGATACTCAAAAAGAAAGACACTCTAAAACCTAGCCATACTAGTACACCTGGGCTTCCTCATAACATCTCTTTTCATCTGTGGTATAAGGATAATACTTAGATTAGAAGAATGATGTGAGATCTGATTAGACAATGTAAAGTAGATGCTTTCACCTTATCAAAACTGAACGTGCTAAATAATACTTTCACATTAGTAAGTCTTTTGTTCAGACATCTAAATGTAAAATATTTTCAAAACAGTGACAAAAATATATTCTTCAAACTTTATACCTTTAATTAATTAATTTTGGTATCATGCTAATAGCACTAAAGAGTAATAGAAAAAGATAGAAAGAATACTATCCTATTTCTTTAATTGTGATATAAAAGGATGTCAATATTGCTCTTGTTTTCTTCCCTACTGTCTGTTAAGCCTGCCTAGATTTCAAAATTTTTTGCAGACCTTTTAGACTTTATTAGCAAGATCATAAAATTTGTACTAAGAGATATGCAGGAGTTCTTACAGATTCGTCTCTGGTCTATCATTTGTTCATGAAGTGAGGACATCAAAGTTTTTCCTGCCTGTAAAAATCCAGTTTACTTCTAAGCAAATAAATATTCAGCCTTACTAGACTGTAGGGAATTTCTGCACTTAGTGTGATCTCTTTTATGTTTGATAAATTACTTAGACAAGTCACTCTAAAAAGCTGAAAAATCCAAAGGGAAAAAGGCCTTACTTGTAAAATCATGGAGTTGCGGTAGTGAATCCAAAATTATACCAACCAAAGGGAGGTAGAGAGCTGCAATTTTAATCTTCACCTCTTTTTTGGAGCAACGTGGATCTAGGTCATGGGAACTCAGCAGGCTAAGGATAGCACTGACGGCTTTTCTTTGCACCTTGCTAATCCTGTTAACACAGAAACCATCCATGAGCTCCATTCATGGGTCATGCACAAATCATTTGTAAATCAAAGGTCTAATAAACAGAGTGGATGTGAAAGAAATAAATTAATATACCAATATTCATTAGATAATCTCTTCCATTCTGAGCAGACATTCATGTTCCCTTCAAATGATAGATATCTTAAATCTCCAAGCCTCTTTACCACAATCAAGGAGCACTTAAGTCTTTCAAACTTCCCATAAAAACTCAATATGGTGAAGAGGTGCTTAAAGAAAAGCATCAAACTCTAGCAAAAGTTAGCTAAACTCTTCAGCTCAGATGAAGGCAGAGGTTTCTTAGAGGGAAGAGCAACTGAAATTTTGTGTTCCAAATTAATATATTTAGTCAATACTACCAAAACAAATAGCATATTTTTATTCACTGGGAGCAGATAAAACATTGACTGGGTCATTGCTATGTTATGGAGCGACTCGTAGAAAAGAGTGGGGGAAACAGGACTGCACTGGAATCAAACTATGACCTTGCCAAGAGTAACAGTATGACTCGATATCATTCTAAAATCTGCAAATTGAGATACACACCCCTCGCTGTCTGCATCCAGCGCTGCTGCCAATTCAGTGAAAAGTAAGCCAGTTAGAAAGTGTTGCTGGCGGTATTCAGCTGAGAGGTCAAACATGCCAGTGATTTTCTGGTCCTGGAAACTGGAGCAGGAGCTGGAGTTCTGCAGAAGTATATTAGAAGCGTTAAAGTCACCAAAATCAAAGCCTCTTAAAGAGATCTTAGTCACAGTCCATGAAACTAACAGAAAATCTCTACCACAGGAAAACCACAGACTTTGAAAGAAGGTTGGACATTTTGGAGGAAAACTTCTGTGTGTGAAATAAGCATCTAATTTCAAATTAGTTGCTTGATATGATGCAATCTCATCCTTTCCATTCTGTGGCAGCAACTTCTTTGACATTTTTTGAGATGTAAAACTCCTACCCTGTTTCATTTGGACAGGACACAGAGTCAGAATCTTCTCCATGTTTACAATTTTTAACATTGCTCTTCCTGTTGCAGAGCAGCCATTGGGTATCATACAGCAAGAGGCTGCCTCTACATTAAGAGAGCCTTTGGTGTCAGGAGCTCTTCATTGTGTCTTCTTCAGCATTCATGATGCCTAGCATGGAAGTAAGGCCAGGAAAGGCAGGTGAACAGCATTTCCTTTCATCCTGGAAAACCTTGGCTGAGCTTGCTGGCAGCTGGCATAATTTAGAACAGCCTTCAAACTGCTGCAACTTATAGCTATGACTGATATACAGCCAGCCCAGGAATGGAAAGTTGCTGCTATATATGTGCTGTGAACTTCTTAACTTCTCCCATCATAGGTGTGTGCCACAGGTCACCTGGAATGTTTTTGTCTCCAGATAAGGTGAGCATAAGTCTTAAACTCTATTCTCCAATCCAATTACTTGGTTATAAGAGTCCAAATTTTGCTTTTACTTTATATTCTTCAATATTGTTTCCCAATATTTCTGCCAGTCACCCGGGAATAATCCCAAACACAAACACATGAAGTATCAGGATACCACACAGTGGCAGCTGTCTTGCAGCATACTGGGTCAAATGAAACCCGTGTCTCTGAGTAGCCTTATATTTTGGATTCATGTGCTTAAGCCCACTCCCATTCAACCTCAAGCAGACTGTACTATGGCTGTGCTATGTTTGTGTGGAACAACATCAAAGTATAGAGCACCCAGTTAAGAGCATTTGACTTCTCTTCAGGAATTTAAAAAGATTTATTCACAAGGCCATATTTCTGCTTAAAATCTAACTTTAGCTCAGCAGTACTCCTGCAGACAGATCAAAATTACTGCAAGGGTGGTCAACTAACATATTAAATCATCCAAGGGCCACAAAAGCCTTATTGATTTGTGCAGGTTGCACTTCATAGGTTACTCCTAAAGGAGAAAAAGAGTTGATGATGTTGTTTGAAGGAAAGATTGATTAAACTGGTGTCTGCCCAGCTCTGACTTACTAGAACTAGTTACAAGAGCTATGCTGATATTTTTCTTCTCCTCATAACCAGAAGAGTCATATTTCTAGTTATTTGGCATCCAGGATTGGCATTAACTAATTGTGTTGGAAAATCCCAACTTTAAGACCTTCATTCTTTGCTTTTAAGACCATGAAAATCTTCAAGAAAATATTATTTACTATTACTGACCTTTGACAACCCTTAAGGTATGAGATATAGCACATCTTAGCATCCAACCAATTCTTTGGCAATGACACTTGAAAAAGAAACCATGAATTTTAACTGCTCTGTTACTCAGAATGTTTTTGTAGCTTCCACCATTTTTAATTTCAATTACATTCCCCTGCCTTCAAGGGTTGTGGCAGTTATGAGGCATTGCATTGAATTGCTTAATCCCAGTCCTGACCCCTGCAAAACCTTTGACGTGGAAAACAGACAGGCTAGCACCCTTTGATAGGGGGTTTTCCCCATTGTTAAAAAACAAGATACCATCTAGATAAAATACAGAGGAGAAGGGCACAAGACTGGCAATATAACGTGTGGCATGCCAGTCAACAGTTTCTCTTTTAAATGTGTTTGTGAACAGCATGGTCAGGAAGATGGTTGGAAGGTCCTGACATTCAGGAAATCTAGAGCTGTGTCAGTATCAGGCCAAGTCTGGGAAAATGTGCATGTACTGGGAATGACATCCTGAGAGAAATGAGAAATGATGAATGTTGCTTGGAGAGGTCCACTTAGGATACCTGAGTGTTTACACACAGAAATTCATGAAGTTAAAATAAAAAGGAAAACATTGTCCAAAAAAAGCACCGAGAAACTGTGAATAAAGTCATAGCATCACCTGCACTACTGTGGTGGGGAGGAACCCAGAAAAAAGAATGCTGCTACTGGAAAAAGAAAGAATGATAATCCTGCTACAAACAACATGAAGGCTCAACAGAAATTCATTCTTCCATGATATTGAAAATTGTAGTGTATTAGTCACTAACTTAATAGCGGTAACATCTGCACACGCTTGGAGAATAAGAAGTTCAGTTAGAAGGCAAACACACAGAAAGTTTTCTGTGCACTGCTGCTTGCTGTAATTCTTCAAAACAGATACTGAAAGTCACAGAATCCACAGAATATTCTAAGTTGGAAGGGACCCACAAGAATCGTTGAGTCCAACTCAAAAGTGAATGTCCCATGCAGGGATCAAGCCCATAACTTTGGTGCTATTAGCACCATATGCTCTAACCAAATTTGTTGTTGTCTATCATTAGGATGAATGTGTGCCTGTAAATTACCCTTCTGAGCTATGTGCCTTTTAGACTTTCTATATCTACCTTAACCATAATTTTCTGCATGTGTTTCTGTATGAGCACATATCTGTGTTATGTTAAGTTTTAACTTGTGTAGGTGCAGTTTTGGAGTAGTACTCCTACTCTTTCTTCTTCTGTGCCTTTTCCTTCAAGAGGGAGGTTTTTCTCCCTGATCCCACAGTGGCTAATTCTAAACTAAATGTTTGAACACAGAGCAACATAACTCTTTCTTTGCATGTGTGTTTCATGTGACATTCATGCAATACAATCTAATGGACAACTACCTGGGAGGATAAGGATGGAGAGGGAGATGCTGGAGCAGATGCAGATGTCATGAAGAAGAAGTTCAGATTGAGGTAATGCTCATGGCTGCAGAGAATTCTCAGGAACTCAAGTCTCATGGAAATCAGGGTGGAGAGTGAATTCAACTTGTTTGAAAGCTAAAAAAACAAGGAAAAAAGTGTCAAGTGATGCGTGTGTACTATGTAAATTACCATGCAGTGAAATATCCTGCTCCTTGAAATGGAAATAGACATATAATCCAGCATGAATTAAAATGCTCACAGTACCTAACTAGCTTCCATACATTAACTGCTTTTTGTTTCACAATGATGGTGTCTCTCTCCCCGCTGCCCAGCTGACTCACCAACTTTTCAAGAGGTAATAAATAGTTTCTTTCTTTTTTTGTCCCCAAAGAAAAACAGATAATATTTTTATTTTTTGCATAACACAAAAATGAAAAACAAACTAAACTTTTGTGAATCTGTGGGAAACTCATAAGAAGTCCTGCTAAGAAACACAGGGCATCAGTGGTCTTGTCATTTCCTTTCTTATCAACAGTGACATCAGTGGAGTATTGTACATACTGTAGCAAAATGGGATGGTAGTCACCTTGTATTCTCCTACCTACGATCTGCTGCCAGAGGGCCTTCATTTGCCAGAAAACAACAGCAGGTATAACAGGTCACAAACCAGAAGGAAATGTTCTCCTTCAAACACAACAAATACTCTCATAACAACATCCTGCATCATCACCTATTTTTAATTTTGGGAGGCTAATTTTTTGGAGAAGACAGCGATGTATCATTTTGGTTGACTCCCCCAAATCTAAATACTGTCCTCACAGCACTGGAGGAGTCAGAGAAAGCTGATCTGTATGGTGTGTAGACCCTGCTGCTAAGGGATATAAAAAGTAAGGGAAGAAAAGGGGTTTCATGGTCGCTCTGCAGCAGAGCCAAGTATGACTCTTATTTTTAAAAGAGCCTTCGCCTCCGCTCAATATTTTTTCCTGCAGACTACAAATCAAAAAAGGTTTAAAGTCACTGCATATGCAATAGGAAATAGGTACTTGGACCTTTAACACAACTCAAAGGATCTTGATGGATAAACTAATCAAAAGGAACAGAATACGGGACTGGCCATAAGCCAAATGCAATCCCAATCATGCATGGTGCCTACCTGATTGCAGTAATGTTTGATGAGATTAAACACAAATCCTCGGTCCATTAGAGAAAGAAGATCATACAAGAAAAAAGCCAGGCTGATATTAATTTTTTCTGCTTGTTCACTTTCCTTAAAAAAAAAAAAAAAGGAAAAAAATCAATTATGATGTATAAAACTTGCACAAAGGTGGAAGACCTTTTGAGTCATGAAGAAGTAGCATAGCGGACATCCTCTCATCTCATGGAACATACAGCTCAAGATTGCTTCAGCTCTCCAGTTCACATGATCTTATTAAAACTGCACAGAATCACTTCTGTAAATTATTTCAAGTGTTGTAGCTTTCACAGAGAAATATCATGGGATGAATGAACAAGTTCATCTATGTAAACCTCTGGGCTGACAACAATGAAATGGAATTTGAGACCTTTTCTGAATTCCGTATTGGCTGCAATTCTGCTTATTACTTTTTTTTTTCTCTGTTGAACCTCAGAGAATGCTGGTTCAGGTACTTAAAACATAAAATATTGCTCTAAAATTTCAAGCAAAACCTGTGTTGATGGAATGGCAAGTATTTTGTTTAGAAATTTTAAGTGTAAAACTGACAGTAACAAAACAGTGGTAAGATAAATTTGAGTGGTTTACCATTCAGCAGCTAAGCTCTTGCATGCTTATAACTGGCCTGATTACCAGAGATACACAGCTTCAAGTAATAATCACAAAGAACTTCATGTGCCCTCTAAAATGAGGCTACAGTTACTTCAAATACACCAATTTAAATCATAAAATCTCAGTAGCATATGTAGTTCACCAAAAGGATTTAGTGGAGATGCCTGAAGGATCTGAACACATTTAATGCCTTCAGAGTCTTCAGGAGGGCTAACTCAAAACTGACAGAGGAGGTGACTGAGAAAAATATTGCCCCTACTGGCACTTCTGTCTAGTGAGAACAGCTGTGCAGTACTTCAGGGTGGCCACGATTTCATTTTTCATTTTTCAACCATTATGTTGCTCTTCAGGAATATACAATCTGTAATTTACACAGCAAAACATTTTTCAACTGTGAAGAAAAAATTAGTTTTCCACTACCTTATTGGGTAGGCTAACATATGGCAGACATATCACTGTAGAAAGCCAGGGCAATTTGATGTATTCAACTATGTATTGAAACATCAATTATTACTCCTTGGATTTAAACATCAGACACATATTACCTGCTGCTCTGTACAACTAACCAATGGCCCTAATTCTGAAAACACTTCAGTGGGATTTTCACACAGAATCAGGTTCTGTACACTCACTCTATCAAAATTGAATTGAATTAACAGCTCACAAAAACTTGTGCATTTATTGTGAGGAAGCAATAAATAGTAATGTCTTGGCAGAGCCTACAGTTATGTTAAAGCATTTTTAAAAATGTAACAAATTTTTATTTCATAATGTATTAATAAAAAAGTCACTGATGCCTTAAGAAAACATTTCTGTGGAAATAATTTCTCTGCATGTGGCTATCATGGATGTGAAGAACTGAGCAAAGGCTAGAGTTTTAGGAACAACCTTTTGGTGGACAGTGACAATCCCTTCTGCCATTCTCTGCCCCCACTGGTCTGGTCTTGGCCCTTTCCCATTTTCTGCTCCTCAACAGCACAGTGGAGACTTGGAGAAAGTGGATCAGGAAACGGAGCTGGTTGAAAAGTGATTTGGCAGGCCAGCTCTCCCTGCTGCTGCCCTGTGGTAGAGCACTCTGCTGGGCTAGCACAGTGCAGTTGGAAGCTCTGGGCCATGACAACAAGTTGGTACAACAATTGAACAGTCACTCAGTCAGTGTCTTTCTGTGGCCTTAACTTTGTTTACTGGTCAGTGCAGAGTGATATCAGTGGTATAAGCTAACAGCAGTAGTGCTAAAATACAAATTGCAATTCATGATCTTTCCAACTTCATAATCTGTTATGCCAGCGCAACTTGCTAAAAGGAGAAAGAATTTCACAGAACTGAGGGCTTATTTCTTGTCTTTAATTTTCAAGTAGCCAGCACCTCTTTAAAGAGGTGAGGGGTTAGATCACTCATGGCTGGCTTTTGCAACCCTCATGAGGAACTCTGCCTTCATATTGCATAGTCCTCTGCTACAAAGAACTTCAATGAGGAATAAAACACAATGCTGTAGGAATGAGGGTAGCTGGAAAGGGAAATACAAGTAAGAAGCCTTGCTAGGGCTGCAGCCTGATGATCTGGCTAACCTGGTATAAAGCATCACTGACACTGAAAATGGATGTTCAGCCTTTCCTGTCAATGGGAAAGGGAATTTTCTCCCTGTACACTGCAGCCACACTGAGAAGCAAGCTGGGGAACTGAGCTGAATAAAAACAAACTGTCTGCCAAGTGAGTATAAGGCTGACCTTTGCATTGCCTTAACTCTTGCTTAAGATCCATGTGAAAATACTGCTTCAGTATTGGCCTAATTCTAGCCAGGTTGCTGAAGTTTATGTGTGATTAAATACAGCTCAGTGTAACACAGTAGCCAGGATCCACGGTGCTTATTTCATGCCCTTACCTTTGGTGGTTTGACTAAAAGTGCAGCAATCTCTGAAGTAATCACACTAACTATCGTGGTAATATCATCTTTGAAGCGATCGGAAAACCGGCTCCTTCGTGGGTTATCTTGCTTCTCTATGTTATGAACATACTGAGCCATACTCTTTATCTGCAAAGCAGAAAAAATAGTAAAAAAATGCTCAAACTGGAGGTAAAATACTGCTTTAAGTTTGTTCATGAAAGTAAGACTTCCTGCTTCTTTTTCCCTGAATGTAATTGCTCATCTTCTCAGAGCTGCTGTGATAAATCCTACCTGTAGTGGTAATGACAACAGAGAGCCTAAGACTCAGACACAGACAGACATTGATTTCTGTTCATATTCATGCAGTTGGCTACTCTCAGCATCTGAAATCAGAATCACCCTCCCCCAAACCGTTTCATCTGCAGTTTTGAAATGCTGCTGTTTGCATCTTTTGCCCTTCCTGATGGACAGGGAGTGACATTTGTGGACCTGTTATTTTTTGACCTGATGCTGGGTTACATATATGCTGACAGTAGAAATCAGTACGTTTTTCCACTGACATACAGTGGCTCAGGGCCCTGCAAAACTGAGTGTTTGTGGAGCTTTGTCATTGCTCCCACGTTAAGAAAATGGAAAAGACAGGAACAGGTATTCACAGAAAAGGAAGGGCTTGGTTTGATGAGTGTCTATCAGTCTTTTGCAAGCTGTGGACCACTGCTCATGTAGTTCATGCAGAACTTTGCCATCACTGCCATCAGAATATGAAGAATTCTTTAATTGCATTTCTATTATTTGAGACCTTTCCTTTATACAGTGGGGCTGAATAACTGAAGAGGTCATCACCCAACTAAATCTGTGCCTGAAGTACCTGCTACATTCCACCATCAACTCAATGTGAAATACCACTGTCAGAACTTACCAGGAGCTCAAAGAAGAACCAGGCATACTTGAAGACAGATTCTCTCACTATGCCTGTGCTGACCACCATCTGCAGTGCCAGCTCCTCGTGGAAATGCTAGATAATAAACACAGACTGTTGGAAAATGGCTTCTCAATCAACTCGTCTTCCATTTTCAACATCCCCCATCTTCCCTGTATGAAACTCCTCCATACCAGGGAGTCTGCAGCTGGATGGGGGTGTGTGGATGTCCTTGTAGAATCAGAAGGCAGGTTTGACCAAAACAACACTTAAAGAATGTTGGTGACACAAAGACTTTGGGACCCATTTTTCTGTGGATCCAGAATCCTGAAAAACTCAACAGGGAAATGCCTCTGGTCTATCCTCAGGCCATTGGCTGTGAATATGACAGGGAGCAGTCATATTTCCCACTACCCACTAAGTGTTTTCATTTGGCACATCCATGTTTTTTTGAGAGAAGGTAGAAATAAATTGAATCTATGGTGGGAAGCAATAACCACAACAGACCTTGCACATAGGTTTTTACTTGGAAGCAGTATTTTTTGCAGCATGATCTGACCAGAAGACATCCAATCCCAATTATCTAAACTTTCAGAAAATTCAAATATGGACTAAAAATTTATTGCAATGTCCTTTTTCTGTTGCAGACACAAACAATAAAGCTAGTGATATTCCTAAGCATATTTACACAAATTAATCCATACAATATTCAAACTGGGTATAAATATCTATGCTTTTTGACAGAAATCAAACCAATAAACAGGACTAAGACTGAAGAGCTTGTAACTCAGCGTAACTCAGATTCTGAACTACTCATTGTAGGGCTTTCCCCCTCCTCTTCATTCAAAGTCACTGCTGTTGATCAATGCCAAACACAAGATAGAGTGCTGGAAAAATTATTTATAGGATATGGTATCTTCTATGTTGTTAAAAAGCTATTTGGGAGTATATATCACTATTGGAAGGAATTTCTTGACTCTAAAAGCTACAAAAAGGGACAAATGAAAACACTCTTTACAGAAGAAAGACATGCAAACATTTCTGAATGGAGCTTACTGTAACATGTAAAGGCAGGTATCCAAGGGTAAACAGCAGTGGAAAATGACCAAAGCTCTAAGACCTTGAGAAAGCAAGCAACATAGGATCCAAACAGGCTGCCACTTGTCTAAATCTAAATGTCCTGGGAAAAGAATCTAAGACTCTGGAGCAGAAGCAGAAAGATTTGAGTAACATTTACCCACTGATTCAACATTCCATCACAAACACCATGTTTGATAAAACTGCTTGCCATTTTGGTCTATCTTTCCCATCTCCTCATTTAGAAGTTCTAATTGCCAGCACTGCTGCAGGACAGTCCATGTTCTGTTGATGAGTTCCCCCACACATAGAGGTAGCCTACCTTTTTATTGGATGGTCTTGGGTTTGCACAAATGCTTGACATGTCATTTGTTCCTTCAACATAATAAGATATCCGACTGGAACTGTGATCCACAGGCTGGAGGACATAGCCAGAAAGAAAACATTAAAAAATGACTTATTAACAAAGAAGAAATCAGCAGCTGTGCACTTTTTTTTTTTTTTTTTTTTTGGTTTGCGGGTTGCGTGGTTTGTTTTGTTTTGTTTTTGTTTTTGTTTCTTTGTTGGGTGGTTTTTGTTTTGGTTTGGTTTTTTTTGAGGGTATGCACAGATGTTCACCTAAGCAGCTATTTCCTTCTCCCCATCATGCTTCCCAGCGGAGGTTGAAGGCCACCTGAGAGCAGCAGCAGCCGCAGGAGGGTGCAAATGCCAGCACTGCCATCGCGTGCCCAATGGCAGCACTGCAGCGGTACTTTGAAGATGGGCTTCACCCTTCAAAATGTGTATCCTCTGAAACTACATCCAAAATTAAACAGCACCTCGGAGTCCTCCTTCCAATAAAAGTAATGCAGATTTAAAAGGCAGTGAAACGGCAGTAGACAATTGTAAATTGCTACATTTATCAATGTGATGAAGCTGTAATATCAAACATTTTAATTTTGTGTTAATTTGGAAGAATGCATTGACCTCTGGGGTTTTTTTGTTTGGTTGTTTTTTTTTGGGGGGGGTTTTGTTTGTTTGTTTGTTTTGTGGTGTTTTGGGTTTTTGTTTGTTGGTTTTGGTTTTTTATCCCTAGGACACAGTACATTACAGTAAAAGTAATAATGTTATTACATTCAAGTCTATGCTATAAAAATTGCTATGGATTAATACATATGCCCATATGAACAAATCAAATAACTTGTCAGAGCCTGTGCATCTTACTCCTTTGGGCCTCATTTGCTGAAGACAAGCAGCCATTCATTTAACCAGAGAGACACATGGTCATTCAATGGCAAAAAGACCTCAAAATGTTTCTGAGAATAACCTACTTAAGAAGCAGTATTTTACGCATGTTAATACTCAGAGAAAAGTGTGCCAAAAGAGCAAATCCATCAGCGGAGTATCTAAGCCACAAACAAGAGGCAGAATTCCTATCTCTTTCTTTCCACTGATAAGAGACATCAGAATTTAGCATCAGGATCCAACGTGTGTCTACACCAAATCACATAAACAGCAAATACTTCTGGGGATACATACAGTGCATTTACAAGAAGCAGACCCAACCCTTGAAGACAAAATCTAGACTGTTATGTTTTGGACCATACCATTCTCCTTTGTTCTCCTACCTTGGATGTCATGGTATTTTTGACCTCTTCATCTGTAGCAGTTTGTGTAACAGTGATGTCAGGATTGCTGCAGCTGATCACTCGGCTCTGCAGGAGTTTACTTCCAACAGACACAGCGGAAGTGCGTCCAAACGTGTAATAACGAGACTCTGTCGAAATGGCACTGCTGCCTGCACCTGCCCATCAGGAGATGTTTGAATTAAGACTAGAGGACATATATATGAGACAAACATGAGATTCAAGCCAGTTTTGCTCAGTGCTATTGTGGCATCAGCATTTTGAAAAGCATAAAGCTCCTGAAAATCCCACCACCAACTGCTTCATCAACAAATTACATAGGCATTGAATGGCAAGGTGTAGATAGTATCCCAGTCAACAGCACACGGGGCAATTGCACAAGCAGTAGCCTGAGCAGCAGCACTATTACAACAGCTCTTTCTTCTCTCCAGCATTTTATAATTTGCTGTAGATTAAGACAATATTCACATACCACCTTCAACAGGTAATATTTAATACCATGTGCAAAGTGTCCAAGGAGGCAGGGAGCACTGCCACCGGGACTTTCACTAAATTATTATCTAGTTTTCAGTTTTGCCATGGACCTTATTTTCCAGGATAAAGGATTTCCACGTGTATGTGAGCTCAGACATTTTAGTACATCTTAACATCAGTCTAAATGTCCCTCAAGGAGGATTTAAATGAATATTTGAAAGAGAAAAAGCCCTACATATCTTTAGCTCCCACAGCACAGCTGCTTGGTGGTAAGTCATTTAGAATATACTAGTTGATCAAATGAATCCTACAGGCTTTAGGACAATGATTGCAGCAGAATAACAGAATGGTTGAGGTTGGAAGGGCCCTCTGAAGGCTATCTGGTCCAACCCTTCTGTTCAGGCAAGGTCACCTTGAGTCAGCTGCCCAGGACCACATCCAGCTAGCTTTCTACTATCCCTAAGGTAGAAACAGAGACTTGGGCAACCTCCCTGGGAAATCTGTGCCAGTGCTCAGACCCTCTCCCAGGAAAAAAGTGTATCCTCATTTTAACTGTGTTTCAGTGTGTGCCCATTGTCTCTGATATTCTCATTGGGTGCCACTGGAAACATCCACTTTCCATCTCTTTTGCACTCTCCCTTCAGGTCTTTGTGTATGCTGAAGATATTCCCTGAGCCTTCTCTTCTCCAGGCTGAACAGTCCCAGCTCTCTCAGCCTTTCTTCATTGAAGAGACACTGCAGTCCCTTTGTCACCTTTGTTGCCCTTGGCTGGTCTTTGTCCAACATGTTCATGGTCTCTCTTGTACTGGGGAGTCTAGAACTGGACACAGCACTCTAGGTATGGCCTCAGCAGGACTGAGGAGAAGAATCACCTGTCTCAACCTGCTGGCCAGCATACAGCATTTTATCCTCTAATGACATCCCTAATAAAATGGAGCAATTGGTTGAGCTTGGCCCTATGCCACTTGGCAGTGAGTTAGTTTGCATGGAAAGCAATTTATGCATGTACAGGTCAATAAGAAATTGTCATCTTAAGGTCATTTTAATTTATGGAGGAAATTCCTCTAGAGAAAGCTTCAGTTTAGGCAACATCTCTTGCTTTCATCTTCAAAAAGCTACAACATTGCTTGTAGCCATGGATTTCTCTCACCTCAATCCTGCATCTTAAATGAATAACTGAGAGATGGAGATTATGAGGGGCAAGTCCATGTTGCTCTTTGCAGCACTGATATTCCTGACCTACCTCTGAGAAAAATGATGTATCAGAAGAGTGCAGTGCTTAAACAGTATGCACTCTGCATCTGAGAAGCTGTTTGCTATCTTACAGGTCAGTTCCTTATGTCATCCTTTCAGAAGTATTATGCTGAATGGCATATATCAAGAAAAAAGTATACTTTTGCAATCCTTGAACCAATAATACCTGGCTTGACCACTTCTCTTTGAGGGTCTGGCAGACGAAACACATAGTACACATAAGATGAAAGGAGGCAGTTCCTCCCATGCTGATCCTTGCTCAGCTCTTTACTGTTGTGAAGACTGTTCACTATTGCAACCACAGATTCAAAGGCGAACTGTGAGAAGTTGGCTGTGAAACAAAGACAAGAATTAAGTGTCAGCACTGAAGGGTATAATGTAATTAGGTGAGTGCATTCTTTGTACCAACAACTAATCCTACAAGCTTCAATTCAGTCCTTACCAGACTCAAAGCCCTAGATAGTAATTGCTATACCTGACCAGACCCAAAGTCTACATAGACAAATAAATACTCTTCAGCACACACTGACTTTCAATACAATCACTGCTGTTCTGTCACTTTGTGCTACATAAAGGCAGATTGTAACTGTTAATTGTCATTTCTAGCAGTCTTCACACATTTCCTATAAACTACCTACCTGAAGAACACTGAGACTCATTATTCTGCAGCTGGCAGAATAATATACAAGCTAGCAGGCTTTTGCACAAGTATTGTAGTGGATGACAAGTGTTGATTACCAAAATGAGATAGAAAATGAACAGCACCACTGTCTCCAAGTATGCCTTCCCTCTAGAGTTAACATATACAACGGGCAGCTGGCATCCTCAGTAACAGAAAAATCAGTGTATACTACTGTGCCCTCTGTTTTTGTGCTCACTCAACTCTCTCTAAAGATATTTGGGCAGAGGATATGGTACAGACAGCAATTATCAATTGTGGGATAATGATTTTACTAGTGTTTTACTTTCAAAACACCTGAATTATCCACAAAGGTGAACCACAACCCACTTTCTGACTTTTAGGTAAGTAAACTATTACAGTTTAATGCACCTTTCAGTGTCAGAGTCTGAGAGTCTTATATATAGAGGAAAATGAGAGAAGGCAGGAACTCAGTTAAAACTGATTTGATTGTGCAGTGAAACTGTGTCTTGAGAAGCACAACTCTTTTCTGAAGTGGACTACTGCAAATACTAAATCCAAGCCTGGATATTTAGCAGTCATTTTTCCCCACCTTCCTAGGTTGTTTGCACTGCCACTTGAAGGCCATGAACCAGTAAATACCTGTCTGGCCAGCTATGACCATGGGCTGAACAGCCAGCTGGAAAAGTTTATCTAGTACCAAATGCAAAAATAAGACAAGAGGTTCAAGGCGTGAAGAATTCAAACAAATAATGCTGAGTTTCAATTCGTGTTCCAGTGAAGCTTCTGTAATCTTCTGATCCATCAGTCGAATGGGGAATGTCACTTGATTTTCAAGAGAATGGCACAAAGTGAAGAACTTCTCCAGGTGGTTGTCCTGAAAAAACAGCGCACTCACAGTTAACAAAGTTGACATAGTTCAAGCTAAGCAAAACCTGATTCTGTCACATGATGGGAGGAAGAAATGATTTTAAACCTTCTGGCTTTCAGTGTGACTGCTTTTAGTCATCAAATTGTGAATCAGCTGTCACAAACTTTTGTTTGCTCCTTTTTATCTGGCTCAAATTCAGACTGCAGTTAGATCAGCTTAAAGGGAGAAAAGTTAAAGTTCTCCCTAAAATGATTGCTACATTAGTTGAAAAGACTGTTCCTTCTATCTGATAAAATTGTCACATCATAGGTCTATAGTCCCTCTGCCACTCACATCTAAGTTCCAGCTACATACAAGTTATGTGTATGTAGTATGCCCTACTTGTACTGGAAAAGCATTCTGCAAAGGGGTGATGGATCTACTTCAGACATAGGGCGTCCAGTTGTTAGGACATAGCTACCAGGATTAACTAGAATGTTGTGATGGGTAAGAGACAATGAGAAGCAGCAGAAACAAAATAAAGCTGCTCTGCCTTAAACTGGTATCTCACTAAGACAGGCAAAGATCCAATGTCCTACGCATTTAAATGACCAGAATAATTGAGTTCTCATCCAGAACTAAGCTCGTGTTCCTACACCACATGGCTTTGACAAGTGAGTTCCCTAACACATTCTGGTAGTGTATAACCTGTCCATGAAGGCTGGGAGGTGCTATGTCTCTGGAGATGTGGACAGTGTCTGAACTAGCCTTGCTGAATAGAAGATACAGACTGCAGAAACTGCTCTGTGTCCTGCCAGCATCTTTCAAACACAGCCTAAGCAGACTGCTGCTGAGCTGAGAGGATAACAGGCTCCCTATTGCTCGATGTGACTTGCTGCTGAAAGTGCTCATTTGTTCGATTCTACCAAGTGATTTCAAAGAATCACAGAATATGCTGAGTTGGAAGGGACCCATAATGATCACTGAGTGCAGTTCCTGCCCCCGCAGAGGACCATCCCCAAGAGTCACACCGTGTGCCTGGGAGTATTGTCCAAACACTTCTTGGTAACCCAACCATCCTCTGGATGAAGAACCTTTTCCAAATATCCAACCTAAACCTCCCCTGACACAACTTCAGGCCATTCCCTCAGGTTCTGTCACTGGTCACCACAGAGAGGAGATCAATGCTTGCCCCTCCTCTCCTCCTCACCAGGAAGTTGTAACTGCAATGAGATCTCCCCTCAATCTCCTCTTCTCCAGGCTGAACACACCAAATGCCCTCAGCTGCTCCTCATATGGCTTCCCCTCAAGGCCCTTCACCATCTTCATTGCTCTCCTTTGGACACTCTCTAAGAGCTTAATATCTTTCTTACACTGTGGTGCCCTAAAACTGCCCACAATATCCAAGGTGAGGCTGCCCCACTGCAGAGCAGAGCAGGACAATCCCCTCCCTCGCCCAGCTGGCGATGCTTTGCCTGATGCCCCCCCGGACATGGTTGGTGCTCCTGACTGTCAGGGCACTGCTGACTCATGTTCAACTTGCCATCAACAGGGACCCACATGCCTCTTTTCCTGGGGCTGCTCATTCCCCAGTATGTACGAACATCCAGGGTTGCCCCATCCCAGGTGCAGAATCCAGCACTTTCCTTTGTTGAACTTCATACAGTTGGTGATTGCCCAGTCCTCTGATTTGTGTACTCTGAACCTGAAAAGGTTTGCTGGGTGTAGCTGGAAGTAAATGAAGATTAATATCTCTATATAAGCTTTGATTTTTTTTTTTGCATTGTTCTGGAAACCTATTTTATTCCTATGAGCTGATTGAAGGTTGACTGTAATTTCTTTCTGTTGCAGATGAGCCAACACGTTCGTTGAGTGGTCTTATCTTGAAGAATAATGTAAAAGCACATTTTCACAACTTTCCAAACGGGGTAACTGACTTCATTAAAAGTGAATGTTTGAACAACATTGGTGATTCCTCCCCCCTAATTAGAGCTACTGTAGGTAAGTTTGCTCTTATTGCTGTCTTCTTCATAATGAAAAGTTTACTAATATGGGTGAGAGCTGCACTAGTGACATAAAGAGTTCCTAAACTCGTAAGGCTGTTTGCTTCTGATAATTACCACATTTTAATGATACATTTCACCATATTTTAATGATATTTATCTTTACTGTGAATATAAAAGTCACACTTTTGATGCCTATTATTTTAGAAGTGATATAGCAATTCAATTCATATTTATTGGAATGTAACTGAATGTAAGTTTTTTTGAACCATCTAAAATTGAACTGGCTGCCAATTTAACTAAAGGTTGTACTTTATTATTTCATACTCTGGTTGCATCACTGAAACACTTCTTTTAGCTGATTTTCTGTACTCAACCCCCTATATGTACACACATGCCCATTCCTTCAGGGAATCATCATGCCATGCATAAGGCATTCACAAAGGGAGGTTCTGTTCTTAAATACCTTCTGTCAGAAAGCAGCAGATAAAGTGTGGTGTACAAAACTTCATAGACTCATGAAATGGTTTGGGTTGCAAGAGACCTTAATCATCTCGTTCCAGTGAGAAGGGCTTTTTCTCTTACAAGAATTTCTGATTTCATAAATATTTGTTTTAATACATATCTTTCGTAAAGCACATGTATTTGTATTATTTTTACTTATTTAAAGATCAATTTTCTTATCTGTCTGCTCTTTGAGAATATAATTTCCTCCAATATTGTAGTAACTTTCTTTGTCTGCTCATAAACTAGAAAAATATAAAATATATATTTGAATACTGTACAGAGAATTGGGATGGGCTTCACTTCAGAAAGAAATTCAGCTTGTGTTGGCTGACTGCTCTTACAAAATAATCTACCAGTTACTGTTAATTTAGAATCCTTTGCTTTTTCCATAGGATTCCTTCTCCAGACATTCGGGTTATGAACTGTAGCCTAGAGAAAAATAGTCACCTCTTAGCTTTTTCCTACTGTCTTGTCACTTGTAAAACTGCTTTACTATGAATTTTATTAATGTCCCATTTTCCTAATGACAGTAGAAAAAAATCTTTGAATGGCAGGTACCTTCTGGATTGCAGGTTGTAGAAGAGTCACTTACTTTTTTGTTCATAGGAGTTTTTAGTGGAGTACAATGGATCTGACTAAAGAATATATACCAACTCCACGTGGATTGCTGTCTTAGGGTTGTTTGGTGACAATCTGTGGGGTGATTTTTTGAGGGAGGTGGGGATTGAATGTTTTCAAGCAGTTACTCTTTGGTTTCTCCTGATACAAAATGCTTGTGGACCAGTAGTTCAATTATTGTTCAGCTTTAAATGATCCTTGCAGGGATTATTTAGCATGTGTGAACTCTGACAATGAGTAGCAACTGATGAACTGTATGCTTACAGAAACGTTGCTGTTTAGCATGTACTTTGCACTCTGTATTTGAGTTGTTGGATATCTGTGGCTGTCTTTCTTTGTAATGAAATTTGTCCAGTACCCACTGGTTTCTTTGTACTAGGTAGGTTTAAATATGTAGCTACCTACCTAGGCTGCCTTCTTAGCATGAATTTGCACATGCAAGTTAGAGCTGCTCTTTTTTATGAGTACTGAGTTTTGCAGTTCAAGCACTATCAATTTAATGAGCCAATTGCAAATAAGATCTCAGAATTCTGAGGGCAAGATGAGTGAGTACATAAAAATAGAAAATCAAAGATTTAATGCAGGATTTGCTCTTCTTTGTGGTCTCTAACATCTGGTACTACCCAGATGAAAGCTGATACCTTTTGGCCAAGAAGGAGGCAAGTTGATTAATCCTATCGTCAGAAGTCACCTTGCTGAGAAGAATGAGCATGGTAGTAAGTCGATTTTAGAACTGTGACTTGATACCAAATGATAACTGCACATTGTATCCTTACCTAGCTTATCCTTATTTTAATCCCCAAATGAGTAACAGTGTGTAACTTCCTGTGCTGTGCGGTACAGGTTTTGAAACCTTGTGTGCTACCCTTGAAATACGGGACTTAAGTTGAAGCTGCATTTGTTGAAGACCCGCAGTTTTACCAGGATATAAATGCACCTCTTTAGGAAGTATCTGCAACTGTTCTTAAAACTTTCCAGGGATTCTAGTCTGGGCAGCACCTTAGTGTACCTCCTGATTAAAAGCAAGCAGGAAAAATAGTTTGAGCATTTAAGAGTAGTGGTAGAACTGGAGAGCTTCGCTGCAGGAGGAAAGTGAAAGCTAATGATTTCTCCATTAGGTGCACTTTTGTTATGAAATTCAGCCTTTAAGAGTTTTAAGGAGTTCAGAAATCAACTTTGGGAGTTCAGAAATCAATTTCAGGAGCTACAGAGGCTCCCAAAATGCACCCCCAAACCCCAGACTTCCCTGTGTCCTACTATTGGCATGAAAATACTGGAGCATAGCTGCTTTTTGTTCATGTTAATTTTTTTATTGTAGAATTGAAGCTGTAAACTGGGTTTAATGTAATTGAAACAGTGACATAAAAGATGTTGTCAAGACAAATTTATGTTTTTAACAATTTCTGACATCCCTGTGGAGTTTGTTCTCTCATATATTTAGTGCTTAATTAGTCCAGTTGCTATATTAGTTAGATTTCACATTTGTCAAGTGAAATATCAACAGATTCTGTAATACTGTTTTGAAGTTAATTACAAAACAAACACCATCTTTATAAATACTTTCAGCTTGCTAACCTTGCAGCTTAGTCTGTTGGTCAGAAGGAAGAGTCTGTCTAGCCCAAAAAGCTTTGGGCTACTAATTTCATTATTTATTGACTTTGATTATTATTTTGATATTCATGTTTGTGTCTGAAGTGTTGCAGAGAAAGCCACAAGGATGTTGATCTTTTCTCTGGTGTCTTCTGCATTGGAAGCATATGAAGATTCTTTTTAGTATGAGCATAAGTGCCTAAAACTTAATTTTATGTGGCTAATTCTGATTGTTCTTAAAATCTTTTGCAAAGTGTCAAATGCTATAACAGTTGCCTTTCCAAGTTCCTGGTAGTCTGATACTACTCTCTCTTTCTTTGTCCCTACCAAAGTGTTTCTTCAACATTTCAAAACCACTAGCATAGCGTTAAATGGCTTTTCCAAAGATCTGTACAGAAAATTCATAATGCCATGTATAGTCTGAACTACATGCATCTCTGTTACAAGGGCTGGCCAGTGGCTTCAAGTCACTTCTTGCTTATGCATCTGGAAGTGCTTCCTCCTAGTTTATCCTGTTGCCATCTGGGATAAGCCTTTTGGAAAAACACTGAAAGGAGTTTTTGAATTTAATAGTTTCCTTCAGCTGTGAAAACTTGCACATATTGCAAATATAGCCAGACCATTTGTCATCCTTTGAAACCACTGCTAGGACCTTGAAAAGATGTTCAACCAGCTCTTTTTCAAAACCACCTACCCCTCTGAGACTTGTATTTACAATTTCTGTCACATGTTAGACCAGAGAAGGTCCAGGAATTTCACTCTTATGTTTATTTCTGAACTTGTGTAAAGTCTGCAAACAAACTTGTACCAGATCTAAGTAAATTGGCAACTTTACAAATTAAGTACTGTGACTAGGAGGCAAGAAAATTAATTTGTTATTTTTGTAAAAAGAAAAAAGAAAACCACAAAAAGTGGATCATTAAGATCTAGCATCAATAGAATGAGTATCTTCTCTTAATGCATCTGATGTTCCTTGCAGACTCCATAGATCTCCATAGGCTTTTGGGAATCTTTTCTATTCATTTGTACTTATTAAGAGAAATGGATACAAACTACTTCTGGGGCTGCAAAATTGTATTTGGGCTCTGCCTGTATTTTTGCCCTTTGTTTTTGTGGGTTCTTCAGCCTATTGCATCAAAGGAAACATGATACAAAATATTTTTTCCTTACTGTGTGTCCTGTCCAGAATGTCCTTTGCTCTGTAACATTGTCCTCTATTCTTGTGTATTTATCAAGAATTTTAACATTTTATTCCAAAGAAAAATGACATATTGTGCTTAGCTCAATGAAAAAGTTACGACTTTTCACATGGGAGGTTACTAGTTTTAGTAGCATCAAGTAGTATCATCTTCTGTGTTCATACTCATTAGAAGTACCTGCCAGTAGCATAATGGATTATGCTACCTTGTTTCATTTTGTGTTAAGGCAAAATGGACTCATACAAATTCAATCCTACTTTTGTAAGCAGCCTTCCATATTCCTATCACCTAATTATTTTTTCCTGCGATTTGTGAAAACAGAATGAGTGACTCTTTGGGCTAACCTGTCTTGTTTGTTGGATCTCACAGCTCATCACTGGATGACCTGCCTTAGTGTTTAAGCTCTTAGTAGAGGTATCTTGGTCTTAGAATGTATCTTTAGTGTTTTGTGTAAACACAGTGAAGTTGTGAACACATAACTTATCACTGGGTTGTAAGTTTATTTGACAGTCCCACATTGATGCTTTTGCATCGTAACAAAGAACAGGTGACTTGAAATGGATACTCTGTATTGAAAGTCCAGATTTGTACAGTGTTAAGTAAATTTAGAGCCAAAGCTGCCCTGCTGTGTTATTAATTTATATATATATGTTATAAATTATTATTTCCTTAAGTGAAATTAGTTTGTGCTTGATTTCTAATGTCTGAGCCCTTCATGGTAGCAGGAAGGAACAACTCACCTTTGCTTTTCAAAGCCCATCAAATAACATTTGCAATTAAATGCAGTTCCTTTTTTATGCATACTGGGTTTTAACAAAGCAAGAACTTTCTTAACTTCTAAGATACCTGAGAGGAGAGAAATAAGAAAAATTGGTATGAACCATGTGAAAGTATGTGAGATCTCACTCCCTTTATTCTTCTGTTTCCTTTAGGCATTCTGATAACAACCATTGCCTCAAAAGGCGAATTACAGAATTGGCCAGAACTCTTGCCAAAGCTTTGCAGTCTGTTGGATTCTGAAGATTACAATACCTGTGAGGTAAGGAGACCTATGGAAAATAAAAGAGTATCATCTGAATTTGATTATCTCTCTTCACAGAGACCGTGTATATTTATAGTACTGTGTGCATGTCTGTGTGTCTAGTACATGTCATGTGTTCTCCTTGGAGAACAGTGGCTCAGATTTGATACTTTTTCTTCTACCTGCAGTCCGTGTTCTTTTACTGTTAATTTGAATTAATTTGTTTTCTTTGTGTAAAAGCAGAATAAGATTGCAGACGGATAGTTGTATCTCAGCTGAGAAGAGTCCTGAAGTTACTGCTCTGTGGTGCCTAATCTTTTAAGTTGACCCTGAATTTTCTCTTACATAAAAGTAGTGTTCATTCTTACTGTAACTTAATCTGGAAATTTGATCTGTGATTGCTATATCAAAGTGAAATGAACTGTTCTGTTCAGTCTGTATGGAGAAAAATAAGTAAATAACTGTTTTAAACTATAATGAAAAAAGAAGGCCATGTCTGATGTAAAAAAATAAAAACTGTGATCAAGCCATTTGAATACCTTGATACTGTCTCCGTGAAAGTGTGTGAAACATTTTGTATAAAGTAATCCTCAGAGATGACTAATGTCCAAGATGCCATGCTGTTATGTAGTGTTTAGTTTCATGCTTTCTCTCAGAAAAAGAAAAAAACCACTTGGAAATTAAACTGAAATTGACCATCATCTCTGTTTTGCCCCATAACAAATCATGAAAGGAAATACAATTACGGATGTAATTAAATTGGATACGCCTGCCTCCTTCTACTTCTTTCTCAAATAAGAATGAGAAATTTTAAACATTCTTTAAAATATCATTGAATAGATGAGCACTGAATTTTAAAACTAAAATTACCACTTATCCATTACTGACTCACCCAGCTTGAGAGCTGGCAGATGCTGGTTTAAATAAAGTGCCTTTAGGGCTATTTCAATTTAATCCATGTTTTGTTAGCTGCATTTACAGTGTTAACTAACTACATTTACTGTGTTGTGCTGAAATGACCAATTGTATACAAAGTCTAAAATCTGGCATTCTTCAGAATGTGAAAGAAGATATTTTTTTTTATTTACTTATTTTTAAACAGGGTGCTTTTGGCGCTCTTCAGAAAATATGTGAAGATTCTGCTGAAATTTTAGATAGTGATGTGTTGGACCGGCCACTCAATATCATGATACCTAAGTTCTTGCAGTTCTTCAAGCACAGCAGTCCAAAAATACGGTAGGTTTATGTGTTGTACTTACAGTAGATTTTATGTGTAAATTTTATTTATATGAGTGGCAAGGCTACTACTTTGTAGATCTATTGAAAACCTACTTCGTTTTTTTTAAATAATCCTGCAGAGATTCACAAAGATTTCATGCATCAGTAATTTTTACGTTTGCCTAGTTAATACAACAATCTCAGCTTTTTATACAATCATCTAATGATTTTAAAAATAAAATTATTTAAGTTTTTGCGTATTATGAAAAATTCAATGCTGGGTTATTAATTTAATATTCTGATTAGGAATAAAATTTGACATTCTTTTTGTAATGGCTTCAGCAATGGGAGAGTAAAAATTCTTTTGCTGATAAGTTTCTGAGTCTTGCTGAAAAAAATTCTGCTTTTAACTGAACTTTTAGTTGAATTAGATTAAATGGGCTCGTTATCTTTTCACTGTGAAACTATATTAAATCTCTCCAAAATAACATCATAGAAGAAAAATTCCAGAATTAAATTGTTATTTCTAATATTCATTACAAAGAACAGTAGCCTTTATCCTGAGTTGAGCCAACAGAGTGCCCCTGCACAAAAAAGGCTAAAGGTATCCTGGGCTCGAGTGTTGCCGGCTGGTTAAGGGAGGTGATCCTTCCCTTCATCTTCCAGGTGAGGCCACACCTAAAGTACTGTGTCCAGTTCTGGACTGTACAGTGCAAAAGAGAAATGGATATAGTGGGAAGAGTCCAGCAAAGGGCTGAAAGAGTTCAGCAAAAAGGCTGAAAGAGGTGGGACTCATCAATGTGTGTAAATACCTAAAGAAAGGGAGAAAAAAGACATGTCAAGGCTCTTTCCAGTGGTGCCCAGTGACAGAACTTGAGGCAGTAGTGGCCAGAAATAGAAATTCAGAAGCTTCCCTCTAATCATCAGAAAACACCTTTCTCCTGTGAGAGTTACCAAGCCCTGGCACAGGTTGTCCAGAGAGGTGATGGAGTCTCCATTCTTGGAGATACTCAATAGCCAGGTGGATGTAGTCCTGGGCAACTGGCTGTAGGTGGCCCTGGTTCAGCATGGGGGCTGGACCAGATGACTTCCAGAGATGCCTTCCAGCCTGAACCATTTTGTGATTCTTAGCAAGTCTGTGAAATCTGTCTTTAACTCCTGATTGAAAATTATATTGAAAGATTCGACAACTTGGAGGTGACAATTCTTATAATTCTTATTGCAAGAGTAGTAGATAGTGAAGACTAAGAGGAACAGTTTAACTTGGAATATATGATGATAGGGCTCTAATATGATTTAGAAACTCACCTATAAAAGATGCACACTAAGAATAAGAAGTAACAAAGTGTGAACTTGGTCCTGGGGAAGCATAAAACTTAATAAGTTTCACAGAATATTCTGAATTGTAAGGGACTCACAAAGATCAAGTCCAACTCTTACATGATTAGCCCACACAAGGATCAAACTCATGACCTTGTTGTTCTTAACACCCTGCTCTAATCAACTGAGCTCATCTTATACTTCTTTGGAGATGGGAGAGATGGAGAAAACATGTTTTTTTCCTTACCACATTATACAGTCACTCACTTCTTTCCTGTGCTGCAATGTTCTTGGTTTTCAGACTGTTAAAGCAGTTCCAAGGTTAAAGCAGGCTACCTGCTGACCCACAGCCTAGTTTGAGTAGGTAGTGCTGAGGTATGAAAAGAACTAGTAGTGTCAGTACAGTACTTTATATTTAAATCCATCAGAAGACAACTTTTGAACGTTTTATGAGACAGTCTTCCAAGAAATGTCTGAGCAGAATAAAAATTTAATTACACTAGTAAAAATACCGTAATGACTCTTCAAAGGGCTTTACAGATAGTTTTGCCTTATTGCCTCTACTTTGAGAATTTGACTTTTGTGTCTGAGAATGAAAAGGACCTGTAAGTAATGGCTTTACATGAAATGGAATAGAACAACAACACTTTGTTTTTTAGAATGTTTCCACCCTGTTTTAATATGTATCCTACTACAAATGTGTGTTTGTTCTAAGGTATAGCTATATTGCTGACACATATTGGTCTCATTAAATTCTAAAAATACTGCAAAGGCAGTTGCATACTTAACAGTGAAGAAGGTCATGCTAAAATTTCACCATTTTGACTTATATGGACTTATTAGTATCCGAGAAGATCACAATCATAATATACTCAAGAAGAACATACTTGCATACTGTTCAGAACAAATATGCAAGCCACAGTCATCCTGCCCTGGTTTTCTATTTACTGAATATTTAGGTATATCAAAATATAAGGCAATACTTAAAATGTGGCTTAGGAATTTTGCTTGGTAAGATTACAAATGTGTAGATTGGTTCTCTTTTGCCTTTAGCAGATATTTGTTTAATGTTTTTGATTTCTACAGTTTAAAAAATGTTTTTAGTTAATGAAAAATATATATTTTAACTTCCATTTGTAGGTCTCATGCTGTGGCATGCGTCAATCAATTTATCATCAGCAGAACTCAAGCTCTTATGTTGCACATAGATTCTTTTATTGAGGTAGGTGTGTATTCCTGGTTGTGGGGTTAAATCAACTGACATATTTTATTTATCAAGAATTTTGAACTATGTTTTGCAACCACTTATAACACTAAACTCCCCATTTCTGGTTGCCCGTTCTTAGCTTCAGTCCCCATGGATTCATTCTGTATGCTTGTGTACAGAGTTGACCACTTGGTAAGCCCAAAAAATCAGTGTATTTTGAAAGATGTTTCATTTTCATAAGTACGGGAAACTATTGTTGTGTAAAGGTGCAAAAATAATGGCAGCAGTCTGTCTCTTACTTGGCCTAGCAAGTGCATGTCACTGGGCCTGTTTGTGTGTCTGAATACTGCTACTCAACGTGGATGAGAAGGATTCTGGGTTATTTAGGGTATTTGATTTGCTTCTGTTAGGTACTGACACAATTCTCTGTTTACTGTTGGAATTTACATTTAGGAGAAAATATAATCTGGAAAGTATTCTTCCTGTGCCAGTCTTAGTACTACACAGTGCTGTGGTTATGTGTAAAATACATTGAGAGTGTGAAGAGTTAATCTGCTAAACCATATGTCTTTAAGAAGGAAAATGGTATTCTGAGGTGTGGGGTGGGCAAGTACAGAAATACATATTTGCACACTTTAGTTTGCCAGTAATGTCAATTTTAATACAAGTTGAACTTGATGAGTTGAGACTTTTCAACCGTTACTATTTTCCAACAGAATCTTTTTGCACTGGCTGGTGATGAGGAGCCTGAAGTACGCAAAAATGTTTGCCGTGCTCTGGTAATGTTGCTGGAAGTTCGGATGGATCGCCTTCTTCCTCATATGATTAGTATAGTTGAGGTGAGTCTCATTTTCTAGATTATCCCTGTTTGGCATTGCAGAAGTATTAACAAATAAAAGGTATTCATCAGAACTATATTCATCAGAGCTATATTACTCTTGCCCTTGCCTACTCTTCCCTTCAAGACTGAGATTGTAAAACTTTCTTTTTATCTAATTGCCAACTTGATACTATGTTTGACAGGCAGTGCATATGGCAGTTTACTCTTCAGTCAAATAATTATCCCAAAATGTCTGGGATCAAAGTCAACCACTGCTTTACTCTAAGTGTTAAAAATCTAGCACTAGTGCTGATACTGCTCCAGTTTATATGTTGAAGCTGTCACTTTTTCAGATGTGTTGACCATAACAAGGGTAAGGCATATTATTTCATATAGCTGAGGATGCTCTTTGAGCTACTAATGAAAAAGTTCTAACTTAAATATTCTATTTTGTAATTTATTTTTATATTGTATAGTACATGCTTCAAAGGACCCAGGACCAAGACGAAAATGTGGCTTTGGAGGCTTGCGAGTTTTGGCTGACTTTGGCTGAACAGCCAATTTGTAAAGATGTATTATGTCGACATCTTACTAAGTAAGTACTAAGAATTACAACTCATTCATTTTGAGACAATCACCTTAAAACCTCAGTTAAATTCTTCCTGGGTACTCTATTATAGAGACTATACATAACTTACAGTGTACTTAGAAGATTTTTCCTATAGTTAGTTTGTGTGCAGAGTAAAAATGAAAAGACTTCTAAGGATTTCAAAGCCAGTAAATTCCAGAAACAACTGTGAAACTGTTGTTCTTTACCTCAAATTTAACAAGCTGTTAAGCTTCACATGGATGCAAGGATATGCTAACATGCACCTAAGCTAAAATAAACATCTGAGCATGACATCGCCTGTAATATCTGGTGTACCATGAACAAGTTGTCTTGACTACTGCTGATGTAGGCATCTCTGTGCAATGCTTCTGTGTGCATAGTCATGCAAAGGGTTCCTTATTTTAAAAAGAGCATAGGACAACGTGACATAATTTGAATTTAGGAATCAATTTTATATCAATTACTAAACTTGAAGAAAGCATATACAATTTGTTCCTTCATGCTTCTACGGCCTGCAGTAGTTTTAAGTTTCAAATATGAGTTTTTGGAATCTTTGATTGAATGAGAGTGACTACCTATGTGTGAAGAGAAAACATCTGCATGTCTGCAACAGTGCTTGTAACTTTCTCCAAACTAAGCTGAAGCCTTTTACAACAGGAAATTAGTTCTTCAGTGTTGCCAGCAAATGAGTACTCTTTCTTTTCATATATATGCACAGAAGAATTTTGAAATTAGTAAGGACTCTCAAGATTTTTAGTGGAAGAGCAGAATGTCAGACTGAAAGGATATATTCTTATCAAAAATAAGCACTATATATATGAAGTAATTAAAAAAAAAAGGAAAATTTCAGTTTTCATAAGCAATTAAAAAGTAGTAGAAAATTGAGATTAGAACATGCACAGAGAAAGAATAGAATTAAAAGCAGGAGAACCAATGTTAATAAAAAATTATTTTTAGAATTTAGAATTGTTTTACTTAATTCCTACTTCTGTAGTTCAAAAAGCAAAAGAATGATTGCAGAGTTCTTGAGTCTAGCTCTTCCCTTCCCAACATATATCATGTAGTTAATAACTTAGTATTAAACCTCTTTTGGCCCACACGAACATTGGGACTGCAACAGCATCATAAAATAATTTTAAAAAAACTTTTAGAAACGTTTTCTAGAAAAACAAATTAATATTCTAGAAAAACAAATTAATAACATTACATTTTCCCCCATAATCTTTCAATGCCATGTGAGCTGAAGGCAACTTCTTTTGGTGAGTCCTTTTTGAGTAGGGAGCTCTATAAGTTTGTCAATACTTGATGATAATCTTAAAATTTTGTGTATTAAATTAGAAGTGGGACAAGATTATCTTAAAACATGTTCATGTGGTATCCAGCATCTTGTTCCATTTTATGCCTGCAGCCTTTCTTACAAAATGCATACTTCACAGCATATGCTGCAGACATGCCAGTGAATTAGCAATAATGCCTATACTTGCTGTTCATTCAAGTTTAGAAGGTAATGTGCTATTACAATGTGTGATTAGTGCAATCCATGTACCTTCAAAAACAATATGGCTCAGTGGCAGAATATAGCAAGATTGAGTCTGTCACTGTTACTTCGTCATCACAGTAATGACACTGTTGCTGTCATTATTAGTTTCTTTTGCCTTGTAACACATATTTTTATGGATTTTATTGTTGTGGTGGTGGTAAATGTGTTTGTGAAGTATTTGATTTTTTTCCCATAGTACTTTTTTAGCTATACATCTGTAAAGTTGGAGTCCCATAACCAGTTTAATAATGAAGTAAAACCTAACACAGATTAGTCAAGATTTCTGCAATGTTGGGGTCTTGTCTTAGTGAAGTAACCACAACGTGGTAGGAGGGCTTAATGTAGCTAGGCCTCCATCTTTAACAGTAATGAGATAGAGTCTTCCTCTACAAGTAAATGAAGTGTCGAGTACTATTGAGGTGAGATAAAGTGAAAGCCAACGTAGGTATATTATGGAAGTTTGAATTCTTACCGAAAACCTATAGATGTAATTTCTAAAAGGTGCTTCAGAATAAATTCATCAGTTGTGCCATCTGGATACTTCAATTTAGAAGTCTGTAATTTGAAATTAACATTTTTTCTCATTACAAAGTATTGATGAATCTTTTGATGGAGCTTGGTTTAGGTACTAGCTTTTGTTATAAGGCTAAGGTTTTTCTTTTGGGTTGGGAGGTAAAGGTTACAACCAAAATTATAGCCTGTATTAAGGGAAAATTGGCTTGCCTTTTTATGTGTTATTTTAACATGCATAAATATTTCTTTGTAGGCTTATACCTGTACTGGTAAATGGTATGAAATATTCAGAGATTGATATTATTCTGTTGAAGGTGAGCATCAGTTTCTTTAATTTTATAGGAATAGTGAGTTAGCCTCTGACCTGTAAATCAGAATGATTCAGATCACAATGGGTAGATCTGTCCTATCATCTGTTCAATGGAGAATTAGCTTCTGGGGCAAGGTGTGCTGTTCAGCTACTAAATGCAACTGCTGCTGTGTTCATTGGAAAATAATCTATGGCTCCCCTGCTTTGCCCTGGTCCCTTCCCACCCAGTTTAGGAGGAGCTGGGATACTATTACCACGAACTACTGCAAGAATGAAATCTAAAAGAATGTTCAGAATTAATGCTAATGCTTTCTAGATTGAATATATGGATTTTTCCATTACTGCATTTCAGAATATGTCTCTGTACCAGAATTCCTCTATCACTTCTTTCTATTTCATTCCCATTGAGTAATTTCGTAACAAGAAGGATACTTTGTGGGTGACTGTACTTCTCTTGCTTATATCTTCTGTCATCTTTCTGGTAAAGGCAGCAGTAGAACACAGGAACACTAGTATTTTGTTAGCTGGCCAGCTCAATTGGGATGTGAATCTTTTATATACTTACAAATCTTGGGCTAAAACAACATTGTTAACTTCCTTGAGCAATATAGTTGGACTAGTTTATCTGATAACACAATTTGATGGCAGGGGGATGTTGAAGAAGATGAAGCTATTCCAGACAGTGAGCAGGACATAAGGCCTCGTTTCCATCGCTCAAAGACAGTGGCTCAGCAACATGAAGAAGATGGTATTGAAGATGATGATGACGATGACGATGAACTTGATGATGATGATACTATTTCTGACTGGAATTTAAGTATGTCAAAGGAATGTGTAATATATTTTAAAATAGAGCTACTTGCATAATAGAACCACAGTAAAAAGGAGTTTGTGTATATGAATACCAAGGCTTTCTTTTTGAATACAAGAACTATCTGTTGACATCATTGGTGGATGTGTTGGAAGAGGAGTCTTTCAGATGACACTTTGAATTTGTAGTAGCATTGGCAAAAGCTATTAATCTCTAAGCTCATTTCTTATTTTAAATATGGCAAATTGAGCTAAAACATTTAGTTCATGCAATTCAGTGGAGCTTTTGGACTTAGAATTTTAATTCTATGAGATAATAAAAATCATGTATCACCTGTTTAACTTCAGTTTAAAAAGAGGAAAAAAATCTTTGCACATTGATAAGTGGAGTAAGCTTAATGATGCTTTCTTTAATTTCAGTCTTCACTCTAAAATTGGTTTGTGTTTTATTTCATTTTGGGTTGCTATTTTTTCCCCATATGAACATGCTACTACCTACAGCCATTACTGCTAGTTCTGTTCCATGTGAAGAATTTGCTTCTGATCAGAATACAGTACTGTAGTTATGAAGAGAGGAGGTAGCTGTGAGGAAACTAGAATACTGATGGTCTGTGTGTGGGTTATAGAACCTTTAAGATAATAGGCCATGTTGTAAGGAAAGAAAACACCACAAACTGGTTTTTAAGTTCAGTGATAGAAAATGGCTAGTGAAATTCTGACATCTGATTTGATTATGCTTTACAAACAACCTCATTGTGGTATAATGTTTTGAGATTTGGACATAGCTACATAATTTTTTTTTCCAAGGCCACAAGTTTTCACAGCAGGTGAAGGTACCTTCAGGATTATGGTTAAACAATGTTGAAACACATCTGGAGAATTATTATTGTAGTTGTTGTTGAAAATGTATGCAAATGCGTTTGTTTCTGTTAAGCTACTTTTTTAAAAGAAAAGTGTAGCCTTATATTCCTAATGCTGTTCTTGTCTTGCTGTGTGTAGAGATTGCAGAATTAAATGCATATTTTCTGAAAATGTAACTCAAATGACATAAGGTGCCCTGTGATGCACAGTTTTGATTAAGATGGTAAGGAAGCTGAAGCTGTTTGGAAATGGTGGCCTGGAAGAGAAATAGCAGAGCAGTTTAGAAATTCATAATGACACATGGATTTCAGAAAATTTTTTGTCTAAAAATCAGAATTGTATTCCCTATTTCTTATCCAGTTCTATATTTGACTTCCAGTTTGAACAGAAAGAAAGCATCAGCACAGTTTGAAAATTAGCAGCATTGCTTACTAATGAGACCAATGTGATTGAGCATGACAGACTAAGAAGAAACTGATACTATAATAATACTGGCTTTGTAAAAGCTGTGGCTTTGTATCAAAGCACAGTGGATCACTGTATATTTTAATGAAATGGAAGTATATTTCCTCCTAATGCACTGAGAATCCACTGGCAGCTCAAAGTTAAAATAAGGATTATATTGCCTAACTACAACTATTGGTATAATAAGCAGAGATTAACACTGTTAATTCCCTTCAGGGAAATGTTCTGCTGCCGCTCTAGATGTCCTAGCCAATGTATTTCGTGATGAACTTCTGCCACACATCTTGCCCCTGTTGAAGGAATTGCTCTTCCACCCTGAGTGGGTAGTTAAAGAATCTGGTATCCTTGTTCTTGGTGCAATTGCTGAAGGTAAGGAAACGGTGATAATCAGATTGCTGATTTTTTAATTGGTTCTAAACAGGCTCAAGTGAATTTACTTTTGTGAACAAGTACATGTCTTAGCTGGTTTGGTTTCAGTAATTAATCTCTACATCTACTATTGCGTGACTGCAGTTATTTTATTGTTCATTTTCAAATTATGCATATTTGGGAGGCTAAATCAATTGCATAATTTCTTTTATTTCTCACTTTCTGAACTCAGTCATTTATAATGGTTGATTTCTCATGAAATACTACCTTCATTTCATGGAAGATATTTTTTCAGAAATGTTTTTCAGAAATAGCAAAGACCACTCCTGTAACTTCAGTACCCTAAGCTGCCTTTTGTGGATGGTTCTCCTATTCAAATAGGATAACTTCTATTCCTTGTTACTTACAGTCTCGCTTGGCTTTTTGCCTGAAGGTCCAGCATGCCTGTCCCTTTTGCAGGCTGAAGAAGTAGATTTGGGTCCATACCTGGATTATCTTCTTTTCCTACAGTGTCTAATGAACATACTTCTTTTGTAGTTACTAGAAAACTTTTTAGTTGGTTGCCATTTTAAGTCAAGCAAGGTAAAAGTTAGTACTTCTAGCAAATCTCAGTGTATTACTGCCCTTGCTGACTTGAATGGTGCAAGCTTTTATTGGTGGTCAGTATTTGTATGATATTAGGAAAAACAAGAAGCAATTTTAATTTCTTATGGAATCCTTTTTAATGTGATGATTTGGTGTCAAGCCAGAGTCTTTCTCTGTAGGATGATGTAGGATGATGTCTGATGTAGGACCTTCAAGCTTTAGAAACTCATTTTATTTACTTGCTATAACACATTTTATAAAGCAGAATTTGTGGAGACTGGAGATGCACTGAAGGAGAAATGTAATAGAAATGGATGTAAGTTTAATTGGACATTTTAATTATTGTTTATGTAAGGTTTCTTTGTAGGACTCTATATAAATTAGATAGACTTGCTTAGTATATTGTGAAAATTCCCATGTTTTTAACTTTGCCTATTGTGTTCCTGTGTGATAGAAAATGAAAATATGTCTCTAAAAGGAAAGAGAAAACAGTAGAAGTTTTCATTAATTCTGGTACTGCAATAGCTGTATTTTTCCTTCCAGGCTGCATGCAGGGTATGATTCCATATCTTCCAGAGCTAATCCCTCACCTTATTCAGTGCCTCTCTGACAAAAAGGCTCTTGTGCGATCCATTACATGCTGGACTCTTAGTCGCTATGCACACTGGGTAGTTAGTCAACCCCCAGACACATACTTGAAGCCATTAATGACTGAGTTGCTAAAGCGTATCTTGGATAGCAACAAGAGAGTACAAGAAGCTGCCTGCAGGTAAGCCAAAGCTTAAGCAAAAGTCACTATCCATGATACTCCTTTTTTTTCCATGGGAAGATATTTTAATGCCCTTATCAATGAATGTATGACTCCATTTCTAGCTCTTAATGTATCTCTCTTAAAATGGAGTAGGTGCAGCTGCTTCTGGAGTCGTTACAACTTTCTCCCAAGTTGTAATAACATGAAAAATGTTAACTTGTATTTGTCTTGTCCAGTTTGTTTTCAGTATATGAAACACCAACCTAAATAATTTATTGTAGTAAATTCGCTGTTTGTGATACTTATTCTCAGTATATGATGTTTCATTGACCAGAGATTTGCCTTTTTTTAATATGCCTATGAACAAGGTCAGTACTTATTGCAGTGGAAAGCTGTCCTATATTTGGATTACTGGTACTGTTTATTCCTAGCTCAGCATTACCAAAATATTTGGGTTATGATTATTTCAAAGGATATTACCTTTCTATCAAAGAGAGATCCTGGGAGATAAGATTCCCTTCTTCTTGTCTACTTATATGTAAAAAACAAACAAAGAATTAATGGCTTAATTAGCAGACATTAATAGAATGGTAATGGCTGCCTCTCTTGAGAAGGTAGCTCATCAAATAAAATTTTTACATGTCAGTTTTTCTGGGACCAGAGTGCACACAGCAAATCTTCAGGAAGGTTTCTCCATAAAGCAGAGTTAGATCCTGATCTGAACGGATTCTTAACACTTGAAACGTGTAATGATGATAACACTAATAAAGATAATAACGATGATCGTGACGACAGTAAGAATAGCACTAAACTCCAAATGTTAGTAGTGTCTAAGGACAGTGCTAAGTTCAGAATTCTTCTGGTAAGCTTTGCACAAAAGGGATGAATGTATCCTTGGCTGAGAACAGATAGAATGATTTAAGAAATGTGCTTACTAAGATTTGAGTATTAAACACTTTTTCCTTTTTGTCTCCGAACCTTCTTAAGCACTGGGCTAGCAAATTTGTGGAGCTTTAATGTCTGTTCTATTAATTCTATCGAACAAAAAAACCCCAAACCAAAAGCAAACAAAACAGAAAAACAAAACCAAAAAGCTACAAAACAACCAACTAACAAAAAAAATGTCCCTAAAGAAAAGCACCCTACTTCTGTTGAAACTGTCCTGGTCCAAAACATAGTCGAAAATCTGCATTTAGTTGAACACAGCTGTGTTGTAGTTGTTAAATAGCCTCATGTGGTTCTTGTGAAGGACATACAGTTGGCCGTGGAAAGTGTTGTAGTAGTAAGAAATATGGAATGGAAATACTAAATATAACAGTACATCTGATTTTTTTTTTTTAATTAAAAGTTCAATATCAGACTTAAAAAATGTGTTTTGAGATACTTTCTTTAGAGAAGAAATTCATTAAAATTACTGTTTTACCTGAAAATAAACTGTCTGGGAAACTTCACTGTAAGGAAAATGGAGAGCTATTACAAATCAAAACATATTTACTAGCTTTCTAAATAGTACAGAAGTTCAATGAACCTTCTCAGACCGCAACAAAAAGCTGCATCCCAACAGGGATTAGTTGCATAGATTGTTAATGTCTGCCAAATTGAAGATTGGTCACAGTACACTTACTGTTTTTGTCACTAATTTCTGTGTGGTAGCAGATGTCTAACGTTCATTTCTGTACTATTGAGAAACTAGTCCTGTAGTTGATGACATCCAAAATTTTATTTACTGAAAAAATGTTTTCTTGCTTACACTGTATGCTTTCCTGAAAGAATGTATTTCATAATAACATAGTAAAATAATAAGTAAAATGCTAGCCACTAAGTGTTCATGATTCCATTGTGTTAAGAAAAAGGCATTTCTGTATTTGGTAGTACAACGCTTGTTCACCTCATGCAGTGATACGTGCATTTTTAGTACAGAGACAGGCTAATAATAATCTTGTTGACATCAGCTAGCCCAGTAAATCTTCAGTAGCTCATAATTTTTTCCTTTCCTTAATGTTTCTCTGAAGCAGCAGCTCCGGTGTTTGGCAATTTTTTTGTTTTGTTTTGTTTTGGATGGGTTTTCTTAATGCTGCTGTTCAAACAGTTGTTAGACAAGCCGAAAACTTTCTGTGATGCCATGATATGTGCTTTGGCCAAGGCTGGCTAAAACTATTCATCCTCTGCATTTGCTTTTAGTTTTATGTCTTTCTGTACCTGTTTTTCTATGTAGTAACTGCTGAGAGTACAGGCTGATGTTTCCGTTGTCCTGGCACAACAGCACCAAGGTCTCTAGGTGCGGCTACAGCGTACATTAAAGACAGCATCCCTTTTTTACTTAATAGCTTTTGTTATGGTTCCTTCTATTTCAATTAATATATATTGTAACTTAGGTCCTAATGCCTTTTTTTTTTTTTTTAGTGCGGGCTTCTTGTGTATACATAATGGATTTTATGGCATATTTCAAAATTTTGTTCATTACAATGTAAGGGCTGAACCCTTGTGGGTGATTTTGTGTTCAGTCAACAAAGATCAAGGTTATCTAGCTAATACCTATTTGAAAACATATCTTGGATGAATTTGAGGACTAAATACAGTTATTTTTGTTTCAAGAGAAATAGGTGAAGTACAGCATTTTGGGGGTCATCTTGTTTTATTTTTCTAACTGACCTGTTTTATTGTCCTTCAGTGCCTTTGCTACTCTAGAAGAGGAGGCTTGTACAGAGCTTGTTCCTTATCTTGCATATATACTTGACACTTTGGTCTTCGCATTTAGTAAATACCAGCATAAAAACCTGCTCATTCTTTATGATGCTATAGGAACTCTAGCAGATTCTGTAGGACATCATCTAAATAAACCAGTGAGTATATCTTATGTTCTGTAGAAGCACTCGTTATAATTGAAAATCTTGTTCAGTGTTATTTGTAATGTGCTTTGCATGTTATAAACCAGAAATGCTGCTATTTCTCTGTAGGTTTCAATAATACTAAATATTTACAGATACATAGACTGCACTTAATTTTTCCATTACGCAAATATTTTCCATTTTGGAAATAAAACCATAGTGTGTGAGGTGGCTTGTGAAATGTGCTTCTCATCATGATTTTTTGGCTCACACTCAGAATTTTTCAGTCCAGAGGAGATACACATATCAATATAGATCACACTTCTTTTTTGTAACTGCTGTAAGTATAGCTATGCTGCTCTGTATATGTCTCTTGCCAGGGAATTGGAGCACATCATCACTAGAAATTGCTATATCAGAGTGAGCCAGGCATTCGTTTTATATATAAAAATATAAAATCCTTTGGGCAAAGCACAGATAACACAAAGGCAAATCTACTGCAGTTTTTTTAGTGTACATGTATTAATTAGTAGAAGATGTATGCCTGTTAAATGTTTGCATCTTATGATGGTTACTGAAACTTGTTTTATTTCTCTTTAGTGCTTCAAATGGTATAAACACCCCAGATAAAACAATTTTAGTTGTTTCCATGGCATTTTACTTGCCATTGTGGACCCTACACCATCAAAGAGCTGTTTTTCACTCTCTCTCTGAGCCTGGCCACCTTGACATTAGACAGTACAAAGAGGAAGCTAAATGGCAGCACCTGATGAGAGTGGGACTTTCTTTAGTCAGTTAGAATTTTGTATTTTTGGACATAGCAACATATGTTGGCTCTTTAGATATCTTCGGGGAACAACTACTATAGAGGTGCTTTGCTCATTGTCCTTGTGACTGTTGCTGTGCAGTGGCAGGGAAGCCAGCTTTATGCAGAAGGGTTAAGTGCCTCCTTCTGGAGGAATAGGAAATTTCTTTCTTCATGGATGGTTACTTGCTTGAGAAAGAAGTTTCGGACCTTGAGGGAATAGCTTTGTAGCTTCAGAGCAATGCAAGATGGCTGAGAAAAGTAGGTGGCAGATGCAGAGCCAGAATGTAAATTTAAAAACATTTTACATTTGTTGTATGTAAATGTAAAGGCCCTGAGGCAGTCACATAAATTTGTAATAACTCAGGTAGCTGTACTGAAACCAGTCCAGGAGGAAGAGATTCACTTTGCAAAGGTACTTACGTGCTTTAGCAAAAAATATCAAGACATAAATTGTAAATTCTAACTTTAAAATACCTCTGTGGATTGCAGCGATTGAATTACAGCACATCAGGGTGGGATTTTTTTCTGAAAAAGTAAAATATATTTCAGTTGTTATCTAACTTGAAATAAAATAGTATGCAATCAAGTATTTTAGCAGGTGATGCATTTTCATCCTAAACAGGAATATATTCAGATGCTAATGCCACCATTAATCCAGAAGTGGAACATGTTGAAGGATGAAGATAAAGATCTCTTCCCTTTATTAGAGGTAAGTGTTAAGATTTGACTATTTTTAGTCAACTTATTGTTGAATTATACGTTTTACTAAAGATGTTCCTACTAGGAAATATGACTACAAAATCTGACAGTGTTTGCTATTTCCCGTTATGGATAAAATATTCTGATTGTAAGAAAATTTTATGACTGAGGAACTGTTCTTAGCAGAAATACTTTAGAATTTTTTCTGCCATTCTGGACTATTTTCCTTGATAGGATTATTTAGGGGAAAAAAAATTTTATCCTCCTTTTATTCTTGTCTTCTCTCTCTTTGCTCTCCCTTCATCCTTCCATTAAAACTATTGTCAGAGAAGCTGAAGGTATGAACCAGACCATGTAGTCTTATTCTCTGTACTTTCTGCGTGTGAAGCAGGAAAACACCTAGAAAAATTAGTTTGTAACTCTTAGGTAATATTGGGTCCCGTTCATGGTCAAGATACTGCAGCTTAGTGTAAGTGTTGTCTGAAATTATCATAACTGGTTTTGTATGCATTTTCTTGGCTACCTCTAAGAAGATGCTGCTGCTGCTGAGAAATTTTCTCAACTGGCTTATACAGGAGTGAGTAACAACTTGCTGATAGTTGCGTTGGCTCAGCTAATCGGTACTGCCTTTCTAGGTTGTGTTTACTTAATCAGTTACATGTTAGTGTACTTAAAATCCTAATATCTTTTAAGTTACCTCTCCCAAGTAAAAGGCACTTCAGGGATGTGAGGAAAGGTAGTGACTGTTTTTTCTTCTATTTTTTTAATTCCAGTGCCTGTCATCAGTTGCTACTGCCTTGCAATCTGGCTTTCTTCCATACTGTGAACCTGTGTACCAGCGTTGTGTAAATCTGGTGCAGAAGACACTTGCACAAGCCATGGTATTTTTCTATCCCTATTCCAATGTTACTTTGCTCAACCAATGTATTAACTATGTAGAATTGCAGGTTTGCAGGCAGATTGAATATCTAAATGAAGTTGCAGTTCAGAAACTTTTTTTATGCATACCCTCAAGAAAATCTAATAATAATTTCAAAATGCATACTTATTTGTTGCAGTTGCATAATGCTCAGCCAGACCAATATGAGGCTCCAGATAAAGATTTCATGATTGTGGCTCTTGATTTACTCAGTGGTTTAGCTGAAGGACTTGGAGGCAACATTGAACAGCTAGTGGCTCGCAGCAATATCCTGACACTAATGTACCAATGCATGCAGGTGAGATGAGTAATCTACTTGATCCAAAGATTTCCTTTATTCAGAGAATCAGAAACTCTTCTAAAATTATAATTTTTTTCTTCCTCTCTTTAGGACAAAATGCCTGAGGTACGGCAGAGTTCTTTTGCATTGTTAGGGGATCTGACAAAGGCCTGTTTTCAGCATGTTAAACCTTGCATCGGTATGTTCTTTTCTGTATTAAAACACTCGTTTTACAAATTCCTAAGAGGTTAGTTTAGCCATTGTTAAACTCCCTGTTCTGTGGGTTGCTTTTTCATGTTGTTGTACATTATCATTTTCCTTTATCAGCAAGGATTTGTAGTCTTTTGTCCTTTGAATTGTATATTTAGAAGACATGTCCCTATTTTTTTTAGACAGTGCTAAAGTTCTTTTTTGTCCTTTATTTTTATAGCTTTTTTTATTCTACTAAACTCTGTTATTAAGTAAAATTATATATAATATATAAATGAAAACCTTGGCTAGAGGATAAGTTTCACTTTGGTTTTTTGCATTGTTTTTCATTTCAGTAGGGAAGTGGCATGAGTTTTACACTTCTATTATATTTGCTCTTTCTTCCCACAGATACAGTTAAATGAATGCTTGAATAGGCTTGGAATTTAACATTTATTTGGCAGATGTTATAATTACCTTTGTCGCTCATTTTTCTTAAAATTTAATCAAAGACGTGATTGCCTTCTCATCTTTGTTGTTTTTTCAAGCGTAGCTGAATACACAGCTATCCAGGTGATTTGGGGTTATTCAACCCTATTATGGAAACAGAAGTACTTGTAGCTGTGATTTTTTATTTCTCTTCCCCTTTCTCCCCCACCTAAGCAAGGGAAGGAGAGAAAAAGGTTTCTAGAGTTACATAAAGATAAAGCCTATTAGGAAAATTTTAAAAGTGTAATTTGAAAAGATTTGCCTTGAACTGCTTAAGTTCTAAATCGCAGGTTAATCTGATATATAGCAGAAATATAGCTCACTTTTCAAGCATTTAAATAGGCCTACATTATCTTTTCCTTAAACCAATTTTTTTCTCCCCATGATCTTACAGTATTGGAAGATGGTTGTATTTTGTGATGAGATTTTAAAATATTGTTCTTTCTAGCTGATTTCATGCCAATTTTGGGAACCAACCTAAATCCTGAATTCATTTCTGTCTGTAACAATGCCACCTGGGCAATTGGAGAAATCTCTATCCAGATGGGTAAGATTTAGTTTTTTCTTTAAATACTTAGCATATGTCAGAGTGGTTTGGGTGATTTTTTTTTTTGCTGATTATTTCGTGTTAAAATTTTAAATTACATCTGAGATCCTTGTCCTTGTTAGTAAGTTCAGTGTATGCGTTCTGTTTAAATTACTTATATTAATGGTCATTTTCTTCTGATTTTTTTTTGGTTGTTTCAGGTATAGAGATGCAGCCTTATATCCCAATGGTGTTGCACCAGCTTGTAGAAATAATTAACAGACCCAACACACCAAAGACGTTGTTAGAGAACACAGGTACCCAAAAAATGAACTGTACATGGTGAAGGAAATTAGAGATTTTTTTTTTTATAATTATTTTTAAAATTGCATAGGGGAACCACACCAGAACTGACTTTATTGCTATGTATTTGGCTTTTATAAGCAAAAGCAACTCTGTTTTGCAGAAGCTCTTACAAGTCTCAGTCTTGCAGCAAATCATATATCTAGATTCTAAAAAGTATTGCTTTCTCCTTTTATAAAATTTATTATATCTATCATTTGTTAAATTATTCTTCAATTTTAATTATGTATTAAATGTGACAAATGTATACAGTAACACTTAAAGACTTATTTCTCACTGATCTTGATATATGCATGTCCTTACACGTGTACTGTATATATATGTCTAGTGTTGGAAACAAATGTAATTGGCATATATAAAACAAATAATGAACTCTTTGAATATACAAAAAATGCAGTCTTTTAAGATAAACTTAATATCGTACACAAAAATCTAGATCTGTGATTGCAGTTTTACCACAACATAACTGAAATTATATTTAATTTCTATTACCTGCTCACTTAATAACAAATTTCTGAAAAGTATTCTAATAATGACATGCACACTTTATGTTCTGGTCCACAGCTATGCATTCTGAATTGGGACCAATCCCCAAATGCCTTGCTGAATCAAAATTTCTGAGGCTTGTTTCTTTTGCATTTATAGAGGGCATGTTCTGATATGACTAGCACCTTCCATACTCCAGTAAAAATGGACTAATAATGTGATGGATTTATGGTTTCCTATTTTACTAATTGAGAATTTTTTTATTTTTCTGTTTGAAAACTGTCTTGTAAGAAAATGACAGTGTAGTTGTTATACCTGACATGATTGAAAATTATGCAAATACAATGGTACAGTTATATTTTTTGAGCAAATCAGGAGATAATTTGGAGAGAGATTTTTCATTGCTTATTTTTCCTCCAATATTTTCTAAACTTAAAAGCTGCGCCTTCTCTGCTCCTCTACCCCCACTTAGTATGGAAGGTGAAGTTGAAGAGAAAATTAGGTAGTTTGTATGGCAGATCATAGGTATTATTTTTTAAAAATGTAATCTTGGAGCAAATACCTACTTGCTGTGACATATACCATAGAATAGTGTAACAATATAAATTTTCTGTACCCCTGGCCCTGCCCTGTGTTCCTCTGCGCTGATGGATGTGTAATACCTGTAACTGAGAGGCATCCAATACTTAAATGTTTGCTTCCACATTTTTAAGAGAATTTTTGGAAGCATCTGAACACTGACTTCTATTTTTTATTTATTTATTTATTTATTTATTTATTATTCTCTTTATAATTACTTTAAATGTGTATGGATAACTGCAAATAAATGTTGAGTGTGGTGTACTTATTATACGTTTGTTGTGGGATATTTTACTGTGTGCCACTAATATGTGCAAGAAAATTACTGTTTTTGCTGTAGCTTGCTATGTGATTAATTATGACAACACTTAATTATGAAAACACACTTTGACAGAGATTATTAGTCTTTGCACAGACTGTATCTATGAGAATTTACAGATAAAACTTAAAATTGTATTTTCATTTGAACTTCAAGTGCAGTTTTATACGATAGTAAAAAATTTTATAGACACTACATAGGGAAATTGAGTAACATCAGAGCAAAACAGTATATTAACAGTGAGTTGCAGCTTTCGTGGAATTAATATGTTTCAGACTACTACTATATCCTACACCAAACTTTTACTGGAGAAAGCATCATCTGCTTTATTGCATGTTTCATGAAACTGTTCACAAATGCCTGTTAATTAGAGTGTTGCATAGTATGTCCCCCAAACATAGGTTTCCTTTCTCTGCTTCATATAAATCTGCTGGATTTTAGTATTATTCATGTATTTTGCTTCCAGTAATCCTGATACATTATTCCCCACCCTCTCCTTTTTCTAAAGATTAATCTTCTGTGAGTTGAGCAAACACCATTAAAACACATTTGCATGATGATATTTTCTTTGGGCTGTTCCTTGGAACAAAGAACCGAACTACCTAATCATGTGATGAAGCAATTTTACTTTTCATGTGGTCTTTTGCTTTGGTATCAGAAGTCAGATTCTTATACTTCTATGAGGAAACATTTTGTGAACAGAAGAAATACTGGAATTAAAGAATTAATTTTCTGCAGTCAGCTGCTGTGAATTAGCAGCCACTTTTAATTAAATTCTCTTTGAGATTATCTTCATAGATAAACATTTGATGCTCTTTGATAAGTGTTTCATCTATTTAGAATTCTCAGACAGACCACAATATTTTCCATGGAAAAGTATAAATGTATTTTTACTGATAGACTGGATCTATTAAAACCTCGAATTAAAAACCAGGGAAAAAATAAAATGTTTAAGACACTTGATACTAAAACTGAAAGCAGTTAATTTCTTTTTATCAAAAATATCCATAATAGTACATTTGAATAAAAACTTTGAAATGTATAGTAGATAAATTTACTGCAAAAGATTACTCTGAAGAGAACAGGATGAGTGCTTACATCAGAAAACCTTTGGATTTAAAATTGTGTTTTTGGTGTTCTCTCATTTACTTTTTCAATTTTTCTTTTACCCTGGAGAGTATACCATATATGTTGCTGCCTCTTACTTAGGGGGTGGTAATAAACAGCACTGGTGAAATCTTATGTTTATTATCATACACAGATTCTGTTGGTTTCTGTTTCTGAGTTATTTGTTGTTTTTTCTTTATTTTTTCTCCTCCCCCCTCATTTGCTCATGTCTTGGTTGGCGTTTGGTGGTGTATAACCGTGATTGCGTTACCTTAGCAATAACAATTGGTCGTCTTGGTTACGTTTGTCCTCAAGAGGTGGCCCCCATGCTACAGCAGTTTATAAGACCCTGGTGTGTATTATTCAATCTTTTTTTTTTAATTCATTTTTCTTCACTCTCTTCTTTCTTTCTTTCTTTCTTCTCTCTATCTCACTTTTAGATATATTTTCAGTTGGTTACAAAATCTCAATCCTTAATCATTGCCAACCATGTGACTAATCTTGTCCTATCAGGTTTGTGAGTTTTTAGTAGCACCGTCATGTATTCTTTATGTTGTGGCTAACGACTAATTTATGCATGGGATAAGATTGTCACATGCTTGCTGTGTAAAAGCTTGACTACGAAAGAGCATTTTAAAATCCACCAGAATGATATTACAATGCATGCAAATACTGTAAAATTTAAACCGTGCATTATTTAAAATTCAGTCTGAGGCTTGAAATGCTATAAGGAATATATGTTTATAGATTCGTTACGTATAAAATAGCTTGCTTGCTGCTGTAGAAGTTAAATAACTGTTCTGTAAGTGGTATCTGACATAATTCATACTGTGATAGTATTTTATGTTCTGCTTCTAATGATGATAGTTTCTATACATATTTCAGATACGTGTTTCTTTTGTATTTAATGGAATACAGGTCACACTTTCTAACTGTATGTAGTGTAACAGAAAAGCCAGATTCTGGAGGTGGAGTGTAATGGGATTATGCTAGTAAAAACTATGTGCAAGTGTTTTTCTCAGTGTTCAAAATTGTGTTTCAAATCATCTTATCAGTGTGACTTATTCCATCAGATACTGTCATCTAGTTCTGACTTGATTAAAGAAAAGTAATAGAGTTACCTAAGTTTTGCTCTCCAACTTGTTAGGTGCACCTCTCTGCGAAACATAAGAGACAATGAGGAAAAGGATTCAGCGTTCCGTGGGATATGTACCATGATTACGGTCAACCCCAGTGGAGTAGTCCAAGTAAGATACGCTAATAGATACTAACTTCTTTTCTTTACTCATATGAAATTAAGTGAAAAGTGGTGTATATGGAGTATGAAAAAATTTACCTTGATGTGATTCCCTGCAGTACATCATGTAGCTTTATTTTGAGGTCAAGGAGGCCAAAATTATATGTATCATGATGCTTCAGTAATTATCATCTGAAAACCAAAGGAACGAGTATTGTTAAAATCAGCTTTTGTCTTTTACTTGCAATGAATATATAAATTATGAACTTTGATTAAAACAACCATATTTCAATATTTCTGTCAGGTTGTGGTCAAGGTCTGTATGCACATATAAGGTAAAAGTTGACATACTGAAACCTATTTTCCAGGTGTTACCTAGCTTTTAAAACAATAGAACAAAGCCAGTAACCATCTTTAAAACATGGGTAAGGAAGGTTCCATTTCAGCTTTGGATATATTGCTTAAATAGTCAATGTGACAATGAACGTGCATATATTTAAAATAAATGGTACAACTGAGGAACAGAATGTGACTTGATCTTTAGTCTCCACACCTCTAAAGTAAAGCTGTATCAATGTAGTATTCTCTAAGTGGAAAAGGAAACTGGTTTTTCCCTCTCCTCTGCCTTGAACTCTTCTTCCTGAAACACAAGAATTGAGCCTCTATCTTGTTTTGAAATTTTCAGTTCATTTGACTTGTGCCTTATTCTGTACTTAACATTTCACTCTTCTGCCGTCTGTTCATTCATGTAGCGTAAGGGGCGGGAATAATTAAGGACACATTTCATTAGCCCATCTCTCCTCTGTAGTCATTATCCTCAATTCCTACTGAAATCATGTGCATTGTTAACACAATTATTAAAGACCGGTGTTTTTTGGTGTAGGAGAAGGTAAATGCTTGACAGCAGATGAAATAATTAGGGTGGCTTTAGTTTTGAATCTGTATGATAAACATTCTATGTGTCCTAGAATAAAACTTCTGACCCTGCTTGAAAAAATATGACAGCTTTTTCCCCAAGTGGAAATGTGTAAGAGAGTACATTTGTTGCTTCTTACTAAGGTGATTGGTTCTTGCATTTGTGTGTGTACTGAAAAGAAATAATGTTAGACTAGTGTAATGTAGGAGAGAAGAGTTGGGTTTTTTTAAGTGTGGTTTTAATTAAGCCACTCAGCAATACCTATTTCTGAACACTTGGGCATACAAGAACATAACATTGTTTGAATTAAGTGGAAAATAAATATATAAAAGCAAAAGCAGTTGTGAATTAGGATCAAAGACCCTGCAAAGTTCGCAGAATGAACATCAAACATTGTTTACAGATGTATAAATTGAGGTTTCTAACCTATGTGATTGTTTAATCTTATAGGACTTTATTTTTTTCTGTGATGCTGTTGCATCATGGATTAGTCCAAAAGATGATCTCCGAGACATGTTCTGTAAGGTAAGGTTTCTAATATAAAAGGATATTCTAATGACGGTTGTTTCGCATCCTCTGGTTTGTTTCTTTCTTTCTGTAGCACTTAGTGTTTGTGATCATGTTTCTGCCCCCTATGGTCATGCAAGGTCATAAATTTTCAGACCAACAACATGAAAATCCTGACTATTTTTTTTAACCTATATTTTCATCTATGCATTTGGGTTATTCCAAACTTTTTAAAATGGAGAAGTTCACTTGAGATGTTACTCAAAGGTATAATCGTCCTCAAACAGCTTTTCATAACATCCAGCCCACTATGTTTTGCCTGCATTTGGAAGAAGAGGGGGTTCTATATTACATTTAGGACTTGTTTTTCTAGAAAATAAGCTTTGTATGGTTGAAGACTTATTTTTTGTCACAAAGATGCCTGCTTGATTCTGAAGAAATATCTAGAAAAATTTGAATTAAAAATATCCAGTGGTATTCTATTTGATTCTCTTTTGCTGAAAATAAGGGATTGCTTAATCCTCACAATGCCTCTTGAGTGAGCAAGTTTCAGGAAACTAACATACTGTTATACCCAAGAATACATCCCTAGACAAGGTGTCAATAGAATTTAAGCAAAAGGACTGTTTTCCTTGTATTGAAAAAGAAAACAAAAACAACCAACCAACCAAAAAAACCCCAAATCACCACCAGAATGTGATATACTGTATTGTGGCACTAGTATCTTATATTAGTTTAAAAAAAAAGTGATACCCCCCACAAGTTCTAAAGCGAAATCTTGATTTTTAGGAAGTTCTGTGTCAAAAGAAATTTTCATTATACTCTTAAAGCAAAAATAGAACATATTGCAAAGTACTTACTAGGATTATGGGTCAGTACTAGCACTTTTTCTTCAATTAGTGCCATGTGTGAGCATGAAAGCAGAAGCTAGAATTTCTCTGTCCTATCTTTAAGAGCAAAGACGGAAATCTTACTGTCCTAGTTAGCCTCTCAGATAACTGGTCTCCTTCCAAGGAACATTAGATCTAGAAAATGCACAGCTGTGAGTCTTCTAGCATCAGCAGAAGGAAACAGCAAATACAAGTGAAAAGGAAGTCCAGGATACAAAGCAGTCTCAGTGCGTGTTTCTGTACCAGTCCTTCAGCATCGAATACTTGCTTCAGTAAGTTAGGCTCCTCTTTTTCACATTCTTTCCAAGTTTTCCATGTAGGACCCAAGGCATTCAAACTAGACAAAATGGTTATTGATCACTTCGCATAAGGACACCTTTGCTTTTTCAAGCAAGCCATTTTAAAATATTTTTGTGCTTTTTGCCTTGCAGGAAAGGAGACAAAGCTTTCTTTGGTGATGGCATGCAGAGGTTTTAGTTTACTTCTTCATGATTGCTGTAGTCCATTTAGATGTTTTTCCAACAATAATTATGACTTTCAGGAACAGTGGAAAGAAACTGGATTGTCTAGTGTTTCTTTTTCTGTTTTATTCTTTAGCACTAGAACTGGGGGGAAAATGCCACGTTCAAGAGTATAGATAGATGAGCTGCCAGTGTTGATATCTGACACATAATCTTCTGTCATACCTGAACATTCTTAAATTTTCAGTAGTTTCTGGCTATTTTGACTCTTTGGGTTAGGAAAGAAAGGCACACCTGCTTGTGGAAGGGAGAAAAGCAGTAAGTTAACAGGTGGCACTGTAATGTCATTAGCACGTAACTTCAACATTGCATTTTCTGTGAGAGTGTGTTCAGGACAGACTGTTCCACAACTCAGTTTCAGTGAATGTAAAAAAAATACAAAACCAAAACTTCAGCTTCTTTTGGCATAATTTTCTATGAGGAAGAGCAATTTCATCTGCTGTTTGTCCTTTCTAATATTCACCTTTTACTTGCTGTTTTAAGAGCTAACATACTAAGACCTTTTGGATAGTATAATTTAATGGTTTTCACTTAATTTATTACATCAAAAGGTCCAGACTGAAACCTGTAGATTATTGGTTTTCCCCTTCCATGCCTTTTCATTACCATTGATTGTGGATCCCTGTTCTTTCAAAACAAAAAAGATTTCAAGAGCTTCTTTTCTAGTGACAGCTGTCTTACAGGTTCCATGCAAAACATATAGCTCTCACAGGTTTTATTTTTGTACTAGAAATTGACAGGTATTCATTCTGTCAAATCCTGGCTGTGGTTTTGGCTCAGCTTTCTCCCCACAACATAACTACACATTTAAAAAAGAAATATGAACACAGTAGTCTTAAAGTATATGAATGGTGTCGAACGAATGAATGAAAAATTAATTGAAAAATTATAAATAGACACTCTGAAATGGCCTAACTCTAGGTTACCCATCAAAAATATCTATAAATATGTACACATACACTAGTTTGTGTGGGTAGCTGTATTCTGCATATCACCTTTAAAAGAAAAAACACATTAAGAAGGACATTACTTCCTCTGTTTCTTAGTAGTATTTCAGTATGAAATCAGAGAATTCAGATTGCCAGATGTACAACTCAGCAGTTTGTGGCCTACTGCTTTTGAGGCTAGTAAATAATATATCTTCTATTTAGTGTTTATCTTGACTTCTTCCCTCTCATTTGTAGATTCTTCATGGATTTAAAAATCAAGTTGGGGATGAGAATTGGAGGCGTTTCTCTGACCAGTTTCCTCTTCCCTTAAAAGAGCGCCTTGCAGCTTACTATGGAGTTTAACCTCATGCACTGTAGCTGCAGTCCCATAATTAGAGGTAAGCACGTGAATCTTGCTTGGTAAACACAACTGTATAACAGACTTCCTCCCTGTTTCCGTTTACTAAATATAATTAATTCATCAGTCTAGAATTATTCAGATACATTGGAGGAGAGCTCTTTCCTTCCTATATAAAGGAAAAAAAGAAGGTATGATAGCATACATAAAGAAGGTATGATAGCATACGTAAATGGTGGTGGCTGTAGCAAAAGCAGCTGTTTGACTTTTTTTATTGTTACATAGAGAAAGAGAAAAAAAGTGTGTGTATCATACACTCCTTAGTTTATCGAGATAAAGTTGGAAGCATAGGTATAACAAAGTGCTGTTTCAAGTTTAATAAGCAAAGTGATGAATATGATACTAAAGACACAGACTCCCTTATATGTTATGAATTAAGAGGTGGCAGATGTAGTCAAAGCAGGAATATTCCCCTAGGATAAGAAAGCACGTTACTATTAATACACTTCAGCTATGAGAAGCCCAATGTACTCCTAACTACATCTTAAATGATCTTTGCACTGAATAAAGGATGTTACGCTATTGTGTAACCACTGTAACTGTAAAACCTAATGTTTTGGGGAGGCTGATGTATTTAGTACTGCCATGGTCTGTTTTTTTGCACCAATTCAAAATTGTTAGACAGTTCTGTGTAGAGAATCATTCAATTTTAACAAAGAACAATGAAAGCGCATTCTAGAATAGCTGTAGTATTATACCACTGTGTATGATGTATGCTATCTGTACGTGATGTATGAAGCAAATTTCCCATGTGTGAATTAGTGTGATACTATTAAGAGATTATTATATTACCTGAAGAAAGATGGTGAATTCAGTTTATTCATTTAGTCTTCATATAAATTTGATATTTCTAGTAGAATTTTTGCGCTGAAATTACAGGAGTGAGTCATGCAGTCCTGTTTAACTTTTGTCAAGTCAGCCTAAGGTTTTTTTCAAAGTCAGTGACATAAGAAATCCCATTTGGGTTACATGTTTGATTAAAAATAAATCAGATTCAAACATTTACATATTTATCAATGACATTATTTTAGTTCTGACATAAGGGAGTTTTCTTCTCCTTCTGTTGAAGAGGAAACCAAAGTGATAAAATCTGCCATTATTCTCAGTTTGAACTGAGGAGAAACTATGGCTATCTTCTTTAATCCACCTAAAAGGGAAACTGTTAGGTCAGTAGCAGATATGTTTAATATTCTTTCTCTCTTTCCTCACAATTTCGTGCTAAAAATGGAAAAGCTGGTTAGAATATACAGAACTGCTTTTATCTTAAATCTAAATTTAGCACAATAGTGGATCTGCCAATGTAGTTTCAAATCATACATTGTTGTTTCATGAATAATTTATCTGATATAATTGGGCTGCTTTCTTAACAGACTTATAAGGGGAAAATCTAGGCATAAACTCATTTTTAAAGGTTGGCACTTACTGCTTGAAAAAGGCTCTTTGTTTATGTACTTATCTGTCAAAGGTTCAAGGTAGACTTGACTATACTTTTATCTTTTCCTTTTACAGGTCCTTCAGTCTGGGAGACTATGAGGGAGCCTCTGCACCCAGGGAAAATGTTACCCTTTACTGGGGGGAAGGGTAAACCAGTAGGGAATACAGTACAATCCCAACCCTACTGGGAGGGGCGGGAGGGAGGTGTTGCCGTCACTGTATTAAGTCGATGTTGGGAAATGTTTTAACATCTGGAGCCTTTGTGGGTGGAAATCTGTCTCCTATTACACCTCTGCACTGGATGTGAAGAAGAAAAAAAAAAGAATCTAGTCACAAAACAGCACATTCTGGAATATTGTGGGGATTTGTACCAAAATAAGAAACCATATAATTGAACTATAGGGATACGTAAAGAGGAAAAATATTTTGCGCACAATAAAGGAAACCTAAGAATGGGGGTCACAAACAGTAAAAGGCTTTCTTTTTTGTTTTCTGTTTTTTAAGTAAGGGTTTTCTACATTATTTCATCCTGCTTGATGGGATTACTAGGTATTTGCATGTTAATGAAGAACTACGCAAACGAAGTTAGTACAGTTAAAATGCAGCTTGTGTCTGTGTAAGAAACAGGCACTTGCAGTGTACAGTATAGAAACCCCATCATAAAATAATAAAGGTTAACTTGGGCAAAATGAAGCAACCTGCAAGCTGCCAAATAAGTCACTCCTTTCATTTTTGGGGTAAGGGGAGGGACACTGCAAAGGAAAGATTGACATCTTAATTTCTACATTAAGGAACACAAACAAGGTAGTGGATATGATTTTGTTATTGTACTTTGTTAGCTTTAATTTCTAGAGTAAGGCATTATTCTTAACTTGCAGTTTAAGGTTCAGGCATGCGTTCTGGCTCATAGTGATCAGAAGTAATTTTAATTAGTGGGAAAGTAGCATGCTTGCATCACATAGAGTGAAATTGGTATACATTTACCTATGTTGCGCCAGTTTTGTGTTGCAGTTTACCAATTCAATATAGCCCTGCATTTAAAATTCCTTTTTAAGATTCTGTGGAATTTATTTTTATTAAGAATATAGATATAAAGTACTGTAGTTAACGTTAAATTAGGCCTTGAAATACCTTTATAGGATCTGTTAAGAATAAGATTGATATTGTATTGTGTGTAACCTGCACAATGTGGAAAGCTGATATAGCTGTGCAAAATATTTGCCTCTGTGCTGTCAGTGTGATGTGCTTTCTGCATGGTTATATACTAGTGATTTTATCAGAATCTCTAAAATGAGTTACATGGTAAGACCCGTTAAAGGCTGCATAAATGTTAGTTGGCACGTAAAGACAATTGTAGAAATTGATGACAAGATTGCTATATTTGTGTTTATTCCCACTCAACGTATTACCTTCTACGCTTTCTTTTTGTTCAAAGCATGATCTTAAAGAGACGTTTAAGTTAATGGATGTAATGCAGGGTATCTACACTGTATTGGCGCATGTTGGTGGCCCTTTGTGATGTAGTTAAATGCACAAGGGTGCAAGTTTAAAGCTACAGAGTGAAAGTTGGTTTGGATCCTCTTCATTTCATTTGTTTAGCTTTTCTGTTGTGTTTTTTTTCTCTACTTACATGTATTCCTGTGAATAAATCCTTGTTAAGTTAACCCTTTACTTTTCCTTCCATGTGTATTTTCTTATGTACTGTGAATGTGAAATCCTAACTGGTACACTTGATCTTGTGTCCATCTGAAAGTGGCAAGTCTTTAATAATTTAGATTGCCTAAAGAGTATCCCATGATGATAAAGGAAAATGGAGAGATTTTTAACTCTGCTGGTCAGAGGTGAAGCCACACCTTTCCATTTTTCAAGTGCTGCATTATTAATCTGCAAAACAAAATTAAGCCATAACAGCCTTTTTGTAGATTTAGTTTCTCACCTTTGCATTGCAAAATGGATACTGGATAACAGTTTTTGTTTGGGTTTTTTTATTTGGTTGGTTTTTTGTTTGTTTGGTTGGTTTGGTTTTTTTGTTTCATTTTGTTTGGTTTGGTTTGGTTGGTTGGGCTTTTTTTAAGAACTTGCTCTTCTTTGCATGGTTCTGTTCTTTGACTGTTGAATGATTTAGCCATTGCACTGAAGTTTGAGCTGTGTGAGTGTGAACTTAAAAATGCTGTTTAAATAGTTGAGATTTTTTTTTAATGCATGATCACATGCATGTTTTATGTCCCCCCTCTTTTTTTTTTGGCTTTGCAAATTTTAATGGATTATGCCTGAAGAATAGTTAGGACATGTACTGTATGAAATACATTCAATAATCCAGTACATAGTATTTATTCAATTTGGTCAAAATTGCATGTGATAACTTACTTTCAAATTATATTACTTTGGTAGCAAACACAAAATTCCTTCTCATCTAATAACTCTGAAGTAAATTAGTAGTACCACTAAAAAACACTTTAAAACAAAATTTTAAAAGGGAAAAAAACCCCCAACATTTAGCAAGGTGGGATATTACTTTAGACCCAACTTGCTTTAATTTTGAGTTGAACTTTAAGGAAGAGTATCAGACAAATTATATTAAAAAGTTTATAAAATAGAAGACCTATCCAAATAATACAGTAGCTTAACAGCTAGAATCTGGGTTTAACTAACTTCTTAAATTTCAGAAAGCCCCTTTAACCAAATGAAACCACTCCACCTCACCTTGGATTAGCTTAGAATGCCACTTTTGTACATATGTGTTTTAATAGGTATTTGTACAGATGTGAACTGATCTGGTACGACAGCAAGGAAAATAATTACATAGAGCAGAAATAAGCAGTCCTGACAAAATAGTTTTATTGTATCAGTAAGTTTGCATGGTATATTTTAAAGCAAATAAACCATAGTCCTAATGCATAATAAAGTGCAAAGATTTGCAGAAGCCATTTAGGGTGTAATGTGAGGTAAGAAAAGTTCTGAAACAGCATTAATATTCAAAATTGAATTATTGCATCATGGGATATATAAAAAGCATCTTAATTCTTGTGGTGTAGTCTTGACAGTTCTTGAATGTTGACTGAATGTTTATACTGGTAGAATTGTGAGTTTGTCTTTGTTACATTCCAGTGTTTCTGCCTCTTGGCATGCTAAAAGCACGGCTTACTTCATTTGCTCCTTACACACTGAAAAAGTGCTGTTAGTGTGCTAAACTACAGAAATAGCCGCTGCTAAGTCATGGTGTAGATTTTCTACTTGAATATTTTTGTTGTAGGAACCTCAGGAGGTCAGTGTTTACTGTTTTTATATATGCCTTTTTCCTGTTTTGAGTTTCCCTTTTTGAAGGATTCTGAGAGTGAACAAAAGCTGCTGATCAACCTAAGTTGGTAACAGAAAGTGTATTTAAAATCATATATAAATGCATCTTTTTGGCAGTTCTAAATTGCTAGTAAATTAGTCTCAAACAAAGTTCAATATTAAATTTTTTTCATAACACATTCAGGAAACCGCTTGTTCCATTTAGGGAGAAAGATTAGACTAGTTCATTACTTTAACCAGTGCAAGCAAAAATAACCAATTTTGTATTTTTTTTCCAAAGCTTGATTATTTCTAAATCAGTGAATATGTATATATTTAAATTGTACGAAGCTAATTCTTATGCTTTGGTTTGTTGCTCCTTGAAGCTTGTACTCAAAAGGTCACTTTTAGAAGAATGGGTTAAAATTTGTAATCATTATAATTTTTAAAAGTTATGAAGTAGCATAAATTTTGTAATTAACAATATTGATATACACTGTGATTTTTTTTTTTTTTTGTTAGGACATTTATGTTACGATCAATCTTAATTACTTAAACTGCATATATTGTATAATAGTGAAATGTATATTTTAAAACTTCAAGTGGCTTTCCTCAAGCGAAACTCATTGCTACTTAGAAATATTCAAATACTAGCTTTATCTCAGGTGAATACTCTTGTACCCTTTTTGTTCAGAACACATGCTAATAAAAATGTGTCGTAATTTTATCAGTTTACGTATTTCATTTAGGCAGCTCCTCTTGTCTTAAACTAACTCTAAATTAACCTTCTACTGTGGGACAATAATGATTTTTGCTTCACCTATATTATTCATATTGAATGTTCTTATAGACAAGGTGCAAAAACATTCTTCCCTTGAGGAGAATGCATCCATATTCAAACAACTGAAATATTTCTTTAAAAAATGCTTTAAATGCAACATTAAATTGGAAATCTTTTGTTCCAGATTTTGTCAAGGAAAGAAGTTGTAACTTAACACTAACTGCTTCCATACTATCTCTTTCATGAGGATGATACATGCGTAAAGCTTTTATATAGGGTCTAAAGAGTGACTTTTTATCTTAGATAAAGGTTAAGCTCTACAATGAAATGGCAAAACATCCTGCACTTATCTCAGATAGATGCTGATGTAGTTTGCACACATTTGTTATATATTACATAACCTCACCTTGAATAAAGAAAGCTTGATCAGTAGCTGTGTATTTCACTCACCTATGCATTCTCCAGGATGACTTACATCCATCAGTCTTCTAGGTATTCTCAAATAGAAACTGGGTTTTGTTCTGCCACTGATGCTTGCTCTTTGCACGTAATGGTTGGAGCAAGCCAGTTTTAGTTTATTATTTTAAATGGGGAACTGAGGCAAGTACTCTTCTTGCTTGCCTTGTGTATTCTGCTAAAATAGTGATACTCACTCACTTGAATGTACTTACATGAGGGAAGTTTGAAATGGCTCCATAAGATAAATCCTTGTGTGGTGTTACAGTATGCTTTAAGTAAGCCAAATCCACATCTCAAAGAATTCAGCACTTACAGTATAGTATGATTTTTTCTATAAACTGGTTCTATTGTACTTTTCCTTTAGGTATCTATTTCCTTATTTTGGGTGAGCAACAAAATAAGAAGGCTTGGGTGTTTTTAGTGAGGACAACAATGAGGAAAAAAAAAAAAAGAAGTTTGGTAGAAGGAGGTTTATTTGGCTGTTGAAATCTGCAGTGTAATGTTCTTTTTTCATGAAAAGAGATAGGTAGATATGTTGTACATTGTCTGACTTAATAATACTAGAGAGTTCTAAAATTTTAAATTGGATGAAGTACACAAAATAGTTTTAAATGAAAGATGACTGGATCTTTCTGCTGACAACTTAGGTTGTGTAAGTTTTGCTTGAAAGCTTTAAATCTGATGTTTCTGTATCTGCCACAATGTTGGAATGTTTCCTTCAAACATATCCTCCGCAACCTCTCAAACTGTACTAAATTGAGTGATATTTCTTGAAGTCTGCCTATGTGCTAACAGAACTTCATTTTAAATAGAATATGGTTTTAATTTTTGATAAGCTGCTGAATTTTAAAGAGTTTTTGGGGCCACCAAATATTTTGGATCATGCAGAGAATATATATTGTACTGTAGTAATTTTGTATTTACATTTGTATGATGTGACATAATAGATGTGAATGTTAATCACTGCTTGACTATGTTAATAAAGTTGTTTAAATATAGATGTTGCATTCCAATTTTTAATGAATTATTAAAATTTATTGTTCAATTATGTTTTGCCTGACCCTGTAGTGTGCTCTTATGATTCAGACATGTTAAGTATTGGAGTTTCTGGAATAAGGATTTTCATTTTATCAAAAGAAAATTATCTTTGGATAAGTTAACAATAGTTTAGTTTAGATGCTTCATGCTGCTTGAGAGCAAATGAATGTAGAAAAAAGGAGGCTTTGGGGATTGAAATTAGAGCCTCTGGGGTGATAACTGCTATTTTACTACTGAGAAATGTTACATTGACTACTTTTTTTGAAACAGTTGATACTTGCTAAGTTTCCAAATGGAAAAATAAATGTTCTCATTTCTTGTTCTATTAATAATGTGAATAATAAAATAATGAGTAAACTAGAAATAAATTCAAACTATTCAAGACCTTGAACAAAAATTTGCAGTGGTCTTAGTCTAATTTTGTCTATCTTTTATGGGACCATGGTAATACAAACTATTAAAAGAGCTGACCTTCCAGAACTTCCTGATACACAAGTCTCCAAAATGAAAATATGAAAGCAACAGTTTCATTCAGTCCACCCATGTCGATTGAACGTTTTAGTTTCACTTTCAATATTTAATGGTTGGTCAATCGCATTTAGACAACTTAGACAATTACATATCTCTAGCACGGGTTGCTTCTGTAGTGTAATGATTAAGTTCAATAAAATGCATTGATATAAGGGTATATAATAAAATTTTAAGCAAAACTAATTGCTGCACACTTGGCTGAAATTCTGCTTAACAAAGGACTTTAATTTCTGCTTCCGGAAACAGAAGGCCATGAAACAGCAGTATAGGGACCAAGCTGATTAGCAAAGATACCAGTTCTTGGTGGCTGAGCACACCAGTGGGAGGAGATGGGGGAAATTGTTTTCTTTCAAATAGCCATCCCTACACCCTTTATGTTCTGAGATACCTGTGATAGAACATCCTGCTGTCAGTCAGCAGTTTTGTTTAAGTCTAGTATTATCTCAGATCCCAATCTAAGATGTGGCTGCTAATTTTGACTCTGAGGTTAATTGCTGCCTGTATTTACATACAAGAGATGAGTAATTACTAGCATCTTGAGTAAGTGAATTGAATGTTACTGCGAAGTTTGTGGTCAAATTGGAACAGTGTAAAGGATTGAATTTTCACTGTACATCATGCTATTTATTAAAAAAAAAAATTGCATCTACTTTGAAGTTGTACTTGAATGCAAAAGCATTTCAATAGGAATATTGTCTATATTAAATAATTTATGGACATTAAGTGCTCGCAGAGGAGTTGTTTGTAGCTTTTGTTATCCCAGAATGACTCACAATGGAACATACTGCTTATATAAAGGACTGATCTGTGACAGGCATTTCCCCTTGTTTTGCATAAAATGAGCAGTATACAGGCTATTGAAACCTCCCATAAGACACCCAAATGTTCATCTGCATAATGACAGACTGAAAATTAGTTTG
>JAWWEE010000085.1:47312676-47340556 GCA_035221455.1 Xenops minutus
TAATCAATTCAATTTAAGGAAAATAAGAAAAACAGATGTAATTATGCTGCACATGTGTTAATGCATAGATGTGTAAGTGATGGCATATAAGGAATTATTTTTGAATCACAAAGGTTTTTTTTGGGGGGGTTGACATCAGTCCTTTGTTTGCAGACTTCAGTTTGAATCGCAAAATTTAAAATGGAGTTATTTATATACACTTTTATGTGTCATTTCAGGTATAAATAACTTTTTTTCAAAATTTATATGGGAATATACATATATTTCAAATTATTTTTTAAAATGTGGAACTTAAACACATTAAACTGTTATACTGAGAGTTTTACCCATTTTTTCTTATCTTATTGCCCCTTGACAAAGTGGATGGTCATAAATATCCTGTATTAAATATACAGGGGAACTTAAAATCTTACCATGTTTATAACATACAGGTTAACTTGGATGCATAACAATCTCATTGTTACTATGACATACCAATGATTTTAAATGTTCCATTATTTCTCTTTGCACCTTTAGTGCTTAATATAAATAGAACTTTATCTCTCTGATAAAGTACACAGTGAGAAGTAATGTTAACTTACCGGTCCTTTTACCTTGAAATTCTTCTCAAGGAATGTCCTAACTGGGTAGGGTACATTTAATTTACAGTTTTCTCAAGCTATCTTTCAGCATTATGTTGATTTGTTGAGAGGATTCTGTAACTTACAGATACAGAAACTGAAGGGTTCTGTGCTTTGCAAACTCAAAACATAATATTGCCATAATAAAAAGACGGATTTTGCTTTAAAACTAAAGTAACAGCCCCCCCCAAAAAGTGCAAAACTTTCACAGGTAAATTTTAAGGTGGTATTTTTCTTCCTAGAACCATATCTTGACATAAGGCATCTTTCACTGTCTTAATTTAATCATTATTTCAGAAGGAAAGTTTGAGTCATCTTACACGGTGCAGTTTTTTTCTGCTTAACACATTGATGGTCAGTATTTTTGGTATACGCTTTTCGTTATGAAATGTATGTAGTCAAATATTTTGGAACCATGTGTGTTAATACATGCATGCTTTCCTTCTAGCTTTGGAAGATCAGATGAATCACATGACAAACTAAGAATTCAAGTATTCATTTTTTAAAATTCTTTACCTACCTTAGCATAGGGTGGTAAGATAGTTGCATCACTTGCTCCAGTACTTTGCCACAGGAATATGTAGATAATTTTAGTTTTGCTTATCTCCATCCTCCTTATCGAAGGCCTTGCACACCAAAACACTTTTCAGCCTTGGGCCAAAACCAGATGAAAGTTAGCTGCAACCTCAGACCACAGCTCTCATTATGTTGCAAGCAATTCACTCATACATGTAACCATTTCTCAGTCCATAAAGTGGTGGTGTTTAACACAAATATTTGCTTGGTGTAATAACTCAGTTTTGTTTTTCTAACTAACAACCATAGACATCTTGGCTACTTGTATTCCTCAAAAAAAATAAAGCCCAAACCTCAGTGTCTTCTCTGTGTGAAGACAAAAAGCTTTCTAAATCATTACTAATACAGGTCTGCACATCTTCAGAAGCAATTAGGCTTTAAGAGTTTTATTGAGATGATAAGAACACTGACATTCACGTGTTTCTTACAGTTGCTAAGGCTGGTGGCTGCCATTAGTATGCACTAGTAAGTCAATCTATGGATGTGAAGAATCAAAGGTAAGAATTATTTTCACATAGTATTACTTTTGCCCAAACGCAAACCATTCACTGATCATCCTGTTTGTACTGACGTCCTGATTTTTAATGTGCAGTTGTAATTAAGTACCCGAATAACCAAGTCATTTTACCTCTTTCACAGCATTTCAATAGCTGCTTCTTACATAGCTAAAATATCTGTCCAGACCAGTATATTTCTTTTCCACTGTTTCATTTACTATCTTACATAAACTCAATCCCAAGCATTTGCACCTCTCTTAATTGGTATAGTAATATTTACAAGCTGTCTTTGGTTTATTAAGGACACAAGCAACATCTATCCTTATACTATGGTGTATTAAGAATACTTTCCTGAGGTACCACATAATCTTATTAGCTTGGCTTCAAATCCTTCTACCACAAATTATCTTTTCTGTTGTATATTATAAACAGTATAGATGATCTATGTGATGTGAACACCATCTTGTTTCTGCACTAGGTACTATGGAGCACTTTGGTACCAAGTGGTTATACAGTCAGAGCTTGCTGTTCTAAACGCTTCATGTTGCTTTGCTTTTCACTGAATTTGAATGTTCTAAATACTTCAGTTTGGGGGTGTGTGTTGTTTTATTTGTTGTTTTTTTCTTTTATTTTTTTAATTTATTTTTTATTTAGGTTATTTTTACTTGTTGACTGCAAATAAATTGCTCCAAGCAGGTAAGTTGCAAGGAAGTATCAAAAGCATGTATGTAATATTAAATATGTTGACACCTTAAGAACATAGATTCAACTAACCACTGAATGCATTTTTGAGAGTAAAGCAGCATAATAATTTATGATGTTTCATAGAATATTCTGAGTTGGAACAGACCCACAAAGATCACTGAGTCCAACTCTTAAGGCAATGGCCCATACAGGGATTGAATCCAAAACTTTCTTGTTATTAGCACCATATTCTAACCAACTGAGCCAGTATCAGGGTCATGTTATAGACAGACTGTAGATGAATATAGATGACAAACCTCAGTATGGTGTTTCCATAGTAACACACCTCCTGAATATATTAGAAATCTCCCAGATGTTTTCATGCTGGGCTGAAATATGACAAAAAGTCAAAATGGAATCTACAAACATTATTCCAATTTGTCATTACTAATGTCTACTAGTGCTTTCTGATGCTGCCATTTGATGAAACATGCTTTTGGCAGCCACAGAGCAGAAAAGTAGTAAAGGTAGAATATTAGCACCAAGTGACTCACTGTGAAGCAATGCTGTTAGGTTCATAACTTAAGTAATTAAATTAATGAATGGGATGCAATCAATCTTGGTGTCCAGATCAGTAGAAGTGTGCATTTAAGTATCCGGTGAGTCAGATGGTGCAGCCTAATGAAATGGACCATTTCAGGGATGTTGAAAACTGTCATTAAAACTTGCTGCAAATCTTCAACAGAACACTTATACCATTCCTAACTTTGAAATAACTTCAATGAGGTATTGTGCCAAGTTGAAAGATTCAGTCGATCTCTTACAGTAATAGCATGGCTATAACTCTGCACAATTTTTTTTTTTTAATCATAAACTTAGAAATTACATTAGAAACAAGCATCATACCCAAAAGTGTAATGTAGGCTATAATCTCCAGTGTTCTCTCATCAGGCCACAATTTCTGTTTGTGCAGGTATTTCAGAAAAGGGCATGTTTGGGAGAATTCACTTCAAATAAATTATTTCAAGGTAGTTGTATTTGCTGCTAATATATAGCATATATAATCTCTCTTAGACAGACTTTTTTCCTAAGCTTTACCAGCTCTAACCTTCTGCCTATGGGATTTCATTACACTTTCTGTAAAGAAAGGCTGCAATAAATGTCTATTAATGAAGGTAATGTGTAGGTCATAAGCAAGTAAATGATGAAACTTCTGGGTAATGTCTGCAGGTATTCAGGTACAACTGCTTGGTTAGAACATAATCCTGGTGTTTTTTAAACACTACAAGGTAACCTGACAGTACTTACCCAACTTAAATGACTCTTGGAAGGAACTTAGCTAAAAATTCTCCTTTTACTTGTCTTTTGTTCTCCACCACAGTGGTAAACTCTGGCTTTTTGTATCTCCTGCTGCTCATAATGTTCTGAACGTATCTCAGTTGGCAATACAAATTCCTATTTACTTACCAAAATTTTTTGAGTAGTTCTTCTAGCAAAGATAATAAAGAAAGAAAATGCATTTTTTCAATCTCGTAAATAAACATGTATATGGTATCTAAAATAGTTCCAACTCCATCTGCATCTTTCAGAGTATATATTTTACCTGAATCAGTTTCTTACTCTTTTTTAATTTAGAAAGAACTTTAAGTGTCAACTGGCTCTTTCGCAGTACATTATTACATTAAATAATATGATTTATTTTTGGAAATTATTTGGATTATTTATTCTTTTTTGTATCTTAAAATTAGCACATTCAGGTGTACATTCATGTATTAAGGGTTTACTAATAATCAAATACAGTTACTTTTCCTAGAGTTCATAATCCATTTTCAAGTGGCTTAGATATAGAGCAAATTAACTTAGTAACTATAGGTAAAAATAAAATATACAACCTTAATTTTTGTTGAAAATAAGTTAATATCAACACTTTTAAAATCAGAAGCTGGAAATGTGGGAGTATGAGTAATATGAGATGCAGATAGCAAATTGCACAACCGGGGATGCTTTTCTGAAAGGGCAAGTCTGAGCTAAATATCTCCTTTCACATGTATGCAACCTACATTAATGCCAAATATAGCAAACTTTTAAAAAAATTAGGATTATATTAATAAAATATTACTCGTTAACTAGTATGGCTAAGAAGTCTCTTTAGTCCTTCCTATCCTTCCTGTTGTTGTGGTTCTTTAACCTTGCACTCATGTAGATAACAAAAAGGTAGAGGAACTGCTTAACTGAAAAAATTAGCAATTCAGAGAACTATTTGGATCTTTCACAAAAGATGCTGAAAATATGCAATGGGAATGCTTTTTTTATTATACAGGACTCACCGTGTATTTATGGCTGTCCAAATAACGTTCCCTTCTGTCCATCTCCATTACTCCAAGAGAACAAAAGAATTAATGTACTGGGACAAACAAAGAGTGCACCTAACCCAGTATCCTGTCCTTGGCAGCCAATACCTAGGGAAGAAGATACAATTAAAGATCTGTAAATTATACTAATGATACTATTGCAAAGTATTCCCAAAGGCTTCACTAACTTGCAGACCAGGGACTTTCAGAATAGGGGACATTGTCTCTGCTTTTAGTAATCCATTATGGACTTCTCTATGTAGAAAAATTTAGAAATTCAACTATTGATCCTCATTATCATCCCTATTAAAGTGGTCTTCTACATAACTGCACCTATGCTGAAGATGTCTTAATATTCAGGTCCAAGATCGTGCATTTCATTTATGTGGAAAGCTGTTGCTGAAAAGCTGAGGATGGGTTTGATACTTCTGTTGGGGTAGATTGCTGAAGAATTTCAGCAATTGCTTCACATCTAGATATAGAAGTATATAGGGGGTTACTATACAGCTTTGAAAATGTGGAAAGTGGGAACTTTTCAGTTAAAAGTAGAAGTGAAACTTTCTCTCCTTCCATCATATCACAGTACATGTTCCTGTGAAAGGTATACTTCTATCTTCTATGGAATAAAAAGCTTCAGCTCTAATCATGCAGCTTTTATCTCACTGTTTGCCATCCTTACAGATCACAATGCACACTGCAAAATGTACTATGATCATATCTGTTTTCAGATCATAATGCAGACTGCTTGCTTAAATCAAGTAAAGATACATGAGGTTTTCCTTAAATGTAGTCATATAGCATGTTATTACTGTTTAAAACATGCTTACTACTCTTATCAAGAGAGATCCAGATCTAAGAGTCTTGGAACTTTTAAAGAAATTTGTACTATGAAAAGGATACAGAAGTTTTCTCTGTCATGGCATCAGCAACATAGCAAGCTTTGCATATACTGGGAGAACATTGCTAGAAAGAATGTTCTAAACTCACCATGGAGCTACAGGAAGTAACTAGAGCTACAGTTTACCAGTAATTGTAATACCAGTTTAGAATATTGTTCATCTGCCATGAAAGTATCATTGGTAAAAGTAGATGAAATTCTATAGCACTGTAAATTTCTAAACTACATTTTTCCTAACCAATGGAACTTGGTTAGCATAAATTTGATACAAGTTGGTGAATTCATTGGGTTTGTAGAGATGACTTGAATGCTCTGCTCTAACCCTTACCTAAAAACTTACAGGACAAAGTACAAAACCCATCAGTATTAGGGTGAAAGCAAGTGAGATTTTTCCAACCAGAACAAATAGGATTTCTATAAGGGAGAAGGGAGCCCCATGAACAGCCAGCAAAGAATATCAGCTTCTTACTTTTTGTATTTTAGATAAAACTTGGTGCTGACAAAACCATAGATCAAGTTGGCATAAACTAGGTTTGTATTGGACAATGAGCTGCAGCCCCTCATATGGCTGCTTAGACCTGGTGCTCTATTTTTAATCAATAACGAAAACCTAACAGCTGTCTTGGGCAATGAATCGCCTCAGTAAGGTAGAACGGAACTCTTTGGGGTCCCATAAAGAGCCCTGTGGTGCTGACTCTGCCACCAGAGGTATATCTGTACCTTCACTGAAAAGCAGCACTCCAGGGACAGGCTGGCCACAGGTGGCACTTGAGTCGCTCCATGTTCTTGACCAACAATGTGCATCAGCTCTGCTGGCTGATAATCTATATTGCATCAATGAAGGGTATGGAAACTGAACTTCATTGAAGAAGGTGAAGGTGTGAGCCGAACAGTTCCTCCAGGCACTTGGGTTTTAGATAAGATGCATTTCTATTAGAAGCATGCCACTGAACTGTAAATCCTGTGGGATGGGAGGATGCAGTTAGGAGGGCAGACTATGCTGTATCAGCAAAAATCCCTGGAGGACTAGTCATCACCTGCTTTGAAGGGCCTTACCCTTCTTAGCTAGAACAAGGCCTGGTGGTGAAGCCACTTCACTGTTGGACGGACACACATCACTGAGTCTAATCCTTATCCCTGAAAAGGGCATCCCCACCATGTGCCTGAGAGCACTGTCCAAAAGCTTCCTGAGCTGTCAGGCTTGGCGCTGTGACCATTCCCCGGGGAGCCTGTTCAGCGCCCAACCCCGCTGTGGGCGAACCACCTTCCCCCGGCATGACACAGCACGGATCTCCTCCGCGCCGTGCACCGCGGCACTCGCCGTAGCTGCTCCCTAGCGGTTACTGCATGCGTGTGAGGGAGAGCTTTGGCTGGCGGTTCCCGAGCCTGTCCGCAGTGCGGCCGCTCTCCCGGCTGCACCGCCGGGCCCTCGCCCCCGCCCCCGCCGCGCCGCCATGGCCGCCGCACGGGGGCGCGCACTGCGCAGGCGCGGCGGCGGCACGGGAAGGGCGGGTTCGGCCGGGGGAGGGGCTCCGTCACGGGAAGGGCGGGCACGGCGGCGGCGCCCGTTTCCTCCGTCGCGTCTGGGCGGCTGCGGCGGCCGGGCCGGGCTGGGCCGGTGGCCGGGGCGGCGGCGGCGGCGGCGGCGGCGGAGGAGGAGGAGGAGGAGGAGGGATGGCGTACTTCGTGGAGAACTTCTGGGTAGGTCAGCGCCGCGGGCCGTGGCACGGCGCCCTGAGCGGTCCGCCCGCCGTGCGGAGCCGTGCGGTGCCGCCGCGGGAGCAGCCTCGGCTCGGGGGGCACCCGGGGCTGGGCCCGGGCCCTGCGGCAGCGGGAGCAACCCCTGTGGGGCACGGCGGGACCGACCCCCGGCCTGCCCGCGGCGCGGTGCGCGCTGTGTGCTGCGGAGGGGCGGGTGCGGAGGGGCGCGGCGGGAGGCTGCGGGTGGTCGCCGTGTGTCGCTGGGCCGGGGGCTGCGCGGCCGAGGCGCCGTGCCGGGCGGTGTGCCCGGGCCTGCCCTGCGCTGCCCTGCCCTGCCCTGCCCTGCCCTGCCCTGCCCTGCAGCGGGCCCCGCGCCCCCCGGTATTGCACCCCGACATCCCCTGCTTCGGCCCGGGAGGGGCCGGCCGGCGAGACAACAGGCTTTCCAGGTGGCTTTGGGCACGAGAGTTTATAAGTCATCTCTGCGGAGATACCTGTGTTTTTGAGCGGGTAGATATATATGGCTGAAAAGCTGAACTATCGCTTTGGATTAGTATTGTTTCGTGTGAAACGCAACTAGTTTTCATTGTGGAGCCTGCTAGTTTGAAACATTAAAGTAACTGTCCCTGTAATCACCGGGATGTTTACAAAGTTGCTACTCCTTTCCATGTTTAAGTGTTTGTGTGCCTCTCTACCAACTATATAAGTTGGTATTTGTTGACACTGAAATGGCAGAAAAGATCTTTTACATGTCATTTTTTTCAGTATAAGCAGTGGTTATGCTTAAAGTTTAGGGAAGACTAATTTTGTAATTATTATACACTATTCTTGAATGTAAGACATGGTTTGTTTTCTTTGCAGCATTGTGTTTAGTTTTGACTTCTTAAGTTTTGCTGTCAACATACTATTAAAATTTAACAAACCAAGATACTAGACTTGCTCTCTTGGAATACAAATCTGCTTAATTTGAAGCTCCAGTGTGGGAGACCTTTAGTAAACTAAAGGGAGAAATTTTAATCTTTCCTAAAAATAAGATTAAAATTAATATAAAAAGATGCATTTTCATTGGAAAAAGTACAATGTCCTCCTAAGATCAAAGCAAAATAGAAGCTAGTTATTCACCTACTGCAACTGAAATAGAACACTTTTCTATTAAACTATATTACATACTATGGTATGATAGCAATGGGCCATTCCCATACGTTCTGTTTTCCTGTCTGAGTCTTTGCAAATTCTGTTCGTAAATTCCCATTCCCTCTTTCTACTCTACAAAGTCTCTGCCTTTTAGCTGTTAGTAAAACTAGTGTGTGTCATCAATGAGTGCCAGGAGAAGGAGAATTTCTTCTGTTAGTGCAGATTTTTCTCCGACCTCCAAAAATGACATGTAGGAGAAAAAATGTCTTCTTGTTTGTATTGCAGTGATAACAAAGACGTTAGAATCTTAACTTGCAAAACTTGACCAGGAAACCTTTGCAATATCATGGCGAGGGTTTTATTTTGTGTAGAAGTAAAATTAAAAGGAACAAGGAATGCTTCTTCTTTACTCTTGTGGGTAAATATCTTTCAAAATTAACTGTAGCAGTGCATTGGTAAAGGCTGAAAGTATTGAGTTTCTATATATTCGCAGAACTAGGTGTAAATTATAGGTTTGTGTGCTTTGAATCATTAGGCTTTTCCGTTCCTAATAACTTTTCAGAACAGGTTATTGTTCAGAATTGCCAGTGCTGTGCTTTGAAACACTTGGGACACAGTCTATATAGGCTTTGAATTGTGAGAAAGTTAAGATGGAAATTAGAATGTTGAAATTCACTGAATGCATAATGGCTAAAAATAATGAAGAGACATTTTAAGGAACATGGTAGTGTGTAGAACTTCAGAAGAATTGTCTTCTGTTTCATGCTTTTGTCTTGGCCTTCTGGGTAGCACCAGGAGAAATGTTTTGATCACCTATGATATAGGATAATTATGTTTTTTAAAGTACTGATGTGAAAATTAATCCAAAACATAATTAGTATTTCATTATTTGATACGTATGCTGTCATCAGTTTGCTGCTGAAATTGTTCATTGGAAATGGAAGTCTGGATCTTGAGCTGTATGGTGCTCTCCCTTGATTTGGTAATTTGACATAACTGATAGGAAAAGACATCAGAAACTTGACTGTCTTAACTGATTTCTTCAGAAAAGGAGAGTGCCATATATGTGAATGTATCAATTTCTTACATACTTTTTAAGCCACTGTCTTCCTGAAAGTGCTCATGTAAACAAAACAAATCTTACCTTCTTTGTGGTAACAGTCTTGAAGCTTGTCATGAGGCTTTCCTCTTGCACTGCTTTTAGAAGTGTCTGAATAGCTGCATGTTTTGCTGTTGTTGTTAGATGTTGTAAGAAAATTGGACATTTTATGGGCCTTCCATCTCTTGACTGCTTATAAGAGGTCATTGAGAGATAAGACTGTTTTCAGGATGTGTAAAGCTGAAGTACAGAGGCCTGTACTGTCCCTTGATAAATTTTACTATCACTTCTAAAATGTAGGGGTCTGCTACAGAAGCGCAGCACTCTCTAGAGCAGCAGTTTTCAGTGTCAGGGGGATATTTTTGAGTATCAAAAGTTATGAACTAGTAGTACAGCCTATAAATGGCTTTGGTTCTTATGACTGAGTTTTAGGCATTCAAGTCACATGGCCAAATATTCCCAACTCCCAATTAGGATGTTGTCATAAAAGCATAGCTTGCTGCTAGGTATGTGCTACAACAAAACAATCTTGTAATTTAAAGGTAACACTCTCATAAGCTGTTGCCGTTAAACATAGCTACATTTTGTCACTTTGAGTACACTCATCATTATGAGTGTAGAATAAAAAATGTTCTTTATCACTGACTTACCGTTTTCTTAACAGAAAATGTTGCTTAAGCTTTGACATTTTATTTAAGCTGACTGGTGCAGGTGATGCTTTTGATGTAGTTTAATAGAATTACTATTAACAAGTCAACAAAAATAAACCTCTTCCAAACTAGCTAGTGTTTGTTTATGAATTACTTAAAATTAATTTGATTAAACTGTTGGAAGTTCTATGTATTGCTGAATCTGGTTTCTATGTCATTCTGTGCTTGGTAACTCTGAAGGTTCTGGGATATAAAAATGTGTGTTTAGGTTGGCTTTGACAAATGCCTTTTATTTTAGTTTTTAAATTGGTTGTATTACTTTCAGCCTTTGAGAATGGCAGTGTGAAGGATTCGTTATTTTCTTTCAAGAGCTTTTGTAACATGTAAGGGCTGGCAGTATCTAGGTTTAATAATCTTAGCTTTGTAAAGAGGCTTGCCCTATTAAGTGTAAAATATATTGTCTTAATGAACTTGTCTGAGTGTATGAGTGACACTGAGACTTGTCCTGCGGACATCTGGAGTTCCATTCATATGTTTACACATCACTACTCTTCTGCTTGGCTTACAGCTGGTTGCCCTGCTTCAGGAGAGCTGTTGTGCAATATTTGCTTAGTCTCCTCCCTCCACATGTGTGCATCTAGCATGAGTTGACATCTTTCCATCTATTTGTTAGAAAATGTTTTTAGTTATCTATACATGGAGGAAAATATCTATCTTTCCTCGTATGTGTACAGCTTCTCTGGAGCTGATCTTTATGTAATATATTGAAGCTGTAAGAAGGAAATCGAAATTGCCAGTTTGCTTTTGTGTTCAGACTTCTAAAAACTTTCAGAACTAAAGAAGATATATGATCTCTGTAGACATCAGATGACTGCTTTTCTTTCACATTTCAATACTCTCAGTTTTTCACAGCTTTTTGAGACACTCAGAAATTGAAATGTACTGATAGCTTTCAGAAATGTAGCACCATGGTATTAAACACAGGAGTGTTTTCTTGTATGCAGGGCCCATTAAATTAAATAATTTTCTAGGTAGAAAGCACAAAACACAAGTTACGTATTTGAAACTGCAACAAGGAGTAACAGTTTAAAGAGAATGACAGCAATGTTTTTCAGAGCATCTAAAATGAATTTTCATATCCCTGAATTTAGTATCTGGCCAGTAATTGGGATTTTAGAGTCACCTTCACAGAAATGTGGTTTTACTGGGTAATTACAAAGTGCGATAACAGAGTATAAGCTTTTTACACTAATAGATGTTAATGTTGAACAGTTTTAATCCAAAGGAAGTAGAGCTTGCACTCAAATAATTTGTTTGGAAACATAGGCGATAAATGCCACTGCAGATTGCCCAGAAATTTCTGGCTACTTAACTAAATGTAGGTTTTAAATTCCGAATCACTTTTATTGTGATAAAAAAAACTTATTCTTAAAATTTTTCAAATTATTTTAAGTAGTTTGATAGGACAAAGTTCCTGTAATCTGTTTCCTGTTTGTACAAGCCATGGAAATGCTGATTTTTGAGGTCACATTTGCTGACAGGGCTACTTTCATTTCCATGAGGAAATCATTGCAACTAATTCTTGATGAAGGGAAGTGGTAGGACTCTTTGTACTTGTTTTCCGTGGCTTAATTTGTTTTGTGTGCAAAGTTGGTCAGTAATGCTTCATTGTAGGCTTATTTAAGTGAAATGTTTACTTCCATTTGAAGTCTTGTTTTCCCTAATGACTTGCTGTCAGGGGATGTCTATGCTCTAAATACAAAAAGAGCTTTCTTAGGGCAGTATATAATAGGAAACCTCAACAAGAAGACCGGCTTCTGAAGAGACTTTTGTTAGCTGTGAAGAAGACTGCTAATGAACTTCAAAGTAATTATATGGTGAAAGGACCACTTACATTTTGCATTCTCGTGCACAGTTTTTCAGTTTTCTGTTGAGTAATGATGGGATCATCCTCAACAGATGGTGGCTTACCTGCAAAATGACATTCAGAATGGTCTTTCAAACTGATCCTGAAGTGTTACACAGAACCTGATGTTATACATTACAACTCTTTCTCCATTATACAGCTTGTAGAAGTAGAATGCATCTGACTCCATTGTCTGCCATAGCAGTGGATGGTAATTGCTTCTGAATGGAGTAGGTGGTTTCGTCAGTTCCCTCTACTATGTGCTGCATTAACCTACTTTTAAGCAGGCCAGTATTGGTCTTTCAGTGATCATAGCTATACTGTTGCTACTAGGAAGGAGCAGGTTAAGAACATCCAATGAAGAAAACGTGCCTAGATGTAACTTCCATGTACAAAATTCTATGCAAGGTGTGCGGGGAGGGGGAGTGTTGAGCAAAAAGAATCGAAACACAGTGTTGATGGCTTATGTGTATGTAAGAGGGTACATACTTAGTTTTTGTAAATTGTTCAACTTTATACAATATAACTGTTAAATACAAAATAACTTATTGCTGCTCTTCAGGAACATAACTACAGAATGGGGAAATTGTGGATAGGTTGTATAGCTTCTCCTAAAGCAGAAAAACATTTGTTCTCTGCTTTGAGATACTGTAATTAATTTGACTTAGGTACACATATATCTCCAAACATGAGTAGAATTGTCCTTAGGTTAGTCATCCGAACTAAGCAGTCATCAGATCATGTAAAGAGTTTTGAAGTCTAGGTGTTTTTGCCTGATATTGGTAAGATAGATTATACTTCACATTATATTTACAAGTGAAGACATGTCTTTTATCTGTGCCAGTCTTAAACCACATAGGCCCTCAAATCTGGGAGCCTGCTTTCAGCTTGCTGCTTTGTTGGAACTTGAATGTATTTTCACATCGGCTTTTAACCTCTGGTAACTGTTTATGTATAAGGGATGTGGCTTTCAGGTGATTTACTTTAATTGAAGAAAGTATCTGTTCTGGTTCTCTGTTGGTTTTTTTCATTGTGATGTGAGGAACAAGAGTAGGACCGATTCAAAAACCTAATTGCAACAAAAAAAATTATTTCCTTTGCCGTAACCTTCAGTTACAGTTTGGGAACAAGATGATGATGGCAAGTGGTTGTTCTGGTTCATTCCGTTCTCTAATGATTTGCACAGTTACATTTCTGAAAGTTTGTCAGAATGTCTGCAGCCAGAGACTGGGTCATGGCTATGTTACCCTTCCTGCATTTCTAAAGTGCCAGGAAATTTATGGAGCTCCAGTGAAGTAAAGACCCCATTAAAAACTCACATTATGAAAAGTTCAGAAATGACCTGTGTTCAGTGCATTTGTTCGTGTTGCTTTAGCTAGAAGAAACACCTTACAGCAAAGGAGAATTTCATAAAGGAGAATTTTGTTAGTTTTTCTGGAAGGAATACCTAACACTTACTTGTAAATGCCTATCTGTAAATTTGGGTACAGTAACAATTTCAGAGTAGTTTAATAAGAATTATATTCTGTATTCTGATTGAAAATATTGGTGAAGTCTTAATTATAATGCAGTGGCATTCAGGGTTTATATTGATTAACTCCATAAAGTTAATAAGTTAGCGCACTGGTATTCAAAGTTATTGTGGGCTTCAAACTACAAGAAAAAGTGTTTACATAGGAGTGAAAGGAGAGTGCAACTATTTAGGCTGGTACTTCAAACAACAGTTAAAAAGAAGTTACATTTTCTACTAATAGGTGTTCTTATATACTTCTATTTTTCAAGCTCACAAAAGCCTTTCTCTGCTGATTGTCTTTTTAGAGAGTCCTGTATTTTCATGTGTTCTGCTTGCACTTTTTGCAGACTGTAATTACACTTACACCAAACTGATCTGAATTTTGATGCACTTCTTCAGGTTACAACTTACTGCAGTCTTAGGAACTGTGATTTTATAGGTGTTTTTCATCTCTTTGTGTGGTTTCGTTTTCTTCGATGCTTGGAAGAAGTTAAGCAAATAATCCTGAATCAAATTGCCTTCAGTTATCTGTTATTTGTAAATTTGTGTGTCTGTACTTGGTGTCCTTTAAGGCAATATGCAACTTCACAGAAGTGGATTTAATTCCATGACTGCTGTGAAGTTCTGGTATTCACCTATGACTTTTACTTATTTAAGATGGCATGCCTTCTCCTCCTTGCTCCTGCCTCTTCTGCTCAGCAATTCAGCTTATTTTTGTCCTTGTAGTGATCTGGATCAGTGATCCTTGTTTTTATTTGCTGGCTTTATTTTCCAACTGTAAAACTCCCCTGATCAGGTTTGCCTTATGGCTGCACAAGCAAATTTTTGCAGAACTGATGAAACAGAAATGTTTGGAAGTGTACATGACCAAATTCTCAGGCTCCTCTCACTGACAATTTAGAGCTGCTTTTGTGAAAAGTTTGGGATTTTAAGGATGTTAAAGTACTTGAATGCATCTAGAGGAGGGCAACAAGGCTGGAAGGCATGTCCTGTGAGGAGCTACTATGGACTTTGAACATGTCTAGTTTGGAGGAGGCTGAGCAGTGATTTTTTTGCTCTCTAAACTTCCTGAGCAGGGGAAGTGGGGAGAGACATGGTCATCTCTTCTTCCTGGGTCCAGTGCTAGGACACATAGGAATGGTTGAAAACTGTGCAAGGGAAGGTTCCAACTGGACACTACGAAGCATTTCTTTACTCTGAGAGGGTGGTCAAACACTGGAACAGGGTTCCTAGAGAGGGTGGTGAATGCCCTGACTGTCAGTCTTTAAGGGGCATTTGGACAACATGCCCTTGTCAACATGATTTAACTTTGGGTCAACTCCAAAGTGCTCAGTCAGTTGGGTGAGATGATGGCTGTAGATCTCCTCCAGCTTAAACAGTCTATTCCATTCCATCCTAGCCCATGCTATTCTTCTTTTGCTTTCACTCTGAACATGTATGCAGTTTTCCCAAGGGCATGCTTCTGCATCTGTTGTAGGAGCAGCATTATAGATGTGAAGCTTTTGGAAGGGAGGAGGGGAATAGATAGTTTGACAGGAAAACCTTTGTAGTAGCAATGCTATTATGCTGTGCCTTGCCTCACCTTTCAGTTCTGTTGCTGAATTCTCCTGTCAGGAGGCAATTCACCATAGAGCCAGAGGTTATAATCTGGTTGAATTCATTAACCAGGGTTTAGGGCAGTGTCTCCATTTTAATAGTGAAGTATGCCTTACTCACAGGAAGATCTTTTAAAACTAAGTTTAAGAATAGACAAAGGGAAGCTGCTTGTGAGAAGGAAGAGATTAGTGACTTTTTTTGAAACCAGTTTAACAAAAACCAGAGGAAGATAAAGTGTGAAGGATTGGGGAAGCAGGATATCTAGTGATCCCAAAGTGTGAATTTTAGTTCATGGAAAATAATGAAAAATATGAAAGAATGAAGAGGTAGTACAGTATTTAGTATGCATTTAATAAGATGAGAAGTGAAAGAGTACAAGATCCCTAGAAATCTACAAAAGAAATGGCTTTGACTATATCGTAGAAATATGTAATAGAAGGGTAGTAATAGTTGCTGAGATGATTTTAGTTTGTTTAACATTTATGGGATTTGTGGGAACTAACAACAGTTGTTAAGAAACTGAAGCATTAGAAATAATTTACCTCATGAAACTTGAGAAGCTATTTATGTGCATAGGTTCAAGCGTGTTGTATTTCATAGTTCTAATTTCTGTTTATTTTTAGGGAGAAAGGAACAATGGCTTTGATGTCCTCTATCACAACATGAAACACGGACATTTGTCAACAAAAGATTTAGCAGACTTTATAAGAGAAAGGTAAGTATATTCATCCTTGCTAATCCCAGCACTTTAGTGTTTGTGGTTTCTATTGTTTATCATTGTGCTATAACAGAAACATGCAAAAGATGTAAAAATCAATGATTATTTTAATATATCCCTTATATCCTATAGAAATACCTGCATTTAGTCCATTCACTTAGAATTGAATAAGCACTCAAGTATCAATTCATAAGAAGCTTGTAATTTTTCAGATTTCATTTAAGAAACTACAGTAAAAATCTAGTTGTGTCCAATTGGTGCCAGCAATTTATTGTCCAGCAATTGGTGTCCAGCAATTTATTTAAATTAATCCAAATTTTTCATCCTTTTTGAAAGAAAAAATATAATGTAAAGTTATAAAAATTGTTAGTCTTACAAAGTTTTTGACTATAGGTGTAGAATTAGGCTATTAGCAACTGCTAGTATAATCTTTAGAAAATTATACTTTCAGGTGTTTAGACAGCAGGTTTATTAAAGAAAAGAGAATGACACGTAGAGACAAGAAAATAATACTGTTTTCTGAGATGGAAGGAACAGGACTGAAATCTGAAAATGGCAACTTCCAAAACAGATGACATAGTCCTGTTTTTAGTTCTTTTTGAAAGAAGAGTGCTGCTGCTATGCTGAACATAAGAATTTCCCTTCTGAACAAAACTGATTGTATGTCTGCTTGAAAGTTTTGTCTTTATTCAGTTACTGACACTAGATAACACACGGAAAATACTTGCAAGATACTGATTGAAGACCTGTTTCAATGATGGCTTCTTTCAGTTGAAGCCGTCCCAAAATCCAGCTTTTGTTTTCTGTAATTCTTCATCAAAATTTAAGTTTTGGTCTCAAATAGCTTTCAATTAAAAAAATAGATTCTTTTAAATTTCCACAGAGTATTACCACTGAAAATCTGACAGATACCATTGCACTGACATTTATGTAGTTTCAAAGTGATTTGGAGAAAATGACAAACTTTTCACTAAGCAGAAATGGGTGAGTTCCAGGGTGAACGTGTGATGGGTAGTCTCCTGTTGTAATTGCACACAATTATTTGCTATCCTTGTTCTTCTGAACATTGTAGTCTGGAAATTGTTTTACAGTACTGTTTTCTGCTAGAAATATATTAAGTGGATGTTCAACATTTATTAGGAGCCACTGAGATTTTATGCCCTGTTGTTTTTATGCTCTGACTTGTGTACCTGTTTTTTTGAACTCTTTGCTATGAAAACTAATCTTGCATACATTTGAATTGCACATCTGTACTTCCATTCCTTTTAATGCATTGGCCTTTTTTTTATTTTTGTAGAAGTGGAGACATAAGAGAGTGAAAATTGAAAACTGTGGGATAGGTAGAAAGAGATCCAAGTTGGTGGTAATACCTCTAAAAGGTTAGAGTACTTATCTGTTCTAGATACTGTATTAGGATGTACAAACTGCTCAAGGCACAAAGGATATGTCTGTATGAAGCTCTTCTGTTACATGGACTGTTCAGAATAGTGTTCTCGTGTGTAGCTTAATTAGGGAAGAGTACTGTTTCCTTTTCTCCAGAATTAGTAATAGAAAAAGGGTAAAAATGTATAAGATATGGAATAACTTTTTTAATTATACTTAGCTTAAGGATTTTTTTTAAGAATTTTCTTCCAAAATTTCTGTAAGAACATTCTGAGATTGTGAAGTTGTTTTCTGGGGGAAAAACAAGTGTTTGAAATGTATTAAGTGGTAAAAATATTTCCAAGCTTTATCTACTGTTCCTACTGATATTCCTAGTAGTAGAAGTATTCCTCTTTGTCTGTGTTCAGTGAGTCAATATCAATTCAATTTTCAGTTTTTCATTTTTGCTCTTTCGTATTTGTTATTGGTTAAGTACTGAAAAAAACGAAAGCCAGTAAGATCATCTGTGGTTCAGAAGTATGTCATCTGAAGAAGTGAGATTTCTGGCAGGCAGTGCTGGTAAATACAGGATGGGGCAGGTTATGAATCTGTTGAAAGACATATACCTGTTCTTAGAATAATGGAATCGTAGAATAGCTTGTGTTGGAAGGGACCTAAAGATCAACTAGTTCCAACCCCCTGCCATGGTCAGGGACACCTTTCACTAGATTAGGTTGTTCAGTGCTCCATCCAACCTGGCCTTGAATAAAGGCCATGCTTTCTTGGTAAAGCATCTAGAAATTTTTATTTTTTAAAGAAGGGAAAATAAGAAGACTGGACTGCCTGCATAGGTATTTTTCTTTTAAATTCTTGGAAGATTTTGTGTGTTTGTTGTGTGTATTGGACACCTTAAGTGTTTATATATAAGAAACCACTCTCATCTAGGAACCAAATAGGAACAGGAATGTGTTGTCTTTTCTCCAGGAGCCTTTCTAATTTTTTTTGCACCACTTGACTGTAAACATCGTAAAAAGAGTCTTCTAGATCAAATTAAACTGGCAATGCATATATTCCCATTTAACTTTTAAATATTAAGTAGGTCCTAAGCAGAGAGACACATTCAAATGGGTAAAAAAATTAATGTACTAAGAAATTCAGAGTGTGTTACCTGTACATCAGAGTGCTCTGGAAAGTCATTCGATAGAACAAATGTAGATACACATTCCCAACTGGTCAGTAATAGCATCTTTCAATTGTTAGTGTTTTTAATTGAGGTATGTTGATACTGTGTGGTAAATTGCCGAACTCCAGTTTGGTGAATGTTGCTCAAGTAAGTATACTGTAAATTGGTCCAAAGAAGAGATGTGGATTTTGGTCAGAATTCTTATGTTTAGAACATAAGGAGGGAAAACAAAAAGGCATGGAGATATAAAATCTAGAAAACTTTGATAGAAGATATTTATGATTAGTCAAAATATATGGCTCATCATAGTATTTTAAAACAAATCATTATCTCTGCTTTTTGCATCTGTGTTTGCTACTGTGCAGTGAGCAAGAATTTCAAACCTGGGATTTCTCTTATCATCAAAGATATGTTGATATGTGGAAGTAGGATAAAGTTCATTGACTCCTTTTTTATTGTGAATAATTTCACAATAGTTGATATTTAAAATGTAATTTTTTTGTTGCATATTACAGTTTAATCCCCTTTTCCAAATTCATTTCCATTTAATTGGAGAGTTATACTGGAAGTTCAGTAGATTTTAATACATGGCCCTCTACTTCAGGTGACTACTGCTACTTTGTTGCATGTTTTCACAAGACAATTCTTTTTCTTTCAGAGTGTTGCAGTACAGGAGAAATAAAAACCCCTGTCTTAGGTTATAGTCATGCTGTAATGTGAGAGAGGGCTGAATTCTTCATCTCCTTTTTTTTCTCTTTTTTCCCTGTGTAAAGGTATTATGCAGCCGGAAAGAAATTACTACAAGCTTTTCAAGAAAAGGGAATTATAGTATTTGCTCAAATCCAGGCTGCTTCTAAATCTAAGTTGACACTACATACTGAGTGTTGGGTTAGGGTGGAACGTTAGAATACTATGTGTCTTTAATACAGGAGGGTGAGGAAGATTGATGAAGGACTTGCAGGGAGTCACTGCTGCAATAGGTTATTCCATGTCAATTGCCCCAGCAGAGGCTCTAAAGAGGAAATCTTTGCTGACCTTTGGATTTTGAATCTCGAAAAGACAAGTGATATTTTGTGTTTAAGTGAAGGAAAATATAATAAAACTTTGTGTAGGGAAAAAGTTTTTCAAAATAAATCTAAATGTATTGAGACAACCTTCTTTAAAAATTAATATAAACAGTAGAACACAACACTTACATTGCATGCTGTTTGGTTTCCAGACTCAAATATCACTATGCAAAGAATTTAAACAAAGGAAAAAAATAACACCCCCCCCAACAAGACTAAACAAGACCTCATTTTGTTTCTGTGATTGCTCAGTAAGCATTCACTTTGGTTACTATTGTTTTCATTACAAATATATTTTATTTTGTTGCTGTGTAAGTCTCTCCTGCTTAGACAGTTCTAAACAGGTGATTGTTATGACACTTTGTCAGAAAGGCAGTTGACAACAGCAAACAGGAGGGAAAGAGTGGTCTTTTTCAAGCCCTGAGTTCCTATGTTTTACTGGTCCTGTTCTCTGCAATGTTCTATCACAGGGTTCTTAGATCTTTTTTTAAATATACTAATGTGATTTCTCATGTAGGTTTTGAGGGGCCATTAACATGGAAGAATTTTCAGCTAAAGTAAAAGTCCTCTGTTTTGCACCTTTAGAATGCATATTCAACTCTTCAAATGTCTGCAAAATTTCAGTTATGCTTTTGATGTTTCTCTTTCGCAGGGCTACAATAGAGGAGACATATTCAAGGTCAATGACAAAACTAGCTAAGTCAGCAAGCAATTACACACAACTTGGGTAAGTAAGTGTACATAAGAGAGAATTAAATGACTACATACATGTTAAGAATCAAGTTTGATTCTGAATATTTTATTGCTCATGTTTAAGGTTAGCATAACTTTGCCACCTTTAAAAATGGTTCATTATTCAGTAAGCATGCAAAGTATCATGCAACAATGATAAAAAACAAGACAACACAGTTCTTTAAAATTGGATAAAAAAAGCAAAGCCCAAACACGCAGAACTGTGTTCCTCTGTGTTTAAGACTGAGTTCTTTTCAGACATAGTGACTTCTATTATGTACTCTCAAGTCTTATTTTGAAGAGAGAACTTATGATTCATAAATGCAGTAGTTAATTTATTTATTTCCATTTTTCTGGTTTTTGGAGAGTTATCTGTCCTCAGAGGTGTTCAGAATGAGACTTTTCCATAGATTCATTCCACAGTTTAATGAAAGTTTTATACATGAGGTATGTTTCTAGAAACTGAAATGATTAATGGATGCTCCTTCATCAGAAAGATCAGGCCAGTGAGAACTCAGACTTCTTAGAAAAAGCTAGATTTTATTTTTTCTATTTTTTGCTTGTTTGTAAAAATCTCATGTAGAAATGTGTGAAACTTTCACCATTGGGTAATTTGATAACAGTTGTTGCTAGTCTTTAAATAAAAAGCAGGTACAGAACCTCTGATCAAGGCTTTAAAGGCTGTAGTTAGTATTGGGTTTTTAGCAGCATTAACCAGGAAAGTGAGGTAGAAATGTATCTTTAGAATAGTTGAGAAGTCCGTTCAGCATCAAATCTGAGAAATTATTCCACCTTTCTGTGCCATACAGTTCTATCTTGATCATTAAGTCCCTTTTAGTGGCACACCATCTTTGCCAGTATTTTTTTCCTACATCTTATGGCTGCAGTGATGTAAGACAACTAGAAGCTCAACTAACCAGGAAATTTCTGATTTATTCACACTGTTCAAGTCTATACATAAAAATACTACATTAGATTATTTTGAGCTGCTCTTGCACAGTCTTGCCATGTGGCATTATTGTGTGCTGATAATAGAGAGGATTAGGTGAACTTTGCTGTGTTTTACTCATTAGGGTCAATGCAGGTAAAACGTAAAACATAAAAAAATTAGTAGATAGTATGCCAAGTACATTTGGAACATATTTCCTAAGAATTTATTGCAGTTGTTGATGATTTTGTTTGGTTCAGTATTAGGAACAGAAGTGAACTGTAAACTTATTCATTATTCTTTAGCATTATTAAAAAAATAGTCAACTAAAAGAAAAAAATCCAGATGAACATGAAGTATTATTTTCCTCCATCTAGAACATTTGCACCAGTTTGGGATGTCTTCAAAACCTCAACAGAAAAGCTAGCAAGCTGTCATTTGGATCTTGTGCGGAGATTACAAGAACTAATAAAAGAAGTTCACAAGTATGGAGATGAACAAATCAAAGCTTATAAAAAGGTTATTAATTTTTTCTTATATATGTCAAATGACATTTTAGTATTAAAATTATTTGGCTTTGATAACCATGTGATATTTGGCAGACTAAAGAAGATGTTTCAGGAACTTTGGAAGCAGTGCAAAATATTCAAAGCATCACTCAGGCCTTGCAGAAATCAAAGGAAAACTACAATACGAAGTGTGTGGAACAAGAGCGCTTGAAAAAGGAAGGAGCAACACAGAGAGAAATTGATAAGGTATCTCTGTTTTACTGTAATTATATTATTAATCAGTAATGTGTTCACATTTTATTAATAACTGGAATGCTTTCAGGGCGTTAAATGTAATTAAAAGTAGTAATGAGTTGTGACTTGTACAATGTGCATGGTATTTTGAATGCCCAGTAAGATGTTTTGTTTACACTTCCCTCTCTAACTGCACTGCAGTTCTAATTTTTATTTTCTAAGTACCTGCGTCTTATGATGATATTTAGTTGCTTTTACAGAAATTGCACATACTTTTTTTATCATCTATTATGTGTTTGAATGTATTTCCTTATGTAAATGCACAAATAATCAAAGCTCTGGTTACTGAACTAAGTCGTAATTGTGTTGTCCCTTTAATGAGATAAGGTAGCTAATTACATGAGTATTTGAAGTCTCTTCCCTTAAGAAAAAAAACATGTTACCAATAATTTCAGTGATACTTCAAAAGGTTCTAATTTCATGGACCAGAAAATCAAAGGATGAGTATTTTGATGTCGTGTTTAGTCCTTGGGTTATTGCAGGGGTTGATCCATTCAGAGAATCACAAAATGTCTGAGGTTGGCAGGGACCTTTGGAAGTCATTCCTTCTATCCCCTGTGGTCAAGCAGGGCCACATTAAACCACTTACCCAGGACCAGAGTGCTCTTTAGGATCTCCAAGGATGGAGATTCCATAGTCTTTCTGGGCAATCTGTGCCAGGGCTCAGTCATCTTCACAGAAAAAAGTTGTTTCCTGATGTTCAGAGGGAACCTTTTGTGTTTCCTGTTAGTACTCACTGCCTCTAGTTCTGTCACTGGGCCCCACTGCAAAGAGCCTGACTTTTTCTTCTGTATATCCTCCCTTCAGGTCTTTATATCTTTGGTAATATTCTCCCAAAGGCTTCCCTTCTTGAGGCTGTACAGTTCCAGTGCTCTCAGTCTTTTCTCATGGGACATATGCTTCAGTTCCTTAATAATTTTTGTGGCCCTTTAGTGGACTTTCTCCAGTACACCCATGTCTTCTTGAAATGGATAACCCAGAACTAGACACTACTTCAGGTGTGGCCTTACCAGTGCTGAGTAGAGAGGAAGGATCACTTTCCTTGACCTACTGACATAACTGTAACTTTTTCCTGTTTTCAGGAATCTAAGTAGTAGAGGAAGGAGGTCACATTTCCTGGTCTCTAACTGGTTACTGCCTTTTCACTAATGACAGAAGTGATTCTGTTCATCATATTCCAATTGTTTCATATAGGTATAAATCTAGCTTTTTTTCTACCACCCCCGGCTTCTGTCTCAAATGACAGTTGATGTTGCATTCTAGACACAAATCAGCAATGTGTGTTGGCAGATGTTTTCCTGCCAGTATATTCAAAGTATAATTTTTCTGAATTCTTACAAGTAGGTTGAAACTTTTCAGTAGGAAAAACTAAATTGATGGAAAATTTGTTTTTATGATGTAGCACTATCCTTGTTCATTTGGAAACAAAAAAATGTTCAGCCTGACAGATGTCTACATGAGAAGGGAGAAAGAGGAAGCACTATAGGAGGAAGATCATTCTTTACTGGTTTATGTATCATTCTTAGATGCAATTAGGTCATAGTTGAATGCTTTGCAAGTACTTAAAAAATATTTCCAGTGGGAGCAGGTAACCAGTACTGTCACATCTCTTCAGTCATGCCTCTATCCAAATTTACACTTGTAATTTCACAGACAGAGTAATCAAAGATTGTATTAATTTATTTTTCCTTTGATAGAAAATAGGTTTATTACTTTTAGCACAACATGAGAACTATTTTCTATCAAAAACACAGAATAGCTGTTTTATAACCACACAAAGAATCTATAATAGTATATAAAGCCAAATGTTTGGAGAGATACTTTATTGAAGAATCTGAGGAGGCATCTGTGACCTTGCAATTTTCATTGCAGCTGAAAGTTAGTATTGTGTAATAATTTCCTGTTTTTCTCTGTCATGTGAACTTCTTTATTTATAATGACTTAACAAAACATTCTTGATGGATCCTCATTTTTTCACTGATGTAAATCTGCTAGACACAGTTCTATGAATTGCTGCACCTGGGAATAGTCACATCCTGTTTTTGGGAGAGAGTACTAGTTAATCCTGCAATGTTCATATGTTTTATCATTTTCCCTGTCATGCTGAGTAGTTAGTTTTTCAGATGCCCTTCAGGATTAATACTCAGATTCTGCTCATTGTTAAACATGATAGCAGATGGAGACTATTTTTGTCAAAATCCCTTGCACATGGGGTTCAATTACATAATGCTTTACCAAAAGCTCCCTTATTTAAAGTGTTTTAACTTAGCATCTCCTGCATTTTCAATGGTTAAATTTGGAGTGCCCGTATTACAAAGCAGTCTTAATCAATTTTAAAAATAAGACTTCATGGAGCAGCTTGTACTTTTAGCATAGTAAATGGCATTTGGGAAATAAGATAGGACTGCATGCTTCTTGATAATTTCCCTGTGTGAATGTGTAAAAGTTGGAATTAAGAACTATAATTCAGGGTAATTAACTGCTGGGTTTGATACAACCCGTCATGCTCCATTTAAATGCCTGAATGATCCATATTCTTCTTCTATGAAGTATTTTCAGGCTCTGTTATGCTGAGGGTAGGGGACTATGTGAGTAAGACCGACTTATGCTTTCTTTGTAACTGGAAAAATGGAACTGTAGCTTTGGTTCCTATTCCTTTGAAATTCTGATGTAGGTTTCTGGAGGTGAACAAGTGCTAGTGCTACATTGTTACTCACGATTTTCTGGGGTTTTTTTCCCCTTGGAAATTGTAGAATCTCTCTCTGTTGACAGAGGGCAACTTTCTAGTAATTTATTTGAACATCGTATGTAATGATCAGCTTTACAAGTTATTGCAAGTGAAAAATAGTTTCTATTTTGACTGTGAGGCAAATTAAATTGGTTTGAAAGGATAAGAGGACCACTTCGAAGTAAACCAAATAGTAACTATACAGCTGTCTTTACTGATGTCATTAACCATTCAGGAATGCTTTTGAGTTACAACTGATGGGAAATTTCAATGAGATAAGGAAGGAATGTTGAACAAAGCAGCTAAGGGAAAAAGTGGTTTTCAGGATGATTTTTATTTTCATTGACATTTGATTTGGAAATAGAATGGAAAGGTTTGAAAGACTTCCTCTCATGTACATCATTCGGTAAACTTTGAAAATAACTTTTTCTCTGCCACAGTCAGTCACTTCATCCAGTTTTGTTTTCTGTGTAATACTGAGATTCTCCTGTGTTTTGTTTTGTCTTTTATTTAACTCCCAGAAAGATGATTTTGTTTTATTAGGTAAAAATAATGAAAAAAGTTATAAATTCCCCGAAGGACTATTATAAATTACACTAACCTGCCTAAATCTGGTCATCAGTGTGTTCTGTATTAGCTTCAGTTTCAAGTATCTCTTAATCCATTGATGTAACTCCTCTTAATCCATTGATATACCTTCTTTACTTCTGAATTTCTTCCTTTGTTTCTAAGAGAACTGCACCATCTTGTATTTTTTTACCATTTACTCTTTGAGAATTCCACATATAACTGTTTGTTCTGTATTCCAAGCCTGCTTTTATCCTATTTTGCTGTTGCAAATATAAATTTGTTGTAAATGTTTGACAAGAGCTAATGAGTTACCATCAGTGATAAAAATTTGATTTTCAAATAACTGTATTATAAATTTGTCACTGGTGATATGGGGAAGGAATTTGAATGAAGTAACAACTTTATTACATTTTTATGTGGTTTATGTATAGTTTTAAATGGAAATCTCTATTAGCTTGGATCCAAGTTATTTGGTAATGAAATTTTGTTGTGACACTTCCCTGTTTTGTTATGTCCCTGGATAATTTTTAAAAATCATCCTAGACTTTCTTTTAATAATGACATTAAAAACCTGTGCTCAGGTTGTATGTGTGACATTTGACTATTTTTGCACTGATCTACAGGCAGCAGTTAAATCAAAAAAAGCTACAGATACCTATAAGCTGTATGTGGAGAAATATGCTGCATTTAAATCTGATTTTGAATTGAAAATGACAGAAACGGCACAGGTAAGTGTTACATGAATTGAATTACCTTTGAAATAGACCAACATGTTCTATTTCATCTCTAAAGCTGTTTGAAATGAAAGTTTTTAAAAAATCGGTTACTTTGGAAATTTGTTTGTTTGAAAGGCAAATACTGACCGTGTATATTTGTGAAAGCACTGTCCTTGAAGGACACAGTTGAGCACTAGGAATCTAGAAAGACTCTTTGAAGAAATTTTAGAAAGAAAGCAAAGAAATAGATGCATTGTGATATTGTGGAAAATCCTCTGAATTGCTGGGCACCCAGAACTCATTCATAGGAGTTTTATTATTGGAATACACCATGGCTTTTTCATTATCATTCTATCAAAACACTTCAGTTGCAGTTGTTAAAATGTTTTCCCAGGGTCTACCTAAGATTTTGGAAAGCCCTTAGATCTGTTGAGCTTCTGGGGATTTTTAAAAGACTCAATTTGTATTCCAGAGGATATCAAGTTCTCTGTATCATTGGATGTGCCACTCCTTGCTACATTTTAAACCACACTTGTCTAAATGTCCTTAGTTCCTTAACTGTAGCAATCCCTTTACTTAAAGATTTAATTTTCACTTAATGCTTCATGTTATAATGGACACCCGTAAACTTTCCACATCTATCCATATTGGAAAGGAAAATTGCCATTCTGCCCATTTAAGATGTATGTGTGGAACTTAGAAATCTGTTTTAAGTATGATGCTGTAGCTGCATCTGCAGTTTGGTTGCATGACAGCTACTTGAAAAATTATGCGATAGAAAAAATAACGCCCATGAATGCGTGGAAGCCCACTTCTATATCCACTTCTATATGAAGCACACCTTGTATTAATTCAGAGTACATTTCTCTTGAAAATATATAGAAGAGTTCTGAAAGTGAAATAACTTCTTTTAGTGCAAAATCAGTTTGCATAGCTTAAATCGGTTTTATAATGTTCACATACTATTTTTCTGAGGAAAAACATCTCTTTTTTTGCTGTGGGGTTTTTCTAGGTAATCATGTAGTAATGTCCTAACTTAGCTGTCAGCTTTTTTTAGTTAAACTCCAGTGACATTGTATAAATTTTACATATTTTTCCTCTTTTGGTATTTGCTATCTTACCTGCAAAATGAAGTGAATCATGACACATGATTTTTGAGTGGTTGAATTTTGAAATTCAAATATAGGTTCCTTCTAATCATGAGTTGCAAGTTATGGCTATTGCCACGATAAATATGGAAGGGTTTCTTGTGATTAAAGAAGGAGGAAAACACATTTCATTGTTTAGAAGTTTGATTTGACAGAAATTCTTAGTTGAAGGATTTTTTTGAGTACATGTGTAGTTGTGTTATGCAATTGCTATACAGTTGCTAAGGAAACATGGTGTCTTATTTGCCAGATTTTCCACCTTGCTGGGAGGGGTTATTTTTAAAATCATGTAGCTCAGTCAGTTATTGGAAAGGATCAAATAGTTGAAAATGCTGTATTCTTTAAAAGTCCTCTATCTATAAAAAAAGGTGCAGTGTTTGTATAAATTGTGTGTACTGACCTGGACAGAAAGATTTTGCCATTGTTCATTTTTCATTTGTATTGTTGCTTAAAGCACTAAGCATATCTTGTATTTGTTGTGTCGTGGACATTACAGATCCATTTCAGTACATCTTATAAGCGAAAGTAAACAATTTGGCTAATGATTATACCTGTGATAAGAATGATGTGGATGTATTATAATACCTAGATTTATTCAGGATAGTTCAGATTCAAAGACTTTAACTCTGAAGTATAAAACAATAAACAAGAAATAAGAAGACAATTCGTGGGGGGGGGTGGGGGGGGGGAGGGGTAAAAA
>JAWWEE010000085.1:47340656-47367451 GCA_035221455.1 Xenops minutus
CCCCCCCCCCCCCCCCCCCCCCCCCCCCCCCCCCCCCCCCCCCCCCCCCCCCCCCCCCCCCCCCCCCCCCCCCCATACTTTCCACTGATAGACCAAAAAAAATATCTCTTTATGGGCAACTGTTTTCATGTGCATTGAGAAGAGTTCAAAGAACATGTCCGTGTACATGTCTTGACATCCCATTAGTAACTGAGAACAGATGTCATAGAGATGGACCAGAGATAGTTTTGAAAGTGAAAGTTTACATAATAAGGCAATCAGTCAAACAAGTAACATCATAGGGTAGGCTACAGAGGATGACCATATTGTCTGTAATTAAGAGGGATACTGCTGCAGATAAATAATTTTAGTCTACTTGATTGATGGCTGTAGAGTTATATGAGTATGGCAGAAGGTTGAGAGTTCAGAAGTTACAGATATTTGTCCTGTCTGTACAGAGTTGTTTGTGTACAGAGTAGCAGCAGGTGTGAAATGGGGAGAGATGATCTTCCAAGAACCCTGTGCAAATTGGAGAGAGGATTAAGTGGTGCTCCACAGTTTGGACACACTTCAAAGCGTAGTTACAGAAATAGGCAGAGAACTAGGAAAGAGCAGAAGTAAACAAAGATTTCAAGACAATTATCGTTGACTCTTGGGGAGGAGGAGGACATTTTTAGTTCTGATTTTTGGCCAGAAAGGAGCCATTGAAAACTTTGGAAGTGATTTTAAAATGGCTGTCAGCTGGAAGCCTGAGTAAAATGGAACAAACTGCAAAAATTATATTTGGTGACTTTAAAATTCAAACAAATGAATCATATTTAAAGAAGCATAGAATGTATGTTTAACTAGAAGATGAGAGAGCATGTGTTTATTTCTGAGGAGGAGAGAGTGCTAAAAAGCAAGTGCAAAGCATATCCAGAAATAAGATTTCTTAGTTTAGATGAGAAACCAAGACTCTTCAGTAGTGGAGAACAGTAGCATTATTTGAACACCTTCTAAACCTGTTTTTGCTAGAAATAGGTCAGATTTTTTTGAGAATAAAGATTAGATGAAAGTTCAAAGAATAGGTTAAAAAAATCAATAATGGTTCTAAAAGGATATATTGCTTTTTGCAGTGCATTATTTCATAACTCTGAATCCCATGCCTTCCTTAAATACTCTTAAGTAATTATTCTTTAGTAATTCCAATATTCTTATGTGTTGTAATTGCCATGGTGAAGATTTGGAGGAAAAAAAGTTTGGGTTTTTTTCCATTTAGTGCATTTATGAAAATACAAAGCTTAGTCTTTTAGAAGTATTTTTATTATCATTAATTGCTCATATTGGTTTACAGAAATTTCAAGACATTGAAGAAACGCACCTGCTTCGTATGAAAGAGATTATAGAATCGTTGTCAAATACCATAAAGGAAATTCATATACAAATAGGAGAGGTAATTTTTATACTCTCTCTTTTTTTTTGTGTTTGGATTATGCTATTTATTTTTCTTAACTATTAAATGGAATATTTCTTACTGTGTGGTAACTCCATTTTTCAAGTAGTGGAAATTCAACATAAGCTCAAATTTCCATGGCTTCCTGTTTCATTTGTACGTCCAGTGTCAAAAAAATTGCAGAATAAGTCTGAATAAATTTTGTTGCTACAGAAAACAAAGTATTAGGACAATTTGAAGAATTTTAGTGTATTTTAATTTCTGCTCCCTAGACACTGTATTAGCACTCATTTCACTCATAATCAGAATTCTTTTTCTGTGTTTAAAACTAGAAATTATATCACTCTGGAAAGTTTCCAAATTTTTGTACACTTGGATTTTATGAGCAAAGGATCTTCACTAGCAGAAGCTTTTATAGTATCTTTTGTTTAGATATAAGTTGGCTTAATTATTAATCTTTAAAAGCACTCCTAATTTTTTTAGATTTTTGAAGTGTTGTTTTATTTGCATATATTTAGAGTCACTATTTTCTTCAGTATTGAGGTTTTCTGCTAGTGAACAATCATCACAAAGGTCATGCTTTGTATTTCTAAAACATATACGCATTCTGCCTTATTGGAAAAACCTATCAACAACATGATGTTCCTTTGTCAAACCAAAAACATTACAACAGTAATGCTTTTTACTCAAGCAGGTGGAAGTTGTGATAATACAGCAGTAATAGTTCACACCCTTAACTGGTGCTGGCTTAAGAAACCGCTTGTCTTCCTGACATTGTAGTGGACTGTGTTGCTGACAAATTCAGGAGATGATATATACACAAGTTGTTTAGATGGAAGAAATATAAGTAAAAACTAGACCTGCCATTCCATTTTTTATCTGTATTGTACCCACACTTGCTAGTACTAAAGCAAAGTAGGGATTTCCTTGTTAAAATACTGTTTAATCCAGTAATATATTTTAGAGGTAAGTATTTTGAACCTTAATTACAGAAAAAATACTTTTAAAAGGTAATCGCTTTCTTTATTTTTTTTATTTTGAAGGTTCATGAAGAGTTTATTAATAACATGACAAATACTTCAGTTGAGAGTTTAATACAGAAATTTGCTGAGTCAAAAGGAACTGGGAAGGAAAGACCCGGTAAGAGATTAAAACTAGCAAAATAAGAAAAGTTAGCTTTAGAACTGGAAATTTCCATTCCCCATAAAAGGTCAAACCCATATTTGTTAATGTGCTGTATTTTTCATGTACTTGCAATTTAAAGTTCTTAGTATTCATTACCTTTGATATTAAATGATTTGTATAAATTGATAATAGAATTTATTACGTTCATGTAGTAGTTGTGTTCATAAAGCTTGGTAATTTGTAGGTTTATACTATACTCGTTCTTGGTACATCAGTGAAATTTTGTCAAGAAACTGTAGTTCTTTGTACAAACTGTGTTGTCTACTATGTTTTTCTGCATGAATTATATTTCAGTTCTTTATTTAAGGTGAATTTATTAATATATTCAGAGCAGATGTCTATAAAGCTGCTTATTGAACTGTTGGAACAGTTGTATCAGTTTAGTTAGCTTGCAAAATTAACATTTTAATAGATATATAGATATTTTCTAAAAATATATTTTATATATTTTAATATACAATGATACATATTGTTTCTTTACTAAGCAGCAAACTGAATAGTACTTACTGAAGGTACTTCTCATTGGGTGTGGTGTATAATTCTTCCTGGACTGGCATAATAAGTAAGGCAGGCTCATATTACTGCATTTTTGGTGTCACTTTGATATTGGGACATGAATACACAGTAACTAGTGTGTGAATACAGGAATTAGTAGTACTATTTCTTCAGGACTGGGAGTGCTTACTTACTAGCGCCTCTATTGTCTAGTATAGACACACAAAGATGCGTTTTTTTCCAAGCAAGAATGTACATATCAGAGTAGAACATTAAAAATTATATTAAATTATGAAGTATGATTTACTAGTTATCTTGCAACTTGTCTGTAAATTGTTTTTAACATAACATTGTTTCATATTCTTTTTGATGCACTAATGCTCCTATCTGAGTGGGCTGAGGCAAGATTGTATGTGGAACGATTTTTAAAAGTTTCCTGTGTATTTTGCAATTTTTCAGTAATTATTAAGAAAGAAAATATATGAAATTCAGGGTTTCAAGTTCAATTGTTCTGAAATCAGGTCAAAGGCACATGAAACTTCAGTGTTCGGATCTCTTTGAGTAGCTGTTGTCAAGATGTCATGGCAAGGGATCTCCATCTTGCCTTTAGGATTTTGACTGCCAGGGATACAAAAACCCTTGCTAATGTACCCTAGAGCACAGTGTGCCTCAAGTAATACATATTATTTGTGTGGCTTTCACTGGGCAACATAGTCATTGTAAGAAAAGTAACACTTCACTTTTTAATATTATGGAGAAGCTATGCGCATTTTGTACATATTTGCTGCTTTACAGTGTTCTTCAGATCATATCTGTATTCTCTGGGGCCAAAAAAAAACTTCTTCAAATGTATTCCAAGAAGGTTAAGCAAAGTATTCTAAGGAAGGATAGCACATTCAGTGTGTAAATATATGTGCCTTGAATTTTCTTTTACAGTGTTATTTTGTTGATATCAATTTTGTAAAGCAGGCATGGTGCAGAGGGAAAGCACAGTTAAAATCAGCAAGAAAAGGATACAAATTCACAAGAAGTGTCAGAGATTAGAAACATAGACCAGGAGTGATTTTAGTTACTGCTTCTATTATATTATATCTTTTATTAACTCAGAATCACAAAACTTTGACAATTACGAAGACTCGGAAGACAAAATGAGGTATCAGCCTTCTAAGAATAAAAGAAAACATGCACTGTGTTAAAGGCTGCTTTTTCTTGTTTAAAAGCACATTTTTACGTTTCAGAACTTTTCATGATAGAAAGGTATTTTAATTCATGGAGCAAATGTTGAAAGTCTGCAAGATGTATTTTTTATTTAGGCTGGAGAAAGAGATGACTCCTCAGATAAATCTAAATATTCAATGTCACAGATGATACTGACTTGATGTACAAAACAAATGCAGAAAAAATGTTTTATGGATGTTTTTGCTTATAATTGCTTATTATTGCTTATAATTCTAGTTCTAAATCTGTTTGAAGGCTATACTTTAAAATTTCCGGGGACTATGTAGGCCTTTTTTCATCTGTATTACTTGGGGGTAAGTTAGATGATGGGTACTTTCAAGCAAAATAAACTGAAAAGGTAATGCATAGTGAAGTATCTTAGTTTATTTCAGTATATTCTAGCTATAGTTACAGTTCTTCATAGCAAAGTTCACTTGCTTTTATTTATATCAGTAAAAATAAGAATGAATCTGAAATGAAGTACTGAGGAGGACTGTTTTGTTTTATAGACTACAAACAATTTACAGTAAAGTTTATTGCTTATCTGAAATGTGTCTGTACAGTGATGTCCTTTGTACCAGACTATATGAGCTCCCTCTGGTGGCTAATTTCCATCACCTGGAATTGTAGTATGCAGGGGCATCTAGAGTTTAGGTTTTTCTAGGACAAATAACATTTCTTTCAAGCAGGAATGCTTTTTCAATTCACTCAGGCTTCTTTCCAATGGCTCTTCTTGAACTGCTACATAAATAACTTATCTAGTCAGCTTTAGAACATACTTCTTACTGAATTTGTTTTTTGGGGGTTTTTTGTTTTTTGGAGTTTTTTTGGTTTTTAATCAGTTTAGAATTTACAGGTTTTGGTAACAAAATAGTTGAAAAAGTTATGCTTTTTGTCTGTTTTCTGACTTCCATCCAGCGTAAAACGAAAAACCAGAACAGAGCAACAATGTCCAAATTATATACATCCACCTGCAAATCTTTAATTTTAACTGGAAAAAATGTCACTTAATATAAAATACTGAATAACAGAAAGAGAGCTGGCAGGACCGGAAAGGCCTCAGATCAGAATTTGTTGTGTTCCATGAACTGTTTCAAACATGGAGAGGAATCAGGACAAGCTCAAGAAGTGGACCCATGTGATCCTCATGAGGTTTAACAAGACCAAGCGCGAAGTGCTGAGGGATGAATATATGGAGAGCAACCCGGCTGAGATGGATCTAGGGGTGCTGGTGGATGAGAGGCTGGACATGACCCAGCAATGTGCTCTGGCAGCCCAAAAAGCCAGTTGTGTCCTGGGCTGTATCAAAAGATACATGGCAAGCAGGTCTTGGAAGTGGATTCTGCCCCTCTACTCTTCACTCATGAGAGCCCGCTTGGAGTACTGCATCCCATACTGAAAACCATGAAATAAACTCCCCAGCCAGTTTGTTAGGTTAGAAAGCTGATGTTACTTTATTCAGCTTGCTGGATGCATGGGAAATCACTCCACCAAAATGCACACCGAGCAACCTAACAGACCAGGTTATAATTGTGAAATTAATACATATTCATCACATTGCTATTACATATTAATTACATTTCCTGAATACATGCATATATCCTAATTATTTCTGTGAACTTATTTGGATATGAGATAGGGTCTTTTGAGGGTCTTTGGTGGTTTTTTTGGGAACTTCCCGTTCCCCAAATTTCCCTCCTATGGTTCTGGATTTTCTAAAGGATCCTCTCTTCTTGAGAGTATCTCATATATGTGATCAGGTTATGATATACTTCTCTTCTTGTTTTTTTGCTCCATCACTCTTTGTTCTCAAAATAATACATTTACTTATACATATTAATTACTGATATGGGTAAATAAAGAATCACTAACTGGTGCAAGACTTAGTTATAGATGTAGGGAGTTAATAGAAAGTCATATTTATCTCCACTGTTTTTACTAAACACTGTGTGATAACCAGGGCAAAAACTACTGTGCTAAAGTTAAAAGAATTTTCCATCATCTTTCCCCTATTGCTGCATAGAATCCTTTTAAAAGAATTATAACTTCTTTGTTAATGCAGCTCTGGGGTCCCCAGCACAGGAAAGATATGGACTTGTTTGAGCAAGTCCAGAGGAGGGCCATAGAAATAATCAGAGACCCTCTTTAGGTGTTGGAAGTCTGCTCTGAGGTCTCCCTGGAGTCCTATCTTCAAGCTGAGCAACCCCAACTGTCTCAGCCTTTCCTCATAGGACAGGTTCTTCAGACCTGATGAACTTAGTGTCCCTCCTCTGGACTCCATTCAACAAAGTAATGTCTTTCTTATGCAGAGGATCCTAAATCTAAATGCAATACTCCACATAGGGTATCCTGAGAGCAGAGTAGAGGGGGAGAATCATCTTCCTTGACCTGCTGGCCTTGCTTCTTGTGATACAGCCCTGGATACAGCTGGCCTTCCAGGCAGTGAGCACACATGTTGGGTCGTGTTGAGCTTCTTGTTCACAAACACTCTCAAATCTTTCTTCTCCAAGGCTGCTCTCAATCCATTCTCTGCTCAGCCTGTATTTGTGCTCAGGATTACCCTGACCCAGGACCTTGCATTTGGCCTTGTTGAACTTCATGAGGTTCACATAGGCCCACCTCTCCAGCCTGTCCATGTCCCTCTGGTTGGCATTTGTGCCCTCTGGTGTGTTGACCATACCACACAGCTAGGTGCCATCGGCAAACTCCCTGAGGGTGCTCCCAACTCACTGTGTCACATGTTAACATGTGATACATGTTAAACAGTGCTGGTCCCAGTACTGTTCCCTGAGGATTGCCACTCATCACTGCTTTCCACTTGGACATTGGGCTCTTGATGGCAACCCTTTGGGTGCAACCATCCGATGAATTCTTTATCCACCAAGCAGTGCATCTGTCAAACCCCCCTGTCTCCAGCTTACAGGTCAGGATGTCATGCAGAACAGTGTCAAATGCTTTGCACAAGCCCAGGTAAATGATATTACGTGCTCTTCCTTCACCACTACTGTAACCACATTGTAGAAGGCTTTTGTCTTTGCTGATTTGTTCTGGTGTCATTGTTAGTGGTTGTTGGTAATTTAGTAAGTTGTTCCTCTATTTTTGTCTTTTTTTCGTAAACATTTAATAAAGATGAAATCAAGTTTTTATTGTAATACAGATTAAAAAAATGGAAAGCCATAATATTTGCTCACTCCCTAGCCCTCCAATAAATTGTAGATGGCAATTATTATGTATGCTGTGCCATTATTTAGTGTGAGAGAGGCACTTTGTCTTTTAACTATAATAATTTCTTTAAAAATGGTTGGGTTTATGATAGGCTGGTCCATGTTTCATAGTGTGAATAAGCTAGAACATGACTTGCAACTGCAGTGCACCAGTAGACAGAGAAGATCTTTCAAAGAGGACAAGTCCTGTGCAGCTTGTCTTCTAAGTGTACCAGGAAAATCATCTAGAACTTGGGATATGGGAACACAAGTCCATAAAAATACTCATCTCCTTTCATTATGCTTTCAGTAAATTTGAACTTTTTACAGGGCCTTAAAGTAGTTTGCATTTTTTAAAATATTGTAAAATTGATGCCTGCAATCTGTTAGGTCTTTGGATTAAGTGGTTATGACAGTACTTTACCATGTCTATCATCAATAGATGCCATTGATCAGCCATCACTGGCTCTTGCATGTATAGTAAAGTATTTACTTTCGTCCCCCTTGTTCTTTTAGATATTAGGAATAATATTATATTTTTAATCAAATGGTGCTTCCACAGAAAACAAGATTCAGAAAAGGACAGATGTAATTTTCCTATTCTGTTTCCTCCCTCCACCAAATGCAGAAATTGACAATTTGGCCAGTAAGTAGTAATGCCCATTAAAAGAATGTTTGGTCTGTTGCTTTTTGGAGCTCTTGAAACCTATTTTACTTTATTTACTTATGAAGAAGAAATTGTCTCAAGGCTCCTGAAAACTCCAGTTATGGGAAAGTTTAATGCTGTGCATGTCAAATGGAGACATTAATTCAGGATTTTTTTATTTATGATTTTGAAATTTTTTCTGGGAATGTTATTAAATAGAGTAGAGTTGACCTATTTGTCAGTAACTTAGGACTCTATAATGTCAAGATCACTACTTTTTCACAAGGTAGCACATATCAGAAAAAGTATTCTGGCATCCCTTTCAAAGTGCTGGTAATTCATGTCTGTTCTGAGGGAACGCATTTTGGAGCTCTGTCTGTTAGCAGAATCATGAAACGTTAAGGTTCAATTTAGCAAACATTTAAAAATCAAATTTTACCTAGGCTTTAATTCATGTGATTTCTGATTCAGTGAACTCAACTGAATTATTATTTTATTAGAATAACATTTTATGCGGTTGGCTGTTGGCAGTCATAAGGAGTTAGTGCAAAGATTGGTGTGAATTTATGATACACTTTTAGGTCTTTTGTAGTTGCTTATGTTAGCATTTTAGTCCTAAATGTCCATGAAAGGTACTGCTTATGTGTTTTTTCCAAATGAGCTGCACCACAACTGGAAGGTAAGTGCTGATACTGTTAATGCACAGTTGTGCTCAGTCCATGTTAATATTCCTGTTTAGTTAATGTACTGTGTTAAACTACATGTTTTCTATCTAGTAAAGAAATGTACCAGGTGAACAAGAAAAACCGGCATGCGGAAAGAAGGTTAATAATAATTGTACTACTCCTAAAAAAGTTTAGAAACAAGTTAGTCCTTTCCCAGAGCTTGAGAGGCAAAACAGGGGCCACAGAGTATTTGAAGCTTGCTTTGATTAAAGCTACTACTTTTTATGTTTGTATAGTGAACTCTGCTTTGAAAGAAAGACTTGAAACAGTGCTAGGTGTGGCATTTATTTTTTCCATGGGTTCGTTTGATAATACTGTAGTTTATAACACTTACAAAAATACTTTTCTAAGATACTAATGAGCAAAAAATAGATGGAAATAAACACTGAAAAATAGTTAATACTGACTTTTGAACAGCTCTGCAGGATGTCTTTGAGCTTCTTTTCCACAAGGAAGTGTATGTAACAATGCAAGTACTTATTTTATGTTTTTATAAATTATTTTTTGTAAATATTGTGGATATTTTAGTGCTGCTGACTTGTGATTAGATCCACAAATAGCCTGAAGTGCTAGCGCAGTTTCTTAAAGCCTCTGTCCACATCTAATTCTACACAGAAGGCTGACTGAGGAATGAGTTTAGTTTTTCAGCACTGGCAGTATCCAAGGGATTCAGAAAAATAGTCTTTGTAAAGAAAGGCAGGCCATTGCTATATTTCAGAAGTTAATGGAGGAAATTAATTGTGGATATCTTCGAAGATTTTTTGAGAAGCTGGTCTTGAGGCAGATAAAAAAAGTCTTTAATGGTCCTGTGCTGTAGAGCTGTTTTTGATAAGGAGCCGCAAGCTGTACTAACAAATGTGTCTTAATTCCTGTCCTCAATGTCTTTTTTTTTTTTTTTTTCTTTTTCTTGGAAAAATTGTGTCCCTTCATAAACAAAAAAGCCTGCCAAAGCTTCTGTGGACTTTAGGAAGTCTCATCTGTCAGCACAAATTTTTAACAATTACATATATCTAAGCTGCAAACTTGTTTTAGGTCTGGAGAGTTATAAAGCTACAAGTTTTATTGAAAAAGTCTCTTGATGCAGGTGGAAGACTAGTAGCATTGATAAAAATATTTTAGACAACATCAGTAGATACAACAGGGCAAAAGCTGGTATTTGAATGATCTAAAACACTTGGAAAGACGAAGTACTTTTGGGTCCACTTGAATTTCCTTGCTACAAACAAACAAATCAGTGGCAATGTGACACTGCAATAGTTTTTTGAGTCTGTGAGAGCAAAGCAATGTCCATTTCAGTCACTTAAGTAGGAAAAATATATTACCTAGACAATAGTCATCGAAAACGCAGTAGCATGCAGGAAAGATTCTGTTATGATAAAAGACTATTTAAGAGTTTTAAAACACCTGAAAACAGAAATAGCATGCTGAGTTGTGTTTTATACTAGTAAGGGAAATAAAGCCTCTACTTTAGTTAAATAAAGTAACATAACCTTATGTGTAATTAATATTTAGGGAAAGGTTTGAGATTTCTAACTTGTTTATTGGAGGCTTATTTTTCTTTTAAGATAGGAAGTGTTCTTCTTTCCTAACTGAAAAAAAAAAACCCAACACTTTTCTGTCTGAGGAATTCTGGATACTATAAAGTGTATTAGCCTATTTTTGCTCTTTAGAGTCACATTAAACATCTTAAACTCTGACAATATCGTGGGTTTAAGTTCAGAACTTCAATAGGAAACCATACCCTGTTAGTTTACAAGGAGAACGTGTGACTGTTACAAGATACATGACTCTTTGAAGCAGTCTCTAAAGATCTGGGCTATAACTTTACATGCTTGCAATCTTAGCTGAAAAGTACTTGAATGTGTCTGTGCATTTTTTTCATCACTTCATACTTGCATGGTCTTCCTTCAGCAGGTTAATCATGCACCATGCAGTCAGGCAGAGCCATTTGTTACAGATACTTTTATTTATGGAACAGAATTGTGCAGTTCTGCTTCTACTTAGTATCTTTTCCACACACTCTGCTGTAAGGTTTACAAGACTTTGCGAGTTTCAGCCTAATTTGATGGAAAAGTAATCGCTTCAAAGACACTGGGAAAATGAAGAGTTGGGTGGAGAGAGAAGGACCCAAACTAGTAAAGTCATATAAAGGAAAGCCAATTGAAGTGATGTTGATATAAACTACTCTTTTGGAGAGCCAGCAGGCAGCTGAGTGTAACTATGTACTGTGTATGTTGGCCAGCCACTTAGCTTGTGAATACTTAAAACCAGCCATATCTCACATCTTGTTGTTTATGCAGTCAGGAAGGAAATATAGAGTGAAGCTGAAGAAAAAGCAGAAGGAGAAAAGGACAGGAAAAGGGCTGGGAGTGTAACATTCTGCAGATTGGTGTATTAGCTGACATTGTTTTGCTGCTCGCAGACTTCATGCTTTCATAGATCATAGTTGAAATTTTCAGTGTTTGTTGTCATGCTCTAGTGTTGCAGACTAGTTGGATCTCTAGCTGGAACCTTTGCCTTTGGTACACATTTCCTCTTTTGAAAATGCTTGTGTTATCAGAGCAATAAAAATTATTTTGTAACTGTTCGCCACCTTTTTATTTTAGAGAAAAAAATCTGGTCTCTCCTTGCTGTTGCTAAACATCTTAATTGATAATAATTATTTTAGGAGCTACTGAGATTATGACCCTTTCCTGCTTTGTTTTTGCTCTGTAAACCACATAGAAATGCTGTCCCTTGGTTATAATGTACTTGCTATATTCGCAGAGCTTGTACCAGAGTACCAGAAAAGCCTGAGATGAATAATGTCTTCTTTGATCCAGTGAACTGGGTACAGTGATGGAAGCCTAGTAACAGTATCATGGTTAGAATTGATTGCTTGTTTAGTAGATGCTCTTCTCATACCTTCATCTGAAAAAGTACTTTCTGTGGAAGTGCTAGATATGTTGCTAGTTTTAATTGCTGTTATTTCTGATGCCACTATCACCTGTACCATTTTTTTTTTATATATGGATACTACTACCAGGCTATAATTTTCTTTTTTCAACATGATTTTTTTTTTTTTTAAAGGAGGATTTGTTCAAGCCTTCAGCATCTCCAGAGGCTATATAGGAACTAGGTTAATATATAATCCTGAGGATGTAACAAAGACTTACTTATATTTATAGAATTAAAGGATATAGTGTTACCAGTAATATTTCAGTGTTTTCCCTCAGACTGACCTGTTAACAGGCCAGTTTTATTTTCTGTGGTTTATCCTTTTTTTGTAAAGAAAAACTGGCCAAATCCACAAACTAACATTTGCTTGTGGCAGTCTGGTAGTAGCATGATAGATAGATCACATATATGTTATTTACCTCAGAGATAGCAGTCATTCATCTTTAGTCTGCATTCCTATAAATAAGGTATGCCTGAATTTGGCTTTGTTTCTTCTCTTTTTAAAATGTAAAACAAGAACTACTTTTCCAGGGAAAAATAGAATTCTCCTTATAATTTTATAATGTTACTTCTCATGTTTGGACAGGCAGTGAAAATGGGAAGTTAATGTTGGAAACAGTGATGTTGAGAAAATATATTTTGACTTCCTGGCTTCTAAATTTGAAAGCTTGAAATTTTTTGCTTAACATGTCACAGGATCAGATGATAGCAAGAAAAAGATTGCTTATATGTTTGTGTACATACAAAATTGACCTTTGTGATGCAGCTTGACATCTAAGCACTAAAAGCAGTCATTTGTTTTGACAGCAGAATTAATTGAGGCTAAAACAGTCGAAATTCCACTTGTATCAAGCTGTTCATTAGGAATTGCTGTCTGGCTTTAGTGCTGTCAGAAAAATAACCTGTTCTACTATGATTAAATAGCAGAATGATGGTCGGTCCACTGAATTTGAGAGAGAGGTTGAATAAACTTTCTACTGCGGAAACAATTCAGAAGTGACACGCTGCAAGGGGGGTCAGAATGTGCATTGATATCCAGCTGAGCTGTCAACTGGCACAGAGCCAGGCACGCAAAGCTTCGCCATTTGAAGCAGCATGTGAAGCATATGCAGTTTAAAAAAAAAATGTCCTCCTTTCATGCATGATTTACACTCAGAGACAAACTTTTGTTTTTATCAAAAACAAGAATATGGTTTGTTATTATATTTGTAACTACTGGTACAGATTTATGGAGTGTTTTTAAAAGCTTTTTCTTGAAAAATATATTAATGTTTATATGTGTGCATGCATGTGTGTAAACTGATTCCTCAGGTTGCAGGGAAGGGAGTTTTGAGGTGAGGGAGTTGAGTGTCTGAGTGGTTCCAGTTACTGAAAATTAAATGCAGTTAATACCAATATATACTTTGGTGAGATAAGGTTTCTTTTAGTCACGCATACCTCCCCAAACCCAGAAAGGATACAGTTTTCAAAAGCAGATGCAAATGTAAAGCAGTTTTTATTTGATTTGTTGACTTCTTGATTTGTTTACCTTTTTAGCTCTGCAGGATTTTCCAGTTCATTGATATACTTACTGGGGGCACTTTTTCAGGGTATGACATAATACTATGTTTTCCTTCCTAGTCATAGTCGTTGACTTTTGAATATGACTTGTTTATTTAAGAATCCAAACAGTAAAACCCTTTTTCCTCTCTACTGAGGGAAGGGCAAATTATTTTATTGTCTTGACCTTAGCAAAACATTCTCCCAATGTCTCTCTCACAGAGGTTCTTTGTAAAACTTAGACTGAAAAACCTGTATCTAGGATTTTATGGAGAGAGGTTTTTTGTCTGTTTTTTGACTGTCCTCAAGATAATTAGTGTCACTGTAGATAAACTAAGAAGCAGGTGTCAGTAGTGTCTGTGGTTGCCTTGTGTATGCTCTGAAAATGCTGTTCCTGTAGATGCAGGCTAACTATGTAGGAGATACTGTAATATAATTTATAGTGCAGTTACATTTTCTCCATTTGTCTTTTAATAAGATCAGTATCTCCTTATTGCTAGCCATATAATTTGCCTTTAGTGGCATGAAAACCCACATGCTTACGTGCCACTTGTAACAAGAGACATAGTACTTGTAGTTACCAAACAGTCTAGGAGATGCAGCAGACTCACTGGTGCTTAATTATGCTGGTGTCACTTTACTGTAAGTTATGGGATTAACTAAAATAAAAAAAAATCCATTTATTCAAATTAGCTTTTGCCTTTTCTCTTCTAGCAAATCAAAGCTTCCTTATTTTCAAAAGCCTAAGAACTGACCCAGTCCTGAAGTATTTGCTTCAGCCTCTTGTCAAATAGTGGCTGTCTGCCTTGTGTTTGTGAAACCATCATCCATTTGCCTTTTCTTCATGTTCTTATCTGTCCCAGCTGGTTGAATGCTATGAGCATTCAAAAACTCAATGCAGATTGCCTTGGAAAGTGCTTTAGGGTGATGTTTGTTGAAAATGTTTACATATAGTTAGAGAAACTTACAGATTTTTGATGCCTGCTCCCTTTGTAGAATAGTAAATTGTCATTAGCATTCTGATAGCTGGGTATGTATTCTTAAGTAACTGATATCGCACTAGATAGATGTATCTCTTTCCATTATAAAGGCTAACCTTCATTTATGCACTGTATTCTTTTTTTCTGTTCTGTGTGTCTCCAGTATCAAATACAGGCAAGTATATATAGAGGGATTTGAGATGTTTAAGCTGTAGTTACCAATATATGGATCGATGTAACAACAGGCAGGCCACACTTTAGGAGTTATCATGGACCTGGAACTATCCATGCAACAGAACATTAAACCAGAGATTTTTGCAAGGATTGGACTAGATCTCAGCTATAACTTTTTACTTACTCTGACAAGGGTCTTAAAATGTCTAGTTTTACAATACTGCTTTAGTTTTAGTATTTGCTTTTGTGTTCATATGAATCCTTGAGAACAGTCTTCCTTCACAATTCATGTTGTTGTCGTATTATGAGAAAAAGAGCAAAGGAATTTTCAATGCTTTGACAGCAATACTGCTAAATAGCAATAGTGGAAGCATTGTCACCTGCATGTAATTGGTCCTTTCAGTGCCTTCGGCTATCTCATGGCATGGCTTTGGTAAGTCCTCAGTGAAAGAGAGAGAGAGAGAGAGAAGCAATTGCTTCTCCTCTCTCTCTTTCTCTCTTCCTTGGTTTTCTTTCTTTCAAGGGACAGTGAATCTGTTTACTTGCATCAAAAGTTTATCCATTATAATCTTTCAGATTCTGAGCTGAAATTCTCATTGGTGTTAAGCCTTTGTCTATGCTTCAACCATTGGGCACAGTCTGTTCAGAAAAAATTTGCCTTATGGAGGTAGTGTGTCCACCTTAAAAATTTTGTGTAGCTGTTACTAACATTATTGTTATACCAACCAGTACATGACTTTGCATGTTTTGACTTCCATCTACATATTACACCTCTCTAACAATCTCCATTAATGCCAGCCCACTAGTAGTTTCTAACTATAGCAGCTAATGATTAAGGAATCAGAAAGACAGATGTTATGGTGCCTCAGAGAAGAAAGCTTTCTGAGTTGGGTTGTTAGTTTATTTTCAGTGCTAGTGCAAATGCTTTTGTTTTCATATACACAAGGACGGTGGGCAGTGCAGGGGGAACTTCTTAAGAAACTATCTGAATTTTTTATTGATGCAATGCTCCCATAATAATATGTGTGCCTAAGGCCTTTTTGCTGTCTAGGAGACTGCAGCTGGTTCTAGCAGAGGACAATGTGATCACAACACACAATTCTGTCTGGACTACAGTATTATTACCTCCCTGGACACAAAGACATCTGTCTCCAGAACAGTCCAGCTGTTATAAAGGCTACTGAAAGCTCCTCACAGCTATCCTGTTTTTTTAAATTGGTTCACTATAGAATGCCACAGAAAATGTCTATTTCTGTAAAGTTATTTTGATTTTAAAATACTGAGCCCAAGGCAAAACATGGTACTCTTTATGGCAGGCATATAGGAAGCAGAACTGTTGGGAGGCCTGAAGTTACAGAACAAAAACTCTGAAGAAAATTAAAAGCTGCTAAAAATTCCACTCTGTTCTGTTCCACTCGAATGGGAAAATGTATGAATTTGCCCTTGCTGTAAACAAATAATGCACCATGCATTATATTGGTGGAGGACTGGTTAAATAGAAACTTTACAAAACCACCAAATATCTTTGGGCATTGGGGGAACTTAATTTTTTGTGGATTAATTAGGGACAGCCACTGGCATGAACTTCTGAGGAGCCCTATGTAAATTTGAGTTAAGTAGGAAAAGTAAGTTAGGATCAAAAGATATTTTTGAATTGTAACTGATTCACATGATATCTGTGCATTTCTGTACTAAGGATGAGTATGTATTCAAATAAAAATTTATCAATCTGTAAAAAAACCACCTTCAAAAACAAGTGTTTTACGCAAGTGTAGTGGACTAAACAGAGGAACTTGGATGTGTTGTTAAGGAAAACCTTTTTCCTGTCTGCTTATTTTAGAAGTGAAAGTTAAAGATACTGATCTGAAATAAGTATGAGCTATACTTGAACCTTGTATATTAATATATTTTAATCGTTAATGTAAGTGTCTTATATTAGTCTGACATTCAGTCTGGCATTCAGAAAGGGTAAAGGTGGAATTCAGATGGAATTCTGAAAAAGCTTGGGTATTTTATTCCTCTAAAGATATGTTTAGGTCTCAGTTGTTTACAGGTTTTTTGTTTTGGGGATGAGTATTTGTGGTTGGTTTGGCTCTTTTGTTTTTTCCTTTTCCTAGCAAAATGGGAATATTTATAGAAGGAAGAAACAGAAGTAGCTGAATCATTTGCAAAGTGATGCAAATTGTGCTTGCTGAAAGGCAGTGCTGAAAAAGTAATGGATTTGTTCTTCAGCTTCTATGTTTTATTAAATTTTGATTAAGTCAGTGTGGAGATGTAGACACGTTCAGTTCTCTAAAACTGTTTTTCTGGATTTTTTTTTCTGTTTTTTGTTTTGCAAGATGTGTATGTTTGCTGATATTTGGAACATGCTGATTTTGTTTACTGTGAATTTAGTGGAGAGCAAAGGAGAAGGGAGTGGAAGACCAGCTTAAAATGCCCATGTATTTACAGTATGTAGGAGACTGAGCCAGCTGTTAGGAATTTGCATCTTGTCTTTTTATATTGAATAATGTCTTGCATTTGAAATTATTTAATAATTAAAATTTAGAGGGCTGTTGTGACTGCCACTTGAGATTTGTCTTTTCATGTTCTGCTTTCAAGAGCATCATTTGGAGGCCAAACAATTATATTATGATAAATGGGCTGTTGATGGATTCTAGTCCCAGATTCTCATCCTGCTACTAGCTTTAGAAGTGCTCTTTTTACTGACAGGTAAAATTTTGCAGACTCAGTATTAATCATGATAAATACAAATCAATTAAAGAAAAAAGTCATTAGAAGTGTTTTTCCCCTCTGTCTTACCTGTTAAGTGTCCCTATAGAGACTTGTGTGCATGCCCTCAAAATGATTATAGAAAGGTAAGTAAAAACCCCTGTAGCACAGTATTGGCATACTAAACTTTTTTTTTCTGTGGATAGAGCTGCAAACTACTCCAGCATGGGCTGGAAGAAAATGTGCCTGCCTGCATGAGCTTTGTTTTCTTTATACTTCCATGAGTGCTGTTATGATTCTGCCATTTCCTGAACAAGGTCCTATGGAAATTCAGGCTTTTTTTCTGTACATTTTCTCCTTAAAATGATTCATAACTGGGTTAGATAAATTCCAGACCTGAACAGACTGAATGAATGAGGGTCAGGACATCACTTTGCAATGACAGTTTACTCTTACATTGTGTCAACTGTAATGTAATGAATTTATTTAGATAGTGAAACTAATTAGTGTTCATTGCTCTTTCTTGTTCTGTTGGGTCTTAATGAATTGGGTTTTTTGTTTAGATTCTTTTTTGCTGTTTGAATTTCTAAATGCCACTTTTAACTGTGTAGGCAATTGGCTACGGAGAGGAAACAATAGAACTAGCAATACAGAGTTAACAAAAGTCTGAGTCTCAAAATTAGGGCTATAGCTGTGCTTTTTTTCTTTTTTATTTTTCTTTATACAACTCTTATTCATTAAAAGAAGATAAATTGAAAACCTTACACTGATATTGTATTATAGATGCAATTTTGAATGAGAGAAGGACACCAGTTAGATGTTTCATGTGATTCTAATAGCATAGGTAGTTGAATTGTAGCTAGATGATTGGATATTTTAATTTTTCAGTAGGAAGGAGTGAAAATATGGCTTTATATGCATGATTTTGCAGTCTCTTTAGCCACTGCTGTAGTATTTGTGCTTTTCAGTTGTCACCTAAATTTGTAATTAGATTATCTCAATATTTTCAGGAAATATTAGTAGTCATTAAAATAAATTAAATTTGACCTAATGTTTATTCTAATTTCTTTAAGGCCCTATTGAATTCGAAGAATGTAACACCTCCAGTGTAGTTGAAGGTGAGTTGCCATAGCATAGTTATTTACATAAGAATGCTGTGAAGCAAAGGATACTCAGTGTGTGAATCTGTATAACTTTGAAGTGCTCCAGTAGGCTGAAAAGCAGTTTTCGTTTTGAGAAACAAACCTTCATAAGACTATTGCAAAAAGGTCAGATAATTTGAGTGTTTTTTACAAATGTACTTTGGGTAAGACCCTGTCTTTGCCGGGGTTTGGATTTAATTTGCTTAGGACTGTGTTGTAACTTAATTTACAAGTGTCGAAATATGCCCAGGCTCTTCTCATTGTTACCATATTAGTTATACCAAGTCTAATGTAGTGTTATGGTTGCAAAGTCTTTCTTTGTTGGCCTAGCTTATTTTGCTAAGGGGATTGTTTTAAGTGGTTAAAAACTGCTTTGTGTCCATAAGTTATGTATTTACTTGTGGGACAGAGGAGTTGACAGTATAACTATAGCAAATAAAAACGTTTAAGTTGCCAAAGTTGCAGCTGAGTCTTAAAATCTCTTTTGAGAAATTACTCTTCTACTCCATTTGCCATTTTTTGGGGGGCTGTATAAGGCAGAGAAAGAAAATAAAGCCTGGACATTTAAAAATAGTCTTGGAGCAAATGATGTGCCTCTGTATATATAAGAGGCACTTATATGTATATGTGACTCTGCAGCTACCTGAGTTGAGAAATTTTGAGTTATTGAACCCTAAAAATTTATGAGTGGAGAGATTCCTTATGTGCTGTGTAGTATATTTCTATAAAGGGGAATGTAATTAAGTGCTTAAATAATAGTTGTTAGATTTTGAAAACCAAATTATTTCCACCATTCTGTTTAAAAACATGCTCTCAGTAGTGTTATGTATCAAAACAAAATTATAGACTAGTTGGATCAGATGCTTGCACTTAGTCATTTTGTCTGGCAGTCTGATTTCCTTAAGCAAACATCATGTAGAAGCAGATGTGACAGTAAGTCTGATGGAAAAATCAAATATATTTTAATTTTAGTACATTAAATGGGAATGAAAGTAAACTTTTTTTCAGTACTGTAGCTATATGTATCTAGTGCTAATAGCAGGGCATAAACAACAGAGGAGAGGCATGACATGATTCCAGACTCAGTGAGAGCCAGTCTTAGAGCTGGCTACAGCACTGGGAAATCATGAACTCAGTGTCAGCTGGAAAGGCAAGAGACAATTGCCTTTTTATCAGGACCAAGATCCTACTTTGGAGGAAAGACAGAGGCTTGTAGCTTCTGGGAACATTCAGGGAAATAATGACAGAGTGTTGAACTGCAGTGTCTGGGGAAGACAATGTTCAGTTTCTCATCCAAGTGCATTGGCTATTCAGGGTCACCTGGACCAAGAGCTCCTGTTGAGTTTCTGTGAGCAGAGTCCTGTTCCTCAAAACTGCTAGTGCATCCATTGTCTATTAAAAATACCAAAGTCTGCACACACAGCTTGGAGATGCAAATCAGTTTGATAATGACTGAGGTTATTAATGTGAACTGATTTTGTTATATTGCTTGGTATGTTACTTAAAACAAATGGGAATAATGTTCCCTTAGTTTGGCTCCATACCTATCTCCACTATTAAATTTTTATAACAACTGAGACAGCATTTAAAACATTGGCATTCATATGTACCTGTGTTTAACATTGCTAGATATATATTTATCTTCTTGATCTTTAAATGAAAAGTGTTTGTTCCATAGGACTAAAACCACGGAAGAGGAAGCCTTTTGGTTTATCAGGAATAATGAAAAAAGAAAAAGATACTGAATCTGTGTAAGTATATTTCCATCCTGAAATTGTGTCCTATATGAAAACTATTAAAAGCATGGGGATAAAAATTAGCAGGATTGAAGCTGTCAGTTATTCTTCCATGAGAAGGATCTTTGTATGTACTATTGAAGGACAGAAAAATCTTCAAATCTTTTTGTAGTATATCGTGAGCACACTCCCTGCTCAAACACCATCAATTCAGCCCAGACTGATGTCCCAAATATACCCTTTGCCATATTCTTTGCATGTGCTCTGTCTCCTAGGACTTAAAACTCTCCAGAAAGTGAGTTTGAATAACAGTTCTGAGATGTACTGATCACAATGTCTGTATTAGTAATTATGGTCAGTGTATTTCAATGTATTTTGTTCTCATTTTCTGCGTGTGTTTTCTCAATGGAAGGATTTAATTTAACAGAAAATAGCTTACAATTTGAAAAACTTAACAATATGGAAATATTCTCAGAGGCAAGATCTGCATACATACTTTTTAAAATTGCTTTTTGAAACTATTTTACCAGCCTTTTTTTTTTTTAACATCATGCTGAAAAATTTATGACCAAAGAACAGCAGATTCTAATAGTATTTTGTTTCTGTCTTTACACACACTACAAAAATGCACAGATTCTGAGGGTAGAAAGAAAAAAGTATGATGGCATGATATCAACCTCTTATGTAACACATGCTGTAGACTTTTACAGAGATTCTTGCATTAGTCCGTAACTTTTAAATAAACTAGAAAATCACAAATAATAGCATAGGATTTATTTTGTGCTTATGTAAAATACCCTAATACTTTTTCGTGATCTCATTGAAAATATTTATTGCTGGTCTGTAGTTTTTCTGACTTCATCTTCAATTGATGATCCTATTAGAGACTGCACATAATAAAACTCTGTCAACAGAAACTTTGCTGCACATAGAAGTCAAGTCCTTTCTTAGTCTGTTTCTGCAGTCTGTAAGCTTGTTTAGTTTGTGTAGGGCAGGCTGTCCACATCTGGAAAAACTCTGATGATTAGTTGGCTTTGCAGTTTATCAAGACAATTTTTAGACTGTTAACGCCTGAACTGGTGGTGTGTCTAATAAAGGTTTTACACAGGGAAATACCATACATGGTGTATTCTGTTACATATTGCTATAGTGTTTAGTCAGGGATTTCACTTCTTTTTCTAATCACTGCTTTGCATGATTTGATTGTTTCAGTTTTTATCTACAATTACTTTCATTCATTTGCTTCATATGTCACATTTCTCAACTTGTATTGGACTTCAGTCTATCTTGTTTGAGTACGTACGTTTTTTGAAACCGCATCTCTCCAGAGAAGTCTCTTTGTCTCTTCAAGTGGTAAAAGAGCTTTCAATATACATCTATTGCTATGAATTCAGTTTAGCCAGTAGAGGGAGATAAGGTGTAAATCACATAGAAACTTGATCACATATATCCTCTTCTGTTTGAGGCCTTTGAGAGGAGATGGGATCCTTCATCTCACTGTCAGTTCCTTAACAGGATGTACTGAATTGCATATTAATCCATGCACGTTGGCATGTTTTTTTCACCTGTTTTTAAGGCAGTGTAGTAAAAACTGCATTTCTTAGATTTATCCCATTTAACTTATCAGAGATATTTTAGATTGCAATGAATTCGATTTTTTTTCCACCTTTTTTCTGTAAGAGCATGTTTAGGAAGTTCAGATTGATGATATAAAAACACTATTGTTCATTTACACTGTCACTTAAAGCTTTATTTGTCAGGATGAAAATTAGAGAGGACTCATGCTTCTCAAGTATTCCCACATTCTATAAACGTATTTGCTTCTGCTATTTGAAGACATCAGAGAGAATCAGTGTCATTAGTATTTTAAGTACTATTGTTTAAATCAAAGTTACACTGGAAAAATATAACACTTATGACTAATGTGCTTGCAATCACTGTCTTTCTGCAGACAGATTTTTTTTATATTTCTTCAAAGTGCTTACTAGGAGGGTACTAACATATTTTTTTCAGCATCTTCCAGTACACAGCTTCAACTGTGCTTGACAAACAAGAACTAAGAATAAAATTCTAAAAAAAAAAGCTTTGAATCCTGTGAGAATAGTGTTAACTTCTTTGGGAACTGGTTATTGCCCAAAATGTTTTGCAATTGCATGTGAACTATTTCATTAGGGTTGATAACTTCTATTTATTGCACACATCAACTGTGGATACCTGAATCTTAAAGTATATTCAGCCAGAACACAGCATGGTAGTCCTCACTTTCCCTGATTTTTTATTTTTTTTTTTAAATTTTTTTCCCCCATGAATATGTGAGTTTGCTTTTTCATATTTTGAGTTTTTCTTTTGCAGTGTTTTGAGCATAAACTGTCAGCTGTTATTTAAATCTTATCCAGTTGAATGTAGATTATTAAAGTAAAAATTTCAAGAGTCTGAGGGCCAAAATGGTCAAATACGCTGTTTTGAAATAATTGAAAATATTATAGGAAGTACCTGTAAATGTATGAATAAGATAACTTGTGCATTTTATAATTTTTTTTATTTTTTTTTTTTTTTTAATAGGGAGTGTCCAGATGCAGACTCTGTTGTAAGTAGACATATTTCCAGAATAAATGCATATGCATATAATATCAAGCACTACAATCTCTGGAAACTCAACTTATATACAGTCCCTGAAACACATTATTTATCTGATAGAGGACTTAGTATTTTCATAGTATACTTGAAGTGCTAATTTTGCTCAGTACATAATCTTCAGCAGTATATACAAAATAGTATCAGTAACATACAAGTATATTCTGAGGACAGTAACATTTTCAGTAACATTTTTGTTGCCTAATAATTTTAGGGTTTAAGCAAGTGTTTTTACTGCAAGTGTATGTTACATTATTTTTCATGCTAATAATTTAAATTCCTTGGCTAATGGATTCTAAGTAAGAAAAACATTCAGTTTGTTTTGGACCAAACTGTGTCATCATATTCTCCTGCTTACCACTGCTTCCTTTGAGAAATCCTTCTAATATTGATGAGGTTCTGCTTTACCACAGGCAACAGAATGTAGGAATACACTCGTTAAAACACAGTTTTATTCTCTAGATGCCCTTTATTAATGGTCTGGTTTTCATTGCTGTTAGTTTCATCTATGATATGTTTTACAATTTTATTTAGTAAATTCCAATAAGTGACAGTTGCAAATTAAACTGGTATCTTAATGTCTTTTATATTTTGTTAATTGAATCTTTTTTATTTAAACATTTATGTTCTCTTGAATTAATGTGTAACAGATATTGTAGCTCCCTATAAGAATAGTAGGGAAACATTTACAGAAAAATTTAAGTGATTTTCTGTAGACTAATTTGTTTTTAAGTTCCTTTATTTAGATGCAAATTATATTATGCAATTTAAGTTTTCAAGTTCAGTATTTTCCTATTTACATTTACTTACTGGGAGGTTTTAATACCTAATATTAAAACTTCTTTCAAGAAGTTTGATTTGTAACATCAAGTAGGACTAATCTTCTAAATGGGGAGCAGTGAGTTTTGCCACATAACAAAAGTATATATGTAAGAACAGCTATCGTCATCAAGACAGTTATTTTATACTGTGCAGTATTCTTGACTTAGAGTAAATTTCTTTTCTCGGGTACATTTAAAATAAAGTAACTTTAGAATTATCCTTACAATTATCAGACTTTTCATGAAAGTAATATCATTTGACAGTTCATGTTGAGTCACTGGAGTGAACTGCAACTGGCTTTGACTTGCAATGTTTATTTTCTTTGCTTATTTTGGTCTCCAGGTTTATTGAAAATAATTAGTTAAAAAAATTCAACTATAAATTGGTTTGACATTCTTTCTGGCTGCATGAGACCCTCTATATGATCATCTAAGTTAATTATTCTGTCTAGATGTAATTTATATTTTGGTTTTTAAAAAAAAAGAACTAATTTTCATAGTTTCTATCAATAAAAACTGATGCTTTTGTTGTATTTTCCTTCTTTTTGCCCCTGCCCAACATGTTATGACTGCATTTGGAGTTTAAAATTTGGTCTATGATTTCTTCTTGCTTGTAACAAACAACAGTATTATTCTCAATATGGTAATGGAATGCTTTAATAAGCATAAGTCATTACTGTAATTCTTGTGAAAAAATTATGCAGCATACCACATACAAGATTTCATTTCATCCCTTACAAATAAACACCCCAGAGTGCTTTTATGTTTTAAGGTCAGAGTCATCTTCTGGAAGGTCTCATTTCAAATGTTTTTTGTTTTTCTTGAATTTTATATTTTCTTTCTGTTTAATTTTGAAGACTTGATCTAAATAGTTATAACCGTCTATATTATTATCGCTGTGAGAATTTGTTTTGTATGGATCTTTGCAATAAATTACATATTTCAAGAAATAGAACTTGGAAAAGTATTATTGAAAAAAATAAAATTTAAAGAAATTATAATTTGTCTGGGTTTGGTAGGAAATGCTGAGGACCAGACCTCAGAAAATTCTAGATAAGATGTTCCAGTTATGATTTTGGTCAGTTTTGGTAACTTACAGAAAACCTGTCCGGTTTATAAATTATTAATATGATTGCTTTTTAAAGGGTGGGTTTTGTTTATTTGTCAAGAATTTGAATTGTATGAAAGGAGTGTTAAGAGATAACCACTCTAAAATTATTTCTAACTACAGGCACTGAGGTAGATATATTGAACTTTTAAAAATGAAGGATACAGTAAGAACTGACTTCAATATATTATCTACCAGTTCTACATGTACTGCGGATCTCTGAATGTACAGTGTGTATTCAATACTATTATGGCCTTCTCACTGGTCCAAAATGTATAATGAAGTGTGTTTGAACTTGTATTCTCTGTTTCCAAAAAACAAGTGGAATGGCTGTAAATGTTTTTTTTTTTCCTAAAATGGAAGTTCTCAAATTTGTCTGAGACAAGCCATCTGCTTATGCTTGTTCTTTTTGTAACTGCTAAGTTATATATAGTGAAAAGTAAATGAATAAAATGTTTATTCTTGTAAGTATTTTTTTTTGTAACTGCTGTAAGAAATTTTCATGTGCTCATCAGTAGGAAGGCAAGTGTGGACTGAGAACTGTTATTTGTTCAAAAGGTTGACCACTTCAATAAGCAGTCTCAGTTTAAATATAGGTGACAGTGTCTCATGAGATTTAAAAGTTTTGGGGTTTTATGTCAATCTACACATTTAACTTCCATTAATCTAAGTCTTGATAATTAAGAAAACTAGAAAATTAACAGTGTGTGCACTAGAAAGAGATAGCAACTGAAGTCTGTCTCTGTATGTGGCTTTTGCCTAGAAAGTTTTTTTAAAGACTGAACTAATTGTCTTGTTTCCCATGGGTTTGTCATGTCTCTAGGGATGGTCTCTAGGAAGTTAGGAGCTCTAAAAGAAATTTTTAATTTGGGGAAGCATTTACAATGTTCCACTTGTGTCCAGTAAGATCTGAACTGAGATTGCAACCCTTCTCTTAGTTGGGATACTTTGACAATCTCCTTCTTCTACTTGACTGCCTATTTTCATGAAGACCGTAGTAATGTAATTATCTTTGAGTTCTCTATTCTGTCTGTCAAATCCATTTGAAATTGTCCTGTAAGTTCAAAAGTAATTAAGAAGGGAGTCACAGATGTACATGTACGGAACATAGTGCTGCAAGTTTTTTTCATGGGAAATTGAAATGCAAACATCCAAAACTTTTCATTAACCTCTTTACATGTGAGTTTAGCATAACTAGAGTTATATAGAATTATGGACTGTTTTTATTGCTGCAGACTGGTTGAATTTGGAACCATCACATTTTAACAAGTGGAACGCAAGTGTAACCTAGTGTTTAATGAAATTCAAATGATTTTCTTTATTTGCATTTTGCAGTGTTTCATTGTGGCATATTTTGAATAGCTAACATTGATACAGAATACAAAGCTCTCTAGAAACAGCACAAGACAGGGGCACTTTGAATACCTGTTTTTCTTTCTTTCTGCATTTCTAACAATGGGAGAAACTGTCTGTCTACTCTCTTCTTCTCTGTCTTTTGGGTTAATAGGCACCCTAAGGAGAGGAGGCCAATAATATGCCTCTGTCTTAACCTAAGGATATGCCAGAGTCAAATTTACATCTCAAATATGTCAAAAGTGGAGAGGCTTTTTGTTCTCTTGTTCCAGCCTATGAGCTTCAGCTGCTTACTTTTGAGTCTGCTTCAGTCCTTATCTGGATTACAGGAAGTCAGTTGAGTTTTGGCAGAAGAAGCAGAGTGAACTGTTCAGCTGTGCTTTATCTTGAAGCATATCCTGAGAAAAACTTGATAAGAAGCTCTCACAACTACTGTAGTTATCCCAGGAGAAGAGAAAATAGAGAGAAATCAAGCTGAGGCGTAGTGAAGCTTCTTCACTTCTTGGCTAATGACCCACCTGTAAGCAGCACTAGCATCGCAGAGGAAGGGCCAAATAAAGTACCTAGACTGCAGTATGTTCCAGATTTTCCTCTCTTGTCCTTTGTATGTAGCCCAGAGACACTAATGACATGGTAATGATGTGGCTTCTTTCATTGCTTTTGGATGACGGATGGGACAAAGCAAGGAAAATTGAAATAAAGTATTCACCAAAAAAAAAAAAAAAAAAAAGTTTTGTAAATAGAATGGTTAGTCGTTAAGCGTTTTTTATAGGAAA
>JAWWEE010000085.1:47367461-47462602 GCA_035221455.1 Xenops minutus
TTTTGGATGCCGTATGGGACAAACCAAGGAAAATTGAAATAAAGTATTCACCAAAAAAAAAAAAAAAAAAAAAAAAAGTTTTGTCAATAGAATGCTTAGTCCTTAAGCTTTTTATATAGGAAATTCTATTTTATTTTTTAAGGCCTTATATTTTATTTCTTTGAACATTTATTCACCCCAGAAAGCTCGTAGAACATACTGCAGCAAAGACAGAGTTGTAAGACCTAAGGTTTTAGTGTATGTTTAAAGCTATATAAGACCTCATTTAATGTGCTGTATTAGCTCTGCAAACACAGTGAAAACTCTTTGGATTCTATAACTACATGTTTAATTACTTAATAGAACCTCAAAGAACGTGAAACCTTCTTGAAAGTCCATCTTTCAAATCACATCCTTATTGAGCTGTTTGTTGTGGGGTTTTTCAACTGCAAAGTCTACTGCACATGTGTGTGTAGGGGGCTAAACCAGAGCTTGACTCCTATCATATTAATAATTAACTACTCTTAGTGACGGCCAGAATTTGTGAACATCGTCATCTTGTGTCTTGAAGTTCAAAAATGACACATGAACATGAAGGTTGTGGACTTCACCTCTGATCAGCGTGGTAGGCAGATCAGATCATGTCTGTATTGTGTGCCTGATATTTAAGACACACTATTATCCAGGTCATAATATATAATTTTGTAACTGTAAGAGTGTAGAGAAGGGAGTAGAAATCAGTCAAGTAGATGTAAATGCCTTCATTAACGTCAGATTCATGAGTATGTGTCTCTGTCAGAGTGCTGTGTTATCTACCACCGTTAGAAAATGTAGGTTTGTACACAAAATTCTGATGTTTCAGAAAGCAGAACCATTTGAAATATTGAAAACTGTATTTTGAAATTACTACTTAACTTGTAAGATTTGGAGTATAATTTTGCTTGTGTGGCACAATTTGTCTTTGTCTGCTCAAAGGCACATCAGGTATCTCTTCCACCTCTTTCATCTGTTGGTTTACACAAAAGTATAAATTCAGTATCTCATTAATTAAAGTAGGAGTTAAGAATGATCATAAATTCATACAGGATTGGTCTGAATCATTGACAAAGCTGGAAATACAAAGCAGATGATTTATGATTCTGCATACACTGGTAGAGTCAGATGTTTTAAATTGCATATGTTTGAATTTTAAACACAGAAAGAAAATACAAAAAAGTTTTCTGCACAGGTTTAGATAAAAAGTTGTAATTTAGGCCCCCTGAAAAGAGGCAAGGAATTTTCTCCTTAAACTGTAAAATATCTATCTCTGTTATGCACATAGCAACTTTGATTTTTTTTTTAAATGAAGCTATGAAAACAGACTACATGGTAAAGGGCCATTTCTGAGGAACAGATGAATCAAGTATCTTTGCTGGACTAGATACAGTTGTAATCAAAATGTTAAGAAAGGAAGTAAATGCTTTAAGATTTTAGTGCTTTCTAAGGATTTACTTCATCCTATAAATTGTTCAGAAACTTGAAAATAATGCAGTGAAAATAACTTCTGCAAACTAACTTCTTTCACAATTTTATATTGAAATAGTCAGATTTGCCAGCTGTGTTTTGCATGCTGGGGGCCCAGTAACAGTATCCCTTATATATATACGGCCCAGCTGTAAGAAAAACTAAATGTTGTATATTTAAAGATTTTTATTGGTTTTCAATTCATCTTAACCATGAACAATCCTGATTTATTGAAAATTGCCTATTGTGACAACTAAAATAATTTCAGAATTCAAAATCTGTAGTATTATAGGAAATCATACCTACCCTCTAGCTATATGTTTTTGTTCTGTTTACTTTGATGTCAAGTTTCATTAATGTTTTTTGGTATATAAACAAGGTCAACCTGAGGTCAAGCGTAGCTAAGAACTCTGATTTGAGCAAGTAGAGCTAAAGTACTGGACCGTGTGATTCTACTCTTACTACTTTTTTTTTAATTTATTTCTTAATCACATAGCAGTGAAGTCTAGGTCTCAGAGATGCAATTTCTTGAAATACTTTTATGTTCCATATTTTAAGGCTGGAGCTCAAATATTATTTTTCGGCCTTAGTTTGAAGTGGTATTTAATTTGATACAGTATTAAATCTGCAGAGGATTGTATTCAATAGTCTTTTTAGCAGAAGGTTTGATCTATGTTTGAATTCCATTTAATTCAGAAGTGTAAATTTAGGGAACTCTGCAGAGGAGAATCATTCTTAGTGAAATATTAGACATCCAATTTGTGGTATCTGTGAAAGAAATAGAGGGATAACTCGATTTTAATGTTTGTTTTCTTCAGTAATTCAAAAGTTATTCTGAGATATTGGCTTTAAACTTGGTATCAAACTTTAGCTGAAGTCATATGGTTCTTTTCCTGTTCATTTGAAATCTCCAGTGCAAATAATTTTATTATATCTCATGACTTCTAACAAGAAGTTACATTTTGGCCATACTGTCTGTGTATATATATATATATCTGGTAGTTAGACTGCCTCTCAGTATCTGCTTTCTGGTAGAACAAACTGATTGCTACACTAGAATAAATTACCTTTTTTATATTAATGTTCTCGTTTTTATACAATACTTTTAAGTGCTGAAATCACTGCATTTTGGAGACACCTTGGTTGTGGGTTTTTATAATAAATTTACTGAGACATTAAGCAGTTCACATGCACTTTAGCCTGTGTAGATATATCATACAGGAATTTGAGTTTTTGTGCATTTTTAAAATTTAGATTATCTTAAAAACTTGTTTCCCTCTGCTCCTCAGGGTTTTTTTAAATGAAACTAAATGCTTAGCTAAGCATTCTAAATTATCTTAACATAATTCCCTTCAGTTTATATTAGTTGCTTGCAAGAATTGAAAAACAGAGTAAGTCTGAGGTTTGAAGACCCAGGATGGTCCTGGAGATGTGTAAAGGAGAACCTTTAAACCCAGTTTTGATCACTTGTGATGTGGATATTTTTTGCTGAAGCAACAGTGCGGGCATGCTGCCTTTTCTAGGGGGAGTAGAAGTTGCAACCTGGGGAATGCTTTAAGTTGCTTACTAAAATACTGGCTTGTACTAAGGAAAGATTTTACTCCTGCACCATCAGAAGCCTTAGGGACTTAGCTGAGAGAATCAGAAGTAGAAATCAGGAAAATATTTTGAGGCCAAGAGAATTCTAAGTTTATTTAAGTAGTAATGCTAAAATTTCAGTAGTAAAGCTAAAATAATGCTGTTAATTTCTGACTTTTTTGATAGAGCATCAATAAGAGTAAATGCACTCAAAGTTGTCAGTTTTCATAGGAGATTTGTGGGTTTTGTTGTATTCTGTTGCTGAGGTATCTTGTCACACAACTTCTGAACTACAGATCATAACTTCAGGTAACTGTAATAATATTGAATAAAAATTACTTTCATGAGTTGTTGTAATCAAATTCTAATTTGTCAGTGATATAACATTCAGTCTGATGTAAAGCATTACGTTGTTAATAGCATAATTTTTGTTGTTGTTTTTAGAACTTTCCTGATGTAGATGATGAAGGATACAGCATTAAACCGGAAGCAACGCAGGATATCCTTTTCACTATTACTGTGCCAAGTTATTTCATGTTCCTACAATTCTTTGGAGGGAGAAAGTACTGACTATAAAGTGTTAAGTAAAGGAAAATGGGTGACATTTATGCTTAATATGAATGACACTTATGTTGCAACTTTTTATTCTTATGTTCATAGCTCTTGCAAAATGAACCAAATTTTGTGTATCTTCAATTTTCTATGTGTGCAAATGTTAAAGATTAGATCAAATGTCTTGAACTTTAAGATGACAGTAAAAATTAAAAGTTCAAAGCCAAAACAGAACCTGTAAGGTGACCATGCAGATCTCTCTCCTTGAAAAGTCTCAGAGTTTGTAAAGTTTGTAAACTTTTTAAAACTTGTGCTCTATACCTGCATCCTCACATTTTTTTTTTTGGAACAACATTAAAATAATTGGTAGCTTGAGCAATGCAGAAATAGAATTTCTATTGTATCTGGTGTAATTACACCACGTGCTGTTTCCAATTGGTGGTTTTTCCTTTTACTGTCTTTTTAATAATTGCTTTCATATACACAATACTGTTCTGAGTCATCTTTATGGAGGCTCAAGGTTTTTCTCTGCTGGTCTTTTGGTGGAAAAATTCTTGTCCACTTTTTTCCCTACCATCAACTTAAGAGCTGGGAATAATTACTGTAGTTCTAAGTCTAATGTGTTAGCAAGATAGCTACTTTTTGAAAATATATTCACTGAATTTTCTGAGTACTGCAGATAAAAGGCAAACTTAGGCTGTGCAATTACCTTAAATTGCAAAAACTTTTAAGCAGTTAACAGCACATTGCAGGGGCCAGTCCTGCATCATAGCTTCTCTATTTTCATCAGCTTTGCAGCATATGCCTCTAATGTCCACAGTGAAGATTTCTATAGTGATAAAAGCAGTTGGTGTTGTCTCCTACCTACAAAATTAATATGAAAGTGACAGACTTGGATCCAGTTGTGAGAGAAGCATTATATCATGCTTTGCATATACTTATGAAAGGGAGAGAGAAGTGAACAACATGCTATGAATGATTCCTCTGGGCATCCCTTTCTATATTGTTTTCTATGTTATCTCTTTTTGTTGTGGAACAAAAGAAAAGCCTCTACATTCAGTGAAAAATATCTATGATTTTGAATCCATCACCTAGGTAGTATTTCAGCTTCTGAAGATCTTGACCAAATTCAGGAATTCATCAGTTCCCTTCCTCTTTTCCTTCTTCAGCCTCCAGGAGTGGGTATTTATTTTGTTGATGGGAACTCTTGAGATAATTTGTTGGAGGACATTATTTTACTGTAATAAGTCAGTGTTAATAAATCTGACGTAAATGTGTGTCGGTAAACCACTTTCCAAGAACTTCCTGATTTGTAGGAATTGAATCTTGAAGACAAGAGATCTTTTGATGAAATTAAAATTACTTGTCTTTGGAACTTTCCTTTCTAGATAAGCTCCATTTTGAGGGATCAGATAGGCTGTAAGATGAAGACATTTGGCTCTTTCCTCAACACAGCTTCCAGAGCCTTTTGGTTGAAATGGATTTGGAATGTTTTTAGGGTTCAGTCTTAAATCTTTGTTAGAGAATAGATTGAAGGAATTTAGTGCAAATGTCTGTCATATTTTTAAGTGAAACTAACAGAAGTGATTTGCAGAATATGCATGCCTCCCCCAGGTGGTACAAAACTTTGATGTTTCAGTAAAGGAAAAATTTCCAGATTTTGTCTTGCCAAAACAAATGCATTTTGTAAGACTTAGCATAGGCCTTTCAGAGTTTTTGTTCAATTCCTGTGCATATAAAGAGCCAAGTTTGTATTTTCCTTATTTTGGTATCTGAGTTGTCATTGTGATTCCTTTTTTTTTCCAAGCATGGCAGTGCTTTAAGCAGCTGATATTGTTTAGTTTTTGTGCCAACTTCTGTTTAACTGGCAGCCTTTCTTACAAAATTTTCAGTGCCACACTGCAAAAGGGGCAAGTAATGGTGGCTGCTGCTTTTTCCCCCACTGTTAATGTTAGGTATAGGTACCATGGACATTCCACTGCTCATTAAGAACTCTAGGGCATTTTGTCACTTGGTTTAAAGGATTTTTTTATTTCTCTTATGTCTGTTAGAGTCCGTGGTTGAGTCTTGCAAATCATGTTGCTCCTCTAGAATCTTTATTTTAATCTGATGCCTTCAAATATGCAGTTGTTCAGTTATATGACAGATACTGCCATTCTTCAGTTATACAACATTGTAATTTTCTGAACAGAATGGTCATTATGAAGATTAATGGAATAAACCCCTTGAATTTAACTCTGTATTATGAATTTTGGACTGTGGATATATGTGAAGCATCTATATAAGTGCACAAAGAGGTCACTTAATTATGAGCATTTTTTGGACCATAATTATTAAATAGATTTAGCAGATAAATATGAAGTAGTTCCACCTTAACTGAGTAAAACATACCAAAGAAAACCATTTCTATTCATCCAGTGATTCTGATTCTGAAGATGATGAACCTAGGAGGTTTCATGTAGAAATAAAACCTGTCCAGCCAAATAACAGCTCTCAATATACTATGCCTTCCCTTGATGAATTAAAAGTATCTATAGGAAACATCACTCTTTCTCCAGCAATATCTGTAAGTTTTGTCTTTGTATTTTTGATGTGTAGGAACTTATTCTGTGTGTTCAAAATTTATTCTAGGTTTAATGATTTTTTTTTTCTTGTGCACTAGGTCATCTTTGGTACACTTTATTGCAATATAACATTGAGTACTTCTCTCTTCTCAGATTTAAATTTTCCTTTGAGTCTTGTGAATGATCAGTTTTTGTATTTGTGCTGTGGCCACAAGACACTTGAATACATTGTGGAGTTACCTATGTCTGGCTTTTAACATACTTTACTAATTTGTATTCAATAATACACAAGTTTTTTAAAACAGATCACATAATGTTCATATAGTGCAGCTTTATTAATATATTCTGACAATTCACAGAACAATCCTGTATAGGATGAGATGATAAATAGTATTGAAGTATGCTAGTACAATATTCAGATTGGAATAAGACTGCCTCTGATTTTAAGAAAAATAGTATGCATAACATATTAAAATAATATTTTTTCTCTTTTTTCCCCTACCATATTTTGAAAGCAGAGGCACAGTCCTGTAAGTAGAGAATGGCTTTTTATTTGCATTTTTAGATAAAACCAAGTAAGTGTAGTATGTGAGAGGAGTTACTGGGAAAACATTAGGAATTTTTCCTTTCATCTATATCATGTGATGTATAAGATGTTTAATTTTACTGTCTCTCTCAGTAAAGAGATTTAATAATACTCCTTTTGTTCATTCTGCAGTATTCATTCTTACTCGTATTTACTGGTGTGGCAAGTGTGCGCTGGTTGCTCTGTCCAGGCTCATGTTCCATGGTCTTCTGCACGCTCATAATATTTTGCCTGGCATTGAAAGCAAGTTATCTCATAGGAACTTGAGTGGAAATAAGAAAACCCTGGGACTATTATGTCTTTTACTTTACAGTTAGTAAAAGAATTTTTTGCTAATTTTTTTTTTCCTGTTTCAGGCACAAATGAATCAAAACTCATCCAGTAAGTGGGAATCTTTTCATCTATGCTAGCTTTTTAACATAGAATGAAAACAGATTTTTTTTCCTAATTGTTGCAGAAATAAACTTTTTAAGTACCGGTGTTTTAAATGGAAAAAATACTTCTCTTGTCAGTTTTATATGCCTCTTCTTTAACTATATACTTGGCTCTTCATTATTGTGAGGAGCAGACTAGCTTGCCACTGACAGTGGTGAGGTACACACCTAAAACCAAAGGGGATACTCCATGGAAAAAACTCCTGTGCAAGTTCTTAAAACCCTTCCACCTGCTTAAGTTTAGTATGTCCACAAACCATCAAAGCACACTGTCTCTATGGGTGTAATATGAAATAGGGCCATTAAGATAGAGGACAGAACATTACTGTCTATCCTGTAGGGGCTTTTTCAGTGGGAAACCAGGATTGATTTGCTGAAGAACAGTATTGGTGTAAACAGTAAAACAGTATAATTCAAGGAACAAATTTCAAGTGAACAACAGTTCCTCACAGAATTAATTGCTCTATGTAGTCTTCTCCTATTTCAGGAGTATCTAAACTTAAGCTTTCAGAAATAATACATTCTCTTTTTTTTCCATTTTAGTAATTCATAAGTCATTTTGAACTGCCAACATTACTCTGTTTTTATAATGAAACTGAAATTTTTATAGTTTCACACTTTTGGTGATAATACTGTATCTTTTTCTTAGGTGAAGAGTTAACAAAATCAAAGCTTCCTGCTCCATCTAATGAGTAAGTTCAAATTTAAAATGCAATTTTGCAGGAATTTGGTCTTATTTTTCTAATACCCAGAAACTGATTAGAAATAATAGCTGACTCCTATTTTAACTTGGTCATCTATTGCATTATAAGGACTTAAGAATGAATTATGTAGCACTGGAGAGTGTCATTAATTTGTTTACCCCTTCTAATATATTTGCTTTATTGTGATCTGTCTCAGTTGATATTTATAATTATATGATTACATAAGATTTTTTTTTATTAAAACCTCAGTTTTTAAATAAGACAGATTTAGTTTCTATCCTATAGTGTTCCATGGTAAAGCATTTAATATTGCAACCCCCAAATTTAGACAGGTCTGCATACATTACTTATATATTTATTTATACTGAAATAAATGGATTTGAAGATGTAGGTCTCCTTGAAAATGACAGTCATTTAACTCATAAGTATGCCTACACACAAGCTTGCACCAGGGTGTTGGCTCAGATCATCTCCTTATGTGTAAATTGGTTTTTCACCTGCAATTTGTAACTTTTTTCTTCTTAGATGCAAAGAATAACTACTATAGATGAATTTGTCAAATGTTTTTATCGTATTATTGAGGAACTTTTTATAAGGGCATATAGTGATAAAACAAGGGGAAATGGCTTTAAACTAAGAGTAGGTTTAGATTGGATGTTAGGAAGAAATTCTTTACTGTGATGGTGATAAGACACTGAAATATGTTACACAGAGAAGTTGTGGATGCCCCATCCCTGGAAGTGTTCAAGGCCAGGCTGGGTGGGGCCAGGCTGGATGGGGCTTTGAGCACCCTGATCTAGTGGAAGGTATCCCTGTCCATGTTACGATGGTTGGAACAAGATTTTTAAAGATCCCTTCTGTGATTATTACCTTTATTACATTCCCAAACTGCTACTGAAGTTTAGTTTGATTTTTATGAATGCATATGTCTTTCAATTATATTCCCATTGTAACTCTTAACATAGAAAGGGGAACAGTGACCTACTGGCATGGGATCCACTCTTCAGCAGTTCCCTTGAATCTTCCTCTTCAGTTTCCTTGGCATCCTCATCTTCGTCAGGTAAAATATTTGATAGTAGAAAATATTTTCTCTATATAATTCAGAATGTTCTGGTGTTGGATTTTTTTAGTTATTGCAAGGGGACATGCTTTGACTATTAAATTAAAGAATTTTGTAAAGTAGTATACTGTCTTCAAAGTATTACACAAGTGAGGATGCAGTATATAAAGCTTTCAAGCCAGAGAGCAAGATGCAAGAGGTAGTGCTAGACACCTTAGGAAAATTCTGTCTTGCTTCTTTCCTCTCTTACTTTCCAAAAAATAGCTCACCTTTTAGAACGTAATCGTTTTGTTTTCTGCTGGTAGGGCTGGGAGATTAAATGGACGTTGTTGCAGCAACTGTGAGACAAGATGAGCTTGCACAATGAGTAGAGATGGGCTTCTTCTTTCCAGGAAAGTCGATTGAGCTGTGTAATATGAAGGCATTGCAGAGCTTTGCTGTGAGGAACTTATTTCCTGTAGGAAACAATGATTCTGTTAGATATGCAGGCATAATCCAAGGGGAGATGGATTAAAAGGGCAAGACTGAGACATGAATTAAGGTGAGATCCTGAAAGCAGGGGTATTGGGATGAAAAGGATGGTCTGCAGAGTATGGGAAATGGAGGGTAAGGGCATATGTTGCATAGGAATTTTAGGGTGCAGGATATTAATGTGGGCAGGACACTGTCAGACTTTCCTGAAACCTGGTCTTCACAAAAAATACTTCCACAGTTCTTTTTCATCTACCTACCCTCTATCTGTTTTCCAGCCCCTGCTCTTTTAATGTGACACGTTTTTCCTCCCATGTGCCTGACAAAGAAAGTGTGTTTAATGTTTTTTTTTAACTAGGCGTTCATACTCCAAAAAACATAATAGACTTCACTTCTTTGTTCACCATTATGGCTTTCTTGCTGTTTTACTCTGTGCTTGATCATATTTAAAGATTAGATTGAAGAACAGTAAGGAAAACTACATATATCAATAGAGTAATTCTGAAAAACTGGTGTTAGTTCTTGGCTTTAGTAATGTTCTTTTAGCGACAATCAACATTACTGTGTAACTCTTCATGTTTTAAGTAGAAGTTGGTCTTTCACTGCAAATTTGTGTCCATTAAAATTATAGTCTTAACAAATAGGCTTAGAGAACTCATTAGATTGTCTCATCCTCACTTAGGTAAGAAGTCAGTAGCACTGGCAAGTGGATTCACACGTGTCTGGTAACACACTTAAGAATAAGGTATAGAGAGAGAGCTATAACTGGGATATTCAGAAAGAAATTATGTTTTCTCAAAATAATCTGTCTTGCTAGCTTTGATCTGGTGTGGCAGTCAGCAGAGAAAGGCAGAGGGTACTTAATTTCTTGAGGAGGTGGTTACTGCTGCATTCAGGTGTTTATTGCTCTTGCCTGGATGGGAAGTCAAAGCAGGTTGGGAAATTTTCATACAGTCCCTCCTGGCAGCAGAACTGTGGAGAAAGTAGTCTCTGGCTAATGAATAGTGACAGAGATCATAGCATCCTCAGTAGCTGTATCTGGCAGGGAATCATCTGCCCTAGTCCTCATACTCATGAGGCTTTTGCACAGAGCCCTAGCCTTCACTGGACTTGGTGAAATACAGTGTTCTGTGGGCATAAGTTGAGTTTAGATGCGTCTATGCCTTGGCAAGCTTTATCTACTAAATAATTATTTCAGGGATTGTTGTCAAGAAGTTAACTAAGATATTTAGCCTTGTGAAATAATCTGTGGAGTTAAATAGAAAGTAAGTGTTCTTATGTATAACAGATTATTAACACATTTGAGGGGGAAAAAAACAACTAGATCGATGTAATGTTGTTTAAATTGAGTTCTGATGCTTACTAACCTGCAACTTAGTTCTGAAGACTTTTAAAAATACACAACTTTGGTCTGATTGTATTTTCCTTGAAATCAGTGTTCTATCTTCAACTTGAAGGTTAGTATAAGTATGCTGATGCTTAAAGTTTTTGAAAATCTCAATCTAAAATTTTAATTACATAGTTTTTTGAAATACAATGGATCTCTAAAATTATATAACATGCCTCACAGATAACTTTTTATTGTTAAACGTGTTTAGCTATTGTTTCATAACTGTGTTAATCATTGAACACTCAAACTACCATGGCATTTGAGCAGACAGTGGTTTATGCAGCACAGAAGTGGTCTTTCGTCATCCATGAATAATTATACTGTATTAGAAGTTTAAGATAACTTTCTTATCTTGAACAAACACAGCAGACATTTTAGCCAGCTCTTAATACTGTAAAAATACTTTTTCTGTTTTTTCCTTATTTTATTCCCTGTGTATTTTTAAAATAGTTTTTAACATTTCCATATTGTTTTTAGATAGGATTTATTGTAGTATTTTAAAACCTTTGAATGATACTTAAGATACCTGTTAGAGAGGGAAAGCTGTGTTAAAACTCTAAGGTTTATGTGGACTTAGAGAATGTACTTGTTCATAGCAAAGGACTGCTGTAGAGAGGACAACTGTACTTTTGATCTGAACTTTTAAATGTGCTTCTCTCTTTTTTGATTATGTATGTCATTGCTGTTGCTTCTAGCTCTGCCAACCTGCAAGATGTTGAAAATTGACTAACCTTGCATTTTCTGCTTCTATTGTCATCTTGTGCAACAGGCAACAGCAAGTGCAAGGAATACTTGTGGAAAAGTCCTTTTTTTCAGCAGTTTGAAGACTATAGGATGAGAGAGGAAAAAACCTGGGGTGGATGATGCCTCATCCATATTGTTAGTCCTTAGACACACGTTGATACAGACAGAATAAATACCAGACCGAATCTTGTGACTACATTGTCTTCATTCACCTGAAAGCCAATTCTGTTGGGCCTTCCTTTTACAAGTGTTAGGGCTAAGAGGACCAAAACGTTTGGAAGGAACAGGATAGGACAGGTTTAATAAAATAACTTTGAAAGCAGTGAAAAGCAGAGAGCTGTGGAGAGGAACCAAAAATGGAGTAGGATGCAAGAAGGAAAAGACAAATATCACAAATCACAACAGGGAGGAAGTAAGAGGAATAAAGAAAATCATGAAAAGTAAAGTCTTAAACAGAGAGAGACACAATACATATTTTTTTAATGTACTTGAAAAGTGGAAAGTGACACAATTGGCAATATGAATAAAGTATGTGTGATATGCCACTAGCATTTTTTTTCTTTCATTTTTAAGTGGGGGAATTTTTGGCCCAGTAGAGCAGTTATTTTTCATGGTGGCTAGTAATCCTTGTGCAGTGGATATTGAATACTTTTTTGAATATTGAATTTTTATCTTTTCAGTGTCATTCCTAGTTTCAATTCTTTCTTTTTTCTTCAGCTACCCTAAAAGAGCACAATAGGAGCTCCTCCTCATCTACCACTGATTTGGCTGGGTGTAGAGTATCTCAGTCTTTGCTTGGGCACCAGACAGATTCTGGGTCTACAAGCCCGTCCTCACCAGACTTTACCATTAGCACTTCGTGCAAATCTGGTGTTACAGCAGCACCAACAGGGAGCACCAGTACTTTATCCTGTGTTTCACAGTCTCAGAGCCAGTGGATTTCCTTTGCTGATGAACTTCTTACAATTAGATACACAAGCACAGACAAGAAGGAACCCCAAAGTTTCTATTTTAAAACTGAAAGTGCCTGCCTTGCCTCTTCTGCTTGGCTTGGGAATTCTTCCAACAGTTGTGCTTCTGAGGATCAAAGTGACCTTTTCAGTAACACTATATGCCATGAACAATTATTCATTGAAGAAACTGGCACTGCTGCTGAAATATCTTCCGCATCATCTTCAGCACTACTGGACTATAGTTTAGTGTCTTCTTGTGCTCATACAAATAAGGGTATGGCAAGCATGCATTCTGTACTGCTCTTTGCTAATAACTGACTACAAAAAGCAAGCTTTGGACTCATTTTTCTTTTTGTTATTTTCACTCACTTGATATTAAAATTAACATGTCTTCTTATTTAGAACGTACTAAACTGCTTGTTAGCACCAACTTTCTTGAAAGTTGGCACAATAAAGTAAGTGTTCAGCTTGAAACAAGAAAATTCAAATTATTCATTTAAAGGCTTTGCTTTCTCTTGAGTATGCAGTGTTGCTTTTCCAGAAATGGGGATATATTTTTGTTGGATATCAGACAGTAGTGAGATCTCAAAGATTAATTTTCAAAAACGATTATTTTTTCATGCAAACCATCAAGAGTGGTTGGTATAAAATCACTTGAAAGCAATGAGAAACCCATGATGCTATTTTTAGGGTCACTTTTCAGGGTATCACATGGCACTATTTTAAAAGCACTTAGTGCTAAATCTTACACCACGGCACTTGTAAAATAGGAACTTTTAAAAGAAACATCACTTCCAGTTATTCTAATCAAGTCAGCAAACATTTCTTTTCAGTGTGATCTTTCTAATACTTATTTTCTTAAATTTGCTTTCTTTCAGCGAGGCCCACCACTCCTCTTTCTTTAGGCACCATTGTACCCCCTCCAAGGCCTGCTTCAAGACCAAAGCTGACTACCGGGAAACTTACTGGGATTAATGAAATAGTATGTATTGTTTGTTATTTTTGTTTAGTTCTCCATTGTGACTTATTTCAAATACATCATTCATTTATACTGTTACTGTGAAGTTACTTTCCAGCCAATGTTCAAGGAATCACATAAGCAGATTTTCAACATTGCCAGATAGGCATGGAAATTGTTTATGATAACTATGTTACTACAATAAATTAATTCTTAACAGAAACACAAAGGTCCAAAACATAATTTTTGCATCAGCTGAATGTTTTTAATTGAGCAAATCAATGATTTGATAATGAAAGGATGGCACATGCGAAAGACTGAAGTTTTCAAAATGTGAAATACTAACAAAGTTATTAACAAAGCTCCACTGATTTAGGGATGCCACCAACTCTTTCTTGAATGAGTGGCATTAAGTAGAGTATTAAGTAGATCTCTATCAGTTATATGTTGACAGAAAGAAGTAGCCCTGCTGTGACTTCTCCCTGCCCTTGTTGCTGGTTGGTGGAGAAGGGAGGTGGCAGATCATAACAGTTGCCCATCAGGATAATGAGAGGTTACACACTGCCTGCATCTGCGTGCTGCCTGCAGTGGGGGTTCACCTGCCAATAAGGAATGTGGGAAAGAATGCAAATACAAAACCAGCCTATCAGATCAGATCATGCTTAATTTCCTCTGTAATTATTAGTATTCTGTGTGTTTCATTTGACTTAATGACTTGGAAAAATGTTCCTGTGGTAAGATTGTCTTACTGTCTTTCAAAGCAACAAGGTGTTGCCACCATATTCTTGTTATAAATAAAATTCCGATCTCATGTTTTGACAAAACTGAAACATTTTCAAACTGTTTCATTTTTCCGTAGGGTCAGAATAGTTAATTTTGAGATTCTTTTCTCATTCCAATATAAAATTGTAGTACTTGCTCTTAGACCAAGGAATCTGTTCATGCTATAAAGTATGATCCTGCACAAATGTACATTCATTTTATCCTATTCTTTTAGAATTGACTATTATGTGGATACAAGTGGAAGATTGTCAGTTGTCTTCATTATGTGTCAACTCTGTTTAGTCCCGTAATCTTTAGCTAAGCCACATACCCAGCAACAAATGCAATAGAACCGGGGGAAAAGAAAAAAAAAAGTTACTGTGATGTCCCACCGTTGGGGGGAAGGAAGCGCCTAAGATTCATAAATGCTCATGGTTGAAAGAAACAACAAAAGTCAGAGGGTCTACAAAAACTCACAAAGCTTTATTATTAAATTACATACTTGGTGTGGAAATTAGTATGTTAGTCCTTGGCTTACTATATAAGCACATGGCTGTGGACTTTGGAAAAAGGGATAAGATCACAAGGAAGACATGACTTAAAGAGGAAGAGAGAGAAACAAAGAGAGAAAAAGAGATCGCCAGTCCTGGTTCCACTGTCAGTCCAACCAATGGGATATCCAGCATCATGGCCTAGGCATGGCCTAGGTTTGCTGGGGTATCTTTTTATAGATAAGTTTCTCACTTTCTATGCAAATTACTTATCACGGACAGTCTGTTCTTTCAAACCTTTCTGGAAATGAGTCAGAGAACTTTGTGAGTCTTGGGTGATCTTGATTCTCTTCTACAGTCCATGCCCACTTCTGAGCCTCATTCTCACGCTTGTGTGGTGCTGTGCTTATGTCCATGAAACAGAGCAATGTTTGTACCAGAAAAGTACTGTCCTATCTCCACATTGCCCCTTCTCCAGCCACACCTTTTTCTTTCTCATGACATGTTATTACTAACAGTCCTTGGTTATTACTGACAGTCCTTGTCTGTTATTACCAACAATCCTTGGTTGGCTCCACAGCCATCCAGCTATCAGTGTTTTAGACATATGAATTAGCCCTTTATCTTCTTGGGTTCTACAGTTACCCTGCCAGAATGATGCTTCAGGGGTTCCAGTACCTTTTAGATAGGTTAATCCCAACATGGTCATTAGAGAAATACCTTTACAGTTAAGTGGATTATAAAACCATCCAGAGTGGAAGAGTCTTCAAGTTCTCTGGGCCAACCTGCTCAAAGAAGGGCTGACTTCAAAATTGCATCAGGTTGCTTGGGCACGTGCTGAGTTTTGAAAATCCTCAGTGAGAGAGTTTACAATCTGCCATTCTGGCAATCTGTCCCAGGGTTTAACTACAAGGTTGCAAGAAGGAATTTTCCCCTAAGTCCAGCTGAAATTTCCCTTACTATAGCTCTTGCATCTCTTAGAAGAGCCTGATTCTGATTTCTTTGTGTACCCACTTTTGCCTAATAAGAGATTGCTAGGATCTCTTTCTCTATGGATAGATCCCTCCTTAGGTTCTGTTCTCCAGGCTGAACAAACCCTGGTCCTTCAGCCCATTCCCCTCTCTTCTGTACTTCAGTCCCAACTGCTTTACTTGTCCTCTACTGATCTTACTTTCAATTCATTAGGATCTCTGCTTTAACTTTCTAAATCCACTACACACATACGCAGTAGTCTGTAGTTTTAGGTTCTGATACTGTGTTATATCGCTAATATTGACAAGCTGCTACATAATCAAATATATTAGACTTGACTACTCAAAATTTATGAAATAGTGTAATTCATTCCAATGGGAAATGTGGGCTCTCTGTTTTACACTTAAAATTAGGATAGATAAATCATTAAAGGAACTGTGTTGAAAAACATGGAATTCATTTGGGCCTTCATTTGGGCCTTTCTATTTACAGTCTTTTTTCGTCTCTTTAAAACCAGTTTGTGTCATATTCTTTTTAATTCTTTTCATATTCTTTTAATCTCTTTTGTTCAGCCTAGGCCATTCAGCCCTCCATTGACCTCTAACTCAAGTCCACCTCCACAAGCTCCTTTGGCACGTGCAGAGAGCATTTCCTCTATATCCTCTTCTGCTTCGCTCAGTGCAGCAAACACACCTACAGTTGGTAAGTTTAATTAACCTTTTTATTTTATTCTAGAAATAGGATAACTCTATCACTTAGGTTGAACCTGTTAGGAAAATAATTTGTTGGAGTTAGTTTTTTCTTATGCAAGTCTAGCTACTTCAGGCATCCTTTGCAATACCTGCTTCTAAATGACACTGGCAGACAGGAAAGGGGATTCAGTTAGCTTAGACCATAGATCCAATTATGACATGTTCTTCAGGGAAATATTATTCAAAATTAATATTCCTTGAATTCTTATTTGGTATGCTTGTATATCCATCAATTACAATATGTTATCATGTATTCGTTCATAAGGTGTTATTGTATAGGACAGAAATATTTTGAGATACTGAAAAATTTGGCTGAATATAAATATTCACAAAAGTAAGTTCTTTTATGCACTTTTAGTTTTGTTTGTTGTTCTGTAATTCCAGTTTTCAAAAAATGAATCTAATGCATCTTTTGCTTCATATTAGTGAAGAGCATAAGCTAAACAGAGGTGTTCCGTAAGAGCAAAACAAACAACTAAGCAAAAAAAGATGAAGGTGAAAAGCTAATTAGTCTTCATGTGTTACCACTAATTTCAGGAAGTTTTCTCTTGTTTTTAAAGGATAGTCCTTCTATTTTGATATTTGATTACAACAAATGAAAGAAATGTATTGGGGACTTTTTAGTTAGTGGGGTTTTTGTTAGGTTGGGTGGCAGCCTATTTAACATTTAACTTCTTTATTTAGCAGAATTGAATTTTTCAATGAACACTATTAACCCTTTAGTCCCAAGTTAAATCAGATTCTCAAGTTATCTTCCAGTTATCTCTGATTTTTATTGATGCCAAGGATTCCTCACTCAGGCTTAGCAGCTCAGGAGAGCATTTATGCAGCTTCCAGTGGGAGTTCTGCACTGAAAGCAGTGCAGCTCTTTCCACCCGGTGCAGGAGCAAAGCTACTAAGTTCTGCCTGACCTTAGCTCCTACAGTTCAGTGTACACCAGTGTCACAAATGCTGAGAAGCATCACAGAAAGACAGCTGATATTTTGGTTGCTAAGTTCATCCAGGCTCACATCCTCAGGCCTCCGTTCTGGTGCCAAGGAACCAAAAATCTGTGGCAGGAGCATCAATATCCCCAGCTCTGAGTGTGTGCATATTGTTGGAGATAGTGACAGAGTGAAATCATGAGATGAGGGAGGAGGTAAGGAGGTGTGTGCTGACATTGGGGTTTGACGTGGCTATTACTCTGGCCTAGGAAAAATAAACAAGGCTAGTTCCACCTGCACTGACTGTATGAAATAGTCCTGGAAAAACGGGAAGGGCAGTGCAGAGAGCTGAAAGACTTTGGGACATGAGGATATACTCTGCAATACTATCTGTATTCTTTTGACTTTTGCACAGTCCAATGTTTCCCTTACCCCATTTGTCCTGAATAATGGAGAGTTGACTCTAATTTATTTATTTTTTTTCCAAGTGAACTCTAAGGCATGCATAATTGAGTGTTTCTTTCATGCTTTAGCCTTAATTTAATTAGTAAAGGCGTTTTTTATTATAATTTTTTAACATCTATTTTTGCTTGAAATATTGTTTTCTTGCAATGTTTTGTTCCATTTAAATGTAATAGAGGATGATCTTTTGGTTCGAAATCTTCCTACAATTGAAAAGCTTTGTGGGACACCACCAGGTATTGTACTCAAAGCAGATTTACGTCTTAACTAATCATCCTAATACACTGCATCTAATAAAATTGTATTTCTTTTGAAACAAGTTTCTCTAGATATTTCTGGCATCTGGCAGATACAAGTGGCTTGAAATCTCAACTTTTTAACCAGTTATATGTTGCTGAAGTCACCAGAACTTGATATAACACTTTTATATAATGTAGTCTTCTGTCTATCCCCTTCCCTGCTCCACAAACAATCTGAAACTTGACCTTGTTCCTTCAGTTTGTCATAACTACTTCTTTTAAATAAAGTGAATATGTTTTTACCTTGTCAGTCCTTATTTTCATAACATAAGTAGGTAAAAATGTTTATATATATATACATATAATACAAATCTTCTAATATAGACATAATAAAGGTAATACCTTTTTTAATACATTTTATTTTCATGACAGCTGTTTAGCCAATATTAAAATTGTCTGAATTTTTATTCCAAAACCTAACTAAAACCATTTGATCAGGTTTATTTATTTGCCCTTTTTATGACCAATGATGCAGTCTTTTGTTCTGTAGTTTTGGTCTGCACCTTGAGTGTGTCAAGGCAGCTGTTTGCATGGTTGTGTCACTAACTCTTGTGTCAGCACAGCTCAGGGATTGATAATGGTGGTCAGGCTGAGGCAGGTGGCAGGGCATTTTAGCCAGCTTTGCTATCACTGCCAAAGGTGCAAGGACTGGAACTTTGAGTTGGGCTGCAGCTTGTGATGGAGCGAGGATGCCATCACAAGCTCTGTGATGTCCTGTCCCTCTGAGACCTCACAGCAAACATGGAAGACCCTGAAGCTGAATGTTGCAGCATTGAATTGTATTTTCAGCAGCAAGGCAATAGAGGTAGATTAAGCAGTTATCTTTGTTTCATAGAATGGAATGATAGAATCCTGAAGGTTGGAAAAGACCTCTAAGATCAAGTCCATCCATTGGCCGATCACCACCATGTCAACTAACCATAGTACGAAGTGCTCCAGTCATTTTTTTTAACATTCTGAGGGTTGGTGATTCTACCACCTAAGCCCACTCTAAATGGAGAAGATCTTCCTGATGTCCAATTTGAACCTCCCCTGGCACAGCTTGAGGCCATTTCCTCTAGTTTTCTGGGAGAAGAGCCTGACCCTTATCTTGCTATGACTTCCTTTCAGGTTGCGGCAGAGAGTGATTAAGGTCTTCTCTGAGCCTCCTTTTCACCAGCCTAAGCAATCCCAGCGCCTCCAGCTGCTCCTCATAGGACTTACTCTCTAGATTCTTCACCAGGTCCATTGTCCTTTTCTGGATGTGCTTCATTACATCAGTGTACTTCTGCGAGTGAGTGGCCCAGGACTGGACCCAGTACTGAAGGTGTGGCCTCACCAGTGCTGAATACAGGGGCTGGTTGCTGCCCTGATCCTGCTGGCTATACTGTTTCTGATACAAGCCAGGATGCCTTTGGCCTTTTTGCCCACCTGGGCACACTGCTGGCACATGGTTAGCCACTGTCGACCAGCACTCCAGGTCCTTTTTCACCAGCCAGCTTTCCAGCCACTCTTCCTCAAGCTTGTAGGACTGCCTGTGGTTGTTGTGACCCAAGGGCAGGACCTGCACTTGGTCTTGCTGCATTTATAGCAATTTAATTGTTTCAATTTTTTTTTTTATAGAATGCATGGATTTTTATGAGTCAAAGGGTGACCAATACTGGGAATAGAGCAGATAATATCTCATTTGTAATCCCCCAAATAGAACTCAGAGAGAAAAAAAATACATATTTACTTAAATGTTTCCTAAAAAAAAATATTATTTCTAATAAATTTCACTCTTCAGTCAGGAAAACAGTGTTTGTCTTTTACCCAGTAGGAATATAACTAATATATTTGCCTTACTCTGCACAATTTTCAAGTATCAATATAAAAATATATGCAAGGCCATTAAGTAAAAGATTTTATAATAATTTATACACCTGTATACAAGGTAATCCTGTCTTCTCTGCAGTAGTTTGTTATTCCCTAGTAAATTGGGGGGAAAAGACAATAAAACAGCTCAGCAACTGTAGTACCACCTTCATTGAGTGCATATTATGGCTTTAGTGGAGAATAATTCTGGAGTTCAGTATTTCACTAAACAGAATTTCTCGTGATTGATAACTCATTACTTTATTGCACATTTGCTTCTTAAAATAATTATTTCTGGATTCCTGAGACTATTGAGAATCACAGCTTTTATTGGTTTTTTCCAGGGAAAGAGAAAACTTTGGAAACATTAGTGGTTTGTAGCCAGCATAGTAGTTTGTTCTTCTAAAAATTTTTGGTGTTCAACATTTGTGACTAGATCTTTTTCATCAAAGGAGGCCTAAATTATGCACAAAAGTTTTCATGGTGCTGAGAAGTATTCTGAACATTTTAGTATCTTAGGTAAGAAATTGTGATGAAGAGTGAGGTATGAGGTAGAATTAGATTCTTTTGCTCTCTTTTTGTTACTACTTCGTTCACTTATCTCTGATTTTAAGGTTTAATATGAGATATTAGACCACCTGTGAAGAATAAAGTCCCAACTAACTTTTTCCTTCTGAAAGAGCTCAGAAAGCACAGCCACAGTTTTAGAGTAAATAGTTTTAATTTGCCAGGAGCAATATTATACAGTAGCATTTTGGTGTTGCTTTAGAGTATGAAAGAGAAATTTCTGAATTTGCTTCTGAAAAGATGAAGATTGTGCCTCCTTTGTGATAGATAATTCTATGTGATACAGGCCACTTCAGCAGTGGTACAAAAAAAAATTAATAAGATGCTCTCTACTACACTGCTGCACTAATAAAAAAGACAAAACTTGCAGTATTTTATATTCAGTACACATGTAGAAAATTTGTGAAAAATAAAATCCCATGGCAACCTATTTCATCACTTCATTTCAATTGTATACGCACATTTCAAAATGCCCTGGCATGAGATCTGAGTTTATTTTTATAGCTCTGTATTGAAATTGTGTTGTGTTGGCACAAGAAAAAAGTAAAGACTTCTCCAGCAATTTCTGCTTGGGAATTGTAATGTTTATTGACTGAAAAAGTTAAAAGAATATTCAACAGTTCACTTATATGGGGTAGTATTGGTGTGTTTGTATTTAAGTTCATCCTTACTGTAAGTGAATTCTTTGCATTTCTGTGACCATTTTATCATATATCTTTCGAGACAAAAAGCATACAGTAGGGATTTTTTTAAAAAAAAAATTCTAGTCAATGTCTTGATTTCCTTTGGGTCTGTTGACTTCACTTTCATCAGTAGCCATTTTAATGCAGTGTTCCTCTGCCTCATATGTATTTTCTTGTGTCTATCTACATAATCTACCAGTAGTCCTGTGTTCTTCGTTGTACAATTGTACTGTACTATTTTTATGTATTTCTACACACTTCAAGTAATACTTCAGATGCTACTGTGACCTTGATGGCAGTAACCTCTTGTGAAAATTACGGATGTAGTCAACCATTCTGGTATCTATCGCTAAGCTTTTTGAAAATTAAACCTATACACTGTATGTATTCTAGGTGTTTCACGTGGTCCCAGCCCTGTCAGCCTTGGAAACCAGGACACCTTGCCTGTTGCAGTAGCCCTTACTGAATCTGTTAACGCCTACTTTAAAGGAGCAGATCCCACAAAGTTAGTTAAATAGCGAATTGTTTTGAATGTACTAAGTTACAATAAGAAAATACACTGGGTCTTCTTGTTATATTTTGGGGGATAATATATTTACATTAGAAGGGGAATTCAAAGGTGGGGGTTTTCCCCTGCTATAAATTACAAGAGTGGCTTATTGCTCTGTATTTGCCTGCGTCCTGCTAGGAGTTCATATATACCTGCTTTACAGAAATGTGTTCACACTGAGAATGGCAAGAATGTTTATCATAGTCAGGTAGGTGCTACATATAAATTTGGGCAGATAAAAGCACCTCATTCCCTTTGTCATATCCCTTGCTATGCTATTTAGGCCTTGCCTAAGCATAGCTGTGCCATGTTTTCAAAGCCTGAAAAATATCCACCAAGACTACTGTATGCTTAAGTATTAAACTTTTTTTCTTTCCTTGTTTCATCTTACTTCCAAGTTGAAAGTGACAATACATTGTCACATTACCCTCATTTGAGATTGTTTTTCTGCTTTTAATTCAGTTCATCAGCTTGTAAAAATACATTGGTTGCTTTAAAATTGATATTAAAGTAGGCAGGTAGTAAGTTGCAATGAAGCTGATATTTTCATTCTCTTCTAGATGTATTGTGAAGATTACTGGTGATATGACAATATCATTCCCAAGTGGGATTATTAAAGTCTTCACCAGCAACCCATCTCCTGCTGTGCTCTGCTTCAGGGTGAAAAACACAAGCAAACTAGAACAGATCCTTCCAAATGCTCAACTTGTATACAGGTTTTGTGGCATTTTTGTCATTATTGTAAACTACATGATTTGTAGAATATGAGTTGTGTATGTAAACCAGAATTCTTTACAGTCTCATTGATTTATTATATATAATTTATTTTCTTGATTAATTTAATCTTATTCAGCTTAGTTCTTTCCACTGTCACCATTAAAAATCTCAGAGTTTACTTGTGCTGAGTATAAGAGGAGCTGTAAAAAATAATTTGTAAATGTAGCTGTGTTTTTATGTGCTTTTTATAAATTATTTCTTTATACAGTAGTAACAATGCTAAAACTAAATTATGTAATAGTAGCCTTAAATGGAAAACAAGTAGTAGGAGCTTCACCTACCCTCACTGGTCACGTACAAGTGTATTTTTAAGCTGAATCATTTCTGCACTAATCAGATTCATTACATAACTGTCTCTCAGATGTTAGCAACAAGCTTGGGAGAATTTGTAAGAAAAAAGATTGCTGGTTGAGTAGGGTAATTGTTGAAATCACACTTGAAGATATTGTTTTTTAAAAAATTAGGGAAAGCTGGATTTTTTTAATGGAGGTATGTGAGCAGTTTCTATTTAATTTATTGTAGAAATTATGTGAAAACTAGTTAAATGCTTTTAAATGGAATATTTTTAAAATTCCTGAAATAATCAAACCATATGCATCTGTTATTTTATATTTAATTTCATTGTGATCATTCCTACTTAGTGTAATGAATGATTAATACAAAATTAAATTTTACTGCCATTTGACACAACAGTTTATAATTGAAATGTTAGCAGAGCTGTATCTGACAGAGTGAATTATACTGAAAAGGCATATTTTGCAAAAAAAATTAAAATGTCTATTTGACTTATTTGAGTGACACAATACTTTACCCCTAATTAGTGATCTTTCTTTGTAGTGATCAGTCACAAAGTGACTCCAGTACTAAGGATTTTTGGATGAACATGCAAGCTATAACCGTCTACCTCAAGAAATTATCAGAGCAGAATCCATCTGCATCCTATTACAATGTTGATGTTTTAAAGTATCAGGTAAACACTTCTTTCCCTTTGGAATTTTTTAAGGCATTGCAGATTGATATCTACCCCAAAATTAAAAGAAACATTCTTTGTCTGCCAGCATGCAGATGAACTGTCATCCCTCATCCAGATCAATTCTGGGTATGTCACTGCTTACAATGCATAGCCTCTGCCCAGGCCTAGAACTTTGCTGCTATGCTTCATGAATTCAAGACCTGTTTCAGCTTTCTTACGCATTAGTCCAATTCATGCATGCAGGCTTCAAACACTGCTTTTTTCAGTATTTGTTAGCAAAGTCAAATTTTCCTTTAAGAGATTTGCTGGAGGCTTGTTTTAGTTTGTACTTGCACTTTCTTTGATTTTGCATTTGCCTAAGTTTTGGACGCTATAGCTGATGAATTTTAATATATGGTTATGGATTCCAACTGAAAGAGAGTAGATTTAGATTAGGTATTGGGGAGAAATTCTTTACTCAGAGTGTGGTGAGTCACTGGCACAGGTTTCCTTTGAGCAACCTGGTCTAGTGAAAGTTACCTGTGCCATGGCAAGAGAGGGTTGGTACTATTTGATCTTTAAGATCCCTTTCAACCTAAACCATCCTATGATTCTATCTGAGAACATGCAGCATTCTGACCTCTTACAGTACAATAAAACAGGAGTAGTCAGAATAGATTTACTAAGGGAAAGTCATGCATGACCAAGTTGACAAAATTTTATGATGACTTGACTGCCCCAGTGGATGAGGGTAGAGAAGGAGATATTGTCTACTTAGACTTCAGGAGGGCTTTCAACACTGTGCCCCACAGAAACCTTGTAGAGAAGCTGAAGTACAGGCTGGATGAGCAGACACTCTGAAAACTGGGTGAACAGCTGGACCCAGTGGGTGGCGATCAATGGCAGGAAGTCCAGGTGGAGGCCATTAAGTAGCAGTAAACCCAGGGGGTCAATACTGATTTTACTGTTTAATAAGTTTAATTAATGATCTGGATGATGAAGCAGAGTGTACCCTTGACAAGTTTGCTGACAACACTGAATGGGAATGACTCTCTGGATAAATCAAAGGGTCGTTTTGCCCTCCAGAGGGAGCTCAACAGGCTGCAGAAATAGGCTGAGAAGTGTCATCTGAAGTTCAAAAAGAAGTGCACCTAGAACAATCCCATGGAACCATACATGCTGGGGATGACCAGCTGTAAATCAGATTGGCAGAAAAGGACTCAGGAGGCACTATGTTGAACATGAACCAAACAACCTGCTTTTGCTGCTGAGGTGATAGATGGTCTCCTGGGCTGCATTAGGCAAAGTATTGCTAGTAGAGCAAGAGAGGAGATCCTTCCCCTCCAGTCAACACTGGTGAGGCTACATCTGGAGTGGTGTGTCCAGTTCTGGGTTGTCCATTGCAAGGGAGATGGGAAAGAGCTCAGTGAAAAGCCGCAGAAATGATAATGGGACTGGAGTATCTGTCCCATGAGGAAAGGCTGAGAGAGCTGGGACTCTTCAGCCTTGAGATGGCAAAGTTCAGGGAAATTTCATTAGTATGTTAAAAAACCTGAGGGAGCGCACAGGGGATGGAGCTGGGCTGTTTACATTGGTGCCCAGTGACAGAACCAGAGGCATGCTGAAGCATAGGAAATTCCCTCTGAACAGTGAAAAATATTTTTCTCCTGTGATAGTGACAGAGCACTGGCACAGGTTGCCTAGAGGGGTGGTGGTGTCTCTGTCCTTGGAAATCTTCAGAAGTTGTCTGGACATGATCTGGAGCAGCTGTTTTGAGGTGGCCCTGCTTGAGCAGGATGATCAGACCAGACAACCTCCAGGAGGTCCCTGTCCATCTTGGCCATTCTATGAATCAGTGAGATGATATCAAGAAAAAGCTTTTGTGAATATTCAAGACAGATTCACCTCAAAGGGAGAATAGGGATTTGCTAGGCCTGTACTGAAATGTCTAAACATCTGAGACAGCTGACTACTTAAAAAAAAACCCTGAAAATAAGCTGTCAGTCTAGCTGTTCACACCATTGTAGTTTCCACATCCTCCCAATATGGTTTAAAATATTGGTACGCTGAATCTACAAAATGCACGTTAGACACATAGAACTCCTGAGAAAGATGGAAGGAACAAAACATTTCTTTGGTTTGCTGAAATGAGTACTGTGGATTTTTCTTTGAAAAACGAGGTGTTAGCACACAGAAGCCCAGGCAAATACAAAAGCTACTTGGCTACCAAGGAACGGCGAGAGTGTGCACCAGGACACAGAAGGTTCCTCAAGTCGACTGAGAAGGTGGTAGAGATGCATCAGGGCAGTAGCACAAGCTAGCTACAGAAGTGACATTCAACCTTCTGCAGCAGAAAATTAATACTTTGAATAGTTAAGAACTATTTTGCTGGCTGCCTTTCCCATAATGATGGGTGTTGTCTTCTGCTGCTGGCTGCTTGGATGACTAAATTGGCATGGCACACAACTGCTAAGAATGAAGTCATTTTGCTGCAAGCATGATTGTATAAGGCAGAATGTGGGACAAAAACAAAGCTTACAAAAGTCTATAAAAGTCAGAACAGGAAAGAACTTCATAGGCCAGAGGGAGCTTAAACCTTTTCTTTAATTATTTTAATTTAAAATTAAAATAACAAGAATTCCATTAGGCTGCAACAGTGTTCAGAATTCTGTGATTAAGGACTCGGAGGTCAATTGTTCTCTTGGTATTTTGTCAGCACTTAGAGTTATTTTTGTTATGATCATCCCCTATTCTGCCTGAAAGGGGAATATTTTAATTAAGCTGCTTTCAATGGTTTGTTCTTTTACAGGTATCTTCAAACGGCATACAGTCCACTCCATTGAATCTTGCAACTTACTGGAAATGTGATGCTAGCACTACTGATGTGAGAGTGGATTACAAATATAATCCAGAGTCTATGAATGTGCCTAGTATGCTGTCTAATGTCCAGGTTGTGGTACCAGTAGATGGAGGAGTAATAAACATGCAATCACTTCCACCTGCAAAATGGTAATATTTTTCAGGGTTTTTTTTCAGATTCATTTCATTGCATTTATTTGCATCATAGCCCAAAACATTTCATGGGGAAAAAAACAGCAAAATGTGTAGTACCAGGTGTTCTGGCATTTTCCTGTCTGAAACAGATCACATGCAGCCAGTTCACTTAGATTAAAATGAGACAATATATACCCATCCCAGATGTGTAATAAAAGTCTCTTTATGAAATTTCCGATGTTTGTTTTCTTTTGGCCAATAGATAGGATAAGCAATTTTAATACAGTAATTTGTAATGGTTAAAAAGCAATTTTTGTGTGTGTGAATATAAATATATTCATATATATGGATTATATAGAGAAGTAGCAGAAATACAGTTCTTAAGTAGATTTCCTGAGTGTTCTAGCCTAAGTCTTGGCTTCTCATGGAAACAGTTTTGAAACAAACCTCAGTAACTGAGGAGTTCTCCATAAGCTAGCTAGCATTGTCTCTCAATTCAAGGTTAATGCAAATTATTGCCCAACTAGCAGCTACCTGCCACCACCTTCTAAGCCTGCACTTACAGTAGTACTTGGAAGTGAAGCATAGATCTTGGATAATTGTTACTACAAGTTTGTGAAAACAAGCAGAGCAGTACAGCCCTGGAGCAAAAGCAGCATTCAATCACTGTGCATGTGTTTTAGTGGCATATAACAACTTACCAAGCTGTAACATAAATCCTGGACAGTTTATTTCCAAGAAGGTCTTTTTAATATTAAGAGAGCAAAGAATATCAAACTGACGGAAGCCAGACTTTGTTAACATTGTTTCTTATAGATCAGTTTATCTTACGAAGTAAAGCTTAGAAGAAAAATAAACCTGATGCATTTATAAAGTACATTCCAATGTTTCTGGAGGCAATACATTTAAAGGTGTTAATTGGATTAAGTTGTAACACAGTATCATTTTAAGTGTTAAAAAATCCTGGCAGGACTGAATCTGTCTTGATTTGATATTTCAAGGGAGTGATGCTTTCAACCAAATTGTAAGCTTATTCTGAGCAAGGATGGATTCAGTATCCTGCCTGAATGCCATGACTACACTGTCTGTCTGGTGAAGCCAGTCTCCCTTCTCAGGCTTCTTCCACAAACCCCTCTGTAATGAAGCCTGAGTGAAAACAGGAACAACTATCCAGAAGACCTAGTGTCAGCTAGGAAGACTTAGTGACAGTTGCATTACTGATTCATTAGATTAGGGGATTTGAGTCCAGATTCTCTCTTTTACCTTCGCAACTGCCAAAGACCAGAATTTTGAGCCTGGCAAGCTGACAAAATAAAAAAATCCAGTTAAGTCCCAGACAGCTCTAGTATTTGTGATTTGTTACCTGTTTGGTCTAATGGATTGGATGGTGGAGTTTTGGTCTTTTTTTAGAAATAAATGCCTTCTAGAAAGCATTTCTTGACCTCCTGTGAGTAAGCGCTACCATCTGTGCTCCTTGGGTGAGCAATTTAGTCCTGCTGCATCAATGCCAAGAGCAATTTCAAGCCTATCAGCACTTCATGTGCTTACAGATTTAAATTGTTGACTTTCCTCTGATGAAAGTGCTAGAAAGTGCTCCAGGAGTTAAAATGCCCTGTCAGCTTAGAAACTCTTGTGTTTGGTGCCCTTTTCTGCCCCTTTACAGTGTCTGAAGTTAGCTTAAGCAGTGTCACTTGCATCAATTAGTTTTACTAGAATGGAAATGGAATAAATTTCATGTTTCCAGGATTCTCAAATAGGGGAGAGCAATGCTGATTGCTCTCCCCCTCCTGCCATTGTCATGAAGCATCAAGGCATAGCTTCCAAACTGCTTTCAGGGTAACTTGCCTTTAGAGACTGCAGAGGGTTTTGAATTTTGGAGTCACAAGTAGGGACATAGGACAGTGTTAAATGTACAAAAATGTGTTGTATAAAACGTATAAAGAAGTGTATACTTCTGAACTTGTTCTGGATCAATGCAGACACACCCTTCTCTTTTCCTCTTTTTCTCCTGTAGTTTTCCACAGACTTACCTTAAAATGAACAAACATTTAGAAATGTCTGTAAACATACCAGTGCAATCGAGGGAAGTAATGTGTTAAAACTGGTGCTTATAACTAACTTACCATTCTCTTACAGGAATGCAGACCAGATGAAAGCATATTGGAAAATATCTAGCATTTCAGAGAAGTCTGAGAATAGAGGCAAGTTAAACTCTTTCGTTTTCTTGTACAGAAAAAATTTACCAATATAAAGGTAATCATTTTAGCCTCTACACCTTCATGCTTCTTTACACAGCTTCTCATTCTGTATCTTGTTTAGCAGTTCAGCTTCTCAGTTCCTTACCTCCTGAGAGATTCCATTAATAGAGAGATGTCAAAATATAAATGTATTAATTAGCTATACAAGGAAAAACAATGAAGTCCTCTGAAAGCAGTTAGCAGCTCTAAAATGGAGTTTAGCATATTATTTGGAATTGAGCAGTTTTCAAAGGAAAATAAGTTTAATATCTGTGTCTTTTCACACATGGATAACTTAAATAAATTAGAAGGTAAGTGGAAGAACTGGAGGAAAGTTAAAAAAAAATCATCCAGAAATCCTGTGCTGAGATAAGCAATTCTTAACCAACGTTTTGAGTCTTAGTTTTGACCCTAAGGACTCCAGGAAAAAAGTGAATCTATGCACATCTTCCCAGAGTAGTAATTTATACAGTGTTGTGTAAGGTACTGACAATTGTCTGCCCAGCTGCCTTTCTCTGAGCTCCAGCTGATGTCACAGCCTTTGCAGTCTCTGCAGGTGCAGTATTTTTCAGAAGTGGTACAGGAGCCAAAGGGAAGCATCTCATCCTCGAAGCCCCTGTGGAGAAATGAACTCTAGTGTAAAGGAGAGGCCTTTAGTCCTGTTAAGAATTAGTGAAGAGCATTGTGAAAGCACAGATGTGCTTGTAAATGTGACTGATTTTGTATGGAAATCACAAGCCTGAAAAGGAAAGATGATTTCTGTTCATGCAAATGCTGCAAGGTTGTATCATTCAAACAAAATCAGAGAGAGTTTTATTGGATAGAGGTGGTTTCTGTAGTCTAGTGTTCCTCTAGTGTTCCTTGTCCTTCACTGACCTCAAAGTTCTTTGCTGTTTTTCTTCTATTAGGGCTATAGAGGGCTATTTTCTTCTAATAGCCCTCTTTTATTATCCTCTTTTCCAAACTGTGCAGCTTCTTTTAAAAGAAAACAAATCATACTGAAACACAAATGTAGCAACTATACACCTGCAGAGCAGAATAGAATTGGCTGCTGGTGATATGGTTTGCATCTTGTGTGTTGACATCAGACTTACACATATCCCACTGCTTCAGTTATATTCCTTCTCCTCCCACCATCTTTCTTCCTCTTTTCTTTGCATATGTACACATAGCACTCTCAATGTAGTGCTTAAGAGGAAGTAATAGTATGCTGGTTCTACAGTTACAGAAACAAAGGGACAAGTTGCACAAACTCTGTCAATATTACGACAAATGTCTTGAAGTCTTGGTGGATAGTGGTAAAATGTTTTGGTGTTTTTTATGGTCCAACACATTATGTAATCTGTCATTATGTAATTTTTGTCTAAGTGATAAAACAACAAACTTTGAAAGCACTTGAATATATGAGTTTCAATACTTACAGTGGAAAGAACTTCCAGTTTACTCAAAATGTGGGACTTATTGAAGAAAAAAAATTGGTCTTAAGATAAATTTATCAAGAACAAACCACTGCATAAAACAATTTTTGTTTAGTTCCTGCTTTTACCTCAGTAACATTTCAGTTACTAGCTTTCTTTGTCATTTAGCAGTTCATATTGACTAAGAATAGTAAGTTGTTTTACAGAAGTAAACATACTAGACATTCACTATTCTGTTATTAATTATTTAAATCTCATTTTTCCAGCATACTTTTGCAAGAACAAGAAAAGACTTGTTTAAAAACTGTAAACTAGCTACAATGTGGGGTTTCTAAAATGCCTTTCATTGACTACAGTGATGTGCTTAAAGTAATTTTGAACTATGACTGCTTTGTAAGAGTATCCAAGTGATGACACTTCACCAGTGTCCCTGAAAAATTCAACAGAAATTTGTGAGGAAAAGTATTTAATCAGACCTTTTCTTTATTAGAAAAGTAATATTTTTTTCCCTCTGGGTACATTACTATGTAGCTACCTTTCTTTCAATGGGTTTGTTCATGTACTTTGATCCAGACAACTTTTAATATTCTGATGTACTTTGAAATCTGCTAGTAAAAAGCAGATACTGTGTTCCTACCTATATATCAGCTACTTTCTGCCATGAGATAGGTGGTATTACGTGCGTAGAGACCAGCAAACATAAATGATGATTATAGGGACCAGTCAGATATTTTAAGGAATAAGCAATTATTACTAGGCTGTTTGATACACACTTTCTGTGTATGTGTTCCTTTTTAAATCATTTGCCAATGTGAATGATTTAAATGTGTATTGTTTCTCTTTAAATCATTCATTAGCCATTGTCTTAAACAGAGTATTGGAAAAAACCAGACTTGCACTCTCATCTCCTTTGAAAACTTGTGTAGGACTGCCACTAGGAATAGAACTCAAACATCATCATGTTGGTTACACTTCTTATTACTAAAAATTTTGGGAGATCTTTTTGTTCTTGTAAAACTACCAGCTTTTCAGTTCTGTTGTTTCTGCAGGTTCTGGATCCCTCAGGGCAAAATTTGAACTTTCAGGAGGACCCAGTAAACCAGCAACACTTGCAGTGCAATTCATCAGTGAAGGAAGCACCCTTTCAGGAGTAGATGTGGAGCTTGTAGGCACTGGCTATCGGCTGTCCCTTCTGAAGAAAAGATTTGCCACTGGTAAGACACTGACATGCATATATATTCAAATTAATATTATGCATTCTCTAGTGTTAAATTCTAAAATATGAAACTGTTAAATGAGTGATGTGTAGTTACTTTGCATTAAAACGTCTCTGATAAGTGTTTCATTGTTTTTTTGTTTTGCCATGGTTACTCAAACTGCTCCAAGGGAAGTACTGACAAAATATCGTGTATCTACTGACTTCAAAAACCTACCTTTTTTTTTCAGGTCGGTATATGGCAGACTGTTGATGTACCTGTGAAAGTCATTGGATCAAAGGAGTGCAAGAAACCCACTCTGCCCTCCCTACTTTTCTAACACTATTTTAGTATGCATTAATTTTTCCAAAATGTTGACCTACTTTCAGGCTAAACTACAGAAAGTAAATGCACTTTTGAAAGTCATTTTGAAAACTTTTTATTATTTTACAATAGCACTGAAGTTAACTTCAACACTGTCTGTAAATGATCAACTGCAATATTTGGGAAAAATTGTTGGAAATTTAGTAAATTTATATAGATGAAGTCAAAATAGTAATCCACAGCTGTAATGAACATATGAAATTGTATGTTGTACTGTAAGCATTAAACCTAAAATGTAGGACAACAAGTAGGAAATATTTGAGGTTTCCATAAGTAATATTAATTTTTCAGAATTTTTAATTACCATTAAGATAGCAGAGACTAAATCTCATGTAGTTCTTCTATCCACTGATGCCACAAAACCAGCTAAGTTAGAGATGTATAAAAGAAAAATAACTTGATTCCCATGTATCATATATTATTAACATGTAAGTTGTTTTCTATAGGATTTTTTTCCCTAAGTGCAATGTGTTACAAAATTGCAAAACACAGCAGAGACTTCTGCAGTTAGTAAATTTTTTGGGCGTTGTGATTGCGATGCTGTAGATTTAATTTATTTTTATATGAATTGCATAACATTTGTGCCTTTCAAAAGAGCCTGTGCCTATCCAATTTGATATTCACGTGCCTCACTTCTTTTTTCAATGTTTGGCTCTTTATGAAGAAAGCATGTTATTTGTATTATACACACAACTTTATAACAATTCCTTTCACAGGGATTTATTTAGAAGGCTGATTTGCAAAAAATGGAGTTTGTTTTGAAAGGGGTATAAAATATTGAATTACTTCCTTATGGGGTAATTGCAATAAAATATGACTGTAGTAAAGGGAGATGCATCATGCAGGACTCAGAAACTTTCATGAAGTAACTTTATTGTCACCAAAGATGAGAATCCTGGAAAATTACTGAAGATAGTAAAAGCAAACTTCTGAAAGCAAACAGCATTACCTTTAACTTTGACTGCAAGTCTTCAAACTTTGAGTGATTTTGGGGATGTATGAAGTGAATGTACTTCAAGTACTTTAGGAGGCAGGATGACAAATACTGCCTTGTATATTCCTTTTTTTCTGTAGCTACCAAGTTTAGTATTTCTGTTGTCATCTAATCAGCTTGTCACAGCCTAGGCAGCGGGAAGTGACATCATTAACATTTTTTAAAGCAAGTCAGTAATTTAGGAAATCTTATATGTATTTATATTATCAAGGGGGTTTTTTAATGCTGAAATCAAAAGCATTGGGGCAAGATAATTCAATAGCCTGCATATGGGAATTTCAAATGAACATTTAGAATACTAGTATTATTTCAAATTCTCTATTAAAACAGTAAAACATGCTTGAGTTAAGTCATGCAAAGCCAGTAGTGAAATGAACTGCAAAAGCTTTACAAATTATGCCTTTGTAGAGCTACATAAATTCTAATGTATACTAGACACTTTTGCAGATGAGAGTTTCATTGTTAGTGCTAAGAACATTCTGTACTGTAGATTTGATTGGAAGAGTATATTTGGCTTCTAATTTGCTAATCTCATTGATGGTAAATTTATAACTCCTAAAATGGTACAGTCTTTTTACTGGAATTTAAATTGTAATGTGCTTTGTAATGAAATTGATTAATGTGACAGTACTTTATAAATGAAAACCCAAACCTGTAAATGCTATTTCTAATCAAGTATTACTTTAATTTCTAAGTCAAATGAAGTAGTTAATGTTTCAGCACTTTTAAACTAGCCTTCATTCAGGTGTTTTCACATACATTTGCATTGGGTGCAGGTTACAATTTTGAAGCCATACAAGTTTATATCGACTTTTTGTAAAGAAACTCAAAAACAATGTAAAAAGTACATGTAGCTATCTGATATTGAAAAAAAAGGTATGTAGCAAGCTGGTTCTTGCCTATGTATACAGCAATATCCCTTGTAGCTGCCTCCTAAGGAAATGAATTTGTAAACACAACTCTAAAGGATCTGAATTTTTATGAATTGTTACTACGTCAAACTGTAAATTAGAGCATACAAGTTTATCTTACAAAAATTGTAAATACTTCTGAATTTTCATAAAATGTAAATTTTAAAAACTTTGCACCCATAATAAACATGTAATATATGATTTAAATACTGATTTATATTGCCTGTGCTTTTGCAGTTAGTTCCACACATCTTTTAAGTAATAAGGTAATAGAACAAAATGTGCCTGTATTGAACGTTTTAGAAGTGTTAATTGATTTTTGAGTGGTAAAGGGCATAGATAATTATGAACTATTCTATATATTTAAAAACACCAAGAGAAAGTGTGTGGAGAGATGACTTCTGCAAAGAGTTGCATCTTTACTAAACTGGAATGCCTGAGATGTCTATAATGGCCCATGCCTTTACTAAATTGATGTGCTTAACTAATTAATTAGATTAGGCAAAACTCAAATATGTTTATGAGAAAAATCTCAATTTTGTAGACATGAGCTGCTCTCTGTAAATAGTGCTGTCAAATGCTGCACATGCCCTGTCTTTCTTAATAAGCCTATATTTTGTTGTATGTGCAGGAAAAGAATTAGTGGCAAGATTGAAGTAACTCTTCCTGATTTCTTATGTTCCACCAGTCAAAAAGAACAGACAATTTAAGTACTACTTCAGCAGCCTCTATAGTATAGTCCTAAGTTTTGAGCATTGGAGAAAAAGTTGAAACTGAACAAATGTGTTTGAATCTGTTTGTTTCCTACTAATCCCAAGGCCTGTGGAAGTTTAGTAAGTAACGACTTATTAAATTGACTTTCTCAGCTGGTTGGATATCACTGCAATACAGATACCATTCTTGTTATACTGGAAAGCAACAGTCCAATAGCCTGATTCGAATATTCTGCTGGCAGACAGCAGTGAAGAATGCAAGCACTCAGTGATCAGGCTGAGTGGTCCATCTAACCTAGTAGTCAGTCTTCAGCAGTGGCCAAAGAATAGGCTAGAGCCTTGGAGAGCTCACATGTTGTTTGCGTTCTGCTCCCCCAGGATCCTCAGTTATTTTTTAGGGATGTAAAGGAGTGCTGCTCAATTCTTCTAGTATTCATTGAACTTAAAATGCAACAGATCTGACAGAGACTGCTCTGGCATGTCTGTTAACATTTGACTTGTGCCCGTGTACTACTCACAGCTACTGCAAACTGGATCTATACTGTTCGAGCAGGTTTGTGATTATCTAAGTACATGATCAGGTAGTTTTTCAGGGAAACCTGACTACCTCTACCACTGCCAAGTAACATTTATGTAGGGTATGTGGAGGAGGTAAGGTATTTGATTATGAACTGGAATAGCATGCAGTGAGTTTGGTATCTAACTAGAAAGGAAGGTCTGGCATCATGCCAAAAAGGTTGGCGTTTCAAGTCTTGTGTATTTTTGAAGCTTAAGATAGGCATCTTACAATCTGTGTGCCTTTTGTTTTCTTGGAATTGCTAGATAATTGCTTTCCACTTCAGTTGTTATGAAAGGTCAATTTTACTGTAGAGCATGCAAGAAAAAAGGAATTCCTCCAAGGAAGGTTAGCATAAGTTAAAAACCAGTCAAGGTACTAAAGCAGAGATAACATATTTACTGCATGGTGCCATTGATTGGACTGGTTACCAGGTGTCTCAATTGAAAACTTAATGTTTATCTTCAACTCTGCAAATTATTACATCACTAAGTATTCCTCCTCAGCTCAGTTTGACCTCCATGCTTACTAATCTATTGATTTTTGAGTTCTCCCTTAATTCATTTAATAACCAATAGAAAGCATACAGTCTTAAAAGAAGTAATCTTAAAACACAAGAGGCCTCTTCTGGATTACTTATTGAACACTTAATACTTTAATTCTGCATTTTCTATACCTGCTTTCACTGCTCTCAGTATCCATTCTTTCTGTTTTTAAATCTGGGATGGCTATTTCAATCATTGTAACCTAAAATATTATTTTTGTCTGACATTGTCCCACCTATATTTATTTTAAAGAATCATGTTCTGTAGCTTTGTTCTTGTGATCGTTAAAACTGAGCAGTTTTTTATAAAAATTAAATAATCGTAAGCCATAAAACTTGCCAATTTCACAATTGATTATGATTCAGCTTTTCCTCTTAGCATCTCCCAAACTGCCTTCTTGAAGTTCTCATTTCCTAAGTCATGTTTTCTGCTCCAGAAAGTTAGCAGTGGTAATGTGTTCAGTGATGACTCAATTCTTTCTCCATGCTGGTTAAGGAAGCAGCTCATTTTTACAGTTGCTGATTCTCCCCTCCAGATGTCCCCTTCTGCTTTGTTATTAGATAAGCTACTTATATAATATCCACAGCCTTCTCATCTGCTTCCCAGTACTGTCAGTGGTAGGTTATATGCATAGTCATCACTAATACAAAATATTAAGGGTATCCCAATCTTAGTAGTGATTACACTGCATCCAGGCAAGATGCACCAGTGCAACGTGGGAAGAAAAAAAACAAAACACAACAAACCAGACTCAAAACCTGTTATTTACCTTCCACCTGTGTTGAACTCCTTTTCTCTAGTACCTTAAAGGACCATAGATTTTGACAAAGAACAGACATAATTTTCAGCCCCTAAGCACCTGATGTCATTCTTCAGTGCACGTTTCTCCTCCACAGGTCAGAATCCCTTGGCACACGTGCTTGAGTCCCTTCTTGCTTCTAAGCCGTGCCTAGATTGACAACACACAGTAAGTGCTTGAGTGCCTACATGACCACAGGACTGTCACACTCTGTGGTCTGCATCTCTGCAGGTGATATTCCTCTGCAGCCTCACCAGTCTATTCCCAAGGGCCAAATGCTGATGCACCTTTTCCCATGCTGAAATCACATCTCCGTGCTCTGAGTCACTTGATAAGAAGCTGTAGTCTGGATGTCTGCTTATAGTGAGATTACAGAATAAATTTAGTTTTATTTAAGGACTAAAATGCAGAAGATTTCTCAGTTTAAGTGTTGCATGTTGTGTATTTAGGACAAGAAACTTGGCCTCAGATGAACACACTGTGGCATAATTTCTCTCAATATTATAGAGTGAACACTACACTCACAGGAGAGAAGAAGGAAATTACAGGGGAAAACAAGTGTGGGCTCCAGTGTTACCTTCAGAATACTGGGGAGAATATATATTTGCCACATATTTGCTTTCCCTTAGAGAAGCTGAAAATAAATTAAATTAGAATGATGGGCCATTAAAGCTAGTCAGAGTTTTGCAAGATGTTTGGGAAGGCCTCAACCTTCTCAAATCAAAAGTGCTATCTTTAACACTGTGGGAGAGCATGGAGGATTCCTTCCCTTGTAAGAAGTGCTGCTCTGTCCACCTAGCTATGAGCTAGAATTTGTCATTACTGCACTCAGTGGCTGAGTGGGGGGAGCACTGTTCACCTAAATATCTGCCTTTGCTTACAGGCAACAATAAGTTTCCCAGAGAGAGAAAAATGCAGAATCCCTATCCCCATTTTCCTGAACAACCTTTCCAGATTGCTCAAGCTGGCAGTGTTTGCCAGCTGATCCCCAAGAGGTGCCACAAAAACATGAATTGAAATTCAGAGGGTTTTGGCAAAACGCATCTTCTAGTCTTTCCTCTAAGTTATGATCCATCTTAAAACAGTCTTACAGTAACCTGGATTTGGTCAAAAAGAGTAAAACCACAACCTGTGTTTCGGGAAGCAGTCCAGTCGCCTGCTTTACATGCTACAGATGGTTAGGAAAAGCCAACTGTTGTCACAGATTAAAAAGAAGCTTTCAAAATATGTTACATTGTTCTTAAGGTGGTGACTGTTACCTCATCAGTTTATAAGCAAAATTGTGTGGCGTTTTACCCTTAAGGAGTCCTTCGCAGCTAGGCTCAGCTACGCTTCCTACTTAAGTCTTCAGTAAAGCTGGCTGTCTCAACACACAGCAAGAACAGTAGTATCCAGAAGATGTATTCACTATTTCAACTACTGAATACAGTCTACAAGCTGTTATTTTAGTGTCTGGAGCAAATATTAAGATCTTTCTCTTGTGATGAGCAGCACCAGTAGCCTATACAGAAGCTGCAGAGTATTCACTGCACAGTCACAGTAGTCACAATGCAGTCTGAACACAACAAATTTCTGCATCAACCCTGTAAAAGTTAAGTGCTAACTTTTGAAATCTCCTGCATTCAAACTCCTGTGCTCTTTATTGTCAGTTTGTTGAGGGGTGGTTTTTGTGTGTGTGTGTTTTTTTGTTGTTTTGTTTTGGTTTGGGTTTTTTGGGTTTTTTTTTGTGTTTTTGTTTGTTTGTTTTTGTTTGGTTTTTTTTTGTTTTGTTTGTTTGTTTGTTTTTCTAGAATTAAGAAAACAGTAGAATATTTTTAAGACCTTGGTTAGTGTTCATAGTGAACAGTCCAAAGACTGGTTACCAACTGTGTTAAAATTCTTAGGTCTCTTTTGGACACTTCCCTTTAGTTAAAGGATCCTCTGTTCTCTTTGACCTTTAAAAGCATTCCATACTTTATCCACCATTAAAGTTTAGTAAAGCCACCTTCACCTCTCTTACTGCAAGGTAGGTTTTTTTAGTTGTCATTGCTGCCATTGGCTGTATATAAAGACACAAATGAATTGTACATTTGCAATAGAAACACAACCAGATCTAACCAGACATTCACAAATAATGATTCAAATAAAGTATATATAAATGAAACACTCTCTGATGCAGTTGCCATTGAAAGAATCATAAATTATACCTCATCTTAAGATGCCTGGATGGACTGCATAACCAAACCTTAGGGTCATTACTTGATTTTATTTGTTGTTAATAATCAGGTTCAAATAGTGCAGCCTGGTGGTACTACAAAACATCAACTTTTAGATTTTTGGAGTTGCTCATAAAGCAATAATGCCATGACTGAGATGCCTATAGTAATTAAACACAACCAAACTGGCTTAGGCAATGGCTTCATGATGAACCAGTTTGCTCAGTAGTTCAATATTGTGAAAAGGCATGGGCTATGTTCTCCATCTTCACTCACCACACCTTTTACCAGCTCTGCCATGCAGCATATCTGCTTGGAATTCATCTTACCCACCAGACATACATCAAACCCAGAAAAAAATTAAGTAAATACCTGTGCTAAGTTAAGCCAACTGAACCATCTTGCTGCAGGGTCTGGCAACCACCACGCATAGGAATTCTCAAACTAAGGGCAGAGAAGGGATAGGGAATGAGATCTCAGTTTTTAGGCAGCAACACATCACCAGCCCAGGCCTTCTGTTCAGATCAGAGAGGGTAGCTAAAAACAGCTGGCTCAAATGACATAATGGATGACTTATCTTAATAGTGGCGATAAACCCTGAAGTTATAAACTATAAGACATTGATAAGAAAAGCAAATTAATCAGGAGGTAGGAAAGTACATGTAGATAGTTTAACTGAGGGTGATAAACAAGAGTTTGTTCCAAAAAACAACAAAAATATTTAACTTCCACTGTGTAATGGGATCCATACTAGCTAGAAATGCCAAAACCAATAAAAACATGAAAGAAGGAGAATGAAAAGTATTTGATAAGTATTCTGCCACATTTCTTAAAGGATATCTAGATCATGTAGTCACATGGTGAAAATACTTTTCAATCCAACAGTATCTAAAATGAGATATTAACACATCATCTACTAAAGCTAAATATTTTTAAATCAGCATATCAGATAAACAACATCCAAGAATTTAGTAAGTTCAATAAGCCATACTATGCATCATTACTTTTTATTTCAGTGATACTCAGATGCTGGAAAGTATTAGAAGATTAAAAGAATGATAACACTGTGACACATACAAAAAAAAAAAAAAAGTCAGTCCAAATAACTATGATATAGAAACTAGTGAGGAAATTAAAAAAAAAACAAAAACAAAACAAAACAAAAAAACACTTAAGATAATTAGTATCAATCATGACTGTACTGAATAGAGGCCTTAAACTAATTTAGGATTAGGTTGAAAATCTGGATCATAAGAATAACAGGGTCAAAGGAAAAAAAAAGATTTATGTAAGATGCCTGATTAAGAAGTATGCAATATTTGGTTTATAACTAGAGCAAAGCAAGAACATATTAGAATAAAAAATTAGTCTTAAGATGCGACTGAAGAGGGAATCAACTTTAAACACCTTTCTGGTGGACTCCTGCAGACTCCATAATATTTAATATTTTTCCAATTACTAAACCAGAAGTTTTGCAGACAACAAAAGGTTGGAGGAGAAAAAAAAATTATGTAGACCTCAAGTGCAAACAGTTTTTAACCATTTAACTATCATCCAAAATGACAGGAAGATACTTTACGATCAGATAAATAAGGACAAAATAGTATCATTTTCGGATAATTAAGGATTTTCATAACTTCTTTAAAGCCATCCAGGGCTAGAACTTCTGACAGAAGATCTGACTCTAGAGGAAACTCTGTACATCATCTAGCCTTTTCGCCTGCTCAAAACATGGACAAAGGCCTGAAGTTTTACCAAACTTCCTTCAATCTCCACCCTTATTTTCCTACATCCATCTCAGATTCTGTGAGGCCCTTAAAGACAATTAAGCTGTATAGTATGATTCAGGCCCACATTACAGACCAAGTCAAATGTTCTTATGCCTTAAATAAGAGCTCTATCCACAAAACTGATCTAAATTCTATACTTTTTGATATAGTCAGCTGCTCTGCAGAGAATATGCAAACCTTGGTGGAGTGGTCTCCTAAGCACTTTCTTCCTATGTTTCTGAAATCTTTACCCAGATAATCCAAGGGGTAGCAGTGACTCTCTGTTTGGAGTATGGCATAAAAAGGGAAATAGACCATATGTCAGAAAAAAAGATTTAATAAATATTCAAAAATTATTCTTCATGGCACGCAGACCAACATTCTCCCTTTCTCTCTATGTCAAGGCTTTCAGAAATTACCTCTGGTGACAGTCTTCCTGAATAAATAAGAGAAATCTGAATCTGAGAGAGTTCAACAACCTGTGGGGCCACACAGATGTTTAAATATTTTTTCACTGCATAAAAGAAGTAGCTTAGATGTGTGGCAGTAGCATCCCCATAGGTACTGTTAGTTAAAGAAAGGCTTTCAGCTCCGGTGCCTGGATACAGACATGCACTTGCAATACTCAGAAAAAACAGTAACCTGCCTTACTTCTGTGCTGATGAATTCCACAGTATGGGAGAAAAAAACCTGAGACTGCATTGAAATGAATTATCATCATCTGTAACAACAAAATAAGTAGATAAAAGAAGCAAAACAACACAAAAAAAATTGCTTCGGAAAGGTTCCCCTACAAAGAAAAGACAAAAACACAAATAAACAAACAAAATAAAAAAAAAATGCCTTACGCCACATTTATAATCATACATGAAAGTACTTGTCACAATTAAGCTAATCTTTGGGGTTTTTTGTTTGTTTGTTGTTTGGGGTATTTTTAACAAATGCACTAACGTGTAAAATGCAGAGGTAGAGATGTCAATCTTAATATTATTCCATTTATCTTCCTTTAAAATCAATATGGAGGGTACTCAAAAAAAGCCATGGGACTTGCAAAATGAGTGAAATATGATATGGGTCTGCTTTATACTATGAAAGCCTAAGCAGTGGCTTTATCACAGCTATTATGAACTTAGCTAGAAAAATAGTATTCCATGACTGTCAACAGCACTATAAAGGAAAAGTTGCCAGAAGCTTCCTCTCTGTCCAGCAGTTCCAATGCCAGCCAGCTCGAAGACAGACCTGTTGCTGGCCAAGGCCAAGCCAGTCAGAGAAGGTAATAACACCTCTGTGATACCATAGTTAAGAAGGAAAAACAGTTTATTCAGTAAACACAGCTGTGCTCAGAGAAGACAGAGGTGAGAATATGTGAGAGGAACATCTTTGCAGACACCGAGGTCAGTGAAGGGCGAGGAGGTGCTCCAGGTGCCAGAGCTGAGTTTCCCCTACAGTCTGTGATGAAGACCATGGTGAGGCAGCTGTCCCTCTGCAGCCCATGGAGGTCCATGGGAGTGCAGAGATCCACCTGTAGTCTGTGGAGGAGACACATGCTGGAGCAGGTGGATGCCCAAAAGACGGCTGCAACACTGTGAGAAGCCCATGTTGGACAAGGCTCCTGGCAGGGACCTCCAGCCCTGTGATCCTAGTAGGACTTGTGACTTTGTGAATGACCTACACTGGAGCAGGCTCTTCTTGAAGGGCTGTACCCCATAGAAAGGGAACCACGCTGAAGCAGTTCATGAAGAACTGTATCCTGTAGGAAAGACTCACACTGGAGAAGTTTGTTGAAAACTGTCTGTAGGAGGCAACCCACACTGGAAAAAGTGAAGGATTCCACTTCCTGAGCAGTGGCAGAAACAACCTGTGATGAACTGACCATAACCCACATTCCCCAGACCCCTGCACCGCCTGTGGGGGAAGAGGTACAAGTAGGGAGGCATAGGGGAAAATTGTTTTTAAGATTTGTTTTGCTCCTCATTATCCTGCTCTGATTTTGAGTGGTAATATAATCTGTTAATTTCCCCAAGTTTATTTTGCCTGTGACAGTAATTGGTGAGTGATCTCTCCCTGTCCTTATCTCACCCCTCAAGACTCTTGTTATATTATCTCCCTCCTGTTCAGCTGAGAAGGGGAGTGATAGAATGGCTTTTGTGGGCACCTGCCACCCTGCCAGGATCAAACCACCACAGGAGTGGACAAAATATTTATCAGGCACACAGCCTCGTAAGGTTCTGCTCTAGAAGTTTAATTCAATACATATCAATCCTAAATGGTCAAACTCTGATATCACACACTGATGGTAGAGGGTGACCATGTCTCATATATAAATATTGATACTTTCACTAAGATGGATATAAACCAGCACATTTTGACTACTAAACTCAAGCATTTTCAGTAGTGAAAAATCTCATTGCATACTTCCAAATGAATCCTCACCTTCCAGCTGGGACCTGTCCTCAGTCTGAGCAGTCAAGGTTTCTCTTTTACTTAAACTCTGTTGTAATTTTTGCAAGACTGAACCCATCGTATACTTCTCTGTAAACTGGAATTGGATGAGAGGACAAAAACATCTGGATACAGACTTCTGGCAAACCGAAATACAAAACCCCCAGGTCACAGAAATTCTGACCTTGTAGCCTAGAAAGGAACACTAAATCCCCAAAGACACAGAATCACAGAATTGTTTAGATTGGAAAAGACTTTTAAAATCATTGTGTCCAACCATTAACCCAGCACTGTCAAGTCCTCCATTCAACCATTTCCCAAGTGCCACCTCTACATGTCTTTAACTTACCTCCAGAGACAGCACTTCTACACCTTCCCTGAGCAGCCTGCTCCACTGTTGGGCAACCCTTTTGGTGAATAAATTTTTCTTCAAAATTATTCTAAATCCTCCTTGGAACAACTCAAAGCTTTTTCCTCTTGTCCTATTGCTGGCCACTTGGCAAAAGAGACCAATCTCTACTTCACTACCTTTCAGGTAGTTGTAGAGACTGATGAGGTCTTCTCTCAGCCTCCTTCTCTCCAGGCTAAACAACCCCAGCTCCCTCAGCTGCTCCTCATAGGACTTGTGATCCAGACCCTCCACCAGCTTTGTTGGCCTTCTTTGGACATACTCCAGCACCTCAAGGTCTTTCTTGTCATGAGAGGTTGTAGGAAGAAGACCTTTCTCCTGAACTGGGTCCTTTCTCCTGAACTTACTCATTTGCATTTAAAAGTTAATTGAACTCTGTCAATGACACACCATCAGTGTACATGTTTTTCCTAGTAAAGTGTATATCCAACCAGGATATCCAACAATCCAAAGGCCTTGTGGTCCTTTTAAAGAAGGGCTCTGATGATGAAATATGAAACAGAAAATTATGTCTTTTAAGATTTCAAAATTGCACAGCTAAGGTGGGGAAAGATTTCCTCAAACCCAGACTGTATTTCTGTGTGCACTGGATGAGAAGTGCTGGAATAGAAGAGCTTTGCTTCCATCTTTGCTTCCTTACTCAGCACAACTAAGCTGCGTTCTGCAGGATTAAATCCTTATTGTGAGGAGTGGCACAGCCTTCAACCAGGGAAGGGTTTTCTGCTGAGACCCTTATTCTGAAGGTGTAGCACATAAGAGCACTCACAGGAGTTACCCTCGTTTCCTCATCCCAGTGCCATCACATTGCAATGCAACAGGTTGTGCACTACCAGTGCCACCAGCTGAAATAGCTGTCATGCCTTTCTCTTAAAAGTCAAATGCAAGCAGGATAAGCAAATGCAATAAATTAAGATGCAGATCTGAGATACGGATCTCTGTCTCCTGGCCAAAACAAAGCTATTTGATTTTTATGAGGGTTAATGCATAACCCCTTTGAATTTCATTAATTTTGAATCACTTCTCTCTCACTTCCTTTCAGTACTTAAAGGGGGCTTATAAGATGGGTATAGACCTTTTAGTGGGGTGTATTGCAGTAGGACAAATGTTTTAAACTGAATTGACAGTTGGTTCAGAGCAGATATAAGGAAGAGATTTTTTATGATGATGGTGGTAGAGCACTGGAATGGGTTGCCCAAACCAGTGGTAGGTGCCCTATGCCTAGAAACCTTCATGGTCAGATGGGACAGGGCTCTGAGCAACGTGATCTAGTTGACGATGTCCCTGCTTGTTGCAGGGAGTTTGGACTAAATGGCCTTTAAAAGTCCCTTCCAACCCAAACTATTCTGATTCTGTGATTCTACAATTTACTAACAGAAATATTGAATGACACTGTTGCATTAATACACTTTTTAGAGGGCTGGAGCAGGGAAGGTGGAAGAGATTTTGGAAGAGGAAGTAATGACCATTAGCCAAGTCATGAACACTCCTGGCATGCCCAGGCTCTGAAGAGAGCAGTCAGCTTGGTCTTCTTACTGGGACTTTCTCAGTTCCTGCTGGAGGAGGGATCTTCACAGGTCATGAGGGTACACTGCATGAGTGCCGTGCCACAGCCCCAGCTGGCTCCTGTTTTATGAGGAGGGCTCCAGCACCTCACTGACCCTCCCTTATGGTAGAGCCAACATGATGCTCATCAGAATAGCCTCAACTGTTTTCCAGTCAATAAATCATCAACCACTGTATTTTCTGTGCTCATCATCCTGACTGGTATTCTTCTTGTCAGTGTCTTCATGAGTGTTTACTGTCTGTGACCCCAGAAATCAGTTCAAAAGCAATGACTTTCTGCTTATTCTGGGTTCCCTGTCATACTCCAGCTGCCTTTAATGCTCAGCAAGTTCCTACTCCATTTTTCCATAGGTCTAGGATTGCTTTCCATGCAGGTCAAAAATACTTATTTTTCTTCACTACTACTAACACCCAAAATCTACTATCATACAATGATGTTCAGACTTAACACAAACGGCTCTCTCAGTATTTTCCTGTATCACAAAAACCAATGTGGCTCCATTTTTGTCAAATATTACCACTTATGCTGTGGAATTTTAATATGTATTACTTGTAGTTAAACAGTTATTGTGTTAAAAGTTTTAAAAAATATACTTAAAAATAATTCTTATCTTAAATCACAGGATATGGCTCACAATTATGGTTTTATGGCTGCAATCCCATGACAAGTATCAACAGGCAATTAATCCACTGAAAAATCATACCAGACTGAGTGACAATCTCAAGAACTGAAAAATTATGTTTCTGAAATCCCTTCTTTCATCCTGGGGGTCAAATCCCTAAGCCCAACACTACAAGAAACCCAAGTGGTGGATGGAGGGGAAAAGCTGACAACAGGCTTTGGAGGGAGAAATAGTTTTCAGGTACATTCTAGGAAAAAAACTTGTTAACTTTTGTTAAGACTGGCCATTTATTTGTTTTGATTTTGTTTTGTTGTTTTTAAATTGAAATTCTTGAAGTATTAGTTTTGATACAAGAAGGATTTACATAAAATGAAAAAACTGTTTCTATAACAGGAAAAGAGTCAGAGCATACATCACAACAGAGATAGTTTAATAGTATCAGACAACTGAAGAAAGCTTGGCCTGACAAAGTACTTCATACAGAAATGTTTTTATTAATTATTTAAGCTGTATGGTGGAAAAACAACAGAATCAGAATGATGTATTAGAAAACTGACATATAAACATAAGTAAATCTCCTTGTGTCACTGTTGTCAGACATAAAATAGTCTGATTCTGCATTTTGATGCTTTTTCACTCTTTGCAACAATTAATCTTCACATTGTTTGCAACAGCCGTGCTGTTCTTCTTTCATTCTCTTCAGGCTTTTTAAAAATGCCTTGTTTTTCTTCACTGAAATATTTTCCTCACCACATGTTACACCCCAGTCACGAAGCCACAGGCTTTAGTGGGTGCCCATTTTAATTTTGGCTTCAAGAGATTTTGCTCACACAAACCCTTGTAAAGCCTTTGGTTCTCTGGTACCTTGAGTTCACATCCAGAGAATAACGACATATTTTTCTCTAAGAGATTTTTTTTTAATTTGGTGAGAAAATCAGTATTTTGACAAAAAAGCTTTTACAAAGATAACATGCAAATTCACAAAAGCATTACAACAGATTACTAGGACTTACAAGCATTGCTATAGCCAAAACCCCTGGTGGGGCTTTTGACCCACTGGCCATTCTGGGGTCCCAGACCAGGGTGAGGGGCTGTGTTCTCACTGACCCTGCCAATCCAAGCTGGGTCAGGGGCTCCAGGAGCTGTGGGGTGTTATGGTTTTCCTGGGCTGTTTGTGACAGGCAGCTGCTCCAGGGCTTTCCCATGGGAGCTCCAGGGGCTGTCATGAGGAACACGATGCCACCCTACCTCTGTGAGGTTCGACCCACCCCTGCCTCCTCCACAGCCCCCCAAGCCCCCCCCACTCACATACCCACCCACACACCCACTAGGTGGTTCCAACCGTGCAATTACTGGTCTGCTCTATAACACCACAGAACACAGGAATTGTTACTTTCCACTGTCTCCTTGCCATAAGATCATTCACAGCAGTATCTCAAGTGTTTCACAACTAAAGCCGCCTTCCAGTCAGTGGTAGCTGAGTCAGACATAAAACAGTTGAGACAGCAAAGGGAACTCTGGAAAGCTTGAAGCCTTCTACTCCATTACAAGCTCCTTCCTACACCCAAGGTGTATTTTCATATGCTCTTAGATTATCAGTTCAATTCCAGGTTTTCCCTAGCTCTATAGCCAAATCTAGATTGCCTCCAAAAACTTACACATACTATTCCCCCTCCTCCCCCTCCCCCAGTATTATTGCCTAGCCAAACCATCTTGCTGCCAAGCAAGACTTTAATTCACTCTCTTCCTCCTGCCATCTGCTTTCTGGGCATCACTCTATCCCTGTTCTGGCTCATCTTGTTTTGACTCACATAAACCCACACTGTTTTCCCAATACCTCACTGGCTACTAGGTTGCCACCAGCCAGCTGGGCAAGATTTAGTCCCCTATGTCATTCAGCCAGTGTCCTACAAATGCTACACTACTTACAAGTGGCACATCCTAATTTTCCTTCCCTGGCTCCTTGTCCTCTCACACAGCTGCTTCTTACATGTCACAGCTCTCGTCTCGGCTTCCAAAGCCAGCTTCTTACTCCACATCTAGCAAGAAAGCATCTTCTTCCACTTCCAGTGGCTACACTGAAAGAAATCTGTCACACCTAGGCTCGGCCTGCCTTTAATCCTCAGCAAGTTCCCAAGTGTGTCGAAGTAAGGCAAATATTGGTAAGGCTAAAATGACTACAAAACGAAGGGCTCCCAAAACGTGAGACGTGGCACTACCTCCCCGAGAGGGCTGCTCACCTTCCTCACCACAAAGCCACTGGTATTTCAGGGGCACACTAGACCTTGGCCACGTACACAAGACTCCAGCGCTGCCTGCCACAGCTCTGCCCTGCCCTGGGACCTGCACCCGTGCTCGGGCCCTGGATCAGTCGCCCTGGAGATGCCACAGCCGGGCGGGCGATGCACACCCCGGCCCCGGCTCACAGCCCTGCGGGGCATCTCCGCATCCCTCCAGCCCGGCCCGGCCCGCCGCCGGGCGGGGCGCTGGGCACTGGGGAGGCGCTGCCGCCGCGCCCCTGCCCCTGTCCTTGCTCCTGCCCCTGTCCCTGTCCCTGCCTCTGTCTCTGTCTCTGTCTCTGTCCCTGCTCCTGCCCCTGTCCCTGCTCCTGCCCCTGTCCCTGTCCCTGTCCCTGCCTCTGTCTCTGCCCCTGCCCCTGTCCCTGCCTCTGTCTCTGTCTCTGTCCCTGCCCCTGTCTCTGCCCCTGCCCCTGCCCCTGTCTCTGTCCCTGCCCATGTCCCTGCCCTTGTCCCTGCCCCGCCGGGGCGGTTCGGCTCGGCCCGGCCCTGCCCTGCCCTGTCTGGCCCTGCCCTGCTTTGCGCTGTCGGGCTCAGGTGCTTCAATAGCAGCGCCGGCTGCGCTGCCGCGTCCTCCGCACCGCGGGCAGGTAAGCGGGGGGCGGGCGCCGGGGCCCCTTCCCTGGACCGCCTGTCCCCGGGCCGCCTGTCCCCGGTCCGCCTGTCCCCCGGCCAGCCTGTCCCCGGGCCGCCTGTCCCCCGGGCCGCCTGTCCCCGGCCAGCCTGTCCCCGGCCAGCCTGTCCCCGGTCCGCCTGTCCCCCGGTCCGCCTGTCCCCGGTCCGCCTGTCCCCGGTCCGCCTGTCCCCCGGTCCGCCTGTCCCCGCAGCGCCCGGCCGGCCCTGCGGCGGTGCGGGGCTGGCGGGCGCGGGGCGGACACAGGCGGGTCCCCGGGGTGTTGGGGCAGCCAGCATCCCCCATCCCCGGGATCACGGCGAGAGGGGCCGGGGGCTCCTTCTCCGGCTGTCCCCTGCGAGGGGCCGCGGCGGGCGGGCGCGGTCGTGCCGCGTCTCCCAGTCGGCGCCATTCCCGTGTTTTCCCTCTCCTCCAGGGTGCGAGCTGGGCTGCTCCCCGGCGTGTGAATTATCCGGGGCGTAAGTGTCCTGTCTGCTCCCCGGAGAGCCCACCGCTCCCGACACTGCTTCCCTAGTGACCTTTACGCCATCTCTGTGAGAGATGGAGTGTCTCTGAAGGGACCGCTACAGCTTCTCTGCTGACATACAGTACTCTCGTGGCTGATGGTGGCATACGACTGAGAGGACACAGGTAAAGAGGCTCAGCTGCTGCTCCCTCATGGTGGACAGGCTGCCCTGCCTCGCTCTTCACTCCAGAATGATGCACGGGAGCTTTCGGGGCATGGTCCATCCTGTTGAAGACCATAGTGTGTCTTAGAACACCAAGTGACTTAGAATAGAGCATGCCTGATGGACTGGTACCTGAGGACGGGTGTGCCATGGAATGCTGCCTTTCCTAGACAGAGTAGACCTTAATTGCTTGTCCATTAAATTGTCTTTGGCTTGATGCCCCTGGCCAGCCTCAGGAAGCTGGGACAGAATAGCTTCTGGTAGCTGCTGGAGCCCTACATCACCCTGATGGTCACCACAGGCTGTCCCACGGGTCAAAGATTTGTAAGTCTCTTTGCCTTGTGCATTTTGTTTCTTTGAGGTGCATCAGCCCTATGGGACAGACCTTCCCCAAAACTGATCTGGTTTGTGTTACCTGTTTGAAAAATGTCAACTATGGCTTTAACTGTGTCTGTCTGCCTTCTCCCTAGTCTCCCTGCAGCTACTCCAGAAAATAGGAGATATTTTGCCACAGCTCTTGTGTGCCACTAGTGTGTAAAGTAAAAAGCATCCCATCTACAATCATAGAACCCCTTCAGAGCTCACTTTTAAATCTAAGTGCTGTCCTAGTAGCCTGCATGGCATCCAGTCAATGGGTTACCAAGCTTTGTTTTGCAATGTCCTTGCTGTGTTCAGACAGACTTTCAGGGTCCTCACATCCAACTATGGCATCAGTATACTTCACTGATGAAGTGAGTGAGGAACATTTGTGGATCAGCTTTAATGGTAGCTGCTTTTCTCTTGAAGCTCATAGGGACAGGAGTTGGCAGCTTTGCAGAATGCAGCACTGTCTAGCACAGGTCAGAATCTTTGACAGTGCTGGTTTGTGGTGGGAAAGATCCCTGGGACACATGTGCCTGGAGACTGGCAGGATCCCACTTTATGGAATTTTCTACTGCAGCTGCTTTCCAGCAGTCCTCTAGACACGGAGTCCTGCTCCACCTGGAATGATCATAAATAACAGCACTGCATTACTCTTCCTATACTGTGAGTTGAAACAGTAATTTAGTCAACCCAAGTGGGCAGAATTTCTGTGGCATTCACTTCCTCCTTAGGAATCTGTACACAGTGTCTAAATATTGGAATCTCCCTCCTAAGATATCCAAGTTGTATGTTCTGTGACATAAGAGCATTGTCTGCCACTAATTAGAAACTGCATATATAAGAGATCAAATTGGATGTATTTGGCATCTCAGAACTTGTTTGTGCATGTGTCTTAATACTGCTTGAAAGTAGAAAACTGAAAGCACACCCTGTACATCCCCTTAACTCTTCAAATAAGTGGTTAAAAACACGATGGGGGGGCAAGAGTGTGAGGATGAAGGTTAGTTTAACCAGCTGTACTCACTGATGGATGTCTGCTGAATGTCTAGCTGAGAGTCCAGTCCATGGAGGAGAAGAGTGTGTGTGACTGAAACCATAAAATGGTGTGGATATGGAGGCAGATGTGAACAAAGAAGAAAATTAGAAATAGGGAGTCTTTCAGGTTTTGACATGGAAGTTAAACTGAATAAAGTTGAGAGGATTTTTCCTTAGAGATAGCTTGACCTCTAAGGAATCATGATTTAATTTGAAACCTGGGAAGAAAGGCAAAATAAAGCATCACAAAAAATAATCACACAGTGGCAGTGGCAACTTCCCAATAGCAGTGCAATATTTGGAAATATAGAGTTAAAAATGGAAAAATTTGAAGTTCTTGAAAAGGATGGCTTGAAAATTCTAATGGGATTTCCACTGAGGGGAACAAGTTACTATAGTCAGTTATAAACTACATTTTTTGAAATAGCAACACAGACTAAACCTGATCCTTCTGCATGAAAGTATTTGCACTTTGGCAAGCAAAAAAAGGGGGAATAGGGCCTACTCTGGGAAGCATAGAACAGAGAGTCAGCAGTGCTTTAATTCTTGCAATGCTTTTTGCTTTTAATTCTCTGTTCCCAAATTCATAAGAGAATGAAGTCTGCTTGAGGCTATCAAATTTCATATGAGTAAGAGGAGTGTAAGTTTATAGCTGTGTTTGCAGTGGAAATCTTGGACAATATGAACTCTGAAGGCTCAAGAAGAATTGTAGTAGAAGTGTTTTACAATTCTTGAACTTGTCCACAATGTGAAAGTTGTAATACAAATGTTACACACAAAAATGGCAAGAAATTGTGATGTCACTTCCTGTTCCATATACCTGGCATAAGTCTGACTTACAAAAAGGTAAAGTGCTATATCATTTAAGTTAAGCTTATAACCAGACTTCCTTTACAAGCTATGTTTCCAACTCCCTTTCCCATTCATACTTAACTGCCTCCACATTACTGGATTTTGTTCTAGCAGTTTCTGACCTGTTATTTCCATGTCTGTTTTCAGACTTGATGTAAATATGAAAGGCAAATTCCCCTATGTGAATATACCTGTGAAGGTATCAAACCTAGTGGAAACATTTCAAGCATATAGTCAATATAAGACTCTTTTCCTCATTAACATACTTTTCCTTGAAACACAAGAGTTAAAACTTAATCTTGCATGGGGTTTTCTGTTAAAATTTCATGGTAGTGTGAATGGAAATTAGCCCTCTTGGATTTTGCATCACAAAATCTATGGCTTTCATCTTGAAAGCTGCAGCAGACTGTTCTGAATGTTCCTTCTTTTGTGGCCTGAAAGAATTGAGAAAATTAGCACATGCTTAATTTCTAATGTGTGTTTTAATCTCATAACAAGAAGATTGGTGAAAGAGAAGCAGGTACTGTGTTGGAGTAATGAGAACAAATCTCTAGATTTTTCTTTTTAAGGGCTATACATTTGAATTTACTTTTTTTTTCCCCCTGTCACATTATTTCTTTTGTCCTAATTTACTTGTACTTATGTCCATGTTTTCTTCCCTAGAGGAAACTGCAAAGAGGATTCAGAGTTCTCTCTAATTATAGTGTGTTGTTGTTGTAATGGTTAATGTGCCTCAGCAGAAAAATAAGACAGTTGTGTCTGGACCTGGACTTTGCTGGGATTCTTTCCTCTTCCTCTTCTTGTTTCAGAGACCCTTTAGTAAGCTTTGTGTATTTGTTGATGTCATAAATCTGAGCCACCTCAGATAATTTATGAGAATGAGGAAAATTTCTAGGCAGAAAGGAGTGTGTGCAGTTATCAGAAACAATTTTATTAACTTAGGAAAGACCACTGTAATCAAGGAAGGAGGAATGACCAACCCAATCCATTTTCTCTGCTCAGAAGAGCCTTCACACTGACTCCAGCTCATGAAGTATTGAAAGTGTGCTGAGCTAAAATTCTGCTGTTTGAAATAAATCAGAATTTCTGTAATTTCTGTTTTGTGACATGCTGTCCTATCTTAAGTGCTCGTTATAACATCTTTCCTCCAGTGTGGATCTGACTCTTCTGCAAAGGGAATCATAATTAGCAGTTTTTCAAACCAGTCTTAGAAGTGGGTGACACTGAATTCAAAACACTGAAGAAACACTTAGCAAACATAGTTTACAAATTAACTGATCACAGTAATGGAATGCATCAAGGGGAGGTCCCTAATTTTTGCTATTCAAGATAGCCAGATAGGAGACTGTTACTTCCTGCAGTGGCCTTTTTGCTGTTTCCCTGCCTGTCAAGTCTTGTGCTTACTGTGCCTTTTACCTGCATGACATAGTCTGCCTTCTCCTGTGCTGTTGGTGGGCCTGGTTTGATGTTCAGCAGTAAAACCTGTCTTAACTTCATCATTCATGTGTCTGCTCAGCCAATACTGTATTTGGGTTCTGCTCTTAAAAGTGGCTAAGTAGTGACACAATAGATTGCCTTGCGTTGCAGATAAACAATTATGTATTTGAATGACTAGTGGCTTTTATGGTTGTGTTTTGTTTACATCCCAATGGGTCACTGTAGTTACAGGGAGTGTCACAAATCTTGTTGTGGCTGACACATGTTCAACAGTTTGCTTACAAAAACCAATTTGCTTACCAATACTTTGTTTTTCTTGTGGAATAACTGTTACTGAGGCATATGTAAGGAGGATCCAGACTCATATGACTTTTTTCCTTCCAGTCATGTGAACTAGTTAGCAGGGCAGTGGAAGCTAGTAGAGCAAAGGCTGAAGGTTGACTAATAACATTCAGTAACTAAGCTCGTTCCCTACTTCCACCAGTGACAAATTCCATGAGTTCCTATATATCCTTCCTCATATATCCAAGTCTTAGCTGAAATTGTCTGTCATGGGAGACTGATGGTGAGGGGAAAAGGACAGTGTTAGAACAGTGCAGAACAAAGTGCAGCACACTTAGGTACTTCCTGCACTTTGTATGGAATGGGTTTTTTTCATGGTCTATCCATGAGACTTGTTCTTTTCCATAGTCTGAACTTCCCCTGTGTTCCAGGTTGACTTTTGGTGGATGCTAGCCAAGATCTTCATGATTGCTAGTTACCATGGAGTGGAGTACAGGTGTGTTCATCTGCGCCCTGTAGGCCAGAGTGTCAGAGGAGCACAAACTTCCTTGTCAGTAATGGCAGAATTCTTGCTTTTTTTCCTAGAGCTCACTGAATGGAACTCTCTCCTGACTTTCAGTCAGACTTTCCCTGTCCCAATTTATCCACATCCAGCAGATTTGTTATCCATACTACCATGTTATTGGCTGTTATTAGCTTCAATGCTATTTTCTATTTTCTTCTATTTTACTTCAGAATCTAGGCCTTTGGGGGCTCAGAAGCCTTCTGAGAGTCACCTTTGTTAATTTATTTTCAAACATTGTTGGAGCATAGACAAAGGATTCAGAAGTAGGGGAAGCTGAAAAGAAGTGTAGGAGCACTATGCTTACTAACTCTAACTATGGAATCAGTGAGACTTCAACTACAGGGTATTTAGAATGTTTTAGTTTGGGGGTTTTTGTTGTTTTGTTCAGAACAGAATGAAAAATCTTCTCTATGCTTGCTTTTATAGCTGTATAGGACAGGACGCTGATTTAAGGACAGAAACAGAAACAACTTTATTGCCTGTGGAAGGAGAAGCAAAACGTTCATGCTTTGAAAAGGTATTAGAAGGTTTACTTGGTTAAAATGTCCAATAGTCATTGCTCATTTGCATTAGGATACTGTCTCTCAAAAGCTGCGACTCCCGACTGTTCACTACAGAAATTTCACGTAGCTTTTTGTTTTCAAGGGGAAAGTTAACCTGTCCTTGTTTCAAATGTTTAGCCTTTGAAAATAATGTCCCCTTAATCATAATATGATTTCTCTAAAGAAACAATTCATTTGGCTGTGCAACAGCAATTATCGTTGGTTTAAGAATAACTGTAAAGCAAGTTTGGTCTTTTCATTGGCATTTAAAGTCAGCAAACTTGATTAGGCCCTGTAATCCATAGTGGAGGTACTACAAAAGAGAAAATACAGGAGAGTATACAATAAAGGCTGAGTAGCAGATTGGAAAGTAGAAAATATATTGTAGCTAGTCTCACTGTGTTTTTTTCCTTTTGATTTGTGTATTTTCATGTTCACAGATCTACTGCAGTTAGCTGCCATTTAATGCTGACAACTCATCTGCTTGAGGAGATTCTGCTGTAATGTACCCAGTGGCTGTTCCTGCACCAGGAGGTGAAGGAAATAATGGACATGGGAAACTTATTTTTTCACTTTTTGTTTTTGGAGCTGTGTTGCTCTGTGCTGGATTCCTGCTTTCAGTCTTTATTCTCCAGTCATGCCCATCTGGAACCTTCAGTGATTGTAATGAGGTCCTTAAGGCTGCTGGGCCAGTGTTGGCTGTAACTGGTCTGGTTTGCGTTTTACTGGCACGATCAAGGGCCAGGATGTATATAAGACAAAGACAGTTGCAAAATGAGCAGGTATACAGCCTTGTTTTTTGTCGTGGGAACTGTCAGTTTGCCCAGTTTCTCATATTTGGATTCCTGTTTTTAACTAGTGGAATGCTAATTAGCATCCTGGGCATTTGGGTTCCCGGCTGCAGCCCTGGCTGGCATACCATACAGCTCAACCACACTGGCAGTTCTGATGTGGATCTCCAGGGCTGTGGATTCCTGTCACTTCAAATCATGGGACCTTTGATTGTGCTCACTGGGTTGTGTTTCTTCGTGATAGCTCATGTTAAAAAGAAACAAAACTTAAATCTCAACCAAGAATCTTGTGAAAGTGAAGAACACCCTCAGAGCCCTGAATCCTTTCAGGTTACAGTAGGTGGGTAAATAATGTTGAAACTTTACATGTGGGAGTTAGTAGGGGTTTTTTTCCACTAAGGATTTATCTCTGAATATTACTTGTTTGAGCTCTAGGCATGTCAGTTCTGGCATGTCAAGCCAGCCAAAACAGAAGAAGGTTGTCTCATATGTTTTCTGTATGGTCAGTTCAGTTACCATTCGTACAAAGGCAAAACCTCTCCTTTGGCATAAAAAGAACAGTCTCACTGTCTGTGTAAAGGAAGCAATATAATCCAACGAATGAGCCCAATCCCAGTTACTTTCTCAAAGCATGTGGTTGACGTTGCAGATCACAGGTCTAATGAATTCTGTGACTATATTTAAGATTTCTTTTAGCCTTGAGCCTCTGACATCTTAAACAGAAGAATCTGATTCATAAACATTGTATTTTAAATTTTTTTAATTGTGGCCACATCTTATATCAGTCACAGATATAATTGCAAGATGCCTTTGTTAATTGCACGGTATTTGAGCAAATGTGGTATGTTAGCCAAGAGTAATACCCTGCATACAGCATTGGTTTTAATGCCTGGTGAATACATTCCATCATAGGTTGTTCTGATAGCTCTGATTACTCTGACTATTCTCAGAAACTCGTTGATTAATGAGTCAATCATTATATTGTTTACTGTCATCATACTGACTGGACTTGAAATCCATAATGAAATTCAAGTCAGTGTATAGAACTGTAGTCTAGTGACCCTCAGGAAACAGGAGGCTTTTAAGTCAGTTTTCCAGCCACCAGAATAAATAGTTAAGAATGATTCCAGATTGTCTTTTAAGGCCAGAAAGCGAAATTAGTGGATTCCTTTTATACTTCAGTCAGGAAAACAAAAACTGAAAGGCTGCAAGTTGAGATCTAGTTGACATAGTGTTGTTCTGGAAGAGTGGTGACTCAGCTAGAAAACATTCCCTATCTCCCAAATCAAGAATTTTGATGCCCTCTGAACTGTCAGCTCAAAAGTTACAAAGGAAGAAAAGGTGCTAGGCAGGTGTGAATACGTATGTAAATTTCGTTTTAAAAAGAGTTTTGAAGTCCTCAATTACAAACTTGGAATTGGCAGATGTGCTGCATAGTATACTTAATAGTGACCTATGTATCAGTAGTCCTGGTCATGGTTAGTGTACCTTGAGCTACGAGTAATTTAGTAGAGAAACTGTCAAGGCACACAAATCAGTCACCAGAACCATTAATGACTTGAATACTTTTATTATAGCACTGCAGTAGATGTGGAGAAACTTAGACTGGCCTATTTTAAATATGTGAGGAAAACTAAATACTTGCCTACCCTTAAAATGAGCCAACATTAACTGTGTGCTTTGCACTTCCAGTTTCTGATGACAGTCAACAGTGTTTGTGTCTCTTAGCTAGATGGAACAGGCTCCTTCACCAGCTGAATTTTCTAAATTAAATTTTTCATTTATGAATATGCTGCATCTTTATTTTGGGATGATTTTGGTTTTGAATGTACCTCTAACCTACTCTAACAGCCTAGAATATCACAATTCTGTATGCACTCTGTCTTAAAAGATAGGCAAGCACAAATTCTAGGATACTGTTAGAATAACCAGTGATGCTCAGTTTTCCAGAGGTAATAATTTGTGTTTCTTCCCCTAGGTGATGCTGTAATGGTATTTCCACCCCCACCACCTCCTTATTTTGCTGACCCTATGTCACCAACTGTGACACATTGTCTTATGTCGAGTGTTTTGCCTACAAGTGAAAATCCTCCACCTTACCACTCTATCTTCACTGATGGGTAAGGCTGTATTCTTCTCTATCCTTGGAAATCTGAGCTGTTTCTCAAGGTATTCAAGACTATGTTCTTATATAATCACTGTGAGTTAACTACTAGCCATGACAAAGTTTCCTACTGCATAACTCAACTTACTTCAGCTACTTCACTTGAATTGGCATTAAAATACTGTAGTATATAAAAGGAATTACAAACTGCAGAGTGTTCTTTATGAAGATTAAATTCTTACCAGTTTATTATGACTGGAAAGAATTTCTGAAGTGAAACCAAAGTCTTAGATAAGTGGCTCTTAGAACAGATTTCTTCCACAGATTGTCCAAGAGGTGCCCCTGACAGCAGTGCTGCAATGACGTGATATCCGTATTTCCAGATTTTAGAAGTCTCAGTAGAACCAGTGCAGTAAGCCTTTCATGACACCTACCCACACTCCCTGGGAATGTCACTTTATGTGCCTGTGTCCCTTATCTCACTGCCTTGAGGAAGTGAGGCCTGCTGTGCTGGTCTGCCTTGTTCCTGCTGTGGCAGTGTGTTGAGATCAAAGGGTACCTTGATACTGCTCCAGAGAGCTGGTAAGGGAGGTTGCAAAGCCTACTTCGTCTCAAGATGATGTGCCTTACCCCTGCAGACATTCTTTACATACATTGTGTATAGCTGATTTGCAAGATGTTGCCACCACCAAGCTTTGGGAGAAGGAGCTGTCAACTTACCTGTTGGAGCGAGTCGACAGAAAGCCACCAAATTCATTATAGAGGTCTGGAGTACCTCTCCTTTGAGGAAAGGCTGAGAGAATTGGAAAAGAGAAAGCTTCGGGGTGACCTAATTGCAGATTTCCAGTATCTTAAGGGAGCCTGCAAGAAAGAGGGAGAAGGACTTCTTGTAAGATCATGTAGTGAGAGAACAAGAGGGAATGGTTTCAAAATAGACGGTAGGTTTAGATTAGATATTAGGAAGAAATTCTTTACTGTGAGGGTGACAAGGTACTGGAACAGCTTACCCAGAGAAGTTGTGGATGTCTCATGCCTGGAAGTGTTTAAGATCAGACTGGGTGGAGCTCTAAGCAACCAGTCTAGTGAAAGTTATCCCTATTCATGGCACTGAGGAATTGAGACTAGATGATTTTTGAGGTCCTTTCCAACCCAGGCCATTCCACGATTCTATAGTTCAGTTTTGGGCCCCTCATGACAAAAAAGATACTGAGGTGTTAGAGCATGACAAGAGAAAGGCAGCAAAGCTGGAGAATGGTTTGAGGCACAAATCCCATGGGGAGCGACTGAGGGAGTTGAGGTTCTTCAGTCTGGAGTAAAGGAGGCTCAGGGAAGACCTTATTGTTCTCTTCAACTACCTGAAAGGAGGTTTTGGCAAGGTGGAGTTGGCCGCCTCTGTTCAGGTAGCAAGTGGACAAAGGGAAATGGCATCAGGTTGTGCCAGAGAAGGTTTATCTTGGCTATGGGGATTGTTTCTTTCCACAGAAAGGTCTGTAAAGCATTGGAACAAGCTGCTTAGAAAGTGGTGAAGTCACCATCTCTGAAAATGTTGGAAAATCCTGTGGATATGGTTTAATAGTGAGGGCATGGTTTAAGGGTGGTGGTGCTAAGGTGACAGTTGGACTGGATGACCTTAAAGATCTTTTCCAACTGTAACAATTTAGTGATTCTAAGAGTTCCAGCCTGCCTGGCTGTATCCAGTCATGGTAGTTGATGCGCTGCAGCTTTAAGAATTTTCTGCTATACTTCAGAATTTTCCCCTCACATGAGGCAGTATGTTCCATGACCAGCTGTACCAGCTGTGTGTCTGATGTCAGTGAAACTTCAAACTTCTAGTACTAATCTTCCTTTTGAAGGAAGCAAGCACAAACCCTTCCCCTGCCTGAAGACGTAAATGCCATAGGAAAAGGATACTTGTGTTAGCAGTGGTGCTTATTCTTGTTACTACACTGTGTACAGACATGTCTGTGTTTTTTTTAGCAATCCTTTGAAGTATACGTGGTGGATTATTGAGGTTTGGTTTCACTGCATGACAGACTCAGTTCTCTAGTCAATGAACCTCAGCAAGCTCCTTATACTATCTTTTGTGGTGCCCTCCTCCAAACTCATTCTCTCCATCAAAACTGAACACAGCAAATGCCTCCTTCTGTTGTTATTACAGCTCAGATTGTCCTTCTGCCTTTTGTCAAAATCACTTTTTTTTTTTTTTTAACACAGAACAAACACCTCTATCAAAAACCTTACTCACTCTTACTTACTTTTCCATTAGTACAACACTCTAGTGCAGAGGGGGTCTGGCCTCCAAACAAAAAAATAAGCATATACATACCACCTAGTGAAGGGAGATACTCAGTGTTTGGTTTCCATTGACTGAAGCTGTCCAGCTTGAGGTTGATGACTTGTGGTGAGTGTTGCAATGACTGTTAAGGCCTGCCTATACACACAATCTATTCAGTCTGCTGGTTTTCCACTTAAGGAGAGTATTTTTTGTACTAAGCTGATGAGATTCTCTTGATTACTCAGTGCCTGCCTGCCAATTCAGGATGACAAGGGTAGATTAGGGATGAGAAGATTTCAGGATTGAGTGAGCAAAAGTGCTTTCCAGGGGCAGTGGCTCTTACGACCAGGCATGAATTGTTGTGTGAAGAAACATTTTATTTTGTTCAGTTTTTGCCTGTTGTCAGATTGCAAGTGAAACATATCAGCTCTTGGAGTTATACTAAAGCAATTAAAGGACACCCAGAGCAGACAGGAGAGAGAGTAAGCTCCTGCTGCTGAAAAAGAAAATTTACATGACACAGCTGTTCTTACAGGGCATGGTGAAGGTGTCCACAGCTGGATGGTGCTTCATGCCAGCTGCTGCTACTCCTGGAGTTAGGCACTGCACTGAGCCTGTCTGTGCTACAGCTCCAGAGTGTACTGTAACTCTCTTCTGACATGTACATTGCTGATGTATGTAGAAAACAGCTGAATGTGTGTAAAGAAATTACTTGTCTTGAGTGTGAACCTGGACCTCTGATAGTTCTGAGACGGTTAACTCAAGTCCGAGGGTACACACAAAAATGTTTTGGTTGAAAAACATTTAGAAGACCAGGCTGGAGTGGATAACTGGGAGAAAAATGGGAACATGCTTGTTCTGTTTTAAGTGTTGCAAGTAGCCGAGAGAGTGACTCTTATATCACTTGTCTGAAAAAGTACAGTGCAGAAAACTGAGGGCCTCAAGTCCTCTCTACCCTGCAATTTCAGGCCCTGAGTTCAGATGTGGGCTCCCTGTGCATGTGCTTGGTAAAATGTCCAAAATTCACAGCATCGTAGAATATCCTGAGTTGGAAGGGACCCACAAGGATAATAAAATCTGCACAGGACAGCCTCAAGGATCACATCATGTATCTGAGAGTGTTGTCCAAATGCTTCTTGACCTCTATCCAGTTTGGCACCCTGACCACTTCGCTGAGGAGCCTGTTCCAGTGCGCAACCATCCTCTGGGTGAAAAACCTTTTTCTGGTATCCAGCCTAAATCTCCCCTCTGACCCAGCTTTAGGCCATTCCCTCAGGTCCTGTCACTGGTCATCAGAGAGAAGAGATCAGTGGCTGCCCCTCTGCTCCTATTTGTGAGGAATCTGTAGACTGTGGTGAGGTCTCCCCTCAGCCTCCTCTTCTGCAGACTGAACAGACAAGTGTCCTCAGCTGCTCCTCATACAGCTTCCCCTCAAGGCTCTTCACCACCTTTGTTGCCTTCCTTTGGATGCTCTCTAATAGCTTAATGTCTGTCCTATATTGTTGTACCCAAAACTGCCCACAATATTCAAGGTGAGGCTGCCCCAGTGCAGAGCAGAGCAGGACAATCCCCATCATCATCAGGCTGGTGATGCTTTGCCTGATGCTGCCCAGGACACAGTTGGTCCTTCTGGCTGCCAGGGCACTGCTGATTCATATTCAACTTGCCATCAACCAGGACCCTCAGGTACCTTTCTGCAGTGTTGTTTAAAAAGGGATCATTAAAGGGTGTGAAAGAACATAAACAGCACATCTGCACTTAAAAAGGTCAAAGAAAAGGTGATGGGAGAATGGCAAAAACTCTAGTTCCTCAGACGTTTTCTGAGCTCTCCCTAGAACTGCACAAAGCAACAGAGAGAGTTGACATACCAGGTAACCCCTCTTTTCTTCACCAATTTTCCTACAAAATCCCCTGCAGCTGGACCTACTGTCTCAACCCAGGAATGTTCAGCTTTGGTGCTCTGAACTTTGTGCGAACCCATTGGCATTGCTGATTGCCTGTCTGGACTTCTCTGTCTTGTAAATATTTATAGAAAATAGGCAGTTTGTTGGGACAGTCTCTAGTGGAGTGGATAAAACACTTCAACCTTGGAAACAAAAACCCAGAGTCCCTGACTTTGTGATTTGGTGTTCCCTGGCTGGAGGTGTTCTAGCTGTTTTCCTTCCATGTTCCCCAGTGTCGTCACAGAGACCCTCTGAATTGATACCACCTCTGGGCCTTTCACTCAGTTCTGCTCTCTCATGGCTCAGCACTTGATGGGAGCCAAGGCATCTTGAATAGTGCAAATTCCTTCCCAAGCACTTTCTTAGAAGAGATATGGTGGTCGCATTGTTCATAACATAGTGCCATGGTTGAAGATCCCAAACATGGGAGAGAATAAGTATTTCATATGTGGGTGGCTATTTGGCAAAGGTCATTTGCCTCTTCAGTCCATTGCTTAGTGTTCTGTCAGTAAGTGCTGTGCTGGATGAGAAAGCTTGTAGTAAGCTGAGTCATGATCTGATCCTAGAACTGATTGGGTTTTTTCCTGCAGTCTGTTACATAGTGCCTCAGCATTTGCCTTGTAGTATTTCTGTCTCTATTAACAAACACGTTCACAAGACCAGTCACAGCATTGAAGATGGGGTGACTATGCTCAGTATTTCTGCTCCTCACTCAGTATTGGTGGGTATACAGATGTATGCACAAAGGCAAGAGTAAACATCAGTAAATATCAGAAAGGCTACTTTGATTTTTTTTTTTTAAATGGTGGAAGCTGTGGATTGCAGAACTAGCTGCAACAGAGGTCCGGGCACAACTATAAAGGTCACGCTTCAGACCACAGCATTCCTGGCAATGACCATACATTCCCCTGTGTATGGGGGTATAAATGTATGCACAAAGGCAAGAATCAGCTTTGGGAGTGAGTCATAAAGAGAGAGGAGTTCTTCCCTTTCCTTGGAAAGCAGGTGAAGCAGTGTGCTGAGAGCAAGATGAGCAGGGTACCAGAACAATGTGGGTTCAACAAATTTGGATCCAGTTATGATGGTTAAAGGAGGACAGTGAATGCTTGGCTGCCCTCCTTGAATGTCACTTGCAACTTTGCAGTCTGGTCATGTCCAGTTGCTTCTGTTTCTCCAGCTCTAAGCAGGAATGTGACTCCGAATGTCTGTCACGGATTGCTGGAATACCTAGTAATAGTTTCAGATGGTCTTTTGTGCAAGATCTTAAATGGCTAAGGATTCTGATTTTTGTGATGCAGTTCTAAGTCTGGTAACTGTCTTTCATAAGGGAAGGAGATAGTGAGTATATGATACACAACAAGAGGGAAGATGTATTAGAAGCTAAGGATCAGAAGAAGATTTAAGACTGTGAAATAGCACAGCCAGAAGCAGCTAATACCCATAAGCCAGGCTGTAACTGGTGATCTGAAAGGTTAGAAGGGAACTTGTTTTGCCCTTCCCCTCTCAAATAATAGGATTTTCGTATGAGTCATAACGTAGCCCACAGTATGAAATCCTAATGCTTGTGCAAGTTCTTTGCTTCGGGGTTTTTTAGGAAGTGTGTGCATACAAGTATGTTTATGTATGTCAAGTGGAATTTCACTCACTGCAGATAAATGAATTATGCTAATACACAATTTTGTGTTTTATAGAGCACAGCTTGCAGATGATGAAAGAACAGTTGCTGTTAGAGACTATGAAACCATATGTACAATTTCTGGAAGCAGCTCACCTTCAGATATTTTACCAATGCTATACCTCTCCTCAGAATCACCTCCAAAATATGAAGAAAAAGCATCAATAACAAATGAGTATTCATCACCTTCTTCCTCATCTTTTTCATCTATTTCCTTAGCCACATCTGACGTCAGCTCATAGAAGACTGTCAGTTGACTCAATTTTTAAATTAAATTGTACACAGAGATTTAAAATTTTTGAATATATTTACATTTTGTAATAAAAGCAATAATGTTGGCTGTGTCTAATTTTTCATCAGGAAGAATAAACAATGAATTTGGATTTCAAGAAATAATAGATAATGCGAGGCTTCTCCTAAAGCAGTCTGAAAGGAATTCACTGCAAGAATGTTAGACACTCATCTTGTTCTGTGACAGCTTCAGTTTCTATTTTTAGTTGTTCTTTTTATAATGAAGGCACTAAGTAGAGACCATCTTTTTTGATTATTTTAATTAAATCTGTTTGGAGCTTCAAAAAAAGAAAAAACTAGGAAGTGTTTTTATTTCTATTTTTGCATGACTTTTGCAGAAAATACTTGTTTGAAAAGTTATTGACTTTGTAAGTACTCTGAAGCCATTCACAAATAAGGATGTTTAAGCTTGATACTGAAGATGTTGTGAAGAACTTAAATGGTTACTTTTGGTCTGCCTGGTAACATACACTCGATAGCTTTATTTAGAATGTCTCTGGTCCTTATGTAAGTATAATCCCTATGAAAATCAGTTTTAGCTGCACATAAGAGCCTGAAGGCAACCCTGAGGATAGTTAATAGGCTAACAGTTCAGCTGTGGTAATGACTGATTTAAAGGGGATTATACTGCTGTTCTAGATCATCATTCATGGTTTATACAAGGAGTGCTTATTGTGTGAGAGTGAGCACCACAAAGCAGTGGTATCTTCCAGGTGCAGACATTACTTATCAGCAAATGCAGGAGAGGCAGTTTCATGGAAATGGTAGCTACAAATGTTTTTAACTGACACAGCACTTGACAGACCCTTCAGAAATACAACCCTTTTAGGTCCTGCATCCCGCTGCAGCCCCCAGGTTAGTGGTAGCAGCCCACCTTCAGGATGAAGGTTCTAGTTGTATTTTGTGGTTGTTTGCACCTCTTCCCAAACTGAAGGATTTCCTTGTAGTAGGTAAAGATAATTAGCAGGAACTGAGTTGCTTCTGATCTTTGACACTTTGCAACTTGCTCTGAACCCTGTTTGAGAAAAACAGACCTGATTCTGTGCCCAGAAACAGAAGTGGCAGAGCTAATCTTTGGGTTTGGTTCATCATGGTGAACTTGCCAGCATTAAAACATCTTGCAGGAGCGATCTCTGTATTGTTCAGCTGAATCTCTGAACACCTTCATGTTTTGGGACCTCAGCTGCACCTCAGCTTGTCTTCTACCTTGCTGAATTTCAGGGAACTTGGCTGTAATAGAATGCCAAACTATGAATTAAGCACTCAAATTCCCTCCTGTGCCTAGGGAAAGGTGGTTACCTTGTGTCATCCTTCTGTGAACATGCCTCTCACCTTCTGAGAGCTTTAAAGAGATGTTCAGGACTCCTGCATTTGGCATTTATTTCCATATCTGTGTCATTCCCTCAGTTATGCTAGGGCAGCTCTTTGTGCAGCCACACAAATACCAGCCAGCAAGAGGTGTATTTAGCCAGCAACAGAGCTGAGGGGCTTATGCATGCAGAGTAATGAGCAAACACAGCACAGAGGGGGATTTTGTACATGAGAGCTGATTAAACTGGCATGACGCAGCCATGGGAAATGTCTCTGTGAAGAATAGGAACCCACAAAAGCCAGTAGGCATTTTGTCCTCTTTTCTCTCAAACGTTTTTTACCTGGTGAGCTTTTTGAGGGGCTGCTCCTTGTATGCCATCTGCAATACAAGCTATAGTTTGTCGCCTTTTTGGTTATTTGTTTTTTAGCTTTTTTTTGATGTTTCAACAGTGATGTCTGCTGCTGCACATGATTTGTGCATACAAAGCCTTGCACATGTCAAAGGAGCCTGTCCCTCTCTGGATATATCATGCTGTTCTATAACAAGTACAGAAGCTAGGGTATTCTACCTGAAAGTTTCCACACAACAAAGACCTGTGTTGACTTTATGCTGTTGTGTGAATCACTCATTTTCTGAAAAGACTAAGCATCAAAAAAGTGTTAAACAAATCTTGAAATATGTCACCATCTTTTTTAAAAAAATAGTCACATATGGTTGCTAACTGGAAAAGTATTAACCTTTTGTGCTCCCTGGAATTTGTTCGGTTGGTTGTTCCCAAGAAGTACCCAAGAGACCTGACAAATTGAGTAGAATATATTGACTCAGGTGAGTCCTCTGTAAGAGACATGATCTTCCTGTTTTTCTTCAGGGTTATTGTGTTTTGATTGTCTACTGCAGAGTCTTCAGGGTGGATTGCTTTATTTCTGAAAAAGCAGTCTTCACAGAAACCATGGAAATAGTTCAGTATACAGCTGTATAAGCATCTTCTATTTTTGACTTGGAGAATCATTACTTGAAAACTCAATGGATGTGGTGGGTGCATCTCCATAAACTGCTCAGCACTGAGGGAGTTAACATAGCCAGTGCAAAAGTATTTGCCTACTGTGTTGTTGAAACCTGTTGCAGCAAGGTCAGTAAATGTAAGGGGCTAGCAGATCTGCCTTCACCACTGAAGGCTAGCACTGAGTGAACAGCATTACACAGAGGAATTTTTCATGTGGGGAGTCGGAGTGAAATGTCTGTATTAGAAAGGAAGCAACACCTTGTAAAATTATAAAAGGAGCTTAATACAGAATAGCATTTTTATTGAGGAAATGAGAGATTTTACTGTCACACTAATGGTGCTATAACCCTCTTTCTGCTCCAAGGTTAGCTTAAGTACTTGACATACAAATGCCAGGGAGCAAATCAAGTTAGTTACTGATTCACTTACTTAAACAGGCAAAGTGGGAGGTAAGGGTTGCTTATCCTCTCTAAATGAAGTTAAGGTCTTCCTTGCTGCAAGCACTGACATTGCACTGCTTCAAAGTGCAACTCTACAATCCTTTGGATATGAGAAGGATTCACAAAAGTAGGAATCAATGCCTTTTTTCTGGAAGTCTGTCTTCCTGCATCACCAGCAGCTAAAAAAAATGAACAGTTATCTCAAAAACAGAGATAGCACAGATCTTTGCAATGTTGCTATGTTTTTAGAATAGTTTTTTAGGATAGAATTGCACTCATCCCATCCTTGCTCTTTGTGGTTTGTGTTGCTATATCCACTTACCTCTTTTCCATCCTATCTCTTCAGAGTTGTGACTTGTAGGACCAATCCCAGTGAATGTGCCAGACTTCATCTAGATCAGTGCTACTCCCTCTGTCACACATGCATGTACCTGAATAATTAAGTATGGAAATACTTTCAATTTGGTGGGCCTGCTGACAAGATAGCATTCACTGGAGCATATAAAACTGCCTTGCAGGTAAATGGGCAGCTGGCTGAACCTCACAATTCCTGTTCCTCACAATTTATTTATGCTTTGATGCTGACAGTGCAGCAGTTCGAGCCCCTGCAGTATAAGGCCTGCTTGTAGTGGTTCTTCATCTGCTGCTTTTACACATATAATTTGTGTTTTCCATTAAAGATGACAAGTGCAGTTGCCTTTTTCTAGCAAAAAGTTTCACTAAGTCAAGTCATTGGCCCCCTTATCTCCCTACAACTGAATGTTTCATTATGGAGTCATAATTTGTACTTACTCATTTTTAAGCCAATCAGTGCGCAATACCATCTTATGTAGCTTCTTTTGCATGTTCTTTGACTAAGTCCCTGCCTACATTACAGGCATGTGAGAAAATAGAACCTCAGTACAGCAAGTTGAAAATGTGTACAATTGCATAAAAATAAGTAACAGAGGGAGAGAAGAAAAGTGAAGGCCTGTCAGTTTTTACTAGTGTGACTCTTGAAACAGGTTAGAGAACTGAGGATGTGCAGAGCACCTGCTTCCAGCAGCAACTGCTGTAGGGGAAGTCTGCATTAGTGATAGAAGATTATGTTGAAGAACAGAAAGCAAAGCAGTGCTTGTGTTCAGGGGTAGGGTCTGAAGCAGATGAGGACCAAACTGTAGTGAGATCTGAAAACAGCACTCATTCTGAAAAACCTCAATCTGACCAATTTCCTAGGTTTCCCAAAACTGTTTTGCTTACCTTATTTTACCTTATTCCAGGTAAAAGGGGATGCACTTAGTAAATCAGCATCTTTGAGTTCCCAGAACACACACTTACTGGCAAAGAAAAGTACTGGCCTTAAAATCAGTGTGATCCATTAATCTCTTAAGACCTTGACAGCTGCCTGAATGCAGCATTAGCACTGTCTAGGGAAACAATTGGAGAAACGTGAGGAGGCTTAGAGGAAACTGTATCTTACAAAAAAGGGGGCAGTTTACAGGGAAATTAATTTTAATGTAAGTTTCACAGAAATTTCACATTATGTTCTGAGTTGGAAGAGACCCATGAGGATCATTGAGTTCAACTCTTAAATGAATGGTCCACATGTGGATTGAATGCACAACCTTGGTGTTTTTAGCACCATGGTCTAACCAACTGAGCTAATCTCAGGGTAGATCATACTGCACAAAGTGGAAAGTGTTTTCCATCCTGTTCTTAAAGTTCAAGTGACAAGTAGCCTTGGAAAGGAAAAAAAAGAAACCAGTATTCTCCATCTCTACTGTGCACTTGCTCAACAGTCATGAAGTCATGTTCTAAACCAGAGGCAAAGAGACACCCATGGGATAATGCAACACCCAACTTGAAAAATTCTGCTTCTAGACAGCATCTAAGGGCCGTTGCATAGGATTGAGGAAGCAGTCCAGCACAGTCCATTGCAAACAGCAGCTGTGGAATTCTTGAATGAATGAGAGGAGAAAGGTGACACTGCATCTGTATATAGTATTAGTTATACAGCCATTATAATACAGTACTGCTTTTAAAAGGATGTTGGAAAACCTGGAAGATTTGGCAGTGGCAAGAGTGATTCATGGTAAGAAAAAATCTGATTTAAGTTTAACAAATATAAGGTTAAAGATGACTTAAATTTTGGCTATAATTACCAATATAAAGACAGATTATCTAGTATTTCAGCAGTTTCTGATTTTGCTGTCATCATGCAAAACACCACATTGCAAGCCTGAACTCTTTGCTCCTCAAGAGGTGCAGAGAATCCTGACTATACTTGATGCTGTGGAAAAGACTGATCTTGAGTGTATTTGACAGAAAATTTTTTGGCACCCTGGATAATGAGACATCATACTGACTTTGGAAACTTCACAGATGTTTTTTAAAGGAATCCAGCACTATTATTCCTCAAAGTCTATGTGCTAACAAATGAGAAACACACATTTTTCAATTGCATTCAGTATCAGTTCTGAAGGTACTGAATTTGGTGAGCAGCCCCTTTCAGAAGAGAGCTGTTGCCACACTATGTGATATGAATGCACAATAAACTAAAGGCACCTTTACTGACTTTGAAGAAGCAGTCTGAAAGGTAAATTTTCTCATTCTAGAGCTAATTTTATCTTAAAAAATCTCAGTGTAAGCTTGCTTCCCTAGAGCTGTTGGTAGCAGGAAATAGCATTATGGGTTCTACTGCCTGAGTAGTAATCATTGTCCTACGTGTACTCCCCTGCCATGCGAGTCAAACAGATTGCCTAGCTGAAGGTTTTTCCTCCTTAAGGAATTATACAAAGACATCCTACCATAACCCTTCAGCAGCAACTACTTTGGTCTGAAACTCTTAGAAAACAGAAAAATCTCAAAATTCAATTAATCTGCCTGTTCAATATATGGGGCATATGTTCAGCAGAACAATTCATTGTGATGTGAAAAAATATTCTAGGTTCTTCTGAGTACAGGATAAGATCCCTTTCTCTAGCAGGTTTAACATTACAGGAGATGGTTTACCATTCCTGCAGTGATGTGCTATTCAGGATATATGGGCATTTTTCTGTATAATCTTTGAGGAAGGGCTGTTGATCCCACAACAAAAAACGTCCGTAATTAAGGGGGAAAAAAGGGCAATTATGTTAGCTTCAAGTAGCTGAAAAGCTTAAGATGGCTTGAAATAGCATTTCTCCCATAACCAGCAGCACTCCTATGCTTTTCAGCACTGACCACCCTGCTGCTGCTTACCATCCCACCCACCCAGTGATTGTCGCAGTAAAATATCAGAAAGCCTACTTTGATATTTTTTTAAACCATGGTGGCTGTGGACTGCAGAACAAGCTGCAGCAGAGGTCCAGCCATGACTATAAATATCATGCTTCAGAGCACAGCAAAGCATTCCTAGCAGTGGCCATGCATTCTCCCATAGAAAATGGATCTGGAAGTAGAGAGCAAGGACTGCCACACTGGTGTTGACTAAACATATGCTGTCCGTATGTTGAAATCATCAGCTAGACAGAGCCTAGGAAAAGCTGTGATAGTTCCAGCTTCCTGTTTGTCCCATCCAGCATGGGCACAGTGAGAAAGTATCATGGGTTCTAAACTAGAGGATAAACAAATAGATAAGCAGCTGTTCAAGGGTGAAGCCATTTCGGAAGTGGTGGTGGTAATTCAAGAAATCTTTAGCAATGGCTTCAAGCTTCACTTCCCAGACCTTTATTCTTCTAAGCAAAGTTTATTCTTTCACATGATGGACTCTGTTAACCATATACACATAAAGTTCTTGTATAACTAACCTGAACCTTCAACTTCATATACTCTGCCAAGTCCCTTACAAGCCCCCTTTCTCTTGAGGCAGAAGATACACTATACTCCATAATGGAGCAAAACAACAACGATGTGGAAGATTTCTCCTTGAATGTCTTTTCTGTCACTCCTTGTCAGCCAAACAGATCTGACGCCCAGGTGTCAGATGGGGATAAAGCTGGCACCACTCTACTCTTTTCAGGTGTGTTTTTAGGACTCGTGGGGATCACTTTCACCGTGATGGGATGGATAAAATACGATGGCATTACTCACCTGGAATGGACTCAATTACTCGGGCCTATTCTGCTCTCTGTTGGGGTGACTTTTATTCTCATTGCTGTTTGTAAATTTAATATGCTTACATGCAAACCCTGTAAAGAAAGGGAGGAAAATACGTCAGAACTTGACCAGACTGCAAGTGGACAGTCCTTTGTCTTCACCGGCATTAACCAGCCTATAACTTTCCATGGTGCCACAGTGGTACAGTACATCCCTCCACCGTACCCATCCCAGGAAGGTATTGGTGTGAGTCCCAGCTACCTTCACCCAGTGCTCAGCTGCTGCAGCGCTGTTTCCTCCAGTGCCCCTCCAGTTCCCACCCCAGGCTCTCCTCACTTCTGCCCTGCTTACCCCCTGGATAACCTGGCTTTTACTGGAGATGAGGACTTCACCACTTATCCTGCAGAGAACACCAGGAATCACAGGTATGTCTTCTGAAATGCCTTAGTGTGTTTGGACATGGGTTTCTGAGTATTTTAAGTATTATGTATGGTTTCATAGGAAACAACAGCTAGTCCAGGGTATTTTTATTCCCCAGAAATATTTTTGTCTCTTTTAGGAATTCTTCTCAAGTAAAGAATAAGGAGGCATACTTTTCCTAGAAAGCATTGTTATCCAATTTAATTTCACATATAAATACCTTTCAATTTTCAGTGTACTGAATCTCTGCTATTTTTGAAGATGCTAGTCTATATGCTCCTGTCAGTGTTGGGTTTTTTATACTTGTCTTACTGTCTTTAGGTTATTATATGTACAGCCGGGGGCTTCCAGTGAGACACAATCACAACAGATGAGTAAGCACACAAAGAGCATTTCTGCAACAGTGCAAGAATCAATCTGGTACCAGATGCTCTACCTCCTGAATATGCCTGGTCACAACATGTTCCTCTCCTAGTGTAGAAACCTTCCAGCCCTTACTCTTTTACTAGCTTTGAGGCATAAACCAGATTGTTGATATTACATAGCTGTATGAAACTGCTTAAATTGTACACAAAATAATTTTATATAGTTTTTTCCTCCAAGGAAAAATATTCTGATTACAGAAGTTACTCAGAGTTATATTCTTCCTAAAACACAAGTCACTTTTAGTTCATTTGTCAAAGCCTGTTTGAAAAACTTCTGACTGCCTCATTGTCCTCAGCAGCATGGATGACAGGCATATTCAGGATGAAGACAAAGGTCATCTCCTGACACTTTCATACTTCACAAAAAAAACCCCAGAGCAAACAACTGAATCTCAGTAAAACTTCATCTCATAACATTTTCTCACAAAACCAGGAAGTACTTCACCCAGATAAGGCTGTTAGGATGGAGCACTGAGGTTACTTGTATGTGTTGTGTTTGGTAAATTCTTTTTGCATCTGCTCCTCTGTCTTTCCAGGTCAGAGGACAGTTCTGATGAGCTAGAAGTATCAGGGGAAGACTATGCGTGTAATAACTTGTCACCGCCACGTTATGAGGAAATATACCCACTGACTTCATAAAATCACCATAGACAACAAATGACAATTCTAAGAGATGCCAGCATGAATCCCAGAAAATCTTTTCTTTAAGCACTTGTGTGATAAGCAAGTATGAGCAAGATCTTGATACTGATACACAATTCAGTGTCACTGAAGATATTTCACCAATACCTTGTTTTTCTCTGTCAAAATTCATTAGCCCTTTGTGGTGCTGTTTAATAGCAGAGCTAATAATTAATAGCAAAACTATTAATAGCAAAGCTATTAAACTCAAGGATCTAAATCCATATTAGTACTCCTCAACAAGAAGCTTGATTTTCAGACTTGCTGAGACCAGTGTGAACTGTGAATGCACAAGATGTTTGTATGAGGTCATGATTACTCCTGGACATTCAGCATCATTGGAAAACACTTGATGTATTCTTGGTATATTTTTACTCTTGATTGCTTAGGAAACTTTAAAAGTGATCAAGTATGTGATCCATGAAAGTGCATATTATATCTTAATTCTCTCTGATTCTTTAGACCACCTTACTCATTAATAAGTCCAGTCTACAGATTAGGCTCCGTTTGGTTTGTCTACACAACCCCGTCCTGTAGCACAACCCAGTCCTGTAGGCATTTTTGGAGCACTCTGCTTAAACCAGAGCATCTCAGAACAGAGAGAACACATATAGTGACCTCTGTCCACTTTTACACAGATCTCTAAGAGGTCATGCTTGCATCAAATTCAGTTCCCTTTCCCATCTGCTGGGATGCAAAGCACTATCTCCCATCAGGATCCCTAATAATAACTACTGGGTTAATGTCTCTAAAGAAAATGTCACCTTTCTGAAGCCTTGATAGGGCTGTGTGGTCCTACCATCTTTGAGGATGTTGCTAATCACAACCTCTACATACTGCACCAGGCAGTCTCTGTGGGAGAGTGTGGATTTTAGGCACACAGCTCAATCTGTATTTCCCCAGAGCATCCAAGCAATGATGGGCTGCAGTGACCATTCTTGCTCAAGTTCATCTTATGAGATCAACATGATTCCAGGCATTGTATCTGTAACAACTTATTACCTCACTTGGTTAGAGCACTGCGCTAATGAACACAAGGGTTGTGGGTTTGATCCCTACACGGGCCTTTCACTCAAGTATTGGAGTTGATGATCCATGTGCCTTCCAATGAGGAATATTATGTGATTCTGTGAAATGTATTTACATCTGTATCTAAAAAGGAATGAGATGTATAGGCTGGGAAATCTTGCAATCCAGAATGAAGATACAAAAAAGTTCTCAGGAACTGTTTAAACCCCAGAGAAATGAGATTGCTATGAGTCCCTACATTTCTATTTGGTGTTTCCACATTCTGTTCCTAGAAGTGCCCTGACACAGCTCGACAAGCCAGTACTTTCCCATCAGGTTTGCCTGTGTCCCTCAAAGGGGTCAAACGAAAAGGTGTTCTCAGCCCTCACATGCTGGGCACCATGGAAGATGTTCTAGAGGCCAATGGTCACCATCCAAAGTAATGAAGTGGTGCACTGCTGATGTGCCTGTAGGTCAGTCTCTAGGCCTGGCGTAACACAACTAAAAGCATTATGGAATGCATGGACTTTCTCTTTCTTGTCAACACAGCTGTCCCAGCTCTTGCCAGATTTCATCCATCTGTGATTGATCTCATTCCTACGGTCTGGAGAAGCTTGGCACTTGAGCACAGACAGTTGCATACCGACCTGATGTATCTGACAGCTGGAAGTCATGGACTTTCCGTGCAGCCTCCCTAGCAATCGGTAGCTCTGGAGGGAGAAGTGCATTTAGAACATTGTGCTGTTTCATAGAGTTGCAGGTGCACACTGAGCTCTCTGTCCTGCATCCTTAGAGGTTGCCAAGAAATAAAACATTTTCGGAGAGGCACAAGGCAACCACAGTGATGGACAAGACGCTAATAAAGGTCATATTTGGGACACAATATTTAAACTGACTCAAATACGGATTAGCAACTGAAGCAGCAGCTACCCATGAGTGACTACAAAGTATCTGTGGGGGTTTCTCACTTGAGAAATATGGGGCATGCTGATTTTCAGCAGTGATGACCTGGGTTAGCAGGTAGGCATGTGTAGTTGGAGGAAGGAAGACACCCTGTTTTCAGCATGATCTCTATGGGATTGAGTGAGAGAACAGAAGATTTAAAAATAAATGCAAGTTTCTTTTATGGAAGTCTCTTGCTCCTCTTCCAGAATTTACGTGGAGGTGAACTCATCCTCCCTCCACAGCAGGGAACTGAAAGGTCCCAAATCCCCAGTTAATTCCACATGGGCAGATCCCTGCACTTAGCACTTAGTTCTGCTGACTCCAGCAAGCACTGCAGTAGCACAGAGGTCAGGCTTGATGGATCCAATTGCAGGACTAGGGTCAAAATTTCTACCCAGTCACCCTCCCCCACAACAGGAAAATTCCTTCAGTCAGAAACCACAGATTTTCCTGCTGCTCTTTCCCTCCTCACACACTCCCATACATGGCATAAGCATGTTTCATGGGGTAATCATATCCTTATTTTTCTTACATCAAGTCATACTGCCAGAGTAAATGGAAAAAAACAGAACATTGCACTGTGGACTCCATATTTATTTTAAAGTTTATTTCTGTAGACACTAAATTCATTGAAAGAGGCTTGGGTTTCTTTTCAAAGAGAAGACTGAATTTTAAATTTAAATAGCTACATATTAAAATGTCCTTCATCCATCAGGTGAATTCTCTGGGAGTCTCGTAATGCTGAGCAGATATTTGAGAAGCTCCAGCTTGATGACTTTTCCTTACTATACTGATTGCTGGTTATTGTTTTTAAGAATAGAGAAAAATTCTATGAAGACTCTTTTTCCTTCTCCTTCTACCTTATAGTTTCAGCCTTTTTTCTAATATTTAATTTTTTTTTAATCTCTAAGGTGGTTTTAATGTTTGCATGGAGGGTGTGGCTGGTATTGGGTTTTGTTGGGTTTTTTTTTAGTGTGGGGTTTTGTTTGTTTGTTTATATTACTGTGATATAACCCTTACAGGAATTTTGAGCATTACAAGTTCTTTGTGCTCTATGATGAGTGAAAGAACAAACCTGTTTGGCAAGGTCTTCAACCGAGGTGAACTGTCACAGCCCTTCTATATTATGCTGACTTAGCTCAACAGAGCACCTGGAAGATTGTATTTGGGATTTTTCTCAATTCAGTTTTCATTTAAACTGGTGCTTTTCAAGCAAAGTTACCTTCTCCCACATTGCTTGCCATGGCTACTGCAGATGTGCAAAATGTTGGGTTTTTATAGTTAAAGTTGACTTGCCTTTAGTCATAGTGACAGAATGTTGTATGTGAGTTTTCAACCATGTAAACCTGCATGAGTTCTTGGGATTTTTCCTAATATGACTCTATATATAAGATTTTGACCATAAGCTGGTTAACATAAGAAATTGGTCGAGCCAAGTCTATTGATATGAAGCTGAGCATGATCTGTTCATTGCAGCAAAAACTCTACACAGGGCTGCTCTAAGATCAAGGAGCTTTTTCTAGACACTAAATGCCACATGCCAAATGGAGCTGCAGGGTGCAAATTTCTTCTCAGATAAAATCTAAATCCAAAGTCTGATTTTTAACATCGGCACTGTCGTGTCTGTGAAGCAACACGGGAGCACACGAGGCACAGCTTGGTTTGCTTTGCTCTGGCAGCACTTTCTCACAGCAGCCGAATCTCACCAGCGGTACCCGTTCCTGGCACGGATGCTCCCGAGTGAGTGGTGCTCTCCTGCAGTCGTGCACCCCAGGTCAGAGCCTGATCTGGCGCAGGTACTGAAATCCTTTGAGGAGCTATTTTTGAACTGAATTGGGATTTAAGGAATCTAGGTCTCGGGGGGAAAAAACCCAAAACACCAAAACAAACAAAAACCCCAAACCAACCAACCAACCAACCAACCAACCAACCAACCAACCAACAAACAAAAAAAAAGCTGGGAAGAAACACCCAGCCCACGACCCCCCCCCCAAAAACAAACAAACAACAACAACAAAACAACAAAAACAAAACAACAAAACCACACAACCAAAAAGCAAAACCCCAAAACACAACAAAAAAACCAAAACAACCAAACAAAAACCCCTACAACCCCCACCCCCTGACCGTAAGTAGGGCTCGTTCCTTTCCAGAGTCTCGGTGACTCCCACGGCAGGCCCTCGGCGCAGTGGTCCCTCCGAGAGGATGCTCGCCGCGCCCTGCATCCCACCTGCAGCCCGAGCAGCTCCCACGGGACCCTTTTGCAACTGGGGCAGGGCTGAGCGGGCTCGCCCCGCACGGAGCGCTCTGCCCGCAGCCCCCGCTCTGCCCGCAGCCCCCGCTCTGCCCGCAGCCCCCCGCGCCCCGCACGGAGCGCTCTGCCCGCAGCCCCCGCGCCCCGCGGCTGTCCCTCCGCCTCGGCACCGCCAGGGGGCGCTGCGGGTCGGGGAGCGGGGCCGGTGCGGGGCCGGCCCCAGACAGGCTGTGCCGTGCGGGTTGGGGGCCGTCCTGTCCCCCCGCCGGCTCGAGAGAACGTGGCAGAAGTGCAGAGCTGGTACCTTTTAACCTGCTGCCTCGCTGCCTGGCACCTGGCGTTTGAGCCCGGGGAGCTGAAGCTTTTCTCCTTGGCTACGAATACTAAAGGTGCTGTTGAAAAGTGAGCTCCCTCACAACCTAGAGCTGGCTTGTCGAAGGAAAAAACACCCGTGGTGAAAGACCGAGTGAAATCGCCAAAGAACACGGTATCCTCGCTCCCACAGTAGGAGCGGACATCTGGAAGGACTCTGGCTTTGGGGGAGATGGTGCACAGTGCACTCGCACGCGCCCCCCGCCCTCCTCCTCCTCGCCCATGTGACCTAATGGGACCGGCTTCTCTCTGCATAAAGGAGCGGGGAGGAGTCCAAGGGTCATTTGCGAAGAACTAGGGCATGCTGCTTATATACAGCACCTACAATAATCTGTGTCTGCTGCGAGTATCATTATTGGCTCCACTTTAGCTGTCAGGACAAATAGACATCAACAGGACACACTGAATGTCACTGTTATCACTCCATCCTCGGTGTAAATCAGTGTGTCTATCAGAGAAGCATATAGCAGAGCCAGGTGGGATCTCATGGCTTGTGCAGCACTGCTCAACAGAAGTGGATCTGAAAAGGACACAGACATGCAGAGAACCTGGTGTCCATATTCACTGCATGTTGAAGGGGTTTATATCAGACTTAGTCCAGTGGACTGGATGCTGATTAGCAGTTAAATACACATACTGTTCTCCTATGGTGTATTTTCTGGTCCAGCTTCATCAAATAGAAATTACTCATCTCACACCTGTGATGTGATGCAAAGCCTCACAGGGCAAGTGAGGATTGTAGGGAGAGTCTCTTCAAAAGCACCTAATTTAGAGACACTCATCGCTCCACAGGCATGAGGTGAAAAAGAGCAGCTGCAGAAATTGCATATAGTAGAGTAGACCCATGCAGACCAACCTGAGAGGCTGGCCTAAACTTCCTGACTCCAGCAATGGCAGGAGAAGAGCCTTTCCCAGTACTAATGGATGTTACTTTGAAAGGTCTCAGAGTACAGCATCAACACCTCCAAAGGTGCATTAGTCTAATCTTCAGCCTAGCTATTGTAATCTTGATCCTTACCTCATATGTGATAACAGCACAAGGGTCAAGGGTAAATCAGTAATGCCATGACTGTTTGTATCTGTGTCATGTGTGGCATGTCTAATGAGCAATTGATTGCATCCATACATGCTATTTAGCAAACACTATGGGACATGCTGAAGCAGAGTAGTTGCTGTACTTCGTTTATAAAATCCTGGGATGAGATTATTGTTCTCCGGTTAGAGTTATATTGTGTTAGATTTGATTTGTTTATTTTTTTCAGATCATACATCAGTCTGTAGTAAGACGCTGTGCTTTCTTCATAGGGAAAAGGGCATGCTATTTAACAGCTCTGGGCAGATGACCTGGTAATTTCATGTTTTGCATAGCTGCAGTGTCCTTTTTACTTACAGTTCAGTGGGTCCTATCAAGAGCTTAGCTCTAAGGTAAAGCTTTAGGCTCTGTCAACTAGAAGACATACCTAAGGAAATGAACAATAATTCAGTCTGAGTCCATAACTTCCAAAAAACCCAAAATGAACAAACCAACCAACCAAAAACAAACCTCAAAACAAACCCACAAACCAACCAAGCAAAACCAACCAAACAAAAACACCAAAACCAAAAGAAAGAGGTGTGCATTTTAAACTTCTAATCGTGAAAATAGTGGCAGCTGCCATGCTAATGAACAGTGCTTGGGGTACCCTTCTTGTTTCCCTGCTGCTATGCAACCCAAACCCAGGCAGAAACAGCCAATGCTGGTGTTCAAGGCAGCATTGACTTGCCACTTGTCACATTGTTTTGCATCCCCCAGCACCTGCCGCACATCCCTAGGGTCAGCTGAGACAGCACTGCCTCACACAGAGGCCTGGCAAAAGCTGGCAGCTCGAGAAGGCTGTGATTTGCACCTCTTTGCTGGTTTTGTCATCCTTTGCTTTTCACCATTTAACATGCTACCTTCTGCATTCATGTAGGGATGGACAGCAGTTACCACAGAACATGCATCGTGATAACCATTTCGTTATCTTTTTCAAAGAACACACTCATTACATAATAATTTGGCCTCACTCTGCTTATACCCTCAAAAGGGAAGAGGAAAATAAACTGAGACTTCAGCAAAACCAAATATCTTCAAAACTGTAGAGGTGCTATAGGATTTTTTTTGTCACAAAACAGGAGTTCCCCAGCAAAGTCTTCCATGAAAATGGACAGAAAAAGACAAACAAATTTTTGTAAATAGCAAGTCACAAACCTCCAAATTTGTACATATATATTCCAGCAACACACTTGTTTTACTACTCCTGATTAAACATTAAGGGAAGACAAATATTATTTTTACTGTATTTGCTCAAATAAGGCTTACATATTCTACTTTCCCAGATTTTACCTTCAATTCATAGGTAATTGAGTGTTTTTCAATGTGCCAACATGATCCCATGTTGTTTTGGTCTTTTGCAGACACACAGGTCCTTGCTCCTCATGCCCTCCATGCTGACTGGACACAGACTGATCAGGAGACCCATAGACAGCACTATGCTGTCACGGGGCCAAAAACAGATACACGTGGACTTAGAACACACACTCAAAGAGTAGAATGACTTGTTTAAAATCACTGTCTTGAAGGGCTGTGTCAGTGGGAAGTGAACTAATGTGGCAATAGATGAGAGATTGCAGCACTGGGAGCATCAAAGTGGAAAAGATTTGCACGACTCCTGCTGTGGAAGGAAACACACAAACCCTTTCATAAATTGTTCAAGCCCCATGTCAAAATTAGTCAGGATTCAGCCTTGTTTTTAATGGAAGGTAGGAAAAGTCAAGAAGAGAAAGAATTAACATGGCAATAGAGAAAAGCAGGTAATGGCTAAAGGGTGGGGAAATAGACTCCTTTTGCACATCATGCTACGTATTTTAAATGCCTCTGCCTTCTCAACCCCTACTCTCTGTGTTGCTCTTAGTATTGATGGTTAATCAAAATCAAGCAACAAATGTGTAAATCTTCAATGTTTACTTAGCCATAGAGACCAGGAAGTGGTGACCTACAGGGTAGCATTACTAAGATATTTTAGTTTTATGTTACATATTCAAGTATTTTATGTTACCTTCCTGTTATTTTCACAAAAAACAACCTCTTCTCCATCTGTTTTTAGGGGGAAAAAAAAGTCCAAATGAGCTGCAAAACTATGCCCCTGCTTCCAAACAAATCGTGAAACCTTAATGTGAATAAACATGCCATCATAAGCAAAGCCTTGTTTGTGATCAAACTGGATAATAATTCATTTGTAATATCATCAGTTCAGAATGAATGTCAGCTTAAGTACTGTTGGTGCAGGTGTAACTTAATGAATTCAGGGTCTTCTTGTCTGGCACTTAGTTGCTTATATGGGTGTTGGGAGCATTAGGTCCCTCAATTTTTCATAATGAGCAACACCATTAAACTGCCACGGAGCAATATAAATTAGAAATTTTCCTTAGACCCCATAAAAAATCTACTAAAAATACGGCTGCCAAATTAATTGTGTGTTTTATATGTCCAGCAAACAGAACTCACTGTAACTCTTTTCCTCTAGTTATTATTTTTGCTATTGTTTCAATAGTGTATGAAAATCAATCTAGAAATATCAGAAAAGTAGGCTAGTCTGAAGAACTTACTCTCAAAGGCATAGAGATGATAACAGGATCCTGAACACAGAACATAGAATCACTGCTTGTATTCTTCTCTGTTGCACTGGACACGTATTTCAGTCAAGGGAAACGCACAGTACAAGCAATGAGGTCAAAAGACAGTGTATGATTGCAGGGTCATGTCACAAGCCTGTTTAGAACATCTTGGGTTGCATAATTGCATGTAGCTGGTAATTACAAGCGGACATGCCTAAAATGCACACATCTTGATTGAACCAATTAACACACGTCTATATTAAGTTGCTGAAGACAAAAAGCAAGAATGGAAATATTAGAAAAAAGTATCCATTGATACTTTTCAGAAGTTGATGTTACTGTTCATTGTTCTTTATCAGAGCATAAACTGGTTTTATTGTTCTGTTTAATAGGAGCTACAATATATTTTATAATAAAAAAAAGTCAGAATGTGTATCTTGCACTTAAGTTTTCCATCTTCCACTTATTAAAGAACCACCTAATCCTAATTTGATGCCGATCAACAGCATAATTTTAGGTTGTCAAGCTCTCTTCCCTCTCACTACTGTGAGAGGAATCTTTGTCTGACCTGTCACAGAGGACTGAGAGAAATTCATCTGTTTCAAATGTGGCAAATTACACACTGTTTTTCATGATTCATACATTAATATGTTTTTTCATCCCTCTGTGGAAACTTCTAAGATGCTCATTATCTGCAAAAATGGAATAAATTCAACCATGGTTCCCTAGGTGCAACCAATTAAAGTAGTGTTACTTGCCCACTATTATGTCAGATAGGCCCAATACATCTGAAAAATAATTACCTTCATATCACATATTTGTTGTCATTTACCAGCCAGCTATAGCAGCTGAAGAACATGATGAATGCTTCAAACCAGTTTTAATCAAATAGCTGCCAGAAAATGCCCAAAACAGAAATCTTCAGTGCTTTTATAAACAATTTGTAATTAACATATGAATAAACTGCATATTTGAATTTTCACCAACACAACTGTTCCTCCCAGGAAATCACAGTTAAAAGCTGAAGTGAATGTTCCTTTAGAAAGTGCACTTTGTTTATAGAAGTAGTCCTTGCAGTTAATGACTGGCAAAACTTCAAACTCAGAATTATATTACATTGGTAATTTTAACTTTGTCATCTTAAATAGATCCAGTTTAGTTACATGAACACAAGCAAAGTATGACAGCCCTCAAAGAACTGCCTTTAAGCAGGCTTTATTCTATCCCATGAAGCTTTGTAATTCCTTCTGTTATTATTAATAGCTGTTAAGTGTTGACAGCATGCTTGGCACTGAATGAAACGCAGGAGCAGACATGGTTCTTGTTAAGGGTGGCCCTCGGGAGGTCATTTACTGTGTGTAACAACAACAACTTTATTGGAGTAGCAACCCACTAACACAGCTGCAGTGTGGGTATCAGGAGATGTCGCTGTTTAGACAAAATAGTGATGTGCAAATACATGTATACATATGACTCCTTTTACATGTTAATGTTTTTGCAGCTAACAAGCCTATCAGCTGAGTAGACAAGAGTTTTGGAGGTAGCCAAATAAAAGCTATGTCCCAGAATGCCATGCATGCAGCATTTTCTCCCTCAGCAATGGGTATGCAAGCTACTGGGATAGACTAAGCCCTTAGGAACATGACAGGTTCTGGATGCACTGGGATGGAAGGACAATCCTCTGCTGCTAGAGGGTGTGGTCAGTTCAGTCACAGGTTTAAAGAAAGGACAGGCAAGAATTTCAAGCAGAGGGTCCTTGAAGGTGCCTTGTGAGATAGCTTTCTTTAGAGCCAGGAGCTACAGAAGGGGTGAAAAACATTGTGGAGGTGATGGCATGGGAGACAGCTGCAGACCCTGAATCCTAGACACCTAAAGCTCCAGAGCAGTAGACGATCTCTGCTCTTCCACTCCAGGGCAAGATGGCATGCCCAGCAGACACCACATGTCTAGAGTTGCATCACAGAGGTGATGCCCCATTTCTGACCATGAGGGTCCTATCAGATGTCATTGGCCAGCTTTAACTTAGCCAAGATCAGAGCTCTGCTGCATCATCACTTGTGGAGTGTAGGAGAGAGGGAGGAGAGGTGGTGGCACCAAAACTTGACAAGTTCGCACTCTAAGAGGTATGTGAGTCATGTATGAGTATTGCAAGGGGTGTTTACTCCCCAGCTCCTGGTCAAGTGCCTGTGCAGTGCCCAAGGCTGAGGAAAAAGTGACTGACTCCCCTACTCAATGAGACTAGTGCTCATATCCACCAGTGGGTCTGACCTGACACATAAATGCCACAGAGACAGGGTTGGCCATCCTCTGCTGTCTTTACTTTGGGATCTGCCCTAATACTCTGTCCCTGTGTCCAAGTAGTACTCTTGATACTGCAGGTGAACCCTGTCTTCTTCCACAGGGCTCTGCACTGCAAGTCCAGTCACAGACACAAGCAACTTTACATGAAGCAAGTCTTGTTGGAGTCTTCTGACTTGTAAGCATGAGGGATAAAGCTCCATATAAACAGATGCTGCACCATGCAAAAGGTAAGTTACCCCTCAGTGTACAGATGCTGATCAGTGATAATGGCAGTAGAAAGTAGGTCCAAACAGATCAAATAGTTCTATCAAAACCGTTTATCTTAGTTTCATTTTAATTGCCTGCCCGTCTTGTTTCCTGCTGCACAAAACCTTTACATCCCTTCAGCATCACCTATTCACAAACAAATACTAACCAGCCTCCTCCCCTCTTTGTTGTGTGCCTCCTAACACTAATTTTAGATGTGTCTGCTTTTTGGGTATGTTTTCTAAAAACAGTCAAACTGTCAGAAAATGCTCAATAACACTCTGAAAACAATATAGCTTTCAGATGTTATAGCTGGGTATTCCAATAAATATTAATTCAGAAGTCATTAGTCACTTGTGGCCATTTGGACAATTAAAAAAAAAAGAATGAAATGGATTTTTTAACTTCCTAGGTAATAGTTTTGCCTTCCATACTCCTATATGCAGTGTTCCTAATGTTGTTAAAGTCCGCTTTTCTGTAAACCCATTCATTCTTGTGTATTAACACTCGAGTTTGCAAAGGCTGTTCTCTGCCTACTGTTTAAAGGAGCTATTCTCACTTGATCATGATGTATTTTTAAAAGGAGCATTGGAGAAGGTGACGTGAGTGGGATGTCTGCAGGAGCTGCATAACAACTGTGCAGAACGAGAAAATTTCTATATCATTTAACTGTTGAGAATGTGCTCTCATATCTCACACAGGAGCAAAGCTGTGACAGTGTGATTTGCAGACAGGGACCATGAGGTAGATGTTTTCCAAAAGGATCTGAGACCATGGGTATCCTGCCCAGATTGCTGAGATCTGTGACTGCAGTACAAGAGGCAAAAGTACCAGTGAGGCTATGGCTAGTTGCCTCACATAGTGGAAATCATGTATTGGGAGAAGCACAGAGGGCTGAACAAACTGTTTGAAAAGTTGAGTAAATATTCACCCATGATGTGACAGCTGGACTAGTTAAGAGTGTCACAGTTGATTTTCAGCTGTGCTGCATCATGTTGTAGTGGCTATGGAACAGACCTCCCCACCTATTCTTGCACCACTGTGATGCTGATACAATCTTAATCTAAGGAAAGATAGAAGGTACAACATACCAGTCAATCCAGAAGTGTCTCATTTTCCAGAATATTTTGGCCGTGACAGCAAAAATAACATTTCTGTTATGAGACAGTGAATAGAAAACACTTCACTGAAATGACTATTCACAGAATATTCTGAGTTCACAGAATATTCTGAGTTCACAGAATATTCTGAGTTGGAAGGACCCACAAGGACCATCAAGTTCAGCTCTTAAGTGAATAACCATACAGGAATCCAACCCACAACCTTGGCTTTATTAGAACCATGCTTTAACCAACTGAGCTAACTTCAGAGCTGTCTATATTAAATTGGTATTTATATATCCTTGATTTCTCTTTTATTTTCAAATAAAAATCTAAATTTAAAAACTGAGGAATATAGAAGATGCCTCTCCCTCGCACTCACTGCTTACTACTGCTTGCTGTGTTTTACATAATATTGCTCTTTAAGCCCAGAGCCCCTGGGTCTTGTCTCCTTCCTCAACAACATGTCCACTTGACATGTCTCCTATCACTGCTCCTTGTTTCCTTCTGAACTTCAGAACAGAGTGTGCTTGGTTCAACAGTTTTTTTAAACATTAACTCGTCCACTGTCACTCTAAGAAGAGAAACTTTGTCCATCTATCATAGAATTAACCTATTTATTTTCCTCCTAAGTTAGTACATGAACCATCACTTTCCATTTTTTTTCCAATTCCATCACTATTTCCTATTCCAGCACTTTCACTTTTCGGATATCATTGCATATAAAATAGTCACAAAGGCTATGAGAGGAGAATCTCTTCTCAAGGAGAATCTCTTCTCAAGGAGACTTTGAGAAGAATTAAATGTAGAGTTGCAAAGCATCCTAATTATGGTGCAAAACAGGCCTGGCAATCTTCATGGTACTTAATATGTCATCTTCTTCCTACCTCTTAAAGCCAATAATCTGCAAACCAACACTATATTGGAGTATTATATCTGCTATAACTTATGTCAGCTTAACCCTCCTTTTTCTTAAACAATGTTTGGCAGCCAACTGAGTGTGGAAACTAGACTGTTTTACATTAGTCAGAAATACATTTAAATCATTTTTACTGAATGATTTACTGTGGATTACAAATTCTTATATGGCACTTTAAGTTAATGATTAGACAAAGTAATATATCACTAAAATGATTGGGCACATATGTATTTTGCTTCCATGATTCTAAATTTCTCTTTGGATTGGAAGACTTCTCTACATATTTTTTCCCCAGTTGAAGAAAAAAAAAATAGGCAAAAGAGCAGAAGGCTCCAACATATCTTCTCAACCTACTGACTAAGTCAAGAGGATTTTCCTCCCTGCAGAATAGTCAGATCATGAGGAGACACTGGTAAATTGATTGGTGCTCTTCAGACAAATATTGGCAGGTGTCAGTATTGCACAGCATTTCCACACCCTAATGTGTCCCAGTGACAGAAGGAAAAGCTGTATAGAAAAGGTTTAAGACTTTATATCAAATAAAATAGTGAATGAATCATTCAGGTGTCATGGCAGAATATGTCAAGTATCTCACAGAAAAAAACCAGAACAAAGTACAGGGAGAAAAAACAACAACAACAAAACCAAAAAAAAAAAAACCAACAAACCAAAAAAACCCTGTACTCATTCTCCATGCAGAGTTTCCTGGGGAGTTCTAAAAATTTTATGTGTCCAATGACAGTGGAAGACAAGGGATTTTCTGACTCTGTCCACTAGTAAGTGGACTTTGAAACCCAAGTGAAAGAAAGGTAAAACACACTAATAAAACCTGGGCTGTTATGCCAGATGCTCACAGGTGACTGGTATTTTTAAAAAGAAACAGAGATATACAATAAATTATTTGTTTAATTTATTGCTGTGGGCCAGGATCCTGCAAGTGCTGAAAGATAAGAAACAACTTTGTATTTACAACATAAATGAAATAAGGAAGACAATTTTCTGTGCTTCAGAGGTCATAAAAATAAAGGAAACTATTCATCAGTGCAAAGTTACCTGTGCATAACTGTGTGCAAATCAGGATTTGTGGCTTTAACCCTCTAGCCTGTTGCATGCAAAGAGCTGCACAGTTAGCTTCACTACACTGATTCATTCATGTGAACCTTTTCCTTGGCATAGCAAAACCAGGCAAAATATGCATTGCATACTCATTTTTGGCCCCTCTCAAGTCTTTAATCTGCAGTCTCAGGTGGCTGACAAATAATGGACAGGATTACTGCAGCATTTATTTAATTTATTAATGTTCTTACGTCTTACTCAAAGCATATAGAGAATAAAAAAGAGCAAGTACCAGAAATAAAGAAGTGATTTGATATTCATTATTGACTTCTGCTTGGATTTCTGTAACCACTCCTCAGGCTTCCAATATATTTTGTAACAGATCAGACTCTATCACTCTTCAGAGAAGTCTACCACAGATCATATCACAAGGAGTATGCAATGTCTGCCATGATGATTCTTTGCTAAAAGTTTTTAAAGAAAGGCACCTCCCTCTCCCTGCACCAAAATCAAAGATGTTGTGTCTTCCTCAGTCAATGCCAACACTCAATAGGCAACATGAGGAGAGAATCATTTACTGGGACAAGATTTCAGATCATCAGATGAGGCCAATGCAATATGTTGACCCTAGGAGAAAACTAAGAGTCCCTGCCAATCATAAACCATAGGCATTAAGTTTTTTTATGGAGAAATAGATTGATATGTATGATTTTCAGATCCTCAAAAATGAGGATTCAGAAGAAATCTAATCCTGAAGTGAACAATGCAAGGATAACTATAGCAATTTGAACATACTTGGGGAAAAAAATCACCCAATAAAATAATGAGACTGCAACATAATAAGTAATGAAAGCTGACACAAACTAACGGCAACACCAGTCTATTTGGACTGAAATCCATAATTCAGCCTAAAGAGTACAGGTTTCTTCTATAGTGCATACACACATAAGAGGAGGGCTTAGAAAAGGGCCTGAGCACTTACAAGATGGGAGCACAGAGCTGTGTAGAATGAGCTAAAAAAGAATGTTAGGTACAAAGACACTCCTGGAATCCCATCTGACTTTCTGCTGTTTAAGTAGATGGATATATCTGTAGAAAACTGTCTTCACCCAAAACAATGTGGCCTAGTACCCACTTTGGATCATATTGTCCATACAGAGTATGGGATTGTCTCAGGTGAAGGAAACATTACCTTTAGCTATATAGTGGCGGGAAGGTGGGGGCGGGGAAAGGTGGATTGCAGAATTTTCTCTGGAAGTGGGAAGGACACCTTCATTTCCTGGAAAACATGAGAGTTCTGGAGCTTTGGGTCCTCTTGTGAGGACTAGAAGAAACCAAAAGCACTAGTTTGGAACTATTAGCAGAACAGGAAGCAGGTACCAGAACCAAAACTGAAAGCCTGAAAACCAAAGATCCAGAACTGTATTCCCTTGCACTGACAGTGCAGCTCAGTTTAAGTAGGCTGATGACTCAGATATTGTCATGACAAATAGGAAACAGAGATTTAATTTAAGATTTTTCAGCCTCTGAGGCTGAGAAGGACATTAAACCCAGGTGTTTCGCTTCTGTCACAGCATTATATAAATAATGGGCTCCACCATTTAGTCCTGTTTTTCAAGCTGGTGTCTGGCAGCACAGTTCATCCAAAATAAATTAAGTCCAAAGTCAGATCTTCCTGGTGTCTTCTTAGATGAGCTTATAATTCCTGAGTTCACAGAGGTCACATAGGAAAGGGAGAAAATTTAGATTAATATTTCAGTCTGGAGCTGGAGTCTCAGTGTCTATATTGCATTCATCAGTCCTTGAGAAGGGAAGGGCAAAAGAGAAAGACTTGATAGCAATGTTTAGCAAAGTTGTACAATGGTGCCCTTGAAAACTACAAGTCCTCCTACATGTCCAGTGAAGCCTGGTTTTGACCAGGACACCCACGTTTCAAGTTTTTGAACAGACTTATGTAAGAGTGATGGTTGTAGGGTTTAGAGTAAAATGATTTAGAGTATGTACTGTAAATGTAAATATCTAGGGATGTTACACAGCAGGGATTTTTTGGGACCCAGTACGTATTTAGTTCTTCCTCAGCCCTCTCTAAATAACTGTGTATTTCATTCTATCCTACCCTAAGAGTTTGCATAAACTCTCCAATGTTACAGAACAAGACAGTGATGGCAACTGAGAATTAGATGGTGTTGTTTCCTCTTTCCAGAAGGTGAAGTATAGCACAGAATAGTTTTGTATGTACTACTTCTGAGCTAGAAAACAATCTTTACTAAACAGTTTCCTTATAAAGACCCAAGACACAACCCTCATGGAGTTGATTTTTCTTTCTTCTAGCTAAGATGCAAGATTGAGCCTTCAAGTATCTTTGTTAAACTAGTTAATAGTTTATTGTCCAAAATAAACATATTTCAGTAAGTGCAAGACTGTTTTTTCCTCCCTCTTTCCGTCTTTTGTTCAGCTTCAACTCAGCTATTTATGATTCATTTCATGAGCCACTAGGTTTTCTCTGAAGGCACTAAAAAGGGCCAGAGCTATCAAACAGTTTTAGAGACTAGTGCCAACAAGGAACTGTTTTCCTCCGTGCTATAAAACAGGCACTGTCAATAGACTGCAACCGGCAATAAACTATTAAAAAAGGAATTTATGATGGCTACTTATTATCCTCCTGAAATAATGTTGTTACAAGGCTGCCCTTTCCAGTCCTCCACACAGATCACATGGCAAGTGTCTAACAAAGGGAAAGGCCCAGATCTGCAGGGACTGTCTGCAAACAGCCCAAGAATTGCCCCACATTACACGGGCACACACACCACACCGGGGTTTCAAAGCAGCAGAGAAATGGTCCCACATTGGACTTGGGCTTGTTACACGTGAGTGTTTGATTTAAGGTGGGGCCTTAATTAACTTATATATAGAACATATTGAATTGTTTTAATAGCTAAATATCAAATTATGAAGGAATGTCTATTATTGTTTAGCAAGAAATTGGTGAACCACAAGGATAAAATAAGAAATGGCACAAACCTCAAATGGAATCAGATCTGCCTCTATTTTAGATTTTGAAAAAAACTCCCAGCTCTAGCTCTTTTCCCTTCTCCAACCTCATAGTAGGCTTTTTTCTTTGCTCAAGTGTCTACCTCGGTTAGGCTGATATTTGACTATGATACAGAGCTGTAATTACTATAAATTGTGGTGTACCACTTGCATTAATAGAGCTATCCTATCTTACTGCAATTAATAAAGTGTTGCCTTCAATATCTAAGATAAAAATATTTCAGAAAGAAGAGAGAAATTATACAGTTCAAACTTCATTTGGATTGTATCCATTTGGATTGGGTCCTTTTGATCTGAACCTTCATCCGGTATGCTGCTTGAATGCTCAGGTTGTCAGACTGGAGACATACAGGCTGTGGTCCATGCTGAATGCACTGCCCTGGAGGGATATCTCCTAATAACAAGCATCTCTCAGGAATGATAGAGTGGATTCTAAAGGTGTATAGGGTAAAGAAGGTTGTGGTTTGCAAAGTTTAAGGGAAAAGGAACTTTGGGGTCTAGAGAAGGAAGAAGTAGGCTGAGAAAGAGAGCAAAAATTGAGGTGTGGAGTAATAGGAACAGGGCAGTCACTGAGATTTGGATTTTCAAAAAAACAACCCAAATCAAAAACAAAACCCCAAAGGCATCTACACAAACACATTTGCAGTGTTAAGATTTCTTAATGTTCTGATCACTTTCAGTAGTGCTGTCAGGGGCAGTTCACCCGTTGCCCATGTCTCTATGAACAAGCAGTAGTCTCCTGATATCCTGTTCCCCAAACAGTGCATTTGGAGAAGAGAAAAACAGTGTTATTTACTAGCGGATATTGCTCTGAGAACACAACACCTATTCTTAGCAGAGAACTACTCCAGAGTTTTAAAATCCACTTTTGTTAATTTTATGGGTTTCAAACAAAGAATGTACACCACAGAAAATCACGAAATAACATGGATACAGACCTCAGACAAAACCGAAACATTTTACTGCGGGGGAATTTTTACAAATAATGCCTATATGCTAGAAGCACTGGTGAGCATGAGTTAAACCGCTGCTGAGACTATAACACTGAGTTTACAATGTCTTCAGTTACTATTTCTCAGCGGAGACAGTCCTGCCTGTGACTGTCTCTTGTTGGTATCTTGACTTCACAACTCAGCTGTGTCAAGACTATATTTCTAGAGCAAGAGGAGCAACAATTACAGTACCGAGTCCATGAGAAGCCATAAATCCAAAAAAAACCCACTGAAACTAGAATTTTCTTACTTATTGCTTTATAATGATAACAAAAATAACAACAAAAGACACCAGACACCTTTTATTTCCACAGTATCTTCTGCCCCTATGACACTCCCACGGTCCACGAGCACCCACTCAGAGGGTCGGAGCATGGAGGGGGAGCCCAGCCTGCGGATGGCCGCACAGCAAAACCTCCCCTTCCTTGCGACCTCCTGCAGTGAAATACGCTCGTTAATCATTATTTGGTCCTTTTTAGCAGAGTAAGAGTGGTCTAAGGTGAAACCATCACCTTTCATTTAGCCCACAGGGCTAAAATGAGAGAGGACCACAGGAAAAAAATTTAATCTTTAAAACCTATGATATGACAGCTTTTTTTTTAAGCAAAGGACTTTGGAGGCAAGAAAAAAAGAAAAGTGTTTAAGTGTGCACGAACAGAGAGAACCGTTTAATTAAAAGCATGAAAGAGGACTAAAGACTACATTCATTCCTGCTTTTCGGTAACATATGCCTATACTATAATTGCCTGTAAATAGCCACTGCAAAAGCAACTCAGATTAGTGGGTTTCTGGATGAAGGATGGAAACTCTGACGAGTTCAGCTGTCGAAAGCTTACATGAAGTAGTGCTGTACCGGGGAGGAGTGCGGTAGGGAGGGAATGGGGAAGGGAAATTAAAAAAAAAAAAAAAAAAAAAAAAAAAAAAAAAGCTAAACCTATAGAAACTCTGGCTTGCAGGGGTATTTTTCTAATTATCACCTTGGCAAGATACAGTTCCGTACTTCCAAAGCCAAGCACTCGCTCACAACCAAGGGTTTTGCACTCTCAGAAAAGTTCGCCACTTCCGTCCCTTCCTCTCTCTCCCTCCCTCCCTCCCTCTCTCGGCCTTTCCACGGGTTTGTACGAATCACCCACAAAAATGCCCCCGAGTGTCTCTTCGCGGTGCTCGGAGCCGGCGACCGAGCGGGGATGTACCAGAGGTTCCCTCTCCCACCTCACAGCCACGGCCCCTCCGGGATAAAGACAGCAAAAGCCGCTCTTCTGGGCCACCCCATGTCTTCCACAGGCTTCAAACACCTTTTTTTTCCTGCTGAAGGATAGTCCCCTGCCAAGCGCCTCGGTAAGACGCCGCACGTTCTAGGACAGAGCCGCAGGGCGGTGCGTGGGCGGAAAGGAGAGGGTCGGAAGGGGACAAAACACAGGGATGTGTCCATGGGGACCCCTGTGGGTCCCCTCACAAGCGCGCTGCCCCCAGAGGGGACACGGCCGAAGCCCCGCAGCGGCGAGGTCCTCTCCAGCATTCACCGCCCGATGCCGGATCGAGACTGGGGGTTGCCGGGCTCCTCGCTGGGATGCGAGGGGGAGAGCCCGGGCTGAGGGATCCCTTCCCCGGCAACCGCCGGCACCGGTGCCCCCAAGGGGCTGACGGAGCCGCCCGGAACGCGGCACTGAAGATGCGAGCGGTTCCGAGGGGTCAGCGACCGCAGAGAGGTCCGTGCGCCCCTCGGGAGGGTGGGGGACTGCGAAGGGTCTGCGAAGCGGCGGCGTTCCGATTTCTCTGCCGTTTTTCTAATAATAACACTTTAACGCTTTTGTTTCTCCACGCTTGTCCTTCACAGCATCGCTGCGCCGGGCGGATTTTGTGAAGGGACACAACCGGGTGACGGCGATTTACACCGAATAGTCCGTATTGCCCACCTTGATGTATTAAAACACGCCAGGTTACGTGGCTACACCGACAACTTGTTTCAGGCACAAATATTAGCATACCAAGCTGTCACAATTTCCACCCTCTTCCCCGACTTGCGTCCATGCGATTGCACTGAGTCAGCGGCGGATGCTCGGGAAAAGATTTGTTCCTGAAAATTCACCGCCCGCACTTTCCCCTCGACCACCGCCGTCCGCTTTTGAGCACCCGACAGCGGGGAGCGCGGCACGGCCACCTCGGCTCCCCGCCGCCCTCCGGCGCTGCCGTGACTCCCACCCGAGCCGGGAAAGCCGTGTCCTCGGTGTGAGCTTTCCCGGCTCCTTGAAAGCATCGCCAGGGCTCTTCAGCTGCTCGTGCGGCACCGGGCGGAACGGAGAGTGGTGAGGCAGGCAGACTCCCTCTGCGCCGTTTGACCGCGAAAATTCGGTTTTGGCTAAGTGTGTGTTTTTGTGAGAAAAAGTTTTCCGTTACCTATTGACTGGGATCACATATATAGGGGAAGCTTTCGATATAATGTTGTTTTCACTCACTGTAAATCCCACATGTTGCAGTCAAATTCTTACCATCTGGGAGGGCCAGAGCAGTAAAACCCAGCAATTCAGTTTCATCATAAATCATGTTTATGAACTGTAGTACAAGGTATATAACTCTGGAAGCTGCACTTTTCAATGGTAAATGACTGTTGAAATATTCGACTGCGGCATTGTCAAATTCCCTTTTCCACGTAAAACTTGACACAAGATAATTCTTACATCTATCGGTGTCTCTTGTTTAATTTGTAAGAAATCCGCCTGGCATAAATTGCATTAAACAAACAGAAAAGTAAACCTCGGAGTACAGCATTTAAAATAACCCCCCCCACCACTCCCCGGCACTGAGGCAGCATACAGCCTACGGTTCTGATCCGCACAGTTATAATCAGATATGTACAAACGCCTGCTTGCGGCAGGCTGTCACGCAGTGGCACTCAAAGAATAACTGACCCCACTTTAAAAGAAAATGTAAAAGTAACAATTCAAATTTCGTTTTAAGGCCATTTCCTCATTATCTATACTTGCAATATGTATAAGATCGGTAGTACGCCTGTACAAGACAAATCCCATTCCAGCTTATGTGATATTTCCTCCTCACTTTTAATTTCCTACTGATTTACTCTAGAGCTTTTGAGGAAAAGAGAAGCAGAAGGAACAAACCCGTGCCGGAGTGACATTTCATTCGTGCTCGGATTCTGGTTTGCAGTAGACTGAGATGTCTCTTGTGCCTCCCTTTCAAACTTCAGACTACCCATCTACACTCAAGTTCAGTGTTTCCCTGTTTGAGGTTTGATTCTGTACTAGGTAGGAAGGTGGCCCACGAGTATCTGGAGAAAGGTGGCTTAGTGCATTATTTGCTCTGTTTTCATATCTATGCCTATGTTTTCTAGTACCTTTTCAGAACGAACTACGGCATCTAGCAAGTCACTGACGATTGTTACCATTATAATCACAACCCAGGAATATTGCAAATACTACCAATAAAATAGATCGATTCGACAGCAGAGAACACAGCAGTACGGCCACGTAATAGGTTTGGGTAGACTCCTTCTAGTCCCAGCACTCAGGGTAGGGTCTCTGTCAGGGCTCTTCAGCTTGTCAAAACTTGTCTAACCAGAGGAAGTGAAAGCGAGGAACAAAAAAATTGAAATTTTGCCTTGTAGCTCCTGAGCTGGGAGATGGGGTAGAGATCGAGTCGAAGAGGATTTGCTTAAGCCATGCTGGTGAGGCTGCGGTGGGTATTTGCTCTAGGAAATACCACCAATAGGTTGTCAGTTTTCCTCCATAAAAAAATCACATGAAAGATTCTCGTGAGAAAAAGCTGCCAAGATTTCACCCTTGGGAAAAAGAAAAAAAAAAAAAAAAAAAAAAAAAAGAAACCACACGCTGCACACCCACACATTACCGCATATAAATAATAACCTGTTACATGATGGGGACCCCCGGGACTCTCAAAGAGGTGTCTCATGCGTTGGAGACAATTCATAGATACTTTAAAACTAATTATTGCTGGGTTTATTAATTGTTCCATTTTCCTGTCCATAGATATCCTCAGCTCTCTCCAAAAAGTAGAGACATGCACCACCTCTCCCCGTGGGACCGGACTTGCATTTTGTGTTGTAATGCACTTATTTTAGCGTTTCTCCATTCAAACTTCCGCTCATTATTTTTGTGCATTTGAGGAAAAAGAGCAACAACAAAAAATAACCCCGAGGATGCTCTCGCTAGCATTGAAGAATTTGCTATCCTGACTTTTGTGTGGGGTTGCGGTGTTGCAGTTGCAGGCAAAGGCAGGGCAGAGGCAGAGGCAGCCTGTGCAGCCTGGTGCTGCTCCGGCTTCCGCTCGGGGAAATAAGAACACGGACGTGGGCAACTTACATGATTGTTTGTTTTGGAGCTGTGGAAACCGACTGTAATTTCATATACCCTTAACATTTTTATGTGTGATTTAATTTTTTTTTTCCCCAAAGTGTAGACCGTTTGTCTACAGAGACAGGTTTCGATTAGTTTCTGTGAATCTGTAAAGTCCAGGATAAATGAGAAGAAATCTGCTGTCGTTTGTAAGTTCGTGATAATATTATAAAATAAGATTGGGAGTTTTAAACCTTACTATTCACTCTATTCCTCGGTGTATTCTGAAGGCAATCAGCTTCCGTGTGTTTTGGATTTTACAAGGAGGTAACCTTTTTTTTGTTTTAATTTTTTTTTTTTTTCCGGAGGTGACCTCTAGTAGTGGAGTCTGGTCTGCTGGAATTAGATATGTTACCGTTTCCCGTGCCTCACTCTTTTCCCCTTCAGACCAGTTTTGTATGATAATCCGTGTTCCAGTTTAGACTGCAGTAGTACCACACCACCTAATATACAACAGTTTCAAAAACGCATCTCTGTTTATGTTCACAAGCCACAGCAGTGGTGCTTCTGCTAAAGACCTCGTTTACGAATTACGTTCGCAGTGCCTCATTCTTCTGGAAGAGGTATATAGTTTCATTTTCATCTTCAATTCACAGAAGAGAGATCACAGCCTTGCTTTACTTTCCCAATGGAAAAGCAAAGCACATTGTTCAACGCCTTAACGCGATCGTATGGACCATTAACACACAAATATAATCTTTTGTTTAGAAGTTTATCTGGTCCGACTAGGCAGCAGAGTGCTGGCTTAGCCGACCCTAATGCGAGCCAGAAGAAGAAGGAGACAGGACCAGGCAACAGACAGAAGGCGACCGAGAAGAGCTTTATTAGATAAATGTATTAATCTGGATCCCAGCTGTATTTGCAGTGTTTTCCAAGATTCCTTTCAGAAATCATTCTTGTCGGATGTGGGTTTCCCTAATTAATCACTCATGCCGTTGTATGCATTACAGCTCAAGACTGTAATTTTAGTCAGTTGTTTTGAAGCCCGTTTCTGTTCCCATCTGATCTGCATTTGTCGATTAAGCGTACAAGGAAGGTCGAACTTGTAGATAGGAGTCGCGATACCGGCTCCCCGCGGCACCCGAGCACCCCCCGGGCGGTGCTGGCCGGGGCCGGATCCCTCTGCGGAGCGGGGCTGGCTCCCTCTGGAGCGGGGCAGGCTCCCTCTGGAGCGGGGCTGTCTCCCTCTGCGGAGCGGGCCTGGCTCCCTTTGGAGCGGGGCTGGCTCCCTCTGGAGCGGGGCAGGCTCCCTCTGGAGCGGGGCAGGCTCCCTCTGCGGAGCGGGCCTGGCTCCCTCTGGAGCGGGGCAGGCTCCCTTTGGAGCGGGGCAGGCTCCCTCTGGAGCGGGGCAGGCTCCCTCTGGAGCGGGGCAGGCTCCCTCTGGAGCGGGGCTGTTTCCCTGCGGAGCGGGGCAGGCTCCCTCTGGAGCGGGGCAGGCTCCCTCTGCAGCGGGGCAGGCTCCCTCTGGAGCGGGGCTGTTTCCCTGCGTAGCGGGGCAGGCTCCCTCTGGAGCGGGGCTGTTTCCCTGCGGAGCGGGGCCCGCCGCCCGCGGT
>JAWWEE010000085.1:47466152-47490015 GCA_035221455.1 Xenops minutus
TTTAGCCACCAGTGTGCTTGTAGCAAGCGTGGGTAGAGCCCTTGTAAATCTTCGTTCGCGAAGCCTAGCCATGATGACTACTACTACTAGTAATAATAATAATTAATAATAACAATAATAACCTTACTTTTTTCAGTTGTTGGAGTGCTCTGCCATGGGATCCTAGAAAGGCAGGCTGTACAGGGTCTCAGAGAACTTATACATTACTCAGGATTTTTTCTACTTTAGTGAAGTGTCTAAATCATCACTAAACTGTTGCAAAGCTTGTTAGGAAGAATGTACCTGCAGAGTTTATACCCTCTATAGAAGCAAGCAACTGGAATGTGGATTTTACAGCTTGTACAGGATGAAAGAAACCTGTAGCAGATTAGAAACTTGTAATAGAATAGGTAAAATAGAGTAGCTTTATAAATATTTGGCAACTCTGAAGAGACATATGAATTTAAAGCTGTTTCATTGCTACTTTGGAAATGCCTGTAAGTTCCAAGTTGTTAAAAAGTTCGTCACCTAAAATAGTGTGTGTCAGGTTCTGAAGTTAAAGGTCTGGTTTCAGTATCAAAGACTTAAAAATGTGTATACTCAGTGAGAAGCAGGACTTGGATCCAACAAGCCCATGTCAGTAATGTGGCGTCACAGCTATACCTTTACCAGCAGCTGCAGAACAGCAACTATCAGCCATGGTCACAGACTAACACCCCGGGCAGATGTAGTCTCTTTCACCAAAGGAGAAAGACCAACAATATATATACAATAACAAAGCTTCTGAGTTTCTTGGGATCAGGAAAGTATTTTGGTGCAGTAGCTTCCATGGTCTTGACATTTTGAAAGAGTTTTGACTCTAATAGCCTCCAACCAAGTTTGTGATACAAAAATGAATAACTTTCCCAGTTATAGTTCTCCATTCCATTCATACCAGGACTTCCAGTGTCTCAGCTCTCAATCTTCAGGCTCAGGAAAAGAGTTCTTGTTCCCTCGAGCAAGGAAGCTGTATTAATGTCTCCTATTCAGGTATTTCCCAGACAAACTCCACACATCACAGGATCACTGCTAGTCAGATAGACTGGCTTACCAACCCCGAAAGAGTGTTGCTGTAACTGTTTTCTCTATTCACACAAATTTGCAATCTTGTCACACAGAAATAGTTATATAGTACAGTCCCCTCCACTACCTTACTCTCTGCTGTAACTTAGTAAATGCTTCATTCTTCAAAACAATAACTAGGCCATGTAGAACTGGACTCCAGTTGTTGATCAGCAGGAAAAAAGGGGAGACCTTCTCTGGCAGTACTGTGTGGGCCAAAGATAATTTTATTTCTTTGTATCTTGATATAGTCTAGGAGGATTTGGAAAAAAAAGCTGGGCCAAGGAAGTCTGCAAACTCCTAAGAAAAGAACAATTCTTTATTGCTTACAAGATCCAACAGAAAGAATATTCCAGCCTCTAATAGGTGCCACAAACTGCAGAGAAGAAACTACAAAGAATAATTATATGCAAATACACCAACAGAAAGAAATGCTAACCAGTAGAATTTAATGAAATTTAAAAAATTAAAGGCAAGTTAAGGTCCAAAAGAACGGGCTCATACATTGGTCAGTGGTTAAGAGACCCTTTGCTGACGTTGTGTTAAGTACTTAGTTCATTCTGGTACACTGTCCATAGGTTATCTTTCTAAGATGCAGAGTAGTATATGCAAAATCAGGTATTCTTAGAGAGGAAAAAGCTTGGATTAAGTCTCTTTTGCTATTGTGCTTTCTATAGCCATATCCAAAAAGAATTTTAATGTGGAATATTTTGTTTCCTGTCCCTTATGTAAAGGTCAGTGAATCCATTCTATTATTTATATTATTATTTTTACCAATTGTTTAACTTATTATTCCACTGTTTTTCTGTGTTAAATAATACTGGTTTTTAAATACATAAATACATATTTTTTAAAAATAAAATCTTTTCAGCTTGCACACTCTAAAGAATATACTCATTTCCCAGCACAAAGCTATGGATATTCCCCAAACCCTGCCTTTTCGGCCAAATGCAATACCATAAGTTGCTGAGGCAGACCCCTCAGACACTCCTGTACATGCAACTGCAGAATTCATATCAACTCACAGACTTCCTTTCGGTTTCAAACATACTGTCTCAGCTGGCCATACACAAATAGGCATAGATGTGCTCAGGGACTCATGTTTAAAGGATTTATTTAAAGGAATCCTACCTTTAAGTGAGGTTTTGAATAGTTTGTCACCTTGAGAGCCTTAACTTGCTTAGAGGTTCATTCTAACCTGTTGAGTGACTCACAGGGATAAACAGCCTTTTGCTTTCTACAAGTTGACAAGGACTTTCAGATTAAATACACCAGGACTGTGGAAAACATTTTCCCTTTAGTTTTTGGTTGGTTGGTTTTTTTCCTGGGTGTTGTGATTTTGGGCTCGTTTTGTTTTTGTTTGCTTGCTTGTTTGTTTTTAATGGGTGTAATATTTACTGAACTGTTTTTCTGAATTCTGACATTTAATTCCTGTTCTTCTGTTTTGTTTGAACTATTTTTCTGAATTCTGACATTTAATTCCTGTTCTTCTGTTTTGTTTTGGTAGCACAACTTGCTCTCCTGTCACCCTATATCTTCAAAATACACCTGTGCAAATTTTCCTGGACACATGTGAAATCAGAATGGGCTGCAAAGGGCATCCAAGCATTAATGACTTCAGAAAGCAGCTGTGGTTAATAGCTGAATAAGTGTTTGGCTGAATGACAGCAAGTGGAGCTGAAGTTCGCAATCTTATGCAGCTAGGTGGGTTAGGTAAAGAAATATCTGTGTGCATTCAAATATCCTGGTGCAGCTTTGAAGTCTGGATGATGTCTGCATGAGGGTTTTCATAGCCACAGAAATGAGAACTTAGAAACATAAGAGGAGATCTTAGACATCAAACTCTCTCTGATTATAATATCACTTGATAAACCACCAAGAGAGTGCTACTTAAGAGTGCCAATGCAGTGTTTCCCCTCTACTTGTGATCAGTCTTGGAGCCAAGTGACAGCCCTCCTAAGTAGAATAAATATGCTGCAGAACGTGCTAGAGTTAAAAATACATTATTTGCTCTTTGCACCTCCTTGATGAAGCCATAACACGACATGCTTTTCCATAGTTGACTTTGGGCAAATATTTTCAATTGATAATACTTTTCAATGAATAAATGAGATACTTTTACTTGAAACACTGAATACAGTTAAACCCTCCAGATTTAAATTAATTAAAACCCAATAATAAGGCAATAATGAAAAATAAATACTTGTAGATATGAATTTTAACTATGATGCATATCTGTCTTTTATGTATGTTGCTGCACTGGGTTTGTGTGGTAGTGTGGAGGTGGTGATTACAGGGTGGCTTCTGTGATAAGCTGTCAGAAGCTTCTTCCCCTGTCTGTGACTGAAATGGTTAATGGTCTAAACAAACACCCAGCAGAGGTAGATGCCCTCAAAAGACCTGTGATCTCATGGGAAGCCCATGATGGAGCAGGTTCCTGGAAGGACCTGCAGCCACTGGAGAAAGAAGAGACCACACTGTTTTCTGGCAAGACTTGTGTCCCCATGGGGGACCCTGCTAGAGCAGTCTGCTCCTGAAGGACTGCATTTCATGGAAGGACCCCTACTGGAGCAGTGGAAGAGTGTGAGGTGTGCTCCTCCTGTAGAGTGGCAGCGACGCGTTGAACTGACCACAATCCCCATTTCCTGTCCCTCTCACTGTTGACAAGAAGTAGGAGAGAATTTGGGACTGAAGTTGAGCCCAGGAAGAAGGGAAGGGTGGTGGAAGGTGTTTTAAGATTTGATTTTATTTCTCATTATCCTACTCTGATTTAATTGTTAATAAATTAATTTCCCCAAGCTGAGTCTGTTTTGCCTGTGATAGTAATTGGTGAGTGCTCTCTTTCTGTCTTTATCTCAATGCACATTTTGTTATATTCTCTCTCCCTTGTTCAGCTGAGAAGGGGAGAGATAGAATGGCTTTGGTCGGCACTTGGTGTCCAGTGAGGATCAACTCCCCAGAATTGTGTTTCATTTACCTCTAGGTGAGAGAACACTTTTTCCACTTCTAATAGTTCATGGTCCAGAAATAAGTGCCTAAATGCATGGATAATGATGTTTCAAGGCTTCAAAATCAAGGTAAATTGAACTAGAGGATTAGGAAAGCTAAACTTACTGTGGTAGACAGCAAGAAGTGATTCACACAATTGCATGACAAAAGAACTTTGATATATAGCTAACTGTATTAATAATATAAAAAAAAAATCTACATGATAAATTTTGCTCTTTTATCTCAATCTTGTTGGATTTACATTAGAAGATGTCAGTATCATAAATGCAGGTGGATCATGTATTCTGAAATAATTGTTGTACCTGAAGTCGTTTATTATCAGCTGCAGTGATGATGTGCTGTATAGTAGAACCTAGAAAGCAGAGTATTATAGGCATGCTCAGTCTACGGATGTTGCTGTGTTAGTTTTTGGTGTCCTGGAAATAAGTATTCAAAGATATTGAAACCAGCTGTTTCTCCACTTAGTGCACCAGATGCTTATCTTCTTGCTCTATATATCAAAATATCAGTGTCAAAATTTACTATTACTGCATGAACTGGAGAGATTTGATCTAGAGATAAGGTAAGATGGTTCAGCCAATATTACATAGCATCTGCCCTTAGTATATTTAAAACCAATATTTAAAAATCTATTTTATTATTATTCTGTAATAATGCAATAAGCATGAATTAAAGGAAAATAAAGTATGTGATAGGACAGTCACAAAATAATTTTGAATCAACAAATTATTTTGAAATAAAGTAGAAAATGCATTTTCAGAAATTATTTTAGTTTAAGTATTTTTACATTTCTGATTCTCAGGGAATTCAAAACATCTGCTTTTTTCCTAATTCTGTAGAAACAAAATTCCAAGTTTTACTACTATCTGTAAAGTGAAAAAGAATTGTTAGTGTTGACAGGCATTAAATGTTGCTTAGACCCTGTGAAAGCTTTAAGACAAGTAATAAAAAGTAAGGACCTTTCAAAACCCATCTCTGGAATGACAAAGGATCCTATGAATATTGGTAGCATAACCGAACAAAAGGAGGAGGGGAAAGAGCGTGGAAAATAGGGAGGGAAAAGGTGACAGCTAAATCTCTGTATGTTGTCATAGAAGATGGTGTACCTCATTTATTTGAGAATTAAAGGAAGATTTCACACATCTGTATGTCTTTGGCAGAACATGAGAAGTGGCTTATAGCAAATAATGAACTTTGTGATTCTTTTCTGGGAACAATCACAAAAGCATTGTTCATGAATGTGGTTGTTTGACAAACTGCATAAACACATTTATAAAGGACTCATCTCCCAGATGTCCTCAATACCTCATGCAGTCAGCAAAAGCAATTGACAATCTCCCTTGGGTGAAAAATAAGGCCCATTAGAAGCATTGCTCTCTTACCCATCTGCTGAAACTGTTATCTGAGGCAGCTAATTATATGTTTCACTCTTTCTTTTCCAGAATCAAGTATCTATTAGTCTCTGTATCATTGATTACATTAACTGGAAATATTTGCAGGAATCATGGACATTGAACTTTAATTCACCCTGAAGACAGGGATAATAGTCCTCCCACCTTTCTTTTTTGCTTTGTAAAACTATTTAGAACTGGGAGAATAAACAGGGATAATTCAAATAACAATAAGCTATTTTTGCATATGATGCGTTGATCACTAGGGTCAGAAAGTCTGACTTTGGCCTAAAATCAGGAAAATCTAGGACTTCTCAGGACTTTGTCATATCCCCTCTTGTGTCCTGAATAATCGTAAAATCGGTTATCTGACATACTTCTTCCATGATGGACAGTTACAATGTTGTTCATGAGCTGGTTATTGAAATACATTCAATTGTATCACCAATGTAGGCCTATTTAATGTTTTTCTTCTGGTTTAGCATGGTATTGGTGGAGCAGACTGCAGCAACAGTGAGCTAGCTCACTGCTTTATGTGAGGAAAATGCTCCAGAAATGTTCCAGTGATTTCCATAGATAGTATCTTGGTGAACAGCAGTGCGTGAAGGGCAAGCATTGTTGAAGACCTGGATTGACCACAAGTGAGCAAAGAGTAGTGATGAAACTGTACCACTGACAACAGGGTATTGGATGCAATTTAAACCACTAACAGGCACTTCTACTGTTATTGTACATATTAGCCTTCATGACCAAAACAGGCTTTATCAACAAGAAAATTGTTGACTGCATAACTGATTCTATATTAGGAATAATTACCAAAACATTGCTTGCATATTTTCCAAAATGCAATGTCAAAAAAGAAAACAAATTCCAAACATCCATACTGTAATCCAGCCAAAATTAGTACTAACATAGCATGTTTTCCTCACTTGAAGCTGTCCATGCAGAGTCCAGTTAGCATACTCAAAAAGTTACTCAGTTGTGAGAAATACATTTCTCACTCTTTTCATATAATTTACCACTGCTCTTGGCCAAAGGAATGTAAGTCATGGGATGTAGCATGATTTTTTTTATTTTTTGTTCTTCGGGCTCTTTTTCAGTAGGAACATTTTCAGGTTCACTGAAAAGGCTTATTTGCAGATGATATGAAACCAAAAGGTTTCCAAAGTCATTGTCATTTGAAAGGGGCTTAAACCAGAACAGTATGTTCAGATATATGTCCTCCCTTTCTCTGTGAGATATTCTTAGATTAGATTCATAAAGGTGTTTACTTGCTTTTTGTTTTCACCTCAGTATTTTGACTGATAGTTTTGTTTCACATTATCTCATGGAGATATATGCAAACTAACAGAACAAAACATAGTAAGAGGTTGAAGACAGTTTCCTCCATGAAGAAAATTTTAGCTATCTTCATGTAAAATTTAGTACTTAAATTAAAGTTAAAGTTAAAAATAAATATTATTTGCGATGGTGAAATTCTTCGAGAGAAAACTTGAGACAGACCTGGGAGAATGTCATTGAACCACAGGATGGTTTGGGTTGGAAGGGACCTCAAAGATCATCTAGTTCCAACACATCTGCCATGGGCAGGCAAACTTCCTCTACATCAGGTTGTTCAAAGTCTCATTGAACCTGGCCTCAAACATTGCCAGGGATGGAACATCCACAACTTCTCTGAGCAAACTGTGCCCCTGTCTCATCACCCTCACAGTAACAAATATCTTCTGAATACCTAATCTAAATCTACTCTTAGTTTGAATCTGTTCTCTCTTGTCCTGTCACTACATGCCCTTATAAAATGTCTGTCTTTATGTTTCTTGTAGGCTCGCTTCAGGTACTGGAAGGCTGCAATTAGGTCAGCCTGAAGCCGTATCTTTTCCAGGCTGAGCAAGTCCATTTCTCCTAGCCTTTCCACAGAGGAGAGGTGTTATCCCTAAGCACTACTTCTGCATTGTGTCAATACAGCCATTCCAAACTTTATGGTGTTGGAAAGTTGCCTGTTTTGAGAGAGGTGACCAAAACCTTGCTTTGATGGCTCCATGTCACTTAGGGATGACACCAGCATTGTTAAGCAGCTAAGTAGCTCTAAAGTTAAGAGAAGGGAATAATATGACTCATGTACTATGCAGCACATCAGAGATGTAGTTAATCATACAAAAATCAAAATTTCGTTTGCTTTTCTGCTGATAGATGTGTGTATTATCAGCTCTGAAATTGTTTACAGTGTTGGAAACAATCCCTTTCAGAACTGGCTTTGTATTCTTGTTCTTTACATGAAAATTTTGAAAATACCATTTACCTGGCTGCTGGCAGGGTGTTTGTTACATTTTGTTGACACACCACTAAGAATACATAATACCACCACTAAGAATACATACTCTGAAACTCTGTTTCAGAGTTTTAGGTCAAATTTTTGCTCTTCACTATGATAATATTACTATAGAGAAAAGCTACTGCATTTCCACTTGTGTAACAAAAAACAGAGGTTTGCCTTAAGGAACATGAGTGCAAATGGTAAGGTGTTAAAAACACAGATGTAGAGAGAGAGGTCCATGTGTGGAAATGGTTTATATTAAAAAGCAGTTGCTGAAGCAAATGCAAATTTTGCCCATGCAAGGCCTATTTGATTCTGTATTTTTCTTTGTCAGTTGCAGTTTTATAGAAAGATGTACTTAAGACAACTTGTTCTGCCTGGCCATGAATGCTTCAGATCACTTCTCATCTCCTTGCACTCTTTTGGTATTTTGTGGACTGATGCTGAACTAAACCTCTGATTCTAATTGCCCACATATTCAACCAGTGTTGACAGTGGAGCCCTGATTTTTAGGGGTATTCAGAGCATTACTTTCAGTTAATCGGAAATGTTGGTTGTGACCACTGACTGCATGGGATACATATTCCATTCAGTTTCCATATGCATTAAAGCCTTGCTAAATTCTCAGCATAAAATTTCAGGGTGTCATTGTTACACCTGAAGAAATTTCTGAGGAGAAAGGTTCAGAGAAAAACAAATTCTGGCCAGCTCATATTGAATGGAGATGATAGAAAATATTAAGCAATCTGATTTCTGTTTTCCATTGCCTTCTGAGCAAACTTGACACCTAGTTTCAGCATATCTAGTAAGTGGCTAATAATAGGTGAGTAATACTGTAGTAATAGATTAGCACTGTAGTAACAGATGAATAATACTCTCATATTTTGATTATCTTTCTGAGATGTAGATCTTGGAGACTATGGTCAAAACTTCTGCTCTCTTCATCAAAATATTCCTCAGGATCAGGTTAGACTATGGAAAAAGGTGCCAATCATGGATTTAATGACTGAATTGTAACAAGCAGTCATAAAAATAGTAAATTGGGCAATTTTTGAATGTTTTATTTTTCAGGCTGAAATTAATTTCTCGTAATTTAGACTGCAAGAAAATAATACAATTACTTTTAAGATGTCTTAAGATGCTGTTTTTCCTGTCATAGGACTCTGGAATTTCAATGCCATGGCCACACTTGAAATTCTAAATTTGTGTGTTTGAAGATTGAATCACTTCTGATGTGTTTCACATTGAAAGATGTAGTCGTGAAGAAGAAGTAGGTGTATCTCCTACTATTGTTTACCACCAGGCTGAGTTTGAGTGGTCTCTAGGGAGTGTGTGTGTATGCAAGTGGACACATGAAATTGGCAGAGCTTTGGGCAAGTGACAAGTGACGGAGACCTCTATATTGGCTTGTTGCTAATTCTCTCTACCACAGGAAAACATGATGTATTTGTTTCAAAATCATGCATGCAGTAAAGAATGTTATTTTATTCATAGAAACCCAACATAAATCCATGGGATTTTTGTTGGTGAAAATAAAGAGAAGGCAGGTCCTGAAAGCAAAGGTAGTGTTTCTCTTCTTATTTGTGTTCTGTTGTGTGTACCTGATTTTATCTGGACCTGGGAAAAGCATGAAACATTCCCAAGTTCTGCTATGTCCTTGTCATGTTCTGGTAGACAACATAACCACAGTGTAAGCACAGGCTCCTATGAAATACCATGACCCCTGTGACAACTGACTTTTTGCTCTTCCACATCATGGCAATGTCTCGATGGCAAATGGGGTGTATGGAGATAACGTGGCTGGTCAGGCACTTCTGAGGCCCATCCATAGTGCAGGAGAGCATGTTCTATAGAATGTTCTAATACTTGGTGTGCACATGAAGTTTTCTCTGAGGAAACTAGCTGAATGGTCCCAAAGTGGTCAAAAAGAAAAGTAGCTGAGCAGTGGTGGACAGAAGGAGAACCTAGTTTCAAAGTCACTTGGCATTGCCATGTGATGTCACCTCAAAATTAACATTTGCTGAAACTTAGCACTGGTTTGAGCACACACAAAATCCTGCGATAAAACACTTCAAAGTGGGCACAGCTGTTTGTCTCACCAGTTTGCAGTTTTTCTGTTTGATCTCTACATTTTTTTTAATAATCTGATCAAGCAGTCAAAAAGCTCTTACTCATAACCCAGAAAGAAACAGTAGTCTTCTGAGTTTCAGATATCTGCATTTGTGTAGGCTCTGTGTGTGCATAATTATTTATTATCATAAATGGCAATGTCTACTAGCATATGCAGAATTGCTCATAACTTAGTACATTCATTAAAGCTGATGTTATTTCATGCAAATGTATTTTGAGTGTCTCTTAGTGTGGCGCCAGAAGTGAAATAACTTTCACTGCTCAACTTCTTTGTTGTGGCTGACTGAATGACTTCAGGCATGGCTGTGAGCAATACTTCATTCTCTGGTGCAATATCTATACATGGCTTATTTGTGAAAAATTAACTTTTTCCAGGGAACCACGAAAAACTGAGCAAAATAGGTAAAGAAAGGACAGTTATCAGGGCACCACCCTGAACAGAGAACATATGGCAAAAGATGCTTTTTTACATCTGTCTTTAGAGCTAAACTAATGAAAAATCAAAAAAACCCACTTAAATAATTTGGAAAAGTAATAAGTACCTAAGAGAAATGCAGAGTTTCTTATTACATCCACTGACAATAAAAGTGAAATGCCACCGAAGAATTTTATGTTTTTATTAAAGTTTGGCAGACATTCAGTTGAATTTCTCAGATTCTGGAAAGCGCTAAAAATCAGTAACAATGCAGTTACAAAGCTGATACTGTCATGGCATTGAAGCCGGACTCAATTGGATCAGTGGTATTGACCAGCAAAGAGACAAACAAGCCTAGGACAGAACTAGCTGAAATAAAAGGTGATTCACATGAGGTCAAGTAAAGACATAAAGACAGACTGAAACAAACCAGAGTATTTTTTGTGCATAGAAGGACAAGTAATGTAGATGTTATGGCCGCTTCTTTCATGATCTTACTTCCAGAAAAGAAATCACTGTGAAGAAACATGCATGTAATGCTAGAGCCACTCCCATCTAAGTGGGAGGTGAGAGTGACATCACCTTTGGCAGGTATGCCTTCACTAACACTTGCTAGGGTATTCCCTGCAAAGCAAAGATTAAATATTATGTACAAGTACAATTTCAGCCATGATCAAGGCAGGTAGCTCAGGCTGTAGTGCAGCAAGCAGCTCAGGCTGTAGTGCAGCAAGCTTTAGCTAAGACTAATTTAAAGGATGAATTTGCAAAATAAATTTTTCTTGTAAGCTAGTTAGATGCTCTGGGCAAAAATTATTCAACAGTATTTGAGGACAGGTGTTTTGGGATCATATCATTGATAGATCTATACAAAAGTAGATCCAACAGAGAACATCTTCAGAACACAGCTGGGAAGTGCTGAGAGCCCCTTCCCTGTTTCTTGAAGGCAGGGAGTGGAGTGAATGGAGTAAAAATCTGTGAACAATGTAATATAATGTCATGCCATACACAATTCCAGCTTCTTACACTCCATGTAAGAAGAGATACTTTATTTGTATGGGGATGCTCTTAGAGGCAGTTCATACCTGCTTGGAGAACAACACTTGGAAAACAGTTCTGAGCTGAAACCAACACAATTGCTACCAATGAGTGGCAATGCCCTTCAAGACGAAACTTAAAAAAAAAAAAACCACTTCAGAACCATGCAGAGATGGGGAATTTTAAATTAAGTTATACAAGTAACAGAATGGACGAGCAATATGGTAGCTATTAAAAACCAGACAAACCATACATGTGTATTGTTCAAATCTAAAATAAAATTGCATGATGTGGAAGAGAGAGAATTGCCCTGTAATTACACTGATAATTAAATATGTTAAGCTCCATCTAGGAAAAGAGATGTATACTAGTTCTGTAAATAAAGTACACATATTTGTGCATTTGTGTACTTACTTTCATGTTAACTATTTATTGGCTTTGAAATTGTATAGTCATGTTCATAAATTTGTAGGTTAAGCAAAGTTGCAAACTGTTTCCTGAACACATCTGCTCAACAGCTTATGTTATAGAGCTCCAAAGCAAAAAAAAAATAAGTAAATTAAAAAAAAAAAACAACAAAACCAAAATATTTCTATTGCTTGCACCATTTTTGAAGGAAAAAACATATACAAAAGAAGGAAATAAAGTTACCATAATGACCCTTTCTGTACTAGTGACTGAGGGAGTGTGCCCTTCTGTGCAAGATCCTAAGCATAAGCGTGGGGAGTCAGAGACACGGATCTGCTCCATGATTTTTCACATGGCATAGATGAAGAAAAATCACTAAAAGCAAGTCAAGGCAAGGCATTTTTTTCATTTTTCCTGAAAGTGAAGCCTGCTGCCACAGAAGCATGAATCAGAGAGCCCCACTGAAAGCCTGGATGCAGTATCCGGAAAGAGTGAGGCATGGCAGGAAGCTGAGCCACAATGACCCTCACACTGAAGAGGTCCTTACAGAGAGGTCACTGGAATCAAATCTGTCTCTAAGCTGCTGTTCCTCACTGAAGCACAGCACTTTTCTTAATTGGGATTCATAGTCTTTGACTGCCAAACAGGGCCTGGCTCCTTCTCTTTAAAATACAGCCACTGATGCTAAGACCTGTTGTCTTTTGATAGCCTTGAAGTTTCTTCATTGAAGCACAGAATGTGCTTCAAGATACTCATGTGCAGCCCATGAAGAGAGAGGCCCACCTCTTAGACTTTGGTGCAGAGAAGTGTCATAACAGAGCTTTAACCTCTGCTGCAGAAGCATACAGCCTGCATAGCCAGTGTATAGCCATTCTATAGCCAGAACTATGACACCCTGCGCACACTGGCAACTGGACATGGACATATTTTTGATGGATGAGTTTGTATGCAATTACTCAAAGCTCAGACATACTTTGCAGCCACTGGAGTGTGGGTTTTCTGTCTTATTTTCTTGCATTTGAATACTTCCTAAGCGTCCCTTTACATGCCAAAGTAACCTTTCTAACTCCTTCCCATTCGTGCCTCCAGCTCCATGTGCACTGTCTCCTGGAGGTTTGCCATAGCAACAACCCAAACGCCCTCGTGTTTTCCAATCTAGGTGCTACACCAATAATGCCACTGGTGAGACTTAGGAATTTCCACTGTTTCTTCCCCTACAATACCTCCACATTTGGAGAACATTACTGTACAGGGGCTTGCTGCCAAAATGTTCTCCCTAGCGTGCTTCCCTAGGAAATTTTACTGTGAGGAAGAACCCTTTGCCCCATCTGCTGTGAGGTGACAATGACACTTTAATACTGCATTTAAAGACATGATGCAGGCTACAGAGTCATGTAATTTTATTACTTGATTAATTTGAAAACAACCTAAAAAAAATTTAATTCTACACTCTTGTGGCTTTCACATCTGGAGGGTATTGAGCTATTCTCAGTGAGAAGCTGTGACAAGTATACTGGCTGGATCAGATCCCTGCCTATGTCAGTGGGATGTGCACACTATCACTCTGGCATGCTATCTACTGCCATTTTTAGTCCAGCACCAAGGAGAGGTGCCCTTTCATTAACTGACATTGCCATATAAATTAGAATCTTCTAGTGTTTAGAATTTGTAAACTGATTAAACCCAAAACCAGATCACTGCTAAGATATACTGCCTCTTTGCAGGCTGACAATGTTTTAGAGTTCTGTGTTTAAACCCTACAAAAACTGTCAGCTACCGTGATGTGTATTTCAAGCACAGCTAAAAAACCAAATAAGGCAGCAAAGAGGAAGGAGTAATTTTAGATGACTAATGGAGAGAGCTTTGCAAGGACAGCATGTGCCACTTAGTGAGGCCTGGGGCTCTCATGGCCTCAGGGGAGGTTCTGCTGCTGCTTTAGTGCTGCGCTTCAGGGCACTCCCACTGATGCATGACTGGCTGCAACACAATGCAAGGTGCATCATGGAAACCTGAGTGGGTCTCCTCTCAGCTGACTTTGGATGCCTCCCAGACAGACATCTGCAGCCAAACTGGACATCTAGATTTCTTTATAGTCAACTAAAGCCTCTGGAGAAAAAGTTATTTCACTGATTTTAGATTACTGAGATGAATTGCATTCAGAAAATGTCCATGATCCTTTTACTCCACTACTGTAAAGAAAATACATATTGTTTGTTTGATGTACAGAACACTTTTATACAAGAAAGAAGTCCTTCCCTCGACACATATGCTTTCATGGTAAGACAGCAGTTGTACTGAGGGGAGGAGAATTTGGAGTTACCAGAATTACCTGAATGCATCCACTCCATCCCACAGCCAAGTTGTTGGCACTAACTTACAAAGTAGCAGGCAATTCTCAAATCTTCCCTCACCTTGATTTGGAGTGGGGATTGACCTAAGCTCTCCCACATCCCAGGAGAGTAGTTCCACTGCCAATCTGTTGGATAATTGCACCGCCTCACTCCCACTGAAGCTGTTCTGTTGTGTATGAATAATTAACTAGTCATTGCAGCAGTGGTTTGGACTGACTTGCGCACTTCCCAGATGAGCATTCTAAATAGCAGGCTGGAGAATCACTCCCTTACATTTCCTATTCCCCTGTCTGTCTCAGTGAACACTTAATTATTTATACAAAGGGATTTATACAGCTTAAAGGGAAGGAAGGCTCATTTGGGGCTCGCCTAGGAAATGGGTAACCTAAATCCAACTGTTTGCTCTGAATCAAGGCAATAGAGAATTTGAAAGATGATGTCTCTGTCTTCAAGTAAGCTGTTGCTCTTGGGACCATTGAGTTAAGTTTGCTCATGTATTGATCAGGGCACAGGGAAAGACCTTCCTCCTTGAAATACTGCAGCAATGAAGCCTAGGTGTCTACTTCGAGAAGAGGGGCCATAGCTGAGAACCCCAGCTGCACCTGCACACCTTAGACATTGCTGTCCCCAGCAGGGCCATAGCTGAGAACCCCAGGTGCACCTGCATACCTTAGACATTGCTGTCCCCAGCATTTCCCACCAAGGAAGTGTCTTTCTTAGATACCAAACCTTTCCTATGCGGTGTGTAGGAAGTGAAAATTGCTACTTTGGGAGCAAGGCTCCCAAAGGGACCATAACCCTTAGTGTTTTGCCACCTCTCTCTGATTCTATAAATTGGCAACAGGGGCTCCAGGAAAATAACTGTCTTTTGGTGCTGCCATTAAGTTTAATACCTGATGTGAACTTGAATCCTTCAGCTGAACCAGCATACTTTTGGCTGCCCAGGATTTTGTGTTTCTTCCAAGTGTGTTAGTAAGAACTGCATGTAAGGGTCGGATACCAGTGTACACTGGGTACTTCTGCCACTTGGGTACTTTTTTCCAGAAGAGTGAGGACCATAGGCAAAAGTAGCGCTCCTCTATACACTGATACGGGGGTGCATATGGGCAGTAATCCAGTGTGAAATCAGGCATTGCAACCATGTGGCAGGCAGGGATACCACTCTGATACATGGTCTCCTTGTTTGCAAATACACTGATGTGACATTTATTGAGAAACCAATGTCCTACAGAGTCTTCACTGTGCTTTGTGGGTATTCAAGGGAGAAAAAAGTGTTTCTGTTTATATTCTGATGTATTATAAAGAAAACTACAATTCTGAAAGAGGGGAAAATCTATTTACATTATGAATTAAGTTAGGACTGATTAGTTTTGTAACTCCATCCCATTAGAACTGTCTGAGCCAGCAAATATATGAGGGGAGACCAAAATGTGCCTCTACCCGCTGTGTGTGTGGCTGTCAAGGTACTGCACAGCATAGTACCTTTACCTATCTGACCCAGAAATGTTGCTTTGGCATGTGATTGTGCAGCAGAGTGAGGAGCGCAGTGGTCTGCCTGGGCACGCAGATGTACCTCATGCAGAAAATCCAGCTTCCTTAATGGCTCCTGCAAAAGGTGAGACCCATTGCAATAGGCTTGAACTCACAGCAATTTGCTTAAGTGAACAGATTTTACCAATATTAGAGAAACCAGGGGAGGGAAGTTGTTTTTGTTTCTGGTGCTTGTCTTTAAAAAAAAGAAGGAAAACAACCTCAAAGTCAGATGCTTATAGAAGGTGCTGAAATAAAAAAATGGCTTGGAAATATGGCCTGAATCTTTGTATGTCAATTATTTTTTATAACATTGTTTTGACTTGTCATTATTCTCCAAAGGAGCATTTCTTTTACAGAGACATGACCCTACACTTACCCAGCTTGATGTGTTGAGGCTACAACTTCTGTCTTCCACTAGGAGAAAGTGTTCAGATCAGCCCAGAAGATGGTTTGGAAATGAGCACAGGAATATCTGATAAACTGAGTAATTTGTGAAGAGCAAATACCTTCTTGCTGCCCACTTCTGCATCAAGGCTGAGCCTGCTGGTTATCTGAAATACCACCCAGCTGGTTGTGAGAGTGCCACTATTTCCTTGTTCTTTTCTGAGACAGAGCATCTGCCGTGTGGTTATTTTTGTTAACTGGAGTTTTTTCACTCTTTCCCTGTCTGCCTGCACCTCTCAAAGCTGCTCCCTCTTGTGGCCTAGTGACATTTATGGCAGAAGCTATGAATTATATTATGCTTGACCCTTTACATAGAAGGGGGAGCAAGCCAGAGGCTTATGAACTGTAAAAGGGTTTGATTCACAAATTTTATTTGTGTCTGATTGTCTTAAGTTTTGTAAGGTACCCACATCCACCTTCCTTAGAGACAAGTGTTAAAGCTAAAATGACTAGCTAAACATTTGTACATTCTTAAAAATCCCCCTAAAATAGGATCACACTCTTCAGTAATGATTCTTTTCTCTAGGAAACAAAAGTCAGTGGTCCATTTCTGAACAGTGCTGTCATAGTACGTGACACATATCTGTTTTCCTCTGTAGGAAATAATCTCACAGTACCTTACAAAAGAAGCAATTATCACAATGCCTGACATAAAAAAAGAGAAGGAGCTGCTCAACGTCACAAAAGCTTCTTCCTATTGTTAATTCTACATGCTGGTTTGATGTGTATATTAAAGACATCCAAAAATTATGTCAATAAGCTGATGGTGAATTTTTATTCTGGTTAACATCAGCACTGATGTTCTCAGGTGGTATTGTTTCTGATGGACTATGGTAAAATGTCTTTTTGAACTTTCAATATAAATTAATATGTCATTGTCCAACGGCAAATAACCTAAAAGCAAGTTAGAGTGGCTCTCATTTCAAATACTCATGAGTGTGTCCTTATGGATGCTAGAATGAAAATGTTTTCACCTTCATACACAGTCACGTGTTTTGTCTCTACTGATATCTTTTATCAACACATTTCACAGAGCAATACAGGGTATTATGTGAAATCCCCTCTGTTTATCTCCTTTATTCCTGCTGCTGGGCTCTAGGTACAGCCAAAAAACCGGACCACTTCTCTCTTCCCTTCCATCTGCCTGCCCTTAAAGATCTGATTGTCCCCTGCAAAAAAATCCAGGCATGAGTGGTGAGAAGTGTCCAGCTCTGAACTACACCCTTCCCCTCATACTGACCTGTGTAGAAGACCTCTTATTAGGCCCCTTCTCTTTTGGGAATCTTGAGTGTACATTTGCTTACCTTAATCCTTTTATGGGCCTGTGTGCTCACCAGGGGCTGCAGCTTGCTTCAGGTGACAGGCAGCCACTATCTTCTTGCTAGCTGCAACCCTCATGTCAGACCACACTGTCAGTAGGCTTGAGGGCCCCACCAATCTCTTTCAGCAATTTTCCTCTTGCTTCTGTGGCCCGTTCCTGGTCCTTCTCTAGCTTCATGTTCTTTCTTTGTCCCACTGCCTATTGCCATCATCATGGCCTTGCTGTCCTCCCTTTTCACATATCCTCCAGGACCTCTTGATTCCTTTTCCATACCTTTGACAACCTACAGTTACGAGGCCTCTTGCTTTATCACCTTCCAGTCTTTCTATATGAATCACCTGGAACCACAAGCCCTGTCTCTGGTGAGGCCTTTTCATCTGCTGCCAGTCTGTTTCATTAGGTTTTGACATCAAATTCCAGTTCCACATCTCATCTATGTTCCATGCTAAACCTCTTCTGCCTATTTTTCTCCTCGTCACATTTCATCTCCCTGTGACAATCCCTGTCCACCCCATTGCCCGCTCTCCTGAACAGGTTGCCTATAAATCCATATCTTCCATTTACTCTTTACCTCCAGAGTTTCCTCCCTGTAAACATGAAATTCATCAAGCGAACTAAGAAACAATATTATGCTCTCCTCTTCAGCCACAGAAACTTTAAAAAAAAAAAAAAGGCAAAATCAAAAACAACAGAAAAGAAAAGGATGGTCTCAGAGATTGTGAAGGTCTAACAATTTTTTTTTTCTTTTATCATTTCATATTCAAGTATCATCTAGGATCTATATAGAGTGCCTGATACATGACTCTGTAAGCACTTCATCTGAAAATAATTGTTTGCAGGACCTGCCCCACCCTCCACAGGATTTTAAGCTCTCCAAGATAGAGATGCTGTCTTTGATTTGCCTTTAAAGTAGAACACACAGTTGTGATGCATGACAAATATGATGCATTATGATGTCTTAGTAATAGTGACATTGGTATGATGATGATAAATAATGTTATGTCAAGCAATTGGTGTCTATTTAAATAGAGAAATGCCTTCCCCTGAATCAGGAATAATAGCTATTCGTTTGCCTTTTTTTTTTTTTTTAAATATTTTAGCTTTATATTGTGAAACTCCATTCTGAACTTTTCTCTACCAGAAATTTATGCTGCCTGAAACAGGCTACCTTTGTCTGTTCATTGTAGAGAAACAGTTAAGGAGCTGGAGGGTAAGAAAGAGGGAAAGAAGGGTTCATACAAGGATATGAGTTTTCTGAGTCATCTTTATAGCCTATCGTTTTTTTCACTCACTTTAAAAACACACAATCAAACAATAAAATCTGATTTCTGTGTGCTTTTTGTGCAGTGTGATGAGGGCATCTGGTGTCACTTCATGTAGAATCACATGCTGAGCTGTTTGCTATCCTCGGATAACCTGAAGGAACAAGATGCTCTTAGAAAAACAATTGCAGATGGTATTTCATCTCTCATGTGTCAGTAGTCCTCTGATAACCACAAAATGGCTTGAAACATTTTTATTCTGGTTAATGAGTAGATTTTAAGCAGCCAAATTCATCAGAAGTGTGATACTTTAAGACACTTTTTGCTTATCTTTTGTGTACCCCATGGCCTTGCCATCAAAACTCACAACAACATGTCTGTTGCCCTTGCATATTACAATGTGAAATAAAGAGTGTACAGGCATTTTGGTAGTTATTTTTATGGAATTATATATATATATAATATATATATATATGTATGCATATATGAAAAAATAGCTTCACGCAGCCTTCACCTCCAGCACTGTACATAACATATACATATTTTTTTTAAATGACCAAAGACACATTTCATTTTTCTCTCCTGTCACAGCTCTTCTGAGAGTGAATGCTGCTCAGGATGCCATGAATCTGTTTTAGTGTCCTCTCAGTGACCTCTGATGTTGCCTGATGTTTAGATGCACTAATGTGTCTACCTTGTAGTCTTCTAGACCCACCTCCTCTGCTCAGTGGTCCATTTAGCCTCCTCTTAGACTCTGCTCAATCAAAGTGTCCTTGATTACAACTGCAACTTGCTGCTAATATAGTGATAAGGCTCTGGATTGCAATGTCCATATTTGCATTCAGAAACAGGGGAGGGCATGATCCATAAATTTCTCATTAAAATAAACTGAAGTCATGACAGGAGCCTTTTTTGGACGACAGAGACAAAAAGCTTGTACTTGATCTGCCCTGTTCTTGCTGGTGGGTTTCACTTCAGTCATTTGGAATCACTTGAGATAGAGATTCACCTAGCTAAGACTGTCAGAAGATGTATTTGCATTAATTAAAACAAACATTTTTAGGTAATTATACCTTAGTACTGTGTTAGAATTAAACAACAGCAAAATGAGTTCCAGAAGTGCATAGAAAATACACACTATGCAATTTGGAGTAATGAAAGTTGTTAGTTGGTTTCCAAAATACAGAAAATAACATGAAACATGTCACTAATCCTTCCTTTGGAGGCATTCCAACCAATACAGGAATTCACATGCTTTTTCAAAATTGCCTATACAGTGGCTTCTTAAGAAACTGTTGTACTATATCAGGCTTTACAAATATTTGAGGCAATGGCTATCTATATAAAAATTTCAAATCCCAAGTAGTAATCACTAGCAACATAATTATTACAGATGTATTATTTTCATACCTATTTTATTTGCCATATGTGATGTACACATGTATGTAGATGTTAACTTTTCCTCTCCTTTAATATGCACATTTCAGGATGTGCCCAGACTCCCCAGTCTCACTGGAGTGGAGCCATCTGCAGCTGTGTCTGTATGAATGAATTCAGTACTTTCAACTGTTTTTGGCTAATCTTACTACACCTCCCTCGTCAGAAACCTCCCTGGTTAGATGGTGCAGTACCTTCCATTTGCAAGACCACACTGAAGGGCCCACCCTTTATTTGTTGTCTCACTTAGCCTGAAGGGAAAGTCCTCTCAACTGGCAAGCAGAAGCAATACTGTTTCTCTTCAGAGGAACAACTCAGGGGTGCTGTGGCATGTACTGTAAGCTTAATCTAAGACATATTTTGCTAAAAATCTCAAGTTATATTCAACATATGGCAGAGGATCATTATTTAACGCTTTAAGTCAAACCAGATACCCAGCTGGAGGTGTGTCTATCATTATCTGGCAACATTTTCTATTGGTGCTCAATTTTAACAAGTGTAACAGGGAATTTAAAATTCAGACTAAATCTATAGCAATGTGCTTCAATGGTCTCATGAGGCCTTCTTCATTGCCTTTTATTAGTGTCCTCAGTTTTGGATTGTTTCTAACAGCATTCACCTTCCCTTGTGACTCCACTAAACTAATCCAGCCAGAAATGATGTAACAACACATAAAACTACTTCTGCAAAATATTTTTTTTTCCAAAAATACCCAGACTCAATCCTCTTTGATACAAGTTGGTTTATCACAAGTATCAGGTACAGAAAAGATTTGGAAGCAAAGATTTGCAAGGTCTTAAGGGTCATTCTTTATGTTATACAGGCTCAACAATAATATGATTTGGGTTTCAGTTTCATTTTAAAACTGAATTAGCATCCATCACCTTTTCTTCAGATGGGCCTCCTTGTCCTGTGCTTCTGCCTGTCTCCCACCTACCTACCTGATTGCTGTAGTAGTAATTTGTTGGATGGGAAAAATAGAACAGGTAACCAGAATTCTCACTTGTCCCTTCTGCAGCACTCTCACCAGGCTTACAAGCATGCATTACAATGAAAGATTAGCATAAGAGTGAGACAGTCTGCTCACATTTTGAAAACAGAAAACCGATTACAATAGCTACCTTTCCATAAAATAGTTTGCATAAAAACAGATACAAACTACAAAGACAAGTGTTAAAAATAAACAAGCAGAACCAATAGGTCTAGACAGGTATATCTGCCTGAGATCTTAACTGTGCTATTACTAAGTGACAGCATAAACAACCCAAATTTTGCAATTATGTGATACCACTGAGACTCAAAAAATAATTTATGAAATATATATTGCCGATGTGGGAAGATGGTTTGTAAATATGAGTCTGGCATTACTATTCTTTAAAATTAGAGGTATCTATCAGGTCCACAGTAAAGGTTACCATAAGGCCTGGAGTATACTAATCTGTGTTTAAATTTAGGCAGGACTGGATTATAAGGATTAAATCTGCATCAGTTGTGGATTTTAACTTACTGAAAATCCAGGTGATCTGGATTCAATTTAATTAACTTTCTTAAAATGCAAAATTTATTTGCTCTCATCAAATCATAAGTAATATAAACTGCAAACCAAACTGACTTAATGAATCTCTAAGTACTATATCTTCCAATGTGTTCATCCCAAGAGGGACCAACTTTTCTTTCTCCTTCTGTTTTTAATGGCAGTTCAGTTACTCATTGAACAATTTTTGAAATAACTAAGCTACAAGAGTTTACAATTTATATTACAGTACTTATTTTTTTATTAACAGCAGTTTTACATTCCCAAATATTTCTCTATAAATGCTGGAATAGTATTTGAAGTCAGCTTACTTAGGTAAATACTTAAAGAAATAAAAGTAAAATATTGAATGTTCATACATTTTGCAATTCACAGAGGCTTTTTTTCTTTTTTTTTCTTTAACTTTTGGTGTAAAAATTCTGTTGCTTAATCTCAGGGCTTTTTTCTATTAGTTTGCTTCTTATTTTGAAAAAAGGAGTGGAAAAAGACAAATGATGCCCCTTTTGGGGAATAATTTATCCATCCTGTTATATCCTCTGTTTCCTGCTTAGGATCATGATTATTATTCCATCTTTTCTCTTAAGACATGTCTCAAATCTTAGCAATGAATCTCGTTGAGAGGTTATTAGTATGTATGGACTGTGTGTTGTTTTGCAGGTGTCAATGTTTATTATGAAAACCTGAAATTTAGAAATTGCAGTCAGTACTTAGTCTGTCTCAGCTTTCAGCTCAGCCTCTCAGTAACCTGATGCTCCAAACCCCACAGCTGCCCTCTACCCCAATATGAGATCTCAGTCAGAGGCCAGGCTCTGCTCTCTTTCTTTACAGTGCAGTTTCACCATGCCAATGGAGTTACTGGAATTCTAGGGTACATGGAAGTGTATTTTGGCACCAAGAGTCTCTAAGTAGTCAAAGTAGGATGGTATGTTTTTGCTGATTAGCAGAGCTGCATTGATGCTGCTGAGAAGTGGAGCTGCAGCAGGGAGCGGGCACTGAGCTGCCTGATGGATTCCAACTGCGGCACAAATTACCCTTTGGTTAACATCAACACAACTGTGAGAGCAAGAAAATTTTACCAGTTTTCCTACATGGATGCAAAGAACAGCCTGTAGGAAATGACATATTGTTTTGCTGGATGTGTTTTACAGACAAAAAACTTTTGCAGCTAACTTGTATTTCAAGCCTTGGATGAAAGATTAAGTGGGTCAGACACACAGAGGAGTAGCTCAGGCAGAACAGAAGATTCAGCTAAGTGACTACTTCTGTTGTGTGTGACCATCAGTTGGCAGAAAACGTCCCTAAAATAATATTTTTCTTTACAGAAACACTAGCTTAACTGCATACTGCCTATATTTGATGTTAGCTGACCCTTTCCCTTCTGAGTATTAGTGATGTTATCAGGATTTCTACTTGCATGAATGACTTTAAATAAATTCGGATTTAGAAAATATTAGCTTTTTATTTTCTTCTGTCTTTGGAAAAGTGGAGATTCTGCCTTCCCTCCAGTTCACTGTGTAGTACAGAGGGAGAATAAATCAATTGCAGGCATATCATAGTGAGGAAGAACTTGGGCCAGGAAATCCCATACCCCTGGATTCAGATGAATTTTGAGTAGTTAGGCAGTTTCCAAATTATGAATGTTCTGGTTTTAAGGCAATTTATTAAAAAAAAAAATTAAAAATGGCCCAATTATGTTTTCTTTCTTTATGATGCATCAATAAACTCTGAGAAGACTTTTTCAAAAATCATTTCTGTTTATTCATTACCTTTGCAATATCAGTAATATCAAGTATGATTCTCCCTGCATTCATTATGTAATTTTTTGGTGGTTTACACTGAGTTTGCTGTTCATCAGGATTCTTTAACACGAAACCTGTTCTTCAAAAGGAGTGCTAAAAATCATACTTGCATAGGAGGGGCTTTTTTCAGTTCTCTTGCAGACTAGAAAATACTGCCATTTGTCTATGTTTGAAGGTGTCTGTGTCATCTAACATATTTGCACTCCCTAAATAAGACTGTGATGCCTTAGAGTTTTCATGAATTTGTAGATTTTCATACTTCTAGGTAGTTTCTCGCATATAGAGTAGCTAGCAACCTCTAACCCTGTGCTAGCTGTCTTGAAGGTCAGATAATAGCTGGAACACCATGCCTGGGAAACATGTACCAGAGCTAAGACAATTAGATACCATGTTAGTCAAA
>JAWWEE010000085.1:47490115-47591538 GCA_035221455.1 Xenops minutus
TATACTCCTTTATATTCTGTACCCCAAAACCCTATAAGTAAAAGAACTCTTCTCTACTTTACCCACATAAAGTTGTCATGGAAAGTTTTTTTCCCCCTCCTTAAGGCAACAACTGGACAGGTGGAAATACCCAAATTGTGACTTGTGATGTTCCTAGTTATCAGGAAACAAAATATTTTATGGGGTTTTTTTTCTTCTTTTGGGTAGGGGGGCAGAGGGTATACAGTTACATTGACCAACCTCCCACTAAACACTTGTATATAATTGGTAAAACTACAAGAAAGTACTTAAGATTTGTGAAAATGGAGCACAGGTTCCTCCTTCAGTCTCCCCAGGTTTGCTTAGAAGAAACCATGAAATGTCACTGGCCCAGCCATGTTAAGCAGGTACCTTCCACAACTTCCAGTAGGGAATGCAACTCTCAGAAGTATTAAGCATGGATGTAAAAACACTGGGTTCATGCAAACACAAATCTTTGTTTGACACAAATGTAACAGACTCATGGGGCTGTAACAGCGATGACAAAAGTTTGCCAACATTCCCTGTTACTGATGTGCTCATCAATCAACATCACATTGTGCTCAGTGATGTACAGTGCCAGAACAGCTCTTGATGAAACCCTTGTAGTAGAACTTGAAGGCTAGACAAAGTAAGCAGAAAGTAAGATGTATTTAAACAAAATGAGGGAAAATTGCTTAATTACATCTGTGCTCCATCTCTGACAAATTTCTAGGGAAGACACAGGGGGATTCTATTAGTTTCCTGTAGTTTTATGATTTGTGGTCTAACTGTGCACACACACTGATATTTATGGATTACCAAGGAACACTGAGGACATGGTATATTGTCTATGGAGATATAGTATTCTGCAATGTTTTGGAGGAAAAAATATTCAAGTGAAAGTTTGATGACAAGCAAAAAGAATGGTTCCCTTATCACTAAATAGTTATAATGACCTGTTGGCCTAAAAAGTTTGGGGATACCCTTATGGGTTTCCACTGGTTAGAGTTTTTTCATTCCAGTAACTCTGAAGATTACTACACCACACTCTCTAACATTTTGGTTTTCATTTTTGAAAGGTGTTAATAAAAAAATATTTCTCAGTCCACTAATTTGCAAACTCCACCTAATTTTGGCAATTCACTCCACAGTTCTTAAACAACGTGTCATATGTAGGCTCTTTTAAGCAATGTGTACCATCTGTAGGTTGTTCTTTGGTAATGTATGTTATATGTAAGATTAATAACAAAACTGGGGCTTAGTAGTATATGACTCATCTCTAAAGGGAAGAAAAAAGGGATCTCAACACAGTTATCTTGGCTGCATGGTCACTACATCACTAACAGGCTGACTATAGAGAAGTGTATGCACAGTCTTCTGGGTGCTTCCAGGCAGCCCTTGTACAAAGCTGAAGGTCTGTACTAACAAATAACAGTTCAAATTTGGGGTTTCATTAAAAAGAAATATTGTCCTCCTTCATAGATATGTGTGTGTATTTAAGCTTGTGTGTTTGAAGTGTTTTAAGATTCTTAGAGTGGCCTGTAATGTCTTAGGTCCCATAGCTAAGCAAAGAAAGCTTTTTAAGAGCTCTGTGACTGCACTGAAAACCAGCTAGACCAAAGGCCAAAGACCCTTAAAGAAGATATTTGAGCTATTGCTTGGGGATTTTTTTTTTTCAAGGAAAGTCTTAAGAAAGAAAAGAAATTGAGTCTCTTTCTCTGGCCTCAAATCAAAAAGTTCTTTTTGTGAATCTGGAATATGAGTCTGACATGAAAGAGAAAATAGTTTTGGAGTTCAGCAATAGAGAGGTCTTGAAAGACTTTTCAGAGACATCAACCCAAAATTCAAGGAGGAAATGATTTCAGGCCAAGGACCAGAAGCAGCTAAATTGCAAAATACAGCCATCAACCTCACAGCTAAACACGGAAGAAAACATTTTACAGCAAATGAAAAGGGAGCAGAAAACTCATGCCAAACAAGGAACAATGTCACCAATGTGCCAGCTGGCATAGGAATGAGAAATGTCCATTGATTTGCAAACACTCTCCTGAGATATGTCAGCAAAGGAAAGACATGGGTTACAGTCAGAGTTTGGAGCTTCAAATGGTGGAGAAAAACTTGTCTTGAAATCACATGGGAAAGGATGATACTACAAAAGCAAAATAAATACAGTTAAAAAGATACTTCAGTATGGCACTCAGGGATGAAAGTGAAGTAAAAACTGAATTTCTGCAACAGAAAGGTGTCAATGAGGTACTGTATTTAAAGTTTCAAAGTAAGGCCATTTATACCTGTAGAAGAACAAATCTCAGCCCTACAAAAAACACAAACCAGGGACAGTCATCAATTGGAATAAGAGTTTGCAGGAACATGACACTTCTCACTGCTGTTAGAGCAGCTATGCTGGTGGCCTAGTGTCCACCAGTTGCCTGGCAAGCTCACAGGAATGGGATTGCTTTAGGACACAGACTCACCGGTGAGGCAGTGGAAGGACACAGAGTCTGGCAGGCAACATACTGTGTTGGATCATCTTTTGAAAATAAAACAGACCAGCAGAAGAACTATAAAACGTGACAGCAGATGGCATTATTTGTAGAATCAAAGAGGCAGTCGTCTGAGCTGAGGCCCTAAAAACTGTAGGGAAGGAAGAGGGTAGACTCAGACTCTGCACTGACCCCAAGGAGCTGAACACGAACATTAAAAGGAAACATTCCACTTGCTTGCAAGTGACAACATGTGTGCTGGAGGAGAGACAGCCAAATTCCTAAGCAAATTTGTTGCCTTGGCAGGGCTTTGGCAGATCCTCCTAGACACAGAAAGCCAAAAGTGTTGCCTTCTCATAAACTGCTTGGCAGATGCTGCTGTGTAAGGTTGCCTCTGAACATATGTTTAGGACCAGAAACAGTTCTGCTGGCACTGCTAAAACTAAACTACTACCAAACTATCAAAGGTTGTGGCTGCATATTGAAACAACAGTTTCACAGAACTCCTAATGTCACTGGAAAAGGCCTTTCCTGGAGAACTGAAGGGCAAGAAGGGTCAGAAGACTCACCCTAGTCTGTACTGCCTGTGTGATCTTGCATGTTGCAGCTGTTAAAGGACTCTTCTGTAACAGAGCTGTGTTGAAACGGCCAGTGAGCAAGGAACTCAAGTATTGTGCTGAAGGAAGTCAGAGACAACACTGTTCTTCTCCTCCCTCTTTCAACTGTCATGCTACAACTATGACAAATAGAAACATGGATGGCATTTCTCCTGAATACTGCAAGAGTCACCAATACTGAGAGGAAAATTGCCAGCTGGTGTAATGGGCCTTAAGCAGCTCTACTGACACACACCCACTGAAGCCTTGGTCATACCAATATTTTCAATGAGGGATTAATTGGATAATAACATTCTGGTCAGAAAACAGAGAGCTGAATCTGACATCGGTGACCATCCCTGGCTCTGTTCCTCAATCCCCCACAGGGACTGTGGAACACTGAATAGCAATAGTTTGTAAATCTTTGTGTCTGCTCTTCTTCAGTATGGGCTGCACAGGCCAGCCCCATCTTTGTAGAGTCTTATGCCCTCCCTAAAGCAAATCATGCATCATGATGGCTGTTTTGGATGTTGGCTTACAGCTGTCTTGTTTTTACCTGTCATTCATGTCACCTGGGCTACTCTATCTTCTGCCTCCTTCTAATAATACCCACCTTTTCTAATAAGTAGGAAAGTAAATGTACTGTCACAAATTGCTTGCCCTAAGTAAAGGGTGAGGAGCAAATGTCAGCCATTCCCCACAATCTCCTTTCTTTAAACCAATTGAATGATCGTTCAACTCACACTTGCTGTGCTGCACTTGCTGCTTACAGAGGTAATCCCTAGGCAGCCTGGGCAAGCAGCACTGTCTCTAGTCGCAGAGCAAGGCACAGGCAAGACAAGCAACTCCACAGCAGCCCAGGGGATGGGACCACCAGAAAGGGGACTGATGCCACTCCTGTGCACAGGCCATCTCCAGCCACTGCCAGGGTTGCTTGCAAGGGTGCCAATTAGTGCCAGCCGTGGAAGCAGTTCCTGCCTTGTGGACACCTGCCTGCAAGGGAGAGCACTGAAATCACCCATGCATCTCACAGAGGTCACCGAGCAGCCATTCGATGCTAATAACTTTTGGTCACTACCAACTTGGGCTGCAATCGAACCACTGACCTAGAGGTGAAAGGCTGTATATCCCATTACCAATCTGCTAAACCATCCAGTCTCCCTATTACTGCAATTTTAATTAACTGAGCCAACGACATGAAAGCTGAAGGGAGGGGGAGTGGGCAAGGAAGCGAGAACACATTGGCTTTTACACAATTTGTTTCCTTTGAGTGGGTTCTGCTTTTGTTGAAAAGCCTTGTCCGAACCTGTGCTGCCCATGAGACACTCCCCAACCACCTGCTCATCAAAGGACCAGACTGCACAGTGGCTGTTAATAACTGAAAGAGTTAACACTGCTGCTGCCCCTGCTTTACAATGCAACCCCTGGAAGAACATTTCCTGATGTCAGGATCTGAAATTTACTCTCATAAGGAACATTCCTCAGAGTAAAACAGAAAAAAATTAAGAAAGTCATAAAATGATAAATTCTGATACAGTGTTTTTCTGAAACAAATAAAACCCCCACCCTGTTTGGTCTCAAGTTCCTGTATGCTAGGATCCAGGGAAACCATGTAATGCTGTATATAACAGGAATGTACTCAATAAGCAGAAAAGTTAATGTCTCTGAAAAGCAAATTATTTGACCAGCCCTCAGCTCAGCTGATACAAGTCACTGGGAATGACTCCACAGTTGCTTGAATGAGGAACAAAACACTGTGCTCCTCTCATAAGAAATCATGTCATTGCTAGATATACAAGAAAGAGAAAATTGCCAGTTGTTTAGACTTTGGCAGCAACACATCATTTTCTCACCTGCTCCTTTCCCTGACTCTTAGTCAGTGTCTTCCACTGATGGTTGGGAGCACTGGAGGAAGGATGGTGAGCACTACAGGATCTCTGAGGTTACTTTTGGTTTCACTGATGACATTATCACCAACAGCAAGAACCTCTGTAGCTTTCCTGCGGTGATAGTTATCACCATCACTTGAATGATGTATGCAGCCTTTGTGGATTCACCAAACAGGGTAAATAAATCATTGCCTCAGACTCTGAGCAGCTCTGCTGCCTTGTGCCCTGCCTGCATGTGGATCTCCCACTGGAATTAGTCAGCAGTCAGTACTGCTCCTTTGTGTCTGTGTGCTTCTTTACCCAAGTGACTACATTTCAAACAGCATCCGCTTCACTGTGAAGCCTGGGGTACTTCATGCTTGTTCTTGCATGTGCGTTTGATAAGTCATGGCATGACTATTTTTTCTCTGTGTCTTGATTATCCACCATGGTCTAATCCCACAACATAAACGACAGACAGAGAGTCCCTAAAATGCAGCAGCTCCTCAGGGTCTGGCATCCTGTGAAAACCCTGGTCCTTGCAGGCTGTTCCTGTCTCCAGCAGTGCAAGCACAGGGGGAGGCCGATCGCAGCTTGATTCCAGTCCCCAGCTGTCTGCAACAGCCGCTTCTGCTCGGGGCCTCACACAGAGCATAGGCAAATCCGTAATGCAGGGCTTCCCAGCGGTGGGGAACTCTCAGCTGAAAGCCTCTTCAACCCCTCGTATGTCTGAGCCTCTTTGATGATCTTGTGCCTTGTTATTTCAAATGCTTTGCATGTGTAACTTGTGTAACAGGTCTAGAAAAAGAAAATGAGCAAAAGGAAGCCAGGATCAAACTGCTTTTAATTATACCTGTGGTTGGGATGGAAAACAAAGTATTAAGCAAGTCCTGGCTATATGTGCACTGCTGGCTCTTCTGCTTTCCACTGCCACTCTACCCTATGGACTCTGCTCAAGGTGCACTGCCTTGATCTTTAATAGTCTCCCTTTTGGCAACCCTCCAGAGCACAGCCTTGCTCTGTCCCTACCCCTCTTTACTGTCCTTTGCCAATCCCTCTCTTCCTGCTATCAAAGGAGTTGTTAAAATGTCACTGCACAGACCCAGGAGTTTGTGGCACTGTGCAAAGACAGGTCAGAGATGCCATGGCAGCTTTGCGGCTCAAAACTGGAGGAGTGGGTAGAGATTAATTTTGTTAGGAACATAAAGAGCAGTATCCATGTGAACGAGCTAACATTCAGTTCCTCCATCAGGCTCCATCTGAAGATCAAAGTGCTGAGGGCCTGAATACAGGAACTGCACTGCAGCACCAAAAGTGTTACGAGGGAAGGATGACAGCTGCATGGGAGATGGTCAGTGCAGTATTTTGAGAGAAGCCTCTGCATTACAGGTTAGAGTCAGGTTCTTGTCCTGGCATACCTGCTCTCCTGCTGCCATGCTCAGGTTGGTTATGTGTGTACCTGAGCAGCAATCAAGAGGCAGTGAGGAACAGCATCTCCATTTGCAGCCTCACTGGCCCTGAAGGCGTGAGCACTCACCCTCTGTCCCAGCATAAAGCCAAAGAGAGCTACCTTAGCTCTGAGTGCATCTTTTACCCCTCAGTGTCCAGCTGCTGAAGTTTCTGTACAGCTAACCACCCAGCCTGTCTAACAGAGAAAAAAGATTCATGTAGGAAAGTGGGCTCTCCTCTGGTGGTCTGGTCTCAGAAGGCATCTGCCTGTGCTCAGTGGATGCAGGAATGGAAAAGACTGCACTGAATGATTGGAAGGGCCACAAATTAAGGTAAAAGCTGAAATATGAATATGGGCCTACCTAACAATGAAAAGGATGATTTCAGGCTGTGCTCACTACGATCTTCTGCTAATGTGATCAGGGACTAAACCATTAATAACACTGGCTTTTATGCTTCTAGACTGAAAGCTTTAGAGTTAATAACCTGTTCAGATGAATGAGACAGTTCATCCACTTCAAAATTCTTTCCCAGTCTTTGTGCAAATTCAGCATGACAAAGACATGCACTTGGTTACCATTTGTAATTGTTTTCCTGCCCATAGTGCCTAAAAATGTGTGTTATACATACAAATGAAACTAGATTTTGAGCACATTTTTGCATGAGAGATGGGTGTCATAGAAAATTCCATGGTCACAGAAGCGTAACCCTGGCTTATGCTGTAACAGATCCATATCTCAGACAGGCACAGAATGAGTGTGTATGTTCATTTACAAAAGCCTGGCATAGATGATTTATCTCCTCTTTACTGACAATTCACTCCACTTTATCTCTGCAGAGCTAGTCATTGGGAAACTACAGGCCGGGTCCCCAAAGCAGATCTCTCCAGTGCTACCCTCCCTCTAAGAGCATGAGATGATGTAATCCAGAGTGCTATCTGACACATAATTTTGTAGAAGAGGTCTTGACATGCTCTGCAGCTGGTGGATGTTCTGCTTAGCAGAGCAATGTGGAGGGCAGTGCCTGGCTCAGAGGCTTACCCACAGCAGTGGCACTGTGCTGTAGACTTCCCCTGTCCAGGACTGCACTATGAGGTACAGCTGGATTAGCACAGCTGGATGGCAACTCCAGCTGCTGTGGGAGACAGGAAGACAGCAGGACTGTGCCACACTAATATAAAAGAGATAATCTCAGTTGCAGCAGAGCATGGAAGGGAAGGGAGTCTTGACAGTAGAGATTTAACAGGACTCAGAGGTCTTGTGGAGGTCTTGTTCCTACTTGCTTCAGTGAGTTTTGTCCATCACTGTTGCTCAGAATGGGAATGGGAACACCAAATGGGAAATATTTGGCAGAATGGGAAATATTTTGTCAGAATAGCTGGATTTCCCATGTACTCACCACCTCTCTACCTTCCCCCAGGGATCTGTATGTCTCTAAATCTGATGCTTTCACTCCTGGCCTTCTAGAACACTTGGAAATCATCATTCCTGGATGTTCTCCAGAAGCCACTGCTCCCTACTGTGAAGTGTCTTAAACTCAAGTAGTTTTTCCTTTACTTTGATGCTCATCAGATTTACACTTCTCTTTATCTCACATGACTTCCAGTCACATCAACTTCTACACACTAAACTGACACCCCTGGGGACCAGGCTCACCCTGCATACAAATGACCCACAAGAGAGACCATGACCTGAACCATTTTGTCACAGGCACTGCTACTGTGACACCCAGTAGAGGCACAGGAGTCTCCTTTAACCATCACCCTGTGCTGGCAACGGTCCCTGGAGTAGACAAGGATCACCTGCAACGTTAGCCCCTGCAAATGCCTTGCCACAGACTTGGCCAAGGCCAAGACTAGCACCTAACTAAAACTGGTCATCTGAATCTGTGCTGCAGAAGACAATAAGACAGTCCCAAGTGAATGAAGCACCATAGTGACAGAAACCTCCTGCTGTGAGGTTGACTGCTTTTCAAAAGGATGTGAATATTAACAGTACAGCTTGATGCTTGGGTGGACTTTTTCTTTCCAAGTACTCGAGATTTGAAAATTATTGGCTACTTTTAAGCAAGAAGAGGAAGCCTTAGAGCACTCTAGCAATGAAGGACACTAAAAGGTGCAGGAGAGGAGATCCTGTGATCCTGTTCCGGTGCCTACCCTAGGTGTGTCTCAGGCCACTTGCATCTTCTAGTTTAGGTTTCGTTTGCTTTGTTCTGGGCATGACACAGTTCCTGGGCTCTTTACCATGTTCTACAATCCAACCCGTACCTGAGGTGGAGGGTTACTACCATGGCTGTACCACTGTGATGACATTCCCTTCCATCCCCCCCTGCTTCCCTGAGCTTGCCATTCTCAGGCCACAAAGCTCACAGCAGCAGTCCTGAGAAAGCAAATGCAGGCACAGTCATTGACCCAGACACATCATTTCCCAGGGCAATGCCATGAGTACAGCAAAAGCTTATGTCACCAGTGATGCATTAAGCCTCATGTTACAAAACTGAACTTTAGCTCACAAGAATGGGACAGCATCCTCTGCTTCCCAAGATATAACATTACTTTACCTGGATAGCAGGTTCTACACTAACCCAGACCAGATCCTTGTTAATGTCCTGCAGTAAAGTCTTACCTGAGCATACCTCAGTGTGTTTACTTGGGCTTAGGTGAAGACAGACACTTTTGTTGGTCCAGAGTGGCATGACTCACTATTATGTCATCCTCTGCAACTGACCTGCTCACCATAGGAGTGGTCCCCAGCAAGATGGGTCATCATTGTCCAGCTCCGTTATCTCCCTGGCTGTGGCTTCTTCTCCCATTGACCTGAATATAATGCCCCTCCTCCCTTATTTAAATGCCTGCTGTCACCAAGAACACACAAACGTTACAGGTCACCAGGAGCATAGACTTTTCTCCTGCTGTTTTACTCGCAGCTCCTGCCATATTGCTGGTCTCTACTTTTAAGGCATGGGTACCCAGACCAGACCAGCATCAGGGAGAAAGGCTCAGTTACTGTAGGATGCACCACCAGCTCTAGATTGTTTAAAGAAGGGAAAATGCAGGTGCTGCTGTACTTTCAGTAAGAGGAAGGAAGACATTTTATCTGCCTTTCTACAGCTCCCATTTCCTTTTTCAAGGGTTTTTGGTTTCCACGAGGGAAGCTGGACCACCCACGGATGTAGCCACACTTTGGAGTGCAAAGGAGGGTGAACACATGCTGCTAAATACAGAAGGGTGGGAAGGAGAGACAGGGACAACAACTGGAATGAGACAGTAAAGTCTCAAAGTGTGTGCTCAAAGTCTGAGACAGTCTGTGCTCAAGGTCATAGACTGCAGACAGCAAGCAACCTCAACAAATGTCCATGATGCTGATGAAGTCTTGCACCTAGGCATAGAAGAGAAGCAGTGGTGAACAGCACCTGCATTCCCATATCATTGAAATTTATGTATCTAGTCACACTAACAATTTTTAAAAACAAATTCATGCGCTGTTTTCACTTGTCTAACAAAAACCTCTCTGTACATTCCTTAGACCCATGTAAATGCCCTCTGACATGCCAGTGGTGGAGTGCATGAAGAGCTTTATGGAATAGAGGTCCTGCTGGGATTCACAGTGGTCTCAGCCTCTAACCTCAGGCTCCTTCATTGAAACCTCTGCATGTTTGCACACATCTCTTAACAGCTTCCCATATGGGCTCTTGGTAAATAAGAGGCAGTTTTATTTTGGGTGGTTTTTTCACTTTTTTTTTTTTTTGCAACTGCATTTTTTCTTTATTCAGCTGACTCATTTTCATTAGTATCTCTACGAGAGTAAGAGCCTGAGGATGTAGGCTTCAGGGGAGAGTGGCCAATGCTGTGAAGACTACAGACTACGGGCTGAGGGTGTGGGCAAACTGTGGAAGGCAACATTTGAAATCAAAAGATGTTTTATTGCTTGCAAAGCAAAACACACAATGGGGTAACACCACAAGCACTGAAGATTTCCGCAGTTTGCCAAAGTGACCTTATTGGTTTTGCTCTTAGAGCAAAGTGTAAAAGCTACATGAAGGCTCAACATCCCATACCGGGTGCCTTCCCGGCCTCAAGTATCCTGCTCTCCCTAGCCCTGACTCTCAACAGCGCTGTGCTGGTGCAGCTGGCATGCAGCGATCTAGTAGGGACCAGTCCAGAGTCTAAGAGCAAGAGACTGCTGTCTTGTTTTAAAGCAGCCAAAAGACAATCAGCACTGTATTTTGCTTTCCTTATGTGTTCTTAATCCGCTCTAGTTGTTCCACATCAGTCTTAAAACATGAGCATTGTCTCATGTATAACATTATTTTTACCAGTGTTTTAGACTCAAGACACATCAGTGACACAAAATATCTGTGATAGCTGTCACAAGAGAAGAAAAAATTTTCTCATGTTTCAAATCCAGCCATAACAGCACATTTCAGAAACCCCCAGAGCAGGTTTTAGCACCAAATGAAGAAGGTTTTCCCACCAAAGCTGATACAGTACAGAGGCATGCGAGGGATTAGGAGAAGGTGGGAGTGGGGTGGGCTGTGGCGTGATGTGTGGGTTGGGTTTGGAGCACAGGGACACCAATTGTTTCTGATGACCATCTTCTTCTGTCCTTCCATCTCCTGCTCAAGTACTTGCACTGTATTGTACTGTGGATAAAATTCCTCCAGCTGTATATCTTTGTGTGCCCACAGAGAATGGCTGACTACCTAGGAGCACCACTAAGTGTCCAGGATTCCCAACAAATACAGGCTCTGGAAGGGGGTTGTCCTTGTGGAAATGATGTTTTTTTTCTGTAGATCCCCCTTCTCCATTGCTGTATGGGCCTATCTTGACAAATGATAAATACAAGCAATTGCAAAATGACACTGTTTGTCAGGTTTAGCCATTTACATTTTCATACATGGATGCCTTTCTATCTCCTTCTAGCTGTTACTTCCATTTAGAACCCCCTGACTTCATCCTTACTGATACAGATGGCAACAGGAGGAACTTCCAGCATTTGATTACATTTCTAAAAATAAAGCCACTACACCGCAGAGCACTCACTTCTACTGTGGTATCCCAAACAAAGGCATAAAAAAGGTTGAAACTTCTCTTTGCAGTGCCCTGTATTGCTTCTCTGATACCATCTCTGAAGTCATCTAATAGAAATACATTAAAAAATAGTGTGTTCAGTGCAGAAATAGAACTGTCTTTGTTAGCTGAACTGATTTTAAGAAAATTTGTACTTTAGTTTTCGATAGAAAAGGTATATTTCATAAACAGATAGGAAATTCAGTGCTGTTACTGGTAGTATGCCATTATATAGCAACATTTGGAAAGTGAAAAAAAGCAAGGGAGAATGTTTAGATAGTGTAATAACTCTGAGTTCATAGTGTAACTTAATTAAAGGGTCATATGATGCCATTTATGGGTCTTCTCTGATAGATTATTGCCTCGTGTTGCCTTATACAGCTTTTCTAACCTTACAGCCACTACCCTGTTTTACCATTTACATGTGGTCAGCTTGGAAAACAAACAACCAGAAAAAATTAATGCTCTCAAAAGGAGATTTTTTTTTTCTGTGTGGAGACAGTGGCATAGCTGTTGTATCCCTATGCACTTGGTCCAGCTTGTATTGCTTTGTCTTAAATGTTTGGATTAATTTCCTGCTCAGGGTAGACCGATCCCTCACTGAAGTAAAAACCATGTCAGCTTTAGCAGGAATGTTTTCAGAGTCTCCACCTGGGAAGACTACATCTCTGAGTGGGAAAATAAACACATTGGCCTTTAGTTGGTTCACTGACTATTTTCTCTGCTGGCAACATTAATTGTTCTGTCAGTCAGGATGATAATGGTTTTCAGCACCAGGTCCTAAAAGAATGGTAGTATAATGTTGTCTTTTGTTAGTATCTGGGCTCAGAAAACATGGTGATACCTAATTTTATTTGTATTCACAAAGTTTACTTAGAAACCAGGGGAGGCTGAATAGCACCGCCCAAATGAGCATGAATTGATACCAAAAAAAAAGATAAACTTTCTCTGTGTCTTTCTTATGTTTCAGGTTTAACAGATTAGGAGGAATATTTCATATATGCTCACAAGTTTTAAACTGTACTATACTCTCAATTAAGATATTATACTAGGAAATTACTGTATTTTACATAGATATAAGTGAGCAAAGCTAAGCCTGTTATTTGTACAACAACACTGACATGAAGGAAAGTTATTTTGAAAATTGTAAGGCCTTTTTTTCCTCTAAATGGATACCTTTTTTGTAAAGGAGGACTTTTGCAGAATTCCAGGAGCAGGAATAGGAAAATACCAGTAAGATATACCACAAATTACTGGTTCAAATCAGCACCAATTTCTAGTATAGAAAAAATAAAAATCTGTAATTGGTAGTAGAAACTACTTTGAATTCTGGACCACCGAGATACACATCTGTACTGGCAGTGTTTTTCTAAAAGTTTGGTAATTTTTTTTTTAAAGTGAACAGAGTACCTATGCTATATTACAGGATCAGACAGCCCTCTCTGATAAGCTGTTAGGGAGTGAATATACTCCTTTTGCACACAAATAGCAGAAATAAAAAGTCTGCCTAGAGTATTTCCTATATCATAATTTCTGACACAGTAATTTCTTATAAAGTATGTCCACAACATAGAAAAAAGTAAATATTCTCTCACAGATAACACTAATGCCTGCAAATATGGCGTCATCACTGTCTTTCTCACAGGACACTCATTTCCTAACCAGTCAATGGAACATACCTAGAACAATTGTTTGTCTTTTAATTCTCTTTCCCTCAAGTGCCTCTCTGAGTGTTACAATGCAGAGAAGTTTTGGGGAACTACAACAGCACACACTTCCCCTGTAGATGGTAATACATCTGAGTGTTTATGAACATATATGTGTTTACACAAATATATCAGCTCTCCATTTTGGGAAATACTATACAAGAGAACACACTGTCAGCGTGCATAAATATTTTGCATAAAGATGGTTATACTGTTGTCATACCTATGAAATATAGTCTTGAAGACACCGGCATACACTCACGGTAGTTAGCATTTTCATCTGTCTAGTGAACTATCTCTGCTCCCAAGTCCAATAAGCCAATTACAGAAATAGTGCATTGCTTCTTGTGTTGCACCACATAAACAGTTCATTATGGTTTTCACATTCAAAAAACAAACAAACAATAAAATCCAGGGCTTTACTGCGAGGGCAAATAAAGGAATAGCCATGGTTAAAAGCAGCACCAAGCTGATGCCTGCTCTTGGGGAGGTCTGTTTACCTCTCTGTGCCCTGTGCCATCTTACTCAACATCTGGCTTTCCCATTTAAATTGCAGAGTTTGTCACTTATTCCGCATCCTCAAGTGCCCACAACAATAGAAACCTCTAAACAAGATCAAGGCCACTAGCTCATAAAACATAGTAAGTAACAATGTTGATGTGGCACACATATGAAATGTCTGTCTTGTTCTGAAATAGCTACCACGTGAGTCATCATACACAGATAATCTGACAGTCAACTCTGTCTACCTTTTGTACTGCATCACACCAACATTCCTACTATATATTCTATATTTCTCATTGTTTTCAGACCAAAAAGGTACATAACATACTTAATATACTTAAGCATTAATATTACAGTTATTCCACACTCTAAAACTTGCATTGATAAAACTGTACAGCTCCACTTTTATTTATTATAGGCCTGAGTTCTCATCTCCAAAATCTATAGGAAAACACTCACAGCATTAAAATCTGATATCTTACTCTGTTCTGTGTCTGAGAATAAGTACTCTGTCATGTTGGATACACATGATGTCAGTCTCTCACCCCTCCACAAGCATATCTAATCCACACAGAAATAAAACTGGATGTGGGAATGATTTTTATTTTGTGGGCTGTCTATCTCTGCTTCAAATTACTGGATGATTATGACATTTATTATTATTATTATTATTATTATTATGTGTGGGGTTTGTTCTGTTGCGGGGTAGTTCTTCTTGTTAGGATCTTTCTTTTAAATACTGATTGCAGTGCCAAGGGATGTGAATGGCAGTCCTTGAAATCAGAAGGAATTAATGCATAATATCATGAAGACCTCTTCAGTTCTATATGTAATAAGTGCTAAATTCTCTTTTGTTTCATTCTTGTTCTCTAACTGTTAAGAGTGGTTTCAAATATGGCAAGCAGGGAGATCAGTCAGCTAATAACTGGTTCAGCCTTTCTTCCTTTGTTAATTTATGTTGGCTGCAGCTGGATTTAACACACTGAATGAAGTCAAAGCTTGAAGTACATATTTTGGAACTTTGCAAAGCAGCAAGCTGCAGCTGACAGCTGAGACCAAGAGTTTTTTAGTATCACAACCTTAACAAGGAGCTAAAAATCTAAAGATTGTAATGGCACTAAACATGAGGTGGCGATTTAGTAATGTTTTTCTCTACTACATGTCCAAGGGGGAATAAAATAGTGATGGAAGAGTTTATCAAGCTGTATAGGTACTGCAGAAACCTTTTATCTTTAGTATTTTTCTCATCATGTCTTTTTTGCTCTGTTTCATCTTTTAACCTGTTCTTTTCCTGATTCTTTGTCTTTTCCACACTAGATCAGTATATCTCTACCTCATTTGTCCTCTCACCTCTTACTGCTGCCACACGTACTAGATGTCAGACTGAGGTACAACCAATCATTTTTTATGCAGATTTTTCTCTTTGAATAAAGGAAAATAGGGAACTTCTCACAAAAAGTAACAACTCATGTCTTCTTATTACTTAGTGAAATTAAAAACTGATGCTGGGAATTCTGAATGAGCTCTAGAAAATCTGGTTTTAATACAGTAATCTTAATTTTTTGGCATAATAGTACTGCAAGATCACTTATGAGAGAGAAAAATAATAGCAATACTTAACAGAGTAAACACTTATTAGCCCTTTATTGCAGTTATCCTATTTCTTCACCGTTAGCTAAGCTCCAAGCTTTTATTTCTTCTGAAAACTAAGCCTGACCCTAACAGAGACTTTCTGTGCTACCCTTTCATGTTCAAGAGACCACAAAATATTTTGCAAGATGCAATGGCAAGTAAGCAAAACAAAAAATATGTAATAATATTTGAAGGCTGAACTTGCTCTCTTACTCTCTCCTGTTGGTATCAGAAAAAGAGTACCACTGTCACATTAGTGCAATGGGATGGGACTTGGTTTAGGGAGCTACATATTTATGTTTTATTATCCAGAAAGCAGTGGAGAGTTTCACTGTTATGTATTGGAAGTAAGGTGCTCTATCAGAAATGGCTACTTCATTTTTACACCGAATTAATCCTGTTGACAGACATAACATGCTTTTGTTGCTGTGTTATTGTTGATCATTGTAGATACACTGATTTATGACTGAGAGGGATTGCAAGAGTAGTACATTTTCATTCTAAGGCCTGTCAAGAACTGCCTAAAACAAGTGAAGACATATCTTTCTGACAGATGCACTTTTACATCTATCTCAGGCTCCACATCACTGTAATATCTAGGCCTTAGATTTGGGAAGTTAGTATAGGAGTTAGTGGGAACTAACACCACATAACTGCTTTTTCTAAAATTTTGAACTGTGTCTCTGAGATTTGACCACAGACCTGCAGGGCTTCTTGCAGGTCTGTAACCAGTCCATAGCTCTGACCAGGTTTTTCTGTAAGTTTTTACTTCCAGAAGTGAAAGTTCACCCATGTTTTACATAGGAGTTTTCTCACTCACCCACACAGGCGTAAGTCTTACTTTTGTTTGTGGTATTTCACATTTTGCAAGCTGTGATGTCTTACTCTGTGGTTGTGGAAAAGGCAGCTTTTGTTCCTGGCTATTCCTTTAAAGAGGCCCTGCAAAGACCCTTCTCAACTGAATCCCCTCCTCTTCTTTCTTTACATCTTTCTGTTGGCTCCTGTTTTCTAACACAGCAGATATCAACTGCCTGGTCTTCATGTCTCATTGCTGTCTTAGCATCTCCACACCCTGCAACTCTTCCTCTCTCTTGAATTTTGAGATTATTCACTTCTTCAGGTCACCAGTGGAAATGGGAGCTGTCAGCAGTGAAGGATTTACCTCTCCTTGCATACAATAGGCCCCAGAGATGTTATAGCACTAGATCCATCTGTAGAGCAGCACAGAACTGGACAATTACTTGCTGGGAGAGATGTGTGGCTTACAGAAAATCCACAGGTATGGGAAGGTTCCTGCAGCGACTGGTGACTGGTATCCACAACAATATACTGGAGGAGTCCCCTGTTTTCTTTCTGACAGTGCGTTGCACTAAACAGTTGGACAGCTTGCTGCCACCCCTTTGCTTGAGGGGACAATGACACAGTGGTCCTACAACCCACGCGAGTGACACCTTATTGGGAGGATTTTGGTTTCTTTCTGCAGACAAGTTTCTGCTTCCCAACACACATGACTGCCTACAGCTCAGTCTCTCTCCAATTGCCCATATCTCCCAGGCTAACATGTTACTTTCTGTCTCAGTTTAGGCGAATGCCTAAAAAAAACAAAAACCAACCAACCAAACAAACAAAAAGCACCAAAAAAACCCCACCAAAACAAACAAAACCCAAACAAAACAAAAAATCAAAACCCAAACCAAAAAAAACCCAACAACAAAACAAAGCAACGCAAAGCAAACAAGAAACACCCAAAATAAGCATGCCAGCCCCAAGGGGAGGCTATAGGAGGGTCTGCCAGGATGTGGGGTGGGGAATGTTCCCCAGTCGGTACATAGGGCCGGCCTCCGTCCCAGCTGGCAGCCCTCGGACCGTTCCCGGTGCCGCTGCGGGGCTGCGCCGGTCCCCGCCGCGCTCCCTCCGGGGCCGGACGAGCCGCCCGTCCCCATGTCGCCCCTCGGCCAGGCCATCCCTCACCCGCCGCCAGAGGCGTGGGGCAGCAGGCACAAGGAGAGGTATTTTTTTTTCTGTTTGATTTTTTTTCTTCTTCTTTTCCGGCCCCCCCCCTTCCTGCGGGGGCTTAAAAATACCTCCGCGGTCGTCATCGTGTACCGTGCGGGAACGTGGCAGGCTTCGGCAGAGCAGAGGCGCTGTACATTTGACAATTCCATTAAAACGTTAGTAAAGTTAGTGCAGCCTCGATGGCATCTGAAGTACTAAAAAAGAGACCATTTTCAGCCCCAGTCCTCACCGGAGGGGATACACTAGTATGTTTCTTATTTTTATTTTCCTTATAGCCTGTTAAATTGACTAATAAAGTCAACACAGAGTTCTCTGTGTGGCTTCAAAAAACTCAGTAATTTTGTTAGAAAACGTTGAAATCCAACCCCAAAGTATTCAGCCCAAATATTTAGTTAAAGTAACCCTGTGGGTTAATAAACTAAACAAAAGCAAACCATGCAAAACTGCAGCAATGAAAACCAGACTTAAATAAACGAAGGAAAGTTTATAAGAACCCTTTAACTGGAAAAAAACAGCGAAGGAAAACTGCATGAAAGTTTAATATGAAGCATGTGATACACAGGGGCTCATTTTACAGGTACGCGGCTTCACTTCAGATGGTTGTTGTCCCCAGCAAAATTTCGAAAATTATTTTTCTGCTAAGCTGAATTTCCTTCAAAACCTCACGGCAGCGGTTTCTGTTGCAGAAACGCTCGGCAGCTTTTGGCAGGTTAAGAGGTGCACTTCTCCGTGCTACAGGTCTCTCTCACTGCCCACGCTTCAACACGTTGCTAATTTCGGTGTCTGACTTGTTTAGTTATTTCAGCTCCAGTAATGTGGTTGCAAAATATTTACCTTTCACACAAGAATCTGGATTATTTTGTTTAGAGACCAATGCGCTCTTCAAAATGTTTGTTTATGAGCAAGTACTTTGAAAAAGGGCAAAACAAAAGATCCCTCTTCTCAACCACCACACTTAAACCAGTTACTAATAGCTAAACCCGTTTTGCTATAGAGATCGAGTAAGACTGGGGAAAAAAAAGTAATTTTTTTGTAAGGGAGATTTAAAACAAGCTGTTTAAAATATATACTCTAAATCATCTCAAACTGCCTTCAGTATGTTGGCAGTTTGGTAATAATTATAACTATCACTGTTCTCCAGTTTAGATCAGCACTAAACAAACTTTCACGACAATTGGGGTTTTTTTTATCAAATAAAGGGCATGGGATTGGTGACATGTTTTTCTCTATGGAATAATGGGTTTCCAAAATTATTTTGTTTCGCATTATATCCCCAAAGAAGCAGCCGTGGAAAAGACTGCTGGAAAAACAAGCCCCAAAATAACAAGAGATCGTTTAAACTTCTCTTAGTTGCTTTTCATTTTCAAGAAAAGCTGAATAAACAGCGTCGGACCAACCTGAGAGAGCAGAAAGAAGGTTTGAAATGAAGAGACATGCAAAGGGAAAAGAGGAGAGGTTTTTTATTTTCTTTCCTTTTTGAGTACTTAACTTTCTCCTTTAACAAAAAAAAAAAAAAAAAAAAAAAAAAAAAAAAGAACTGCTTGTAGCCCAGGGAGCACTTTATTTATCATGTACAGAAGAAACAAGTCAAATTTAAAATTAACCTTCAGTCGTGCTGGGAATAGATCGGACCAAATGTTGGGGGAATTCCTTTATTTGCCCCTTCTGATATTTTTGTCCAATTCTGCTGCTTTACCATCACCCGTTGTACTACCAAAGAAGGGACCGGTCCCTTTCGGTGACAAGCCCCGTTGAAATGATTTTCTTTAAAAAGAAAGAGAAGAAGAGAAAGATGGACTAAGGAACTTGGGGCAACAAAGCTTTACAAGGAGAGAAGAAAGACTCGGGTAAAATACGACACATTTATCTATCAATTGCTAGACAAGACAAAGAAGGCTTAACAACAGTTTGAAAAGAGTGGCCTGTGAATGGTTACTATTCAATTTGTATTTTATTCCCCGCTGGTCATGGAATTGAGATCAGAAGAAAAAGTGAAAACACATGGCTGAGGTCAGTAGGATCAGAGAACCACCACATACAGCAAAGGGAAGGAAAAGCAATGGGAACTTGTGTGAAGAAATGGATTATATAAACAAAGCTTACCATCGCCTGCACCCCATTATCCTATAATTTACACTGCATGGGAGCATAGAAATATATTAAACTAGTGATAGGTTTCACCGTTGCTTTATGCCAATCAATTCCATTATATACTTTCAGACATGTTTAGAATTCTTGGACTAATGTGTTTATTTTAAATATCACAGGGAAATTATGACATCACCAGCAAATAATTCTGGGGAAGGTTGCCTTCCTTTTGAAGTATGCTGCAGTGAAACATGATTTTAATTACATAATCACTTTGAAACCGTAATTATATAATAAACGAGGGGGATTAAGTGGGAAGTATATAGTACATTAAAAATTGCTTAGGTCCTGGAAAAACAAACGGAACACACAGTGAGAAGCGTTCGGTCACGAAGATCTCTTGCTAAGTTCGCGCTATCGCGTTCATTCTCGTTTCGTCCGAGGCGACAAAAAGATGTCCCCTCCGACAGCCGCCGATATTTGCTTCCCTCCCGTCTTTCTCCGGAGAACACAAATCCGGCGCTGGTTTCTCACGCCGCCGGCGGCTTTGCCTGGCGAGACCGCGGCGCTTGAGCCAGCCGTCACCGGGGAGGGGCCGCCGCCGTCCCGTCCGTCCTCCGCCACACAGGAGGGCCAGGCGGGGACAATTCTGTTTTCTAAGAGGGGAATTATTCGCGCTCCCTCCGCCCGGCGGGTTCCGCCAGCTCCTCCGCCCCCTGGTCTCCCCGCGGCCGGGCGCGCCGCTCGGGGCTCTCAGCAGAGCCCACGCTGGGACTGGGTTTTGCACCCGCAGCCAGTGCCCGCTGGCCCAAGGCGCCGGCCCAGCCCCAGTCCCCGAGCCAAGGGGAGTCCTTGGGGCCCCCCTGGAGCTGCGCCGATGGCCGCGGGCTGCGGTGCCCCCCTGCGCCCCGCAATCCTCCGGGGAGACGGGGGAGAGGAGGAGGTTTTGTTTCACTTTTTGGTTTGGTTGTTGGGGGGGTTGTTTTCGGTTTTGTGTGGTTTGCTTATTTCTTTGGGTTGTATTTTTTCTTTTGTTTGGGTTTTTTTAAGGGCTAGACTGGAGCGAGGAGGGGAGGACCCCTTCCTGCTCTCCGTGTGTTCCCTCGGGGAACACCTTTGCCTTCTGTCCCCTCAGGCATGGGAGACTTGTCTGCCGGTCTCACCCTGCCCCCTGCCCCCCACCCCTCTCCGACCAAGCCAGGCACCCGTGCTGCCAGGGGGAGAGTGGCTGCCCCGGGACCCCACCGAGAGCGCAGGAAGCCCAGCGGGAGAGATGGGCCATTTCCACACAGCGGATGCCCACATGTTGCCCAGAGGACAAAGCCTTGGGCAGCAGTAAATGGGTCCTTGGACCAGAATGAAATTCAGACCCAGCTAACCCAGTGCAAGAGTCCCTGCTTGCAGCATCAGGGGTGGTGTTTCCCACCTAGTTTCCAGTGTTTTATTGGGAATCAGCTTGGCTTTTTGAAGACATCAAATTCAGCCCTTGCTATGCTGCTCTCAACACTTACCCCATAGGTTGTTCACATCAGGGGCATGTCTGGTCTTCGGGACTGCACTGTGTGTTTTCTAACCCTCAGGACACCTTATTTTCTGGGAGAGGAAAAGGAAACACAGCAACACAGCTGCCTTGCACTCTAGCTATGCCTTGTAGCAATGCCTTGGACCATTCCATGGGCCTTCACGCTGGACTGAAGAGCTGAATCTGAAGCCATTCTTCATCTAGGCGTGCTTCTAGCAAATCCACTGCTCAGAGGAGACCCCTGCAAGCACAGAGAGGTCTTGTAAAGAGCTGCCATGTGGAGAAGCAAGCACAGGCATTCTGTTTGGTGCAGCTTGACCTGGTCCCTGCCTGAAGGGAACAAAGTGGACTGGCACCCAGGAACCAGGCAGGTCCACACTTTAGTCCAGAAAGTCTCATGTCCTTTCATCTCCAGCCAATCTATCAGGCTTTTATTTTGTCCCTGAAGTCCAGGGTCACTCTTTCAGGGAGCTGCTACTGCAAGACACACCCGTATGGGCGGCCTGGAAAGCTCAAAATCAGGAGAGTGTTTGCTGATGACATGGAAAGCCAAACTATGTGTGGGAGCCTAATCAGGTGGCTCTGGACCTGGGCAGACCAGCTAGATCGCCACAGTTCCCTGGGGAACAGCCCCAAACAAACACATTATCTCCAGAAAGGCAGCTTACATGCACATGCAAATGCTAACCACATACCCAAGAGGCTGTCCCAAAGAGAGTCATTTTCCCAGATGCTAGCTGTGTGGTCATGGGTTCTCAGGAATATAATTTTTGCATATGAAAACATTTATTTTTTCTCCAGATGTCATAGTAATTAAGGCGGAAGGATGCACTCTGTTAAATGTGTGAGAGGGATCATGGTGCCTCACAAGTCTACAGGAGTCCCTGGAAGACCAAGTACCAGATGGCAGGAATGAGGCTCTGATGGGGGCACGTGGGTGTATAAAACAGGCCTCAGCAAAAGTCTTATGACAAGAGAGAAACTCATCACAAAAAGAGGGAGAGAAGACAGCAGGGGCAGGTTTGTGGTGGAGGAAGGAGGCTCCAGAGTTGTCTAATCAGTGTTCTGCACTAGCCAAAGCATAAGTGCAACATGGGTGTTTTGATCTGAAATTAATCTGCTTTCTGTGCTCATCATAGTGTAATGCCAACTGTGGCATTGCCAGAAGTCCTGGTCTCCTAATCTCATGGGGGAGAGCTAAAGAAGAACAGAGAAGAGTGTGGAATATCTGCCAGAAAAAAAATAGTCTTGGGTCTGAAGACCCAGTCAGTGACAGCTGTAAACCAGAGGCAGCAACTGGATGGAAACAGGGAGATGTCAGGACCTAAGGGCAACAAAGTTATAAGAGGGCTTGAATCACCCAGAAGTCTGTTTTCCACTGTGCAGTTGTGGAACTTTTTAAGAATGAAGCCCTCAGAGCCCATAAGTGTAAATGAGTTAGAACACAAAGGGGTAAATTCATGCTTAGTTCACAGTAGAACAGTCTGGGGGGTTTGTTCCTGCAGTAGCTTCCTAAAACACAGGTTGTTGGAGATTAGGAGGTTGCAAGGCATTATGACTCTCAGCTCAGTTTGGCTCTCATGCATTTTCTTCTCCCATTCTGGCACATTTTGCTCTCTGTATAAATTGTTTTGGAACATCTCAATAACAATAATAGTGTAAGAATTCATACTTAAATAGCTTATTCATCCAAGCACCTCAGAGCCTGTGCTGACATGATTAGGTCTGCAAAATAGCCTTGGACTGATGCAGCAGTTTGCTTCATATTTAGTAAAATCTGTGTGTACATTTGGACCAACAGATGGAAAGACATGACAAAATCATTTAAATAGTTTCCCCGGTGGAAGTTCTTCCCTAAACACAGTGTGATGCAAAAATTTCACTGGCAATTTAAAAGGCAAAGGAAACTGAGATGAGAACCACACTGGAAAACTCTCAGGGTATGATATAATTAAATACAACTTACTGGGCTGGATATTCTTGGTTTGATTGAGCATAGGTTTATATTAGACTTCTTTAAATTTAATAGGAATTTTATAGTTTGCAGTGAAATTACCTACTTTGAGATTACATGTCCTTCCACCATTTTTTTATTTAATGTGATGAAAAAAGTGCTGTTGCTTGAGCAAGTATCTAGCAAAAGTGTGATAGAAAAATTTGGTGTTTTCAACCCTCTCTAAAGGCTCTTCTTACCTGCCAAACCTCACTCTTTTTTGTCTGGACTGCACGCCAGACACAGACTGTGCCTATCCTGGTTTTGTCTGGGATAGAGTTAGTTTTCTTCTTAGTAGCTGCTACAGTGCTGTGTTTTGAATTTAGTATGAGAATAATGTTGATAACACACTGATGTTTTAGTTGTTGCTGAGCAGTGCTTACCCCAAGTCAACTTCTCAGTTTCCCATGCTCTGAAGTGAGAATGTGCACAGGAGGCTGGAAGGAAGTATGGCTAGGGCAGGTGACCCCAACTGGTCAAAGAGATATTACATACCACAGAAATACCTCATGCCCAGAACATAAAGTGGGGGGAATTCCCTGGAGTGGAATCACTGCTTAGGAGTAGGTTGGGTATCTGTTGGTGGGTGGGTGGTGAGTAGTTGTACTGTGCATTGCTTGTTTCTCTCTAGTTCTGTTTCTCTCTCTTCTATTAATTACTATTAGTAGCACTACTATGTTGTTATTATTGTTACTGTTTTATTTTTGTTTCAGTTATTGTACTGTTCTCATCCAGTCCATGAGGTTGTTGTGGTTTAAGCCCACATGAAAATGAAATACCACCCAACCACTTGCTCAACCCTCCCCTCTCCTCTCACCACCCTTGTGGAACGGGAAGAAGAATCAAAGTAAAACTTGTAGGTTGAGATAAGAACAGTTCCCTTGGTCAGTTCAGGTCACCTATCCAGGCTATGCTTCCTCCCAGTACCTCCTTGCTGGCACAGCACAAGAAAAAAGTCCTTGAATTAGGATAAACACAACTTAGCAAAAAACCAAAACATCAGTGTATTATCAACAGCGTTCTCATTCTGAATCCAAAACACAACATTGTAACAGCCACTGAGAAGAAATTAACTCTACCCTAGCTAAAACCAGGAGAAGGGTTTACCTCTTCTTTCTGATTCTCCTCCCCACTGCAGAGAGAGGGAAGGTGGGGGAAATGGGTGAGCAGCTTGTGTGGTATTTCTTTGCCAGATGGGGATAGTCCATGAGACTGCCCAAAGCTCTTTCTCTGACAGGTATAAATGTCTGTCTCTGAGAGAAGACACATCTACAACACACTGATGGTAATGCATTGGCTGTCTTGCATTCATAATACATGGGCAATGGAACAGAAGCTCAGTATGACTCTGAACAGCCATAATCATTATCTAAGAACCAAGAGGCAGTTTCCAGTCAGTGTCAGTACAAGGATGTTTTTCACATAAATCTTGGTAGAATCACAAAGAGGACCTGGGCAGAAATTTCAGGTGTCCTTGCTTGAGAAACCAAAGTGTTGTACAGTGGATGTCTTGCAGTTGATGGAAGGACCTGAGCACATCTGTGGACTCTGAAATCTACTGGCAGATTTGCAGACTAATGGAAATGAAGGAGGACAGATAAAGTTTAGGCAGCAATAATGCAGCACTGCCATATCACTGATTTTCTCAAGTGCAGTCTAGCAATGAGACGTTGCAAGGTGCTGAGCTTGAAGGAAGAGCAGGTGAAGTAAATGCTATGACTATTCCTTCTACTGTTCACATTTGATTTAATGAAAGCTACTGTTTCAAGACTGTTGATCAATGTAAAAGAATCAGCCAGACCACAAATGAGGAAGGAAGGAGCTAGGAAATATTTTTTCCTTCTCAAAAGACAGCATATTTAAAATATCTTCTTTATAGTCACAGATATCCATTAATTCATGAAAAACTGCTTGACAAGTTTCACAAAGAAGTCTGTAACTTCATCAGTGTGTCTAGAATGTCAGGAAATAAATCCTACTGGAAGAGCACTGGTTCCTCTTCATTACTGGTCTTCTACCAGAGATAAGCCTATCTATTCTTAAGGTCTTTTGGATAGAAGAAAACATAAAACAACAACTGTGGCAGTCTGTGCTTGTCTAAATAGAAATTATCCAGATGTAAGCTAGGGTCTGGAATCAATACTAGACATAGGTAGATATTTGTATTCTGATGTACTTCTTTTAACCTTATAGTGTATAGGAAATGATTTGAGAAAAACTGGAAGAGCCATTTTGCTCTACCATGAAGACACATGCACATGAAGGATTTTCTGGAGTTTTTTGCTTCAGTAGTGCCACTGGAAACAATGAACATCCTTTGAAGATGAGACTTATGACCAGTCTTACAGATGGAGAAAGGAAGCTGATTGTGTTTTGCCTGAAACTATACACTCCTCAAAGTCCAAACACATACTTATTTGTTTGTCAGTATCCAGACATGATTGACAATGAAAATGGCCATGGATATTTCCCTTTAGTAGAGAAACCTAATTTTATCTGAGCTTAAGATATTTATCTAAGAATTGTTCCACTGCTCATACGACTGGAACAGGATGAAACTATGCCCAACCATGATTGAAGTAATTATCCATGAGAGAAATACATTTTGTGAGGCCTGGATATCTTTTAGGAGAGAATTGTAAATTATATCCAGGCATCAGTTTTTTTCGTTCAAGGGGTCTCAGTGGATCTGGAGTTCTGTATGCCTCAAAGCTTTGATCTATGAAGTGTGATCATTTCCAACAACATTGAACAAATTATAAATAACATGCATGCTAGGAAGTTTTAAGTATATGGAAGCACAAGGTTTTTGCAGAGAGAACATGGAGCTCCTTACTGGAATGTTCTTCTTCCTCTGGTCACCACAAAATCCAGAGGAGGATGTGCACATAAGGATGTGCACCATTAATTATTAGCACCTTCCACATACAGTTTTTGACCTTTTTTGGTTTTGTGATACCAAAAGAAACTTCCACTGGAGCAGCTGATAAGTGAACCCCACATGTAGTCTTGCATCCTGCTCAAGTACCTTTCTAAGTCACCATTCACGAACGTTTTAAAATAGCATAGAAACCTATAGGTCTGTAGACCACAAACTGATCAAGAAAATTAATGGGTCACTTCAAACCTGTTACCAGAATTCCAGATGAAATCACAAAGCACACTTAACTGGACAATAGATGTCATGCTTGATCATCCCTTTTAGATTTCTCTTTATAGGAACGTGAGGTTCTAGAGGAATAAACCTTGTGTTTAAGGGAGGGCCCTCTGCTTTTGAAACCTTCTCAGAGGAATTGTGCTTTCTTAACACAATCTGAAGACAGGTTTCTCGCTATTTCCCAGATGAATCTCCTTGAGACTGTTTCTATATCCTCCTTCCTGCTGCTGGCAGGCCAGGGCCCTCAGCCACAGTTAGATCAATGCAAATCCCATCATTCATGCATTATTTAATTCCAGTTATCTCTGCAATGGTTCTTTTATGTGACATGGTTAAAATCAGACCAATGAAGACAGAAATACTGAATCCTTGTGGTGTGTTAACCACATCGCTATTTTTGCCACAGCCCCAAACCTATTGACCTAGAAACATTTGAGAGAGATATCCCAGCCTCCCTGCAAACTTTGTTGTGACTTGATTTCTACTGCACACTGAAAGGCATTGTGCTTGTGTGGTGCTCAAACAGAACAATCTGGCCTAAGTACACATGATGACTTTTTGAAGCTTCAGAAACCAGATTCTTAAGTAGTATCTGGACCAACTGACCTGATCAGTGCTGGTTTTGTGAACACAGTGAAAACCTTCTCAGGCTGCTGTCCTGAATCTGTGCAATCAGTAGTTCTGCCTTGGATTTAGAAGACTTCCCTAGAAGGTCAGACAAGGTTATGTAGAAGCATCACCTCCATCTCTCTCAGAGGGAGACGATCCAACATGTTGCACTTGAAGCAGATCATGTTGTTGGTATCTTAGAGATAAATAGCACTTACTGCACCAATATCACACAGCGGGGCAAAATCATAATAGAAGACACACAGTGAAAACAAATGTATCTAAACATAACCACATGTTCTGCGATTTCACAGGACTCTCTTCAAAGTAATAATATTATTTGTGAAACACCTCCCTTGGCAAATTTTACTGGGCCGTGCAAATACTGCAATAAAAATGTCATTTGGAATGTTAGGTAAAATCATTCAAGTAAAACTCCAAATGAGAAAAGCAAATAAAGAAGCCTGAGATGCAGAAAATGAGGCTGGATACCAGTGAAACACACTGAATCAAAAGGGACCTGCATAGAAAATATATGGGGAAGGAAAATGTATGTAGGTGCCTAAAAGAATAGTGGGGAAACAGAGAAGAAGGAGGGAAGTGGTGATGATTTCTAGCAGTTTCAAGCAGGAAGACAGGCTGTTAAATATTATTTTACCACCATAAGAGAGACAGTCTGTATTAAGAAAGAAACAAGGAATCTGGCAGTGGCAAGGCCCACATCCTCAAGTATACTAGTTCAGATGATCTGCCTCAAGCCTGTGCTCTGCCAGGTCTGTGTTTGAGTCTGTCTTCTTCCTTTGAGCTGTCACTTGCCTGAGCATCTGGAACAACATAGGGTTCAGGGGTTCTCTCTCCCCATGTGCAGGACAGAGAACACATTTTGGCTAAACTGGTCATGGTCACAGGTGACCCATGGAGAACTTGCTGATTCTTCACAGGAGAAGCCGCAGGACCTACTTGTTGAATAACTGTAGCTTTCCTTCCAGTTGCCAGTCATATGGAAAAAGGCAGCTATGCAAAACATTCTTCTAATTCCTACACTCACTGACAAGGCAGATAGTTGGTTTAATTTTATTGTAGAGCTTACAAGAACCTAAGTGCTATAGGGATGCTCATCTAGGGCAACTCTGCTTAGTGAAATACACCCTCTGGACTGGACTCTTGTCTGGCACCAGACACTGATTTCAACAGAGACTCTGGGTTTCTCAATATCTCAAATGCATTCAAAAATAGGCCCTTCCACCAAATCCAGAGAGATTTTTTCTGTAGAATGCTGAAATTGAGAGGTTAGAAGCGATTCTAGCTGTGAGTGGGAATATGTAAGGCGAACAAGAGTACTTGCAACAGCTCTTCGCATTTACCCCACATCTTCAGAGGACAGTATGGTCTCTGAGTGACTTTCTTTTGACCTGACCTAGCTACCAGGATTTTTTCTGGCAACTAGTAATTGTAAACTTTTTCAAATTTCCAAGGAAATTTTTTTTTATCTGTTCAGACACCTAGCAATGTGATATTTTTAGTGACCTAACAATGATACTGATTCTGGAAAGAGGACTCTTTCTTAGCAGTTTACTCATCTTCCCTGTTTCTGCCATGGGGAATGCCAAAGGACTTTAAAATTCTGGTGCTATAAAATGATAAATAAGTTGTTGGTGGTCATAAAATAATGCATTCACCTCTTAAAATTTGTGAATAAGAAATGAAAGAAAAAGTTTCTAGGTAGACATGCACTGATTTTTGTGCTATAGAGTTGTTTGTATAGATTGTAAAGTGTGTGCAGGGTTCTTAATCTTTGTTTTCATGCCCTGCCACTTGGAAAACATCTACAACAGCAACAGGTCAGCTGAGGTGTTCAGGCTAATGATGGGTAGATATAAAAATGGATGGCTTTGTGATTGGGCTTCCTCAGTGCAAAGCTGCTGTTTTTTCTCTGGAATTTACCACTGATTTAAAAGTATCAAGATCGTTTAAAGTTAGGTCATACATGTAACAGGTACCCTTGTAAAACAGACTAAGTCCCTGCACTCATAGGAAGGAAAACAAGATAGTGTGAAAACTAGTGTGTGGTAGTGAGTTGGACAAATGAATGCATTAAAAAAGGAAGGAGAGGAACATGGATAAAGCTCTTCTTGAGAACCAGTGACTGAGTCATGAAATCCCAGCAGAATGGCTGTGAATGTCTTAGAAAATGTGCATCTCTGTTCTTCTAATAACACAGCCTATACTAAAGGATGACAGCCTGATGTTATATTTGCTGTGCTAAGTTTGCAATTGGTCTTTTGCCTCATTTATCACAGAAGTTGTAAGGCATGCAAGCAATAAGGCAGAAGAATTAAATGGTCTCAAAGTTAAGGTAGTTGAAAAACTCTTGTATCATCAGTATTCATCTCTGTCCCCTCAAAATTTCTCTGTTATTTATACTAGTCAAGTCACTTGAATGAAGTGATATGAACTCATGGTTTGTACAGCAAGCCAGAAGCAGAGACCTAGCTCACAGAAATAAGAGCAGGATCCAAAGCAAAGAATAAGACTAAAGGAAGCCTGGATGTCCAGAGAGAGCCTCTCACACAGACACCAATTTAGCATCAGGCAGCTGGCTCTATGGTTCTGTTTGAGTCAGGGTCTGCTTCCTGTCAGCACAGCAGTCAGCGCCTGCTGCCTGCGGGGTGAGGCGTCCCAGCCAGGCAGTCACTTGTTTCCACAGCAGCATTACGTTCCCCTACTCAGGCACATGTGTGAACCTGGGTATGACCCCATGGCAGGTTGGGTCAGTCTAACACAATTTCTGCTGTAACAGGGATATTGCCTGTAACAGGAAAAGATAAAAAAACCCTACGTGTTAAGAGCAGAAGAGTACAAGAAATCCAAAGAAGTAACAAAGTCAGAACTAAGCAAACAAGCAATCATTTATAGGCCACAAAATAAGTGCTAAGCTGCCAAACCAAAGAGGCCCTTCAGAGTTGCCTACAAGGAAAACCAGCAAGGAAAACAATGTATATTACTGCCACAAAATGCCTTAGAGCTAGAAAAAAGAAGTCAGAAATCCCTCAGTGATTAAAAAGCCACAGAAACACCAAGAAAAAATAGCTAGAACACTTTTCAAATAGCCAAAAGTCAGAAGATATGTAATTAAACAGAACCATGCTTATGGTACTCTATAAGACTTAAACCATAAGAAACCACCACTTTTTTTCCTATTTCTGCCACATTTTGCCATACAGTTAAGCTACTGATTCATCTTAGGGAAAGGAATGTTATTTCAGAGTTTTACTTGTCAGAGAATCATAGAACATGCGGAGTTGGAAGGGACCTATCAGGGTCATTGAGTCCAATCCAGGCCCTACAGGGGACACTCCAAGAATCACACCATGTGCCTGAATGCGCTGTCCAAGTGCTTCTTGAATTCTGGCATGTTTGATGTTGTGACCACTTCCCTGGGGAGCCTGTTCCAGTGCCCAACTGCCCTCTGATTTAAAAACTTTTTCTTGATATCCAAACTAGACGTCCCCTGACACAGCTTCTTGCTGGTTCTTTGAGTCCTGTCACTGGTTATAAGAGTGAAGAGATTGGTACTTGCCCCTCTACTTCCCTTCATAAGAATGTTGAAGACCATGATGAGGTCTCCCCTCATCTTCTCCAGGCTGAACAAACCACATGACTTCAGCCACTACTCATAAGGCTTCCTTTCCAGACCCTTCACCCTCCTCATGGCCCTCCTTTGGATGCTTTCTAACATCCTACTGTCTTTCTTGTATTCTGGCACCCAAAACTGCCCACAATATTCAAGGTGAGGCCACCCCAGTGCAGAGCAGAGCAAGACAATCCCCTCCCTCGACCAGTTGGCGATGCTTTGCCTGATGCCCCCCAGGACAGGGTTGGCCCTCCTGGCTGCCAGGGCACTGCTGACTCATATTCAATTTTCACTCAACCAGAATCCCCAGGTCATTTCCTGGAGTGCTGCTTTCCAGCTTCTCATTCCCCAGTCTGTTCATGTATCCAGGCTTGCTCCATCTTAGGTGTGGAATCCAGCACTTTCCCTTGTGAAACTCCATACAGCTGGTGATTGCCCATCTCTCTAAAGTGTTGAGGTCTCTTTGCAGGGCCTCTCTGCCCTCAAGGGAGTTGAAAGCTCCTCCCAATTTATTGTCATCAGCAAACTTACTTAGTACTCCTTTGTGTCCTGCATCTTGGTTGTTAATGAAGATGTTGACTAGAACTGGGCTGAAGATGGGGTCCTGTGGAACCCCACTAGTGACTGGATGCCAGCTTGAAGTTACTCCATTCACTATAAACCTTTGTGCTGACCTGTGAGCCAGTTGCTCACCCATCACGTAACAGGGTTATCCAGATGCATGCTGAACATTTTGTCCAGAAGAATACTGTGAAAAACTGTATCAAATGCTACTTCTGTCTTTCTTTCATCTGTCCCTCTCTTCTATGATTTTTTCTTCCTCAGTGTTGAACCCCATGGTTCAGCTAATGTTTAATATTTTCTTTCTGAGAAAATGCTGAGAAAAAATAGCGAAGGATATTCTGGTAAATGGCTCAGCTGTAGAATACAAACAGTTCAGTGAAACACAAGAGAGGGGAGCAAGGATTACAGACCAGATGCATCTAGTGAGGAAGAGTTCACAACATGGCTTCAAGTAAATACTGTGAGATGTCTTTTTATGCTGTGATGTTTGAAATTGTAGCAATCACAGACTAATAGAAGTCAAGAAACTTGAGCACATCTGTTAGTCCAGCAGCATATTTCATTGAGGATCTTTAGTGATGGGTTACATCTGTAAATTTAGGTGTTCAACCTTTGTTAATGATTTTTAGGGGTTTTTTTTAGGAACTAGACAACCCTGATCTTTTGCAAACCACAAATTTCCTTTCCCTTTATTTTCATTACAGTGCTTGATTCAAGCACCAATGCATTCCTCTCTTTTGTCCTTCAACAATACCACAGCACTAACCATAGCAGTATTAATAGCAATAATAGTAAGATGAAATAGTGTCACAGACTTAGTGGAGCATTTGATAATTTAAATCATAAAGTGCTTTGCGTTAATATTTCACAATAAACAGAAATAGACTATTGTAGGTATGTTGTGACCCAGGGCATTGGGGATCACAGAGGAGCAGAGTGGGTAAAGCACTTCTGCTGCACATAAGGACACCCTCAGCATCACTTACAAGTAGGGTAAAAGGTCCAGTTGCCAGGTTCCATTTGCTGTATATTGAGTTTGAATCATGTCATGACATTTGTAATCAACAGACTGCCCAGACCCTACAATCACCCTGGTTTGAATATCAAGGTCAGGTTGACAGGGGAAGTAAATAGACAGCATCTGAGCTGTAAAAGTCAGAAACTTTCATTGGTGTCAGGGCAATAGTTCTTTGAGATTTTAGTCCTCTGTCACCCAGAAGTGGGAACAATACTCACTTCATCACTGCGATATTGTCTGGAACACACAAACACTTTCTTGACATCTGTATTTTCAAATATAATAGATTTTTAGCTTGTCTGTTCTTTAAGCCAGTGAAATGATAACACTTTGTCCATGAAGTTTGTAAGAGTTCAACAGCGACAGAAGAAGGCACTGCAGATCCTTCACAGGAGTTTGTTCTGGTAAAGAATTGCAATCTAAATTTGAAAACTTTTATTTACCACAGCCTAACCCATGTGAAATTAGATAAGGATTCTTGGTTAAATAAACCATTAGTTCTTACACAATTGGCTAGTAGATGCTTTGAAAATTTATTTTCCAGTGAGATGGGAATCTACTTTCTCTCTGCACAACCATTGACAAGGAAATGCTTCCTAACTAAAACCAACTGTATGGATGGCCACTTTTCCCTCCAGCAAGTGCCATCTTTTATGTCAAGGTGTTTTCTAACAAGCTTATGCTTGTTCCCTACAGAAGGGCAGTTTTTGCAAACAGTGGTGCTGGGTTTTTTTTGTTGTTGTTTAACAAATGCTCTTAAAAACACTAGGACACTGATCCTTTCTTTATATTATGAACTCTGGTTAAATCAGAGAACCACCTGTCAAATCTGGTGTAGTATGATATAGGTCTTAGTATCAGAGCTCATCTCCCACAATGCTAAGGCAATTAAGAGAATTCAACTTTCTTACATATTTCAATTTCACTAATGCATCAAAATAAATTGTAAAATGCTGAATTATTGTTTTCCCTTTGGTTTAGACCAGCTTTCTTTTTTATTTTTCCCCAGATATTATGCCTATTATATGCCTTTAGCCTTTGCTAAAGCAGTGAAACTGCTTCTGAAATCTTATATTATTATTATAAGAGTGCCAAAAAAATAGGACTGACAATATAAACCTCAGTGAAAAGCATGTTGTAAAACAAAGTCGTTTTCATGTACCTAATAGAGAATATTACACATCTAAAAAAGTAAACATTTGGACTGCAATTTGAGAACATATTAATTACTGCCATACATACAACCCTACACTTCTTCTAGATGTTGGACATTTAAATTGTACTTTTTCATTATATTTTATTTATTTTTGTAATGTTTTGTAAGTATGACAGGGTATGATCATATCAGTTTAAGAAGATAAACCAGGGTTCCCTATATCTGAAATTTGATTAACACTATGTTGGAGACCTTGAAGAAAATAATTAGACCAAGACTCCCTCAAACATGGATGGCAAAAGTTGGGCAGCTGCATTTTTAGCTCAGTGTTTGGCTAAAGAGGAGATTGGGTTTCCTGTCTTGTCTGCCTATCCATTTGATATGGACCTGGCTTTTGTTGTGAATCCCATCACTTTTGCTGTATGAATACCTTGTCCCAAAGCCAACAGGACTTTCAAGTCCATTAGGTTTGCAAACCTCATCTGTGTGTTTGTGTAGATGGAATATTTCTGGATGCAACATGAACTTTGAAAAGGCCATTGATGATTTATTGGTGTTTATTTATTGACTGCGTGATGGTTTCTCAGCAGCAGTTGTCAAACAACATGTTGGATACTTTTCCTAGTCAGAGCTACTTTCTGTACAGCAATTCACTGGACTTTGTATGCATAGACCTAGGACTGAGACACTCAACAAGATTCATCACATGTAATAAGACTCAAATAATTATTAAAATATAGACCTTCTGACTTCATGAGAAAATATTACAACCTAGTGAAGTTCAGCTAAGTTGCAATGGACTTGACAAAATCTTCATATCTGTTTATTCTATCAAATAATGTGGCCTAGCAAGACTTGAAATGTGATGACACTGACAATCTGACATGATTTTGCAGTCACATATTTACCACTTAATGGAAAAGGAAGTCTCCTGTTCTTTAGCGTGGGATGTCAGATCCTCAGGACTAACCTGGTGATGGAATGAGAACCACAGTGGCTCTGTGATTCCTTTGTCCTCAGGCCATCAGGCATCTCTCTAATTTCACGGTGATGCAGAGCAAATTTAGCAAGTCAGGCAACCTAGTTCAGCTAAATACAGTCCACATTACTTGCTGGAAATACTCTCTGTGCTTCAATTATCTTCAGTCTTCTTAACAGATTTCTGAGTCCTTCAGGATTTGCTTCAGCATAAAACTCTGTAAATAATTAAATGTGTTGATTACAATAAAAAGTTTTGGGTTGTGCCGTAAGTACTTATCCTTCTGTGGTTTTACTGAGAAAGACATGCTGTTCTTAGGTAGGGCTGTGCAATCAACATGAATAAATAAGTGACATATAAATGACATTTTACAGCTTTTCAACCACAGACACTGGTTTGTTCATTCCTATCTTAGAGATGGAATTTCTATATCAAAGACGAATCCCAGTGTCCTGAGCAAAAAATCTAACCAATTGCATGGCTGTAATAGAAATGAGGCATTACCAGATTTTTCAGATTAAGATCTTACTTCGCTGGTTGCTCTTTTAATGTGTTTATCAGTGAGTCTACATGCTGAACAAGAAGGTATTTGAAGAGGCATCTGATACACAACTTTATTCCTTGCAAGGAGTTGAGACTGTCTTCTCCCAGCATAAGGCATGTCTTGTTAAAGAACCACAGAGGGGATATTTGAGGACAGTTTTTGCCTTTCTCCCTTTCAGCATGTCATAAAAGGTTTCAGGAAAACAGGAACAGGCAGAAAGAGAAGTTTCGTGTTTCTTGGATGTAAAATGAGCTGAGAACAGAGAAGCAAGTGGTGGAAATCACCACAGAGGTTACATTTGCAAAGGAGAAATTATATAGGTTTTAAGGAAAGTTTATAGGCTGCAAAGGCTCTGCCAATATGCCAAGACTTGCTGGTTCTCACATCAAAAACTGATAAATCTTTTTTATGCAATATATATCTGCAGATAAAATAATTTAATATGCTTAAAGCACTGCTATCTGAAACAACTTTGATTTGAGCCGGGCTTGCAACTGGGAAATAGTAAAGACTCATTAAAAATTTTACTATTTCTGACTGGTCCAAATTGTGTGCATATGTTTTTGTGTTTAGGATGATGATGATGATAAAGACAATGGTGTTTCTCAGCTGCTCCTCAGATCAGCTGCAGTTTCATGCAACATTAAGGACATAGGGCATATGCTGCCAGCTGGGTTAGCTTTCATGGATATTTGGTCTTACCTTCCTATCATTCAGCCTTGCTTTTCAGGATTTGTTTTTGCAGCATGGTAACAGTCTAAGTAAAAAGGCTGATTTGGCCATGTGAGATCATATAACGATAACTTAAATCACTGTCTGCTAAAGAGATTGTGCACCCAAAATCATAGAATTGTAGAATACCAGGTTGAAATGATACCTCAAGGATCATCTGGTCCAATTTTTCTTCGCAAAAGCACAATCTCAACAAGATGGCCCAGCACCTTGTCTGGCTCAATCTTAAAAGTGTTCAGTTTTTGGAGAATCCATCATTTCTCTGGGGAGTTTATTCCAATGGCTGATTGTTCTTATTGTGAAAAATTTTTTCTTTTGTCTAATCAGAACCTTCTGTTATGGGTTGACCTCAGCTGGATGCCAGGTGCCCACCAAGCTGCTCTATCACTCTCCTTCCCAGCTGGACAGGGGAGAGACAATAAGACAAAAAATGACTCAAAGGTTGAGATAAGGCAAAACCAAAAAGTTTGAAGCAAAAGCAAAAGTTAGTGTGTGCACAAGTGAAGAGGAAAATAACAAGGCTTGTTCTATACTTCCCATCAGCAAGCAATGTTCAGCCACTACCCGGGAAGCAGGGCTTCAGCACACATAGAGGTTTGTCAGCTGAAAGATGTTGTAAACAATGAATGCTCCCCCTTCATCCTCCTTTCCTTAGCTTTTGTATTTGAGCTGACATCATATGATATGGCATATCCCTTTGGTTACTTTGGGTCACCCTACTGATGTCCCCTCCCAGGATCTTGCCCTAGGTGGGGGAAAATGCTGTGCCAGCACTGCTCAGCAGTACACAAAACACTGGTGTGTTATCAACACTTTTCTAACTACCAATGCAAACCACAGCTCTGTGAGGGCTGCTCTGGGGAATGAACTCTATCTCAGTCAGACCCAGTACAACTCCCCAGGAGTAATTTTTAACCATTAGCCCTCTTTTCCATGTGACTCCTGGTAAAATGGGAGTGTCCATATTTTCTGTAGCTACCCTTCGGATACTGGCACAGAGAAATAAGATCCCTTCTAAGCCTTCCTTTCTCCAGACTGAAAAAACCCGGTTCCCTCAGCTGTTCCTCACATGTCAGGTTTCCCAGGCCTTGGATCATCTTTGTGGCCCTTCTCTGGACCTTCTCCAGCCCATTCACAATTTATATTTTTTGGTATAGTGAGGACAAAACCAGAACACAGTATTTCAGGTGTTACCTGACAAACACTGAGTAGAGTGGGATCATGTTTGCTGGTGATCCCCTTAATGGCACCCAGCATTCTGTCACCTTTCTGTGCCATCGCAGCACACTGGTCCCTCATACTGAAGTTTGTGGACCAGGAGCTCACGTCCCTTTCCACAGAACTGCTCCCCAGCTGTATAGATCCCAGCCAGTGCTGCACTCCTGGAGTATGCTTTCCCAGGTGTTCAACAAAGAGCACCTTACACTAGTCTTTTTTGAACTTTGTGCGGTCCTCATTAACCCACTCTTCCAGCAGGTCTTCCTTCAGGGTGTACCTCCCAAAGTGCCCAGTTCCTCTCGCAGCTTGTTATCTTTGGTAAACTTCATCAAGTCACACTTGATCCCATCTTCCAGATTGCTTATGAAGATACTAAACATCATTAGGTTCAATACCCACCCTCGGGGGACCCTATCTGTGATAGGTTGCCAGTTTGAAAAGGACCTATTTACCATCACCCCTGGGTGCCACCTGCCAGCCTGTTGCTGACACATCACACTGACCACTTGTCCAGACCACAACACAACAGTTTCTTTAGGCAGAGGCTATGACAAACTGTATCAACAGCCTTGGAGAAATGTGGATAGACAACGTCCACTGCTTGCCCTGCATCGACCAAGTTGCTTTGGTATAGAAGGTGATCAGGGAAAATGTTCTTCAAAAACTTCCAGCACTTGCTGGATCCTCTGTCCTCTGCAGATACTTACCATGGAGTCCTTCTCAACAAGACTGTGAGTGAGCTCAAGTTTGCTCTTCTAAAACCCTCTCAAATCCAAACCCTTTGTCTTAGTACTAACCTTCAGCATGCTCAGGTGAGTCCCAAAATCCTCAATACTGTAACCACTGCAGTCAAGGCTGTTATTAACTGACAGATCACAAAGCAGAATTTCTTGGTTTGGGAGTAGGAAAATGTCAGCTTCCCTAATAAAAATGCTGTTTTTCTCTATGATTTTTGTCGGTTATCTATGGATACTCGCTCTAAAAATATTAGCAAGTTTACAGAAATCACCAGGCAGTCATTTTGGGTTTTTTTTTTGTTTGGTTGGTTGTTGTTGTTGTTTTTTTCTAGATGCTTGCAATGTTTATATTTTAAATACCTGGTGTGGGCAGGGGGACAACAGAATGTGGATGTTCAACAAATTTGTCGTGGTAATATTCTGCCTCACTGAGATTCATCAATTCATAGAGCTTTAAATTATATGATATATGATATGTACAAACACAGTCAACTTCTAACACTGAGGGAAAGAGTATGGAAAGAGATGGTGAAAAATCACCTACAGCTGACTGTAAGTTAAGACTACTGTTTGTCTGTCTGTGGGTCCAGGCAAAGGTGCAAAATACATCTTCTCTGCATGCTGGCTGAGAAAACCAGAGGGTCAGTGTTGTTCAGAGACACTTTGTTTACCAAGTTCAGTATGTCCAGTCCAGGCTGGGAGATTGGGCAGATGGTGCCTCCCAGGTACTACTGCCTGAGTTTCTCAACACCAGACATTGCTGAATGTACCTCCAAATTAGTTCACTTCCCCCATATTTGCTGATCTGAGTGCCCAAAGAGCAATGTTCAGCAAGCTCTGATTGTAGTTTGCATCTGCAGAGGAAGGAGTAGGTAGCCAAATATTGCAAAACATTGCAGATTAAGAGATCAGATTCTGAGTATGGCTGTATTCCTTTTGAGCAAAGCATGAAGACAGGTCACAGCACCCTTCCAAGAGAACACACAGTAGGTGTGCTCTCTAATTGTCTCATCTTTTAAACTATTTTCCTTTTCCTATTTCCAGTTTTATTTCATGTATCAAGTATTTTTGCACATTTTAAAACTTAAATATGGTTACATTGTTTGGGTATCTTCTTTTAATTATCTTTCTACTTGAAATTATTGTACAGATCATAACTATTGATTGTAAGTAGTAGTATGCTTTGCTGAATATTGAGTAGCCAGCATTGAATTTTGCAACTTCCCCGATTCCATAAATCCTACTACATTGCAAAATGTGACCATATTGAGGAAGAGAAATGATAGCCAACTTTTCATTTAAGTGTTTCAGTGACCCTTGGATAAAAGCTTGAATCCACTGAAGTCCGCAATTAACTCTGTTTCAAATTTCAGTGGCAGTAAGCGCAAGTAATATCATCACTAGAATAAGAAAGGACAATTAAAATACTCACAAATGGCTTCATGGAGAAAAGCGGGGGAGGGGGGGAGGGGAGGTTAAAATATAAAAATATTTGCATTCATTATAAAATCATGTTAGCATGGTGGTACTGGTGGGACAACTCTGTTCCCACATCTGATGGATTAGTCCAAGTCTCACTACTATGGCTCAACCTTAGTCAGTTACTACGTGCTGAAACATATGTAATAGAGAACCACCATATGGCGCTATAAATGTTAATAACAGCTACTGGAAACTTCAAGTACAGCTCATGAAATATTTAAAAAATCTATTAACATTAGAGGATAGTGGCTTCAATCTTAACCTCTATGTGGTATGGTCTATATTCCTTAGTCTATGTGTAGTAAATCAGAGTAGAATTTATAAATATTAACCAAAATTAAATTACACTGAATCTGTTGCTGTAAAAGTGCATATGCAAATAAAAACCAGATCTTACCCTAAGCCTCTGATTAAGATTTGAACTTGGCCCAGTCACTGTGACTAGACATGTTTCCTCAGCCATAGAGCTCCTAAATTAAGAACCAGATGAAAAATGTTTCATTCAGTTCTAAACTAAACAACAAATGTGAAACATTTTACAGCTTTAGAAAATAAGACATGTCACATACATCTGAAACTTAATAGTGATACACCTTTTGGAGAGAAGGTCCCCATCTGGTACCTTACATCACTGATTTCCAAAACTACGTTGACGGTTTCCCTGCAGTTGACATGTACATCTATGTACATACACTGACATGGTGCTTGTGAGATCCACTTCATTCCTAGCTTCCCCTGAGAGATGTCTCTGCAAAGACAACAGGTGCATGTGAACATTTCAGTGACTCCTTGACCAATAGAAAAAGTATTTTTCTCTGCTAACCACAATACAGGGCTCACCAGATAGTTCCATGTCTGTTTATCCTTAATTTATTGCTTTCACAATCAAACTGTTCTGTACAAACAGCAGAACTTTTATCTTCTGTAAGAGCATTTGCTTTGGAGGGTGAAGGGCCTATCAGTCACTTGTTAATAATTTGGTCAGACCACTTTCATCCCCATGGTCTGATATAGCAGGTTAGCTTGGTGGTCATGAGGAAACAGAGCCATAGGAGTCACCATTCCTACTCTGGGAGACAGAGGGGATTTTAGGGTCCTCCTCTCATCCCCTAATCACAACAGGCATTTCTCTCTCTCCTCCTGAGAGCCACATACTTCACATTTTCCCTGTACAAATAACTGCTCAGGCACTTTTTTCAAAGAGCCTTTATTAAACCACCAACTATTTGCTGTCAAGACATTTAGGGTGAAATCATTGTGTTAAACAAATAAATGCAGCTTCATACAGATCTCTGCTCTGGGAGCAGAGTAAGAAAATAATTTCTGTCTGCTCTCCATAAAAGCGGCTGGAAGGGCTGAAAGAAAAATATTATTTTTACTTCATTGTGTGAAATATCATTTTGGAGGATCTGACGCGTTGAGCGTTTGAAGAGTTTTTGCTGGCAGGTTTCAAGAGTCCCCTGGGTTGACCCCCTGGGATTGTTTTCTTCATTAATAAACTTTGCATGATGTGTGTTAAAAGGAACATTCTGTTTGCTTTGTAAATAAAGGATGTCAAACAAGAAGCAGAAGCCTTGCAGACACTAGGTGAGGTGCTCTTCAAGGGCAGGGGATGCTTGCGTGGAAAAACAAAAGCCTCAGAAAACTCAAGAATAATGTGACTGCCTTTTCCAAGCTGAGGCATTGCTGGGGAAACAATTCTGCCTGTAAACACAAATGAGATAATTTTTTTGCAGATTTCAGTGAGAAAGAGTCACACATTACCTCAAAGCAGCCGGGGAGAAATTTGCGAAGGCAAGCACAGGAACATCTACCCACAGCCTGGCAAAGCAGGCAAGATGGTGCAGAGCAGGCACTGCCATCACTGTGTGGAAGGAGCATTTTGACAGCTCTGCAAGCAGTCCCAGGGAGAAGACTGAAGAGGGTTTCTGCACCAGCATTTGACAAGTCTGATGCTGCTGTGGAAATTAATATGGTAAAGCTTCTGACAGGATTTAAGGGAGTAATTTGCAAGAAAAAAATCATCCTTTTGCTTGGTCCTGGGGCTTTCTCTCACATCACAAGGAAGAAGTAAAAATAGTCTGATGTTTATTGGTGTTTATTTTCTATTGCCTGCCTTCTTGCCTGTATTACCATTCAACTCTTCTAGTGCTTCTGAACCTATTCATTTTCCATCTGTTGCCTACCCTCTTGAAGAACTCTAATAAGCCTTTTAAGACGACTTAGCTCCTGTCATTCACAGCAAGAGTATCTGAGTTGCATCAGAAATGCCATAGAAAGAAATGCCAGGAAAGAAAGCATCCCCAGTGTCATTTTTGGTCCTGTGCAGGGATAGAAATAGGCAGACAGGCTACATGACCCCTGCTAGGCACTGGACAAGGGCCCTCAGCTGCCTTTGCCCAACTGGCATGTATTCCCAGAGTGCGTCATCATTCTTCTGGGTAAAAAACCACTAGACTGCTTAAAACCTGTTTATATTAGGAAGAGAACAGTCAAGCATACAGTTTAAGAGATGAGGCAGAATCAATTCTGTAACTTAAATGATCCAGGAGAGGAAACATTTCAGTGTCCAATAGTCCTTGCATGTAATTACAGCTAATAGAACCTAGTTACATTTACCATTTCGTGCCAAGCTGTGCAGTGCATCAAGAAGAGGTGCAGCTTCCACAACTAAGCCCTGTGCCGGCTTTAGAAGCAATTCGAAAACAAACATGAAATTAAGAATATTACCTTTTTTGTAATCTGTATTGTATCTATATTACTGAAATATTTATCATATGTAGGTCACATAGCATGCAGTCAGTAACAGAATTGGAAAGCTATCGACCTCACTAAGCTGATTTTGGAGTTAAGTTAATAACTGAAAGAAAAACGTTTAATTTGTCCAGAATAAATATGTATGTTGTTTCATCATTTTTTTTTTTTTTTACAAAAATGGTGAAATGCAAATAATTTTTTGAAGAAGTGAATTAGTTGTAGAATCTTGAGTCATGGTAACAGGCCATGGTGACAAATAGAGTTTTCAGCTAATTTAATCAACCAATAAATATAAATGATGAAAAGATGTCTACTAAAAATTATAAAAGAAAAAAATGTTTGTGAAGTGATTTATAGTGGATTTAGATGGCTAAAAATAAGATAAAGAATCTGTTTTCTCTTTGAGTATATATATATCTCCTTCCACAAGCAGTCCCTGCCTGGAGCCCCAAATTGCATTGTGTTATTTTAGAGTTACTGTCACACTTAACAATTTTGTTTTGTGCAACGGGTAGGATTCATTAAGAATTTGCTTTGTGGAGTGTTTTTGTCATATATCCTCTTCCCATGTACAAATGTTGCAGTTTTGATTCTGCCTCCAAATTGTCCTTACTCATTCCTTATTACCAAGAAACCTAAATCTGATTTACAAAATTTACTTGATCTGGTAAGAGGAAACAAGCTTAGAGCCTGGTCTGAGTTAACTGAGCTGCACTAGCTGCCCTCAGTTATTTATACAGTTCGTGAGGGTAGAACAATTCCATGAGACAAGATGGACTAGAAAGCTGTCACAAAATTTTCCTGTTTTGGGTAGTTAGTTGCAATACAGGTCAAGTCATTCATGATCAAGTACTAACATTTTCAGACTTTAGGGATTATATGGAATTATTATCTTCATCTTATTCTTTTCTGGAAAAGAGATATCCATTGCACTGCTGGCCCTGATGGCAACTGCTTTAGGGAAGCCAAAAAGGGCATGAATACAGAAATTGAGCCCATTCATTGGAAAGACAAAGACCTGATCATATAGCAGCATAGTAAAAAAATCCCCACATATCATTGATAGAAAACAAGGTTGGAGACAGTAAGGGTTTCAAAGGTTATGTAAATACACGTATATTTAAAAGCACTAAATAGGGAAGTATCCTTAAATGATGTCCAATTTGTTTTTAAGGAAATTAGGGTTTGCACTGGTATTCCTAAAAAAACCAAAGCTACAATATAGTGTAATGTATGTAATGTATATAATGTATATGTAATGTAGTGTAAAGTAATGTATCCTGAAACATTGCCTCACAAAGTTTTAAAGGTAGAGTACTGTGTTACATAACTTTTAGAGTCTTCATATGCTTCAAACAACAAGGCGTTTATCATGGCTACTATATAGCTCTTTGGTGATAAAGCTTCAAGGATTGTATGATGACAATGCTAGGGACAGCCCCGCTTCCCATGTGAAAGGTGTTCAGCACACATTATCTGAACAAATTAGAATATTAGCATGCAAATTACTTAGAAATACATAAACACCATACTTTACAGGTGTTTGGACAACGTCTTTTTTAAAAAAAAAAAACAACTCTGTGACCTTTTCTGGGTAGTCTGTTCACTAGCCTTGGAGTTAAGGATTGTCTAATCTATCTTATTTGCTCACATTCATACACTTTTTCACAATCTATCCCCAGCAGACATGGAAAATCATTGATCACTGTCGCCTTCATAACAACTTTTAACATATTGGGAAATTGTTATCCCTTCCTCCCCCACCCCTTGAGCCTCGTGCTTAGTCTTCTCTTTTCTAGACTAAACAAACCCAGTTCTTTCAACCTTTTCTTGTAGGTCATGTTTTCTAAACCTCTGATCGTTCTTACTGCTCTCCTTTGCACTCTCTTCAATTTGTCTATATCTTTCTTGAAGTGCGGTTCCCAAAGCTGTACACAGTACACCAGCTGAGGCCTTACCCATGTAGCCTAAAGCAGAACACTTACTACTTTTTTCACTGATAAGATATTCCAGGTGAAGCACCAAAGAATAATATTTGCTTTTATCCTAGCACTGCATCAGCAAGTCATGCTCTTGTGATTTTCTATGACCACTAGATCACTTTCTACAATACTCTTGCAGAGTCATAATCTTTCTTATCTTCTTTCTGTGTATTTAGATTCTTCTTAACAAGTCTAGCATATTTCTCTGTCCTTTATTGCATTTCATCTTGAAAGCTTCAGACCATCTGTTCAATTTACCAAAATTATTTTTTATTTAACCACATCTTGCATAAAGTGCCTGTATGATACCAACTCCTGTAGTTCAAAGAGATAAGGACCAAGGTGCTGTATGCTATGATCCATGATTGTCACTGTCCCAGGACTGTACGGCCATGCCATGTCTCTAGTAGCAATGACATTTTTTCCAGTTTTGAGTCCTAGAAGTTTATGAAACACACAGAGAGGATATCTGAGAGCTCACATATGTTTTGCAATGGATGTGCTGTTGACAGCAACTTAAAGAGCAACTTTAGCCTCAGTTCCTCTAGTCAGAGAATCACTCTGAGAACACAATTGTCCTGCTTGAGTGCACCCCATATGACACCAAGTATGAAACAAATGCATATACCTATATTTTCTTTGAATGCATATACCTATATTTTCTTTGAATTAGTATAGTCTGCTTTTAAGATGACTTTATCAGCCTGGATTGCTTTACCTCCTACTTTATCTCCTGAAACCTGATGCACCAGTTCTTTCAGTTTAATAATTTGTTCTTTCTGAAATGTAATGTTCTTGTTCTGCTGCTTTTCTAAGATCTTTCCACCTGTTCAGCCTTTCTTTTCATCTGATGGTTAATTTTCCTCTACTTTCAGATTCTAACTATATTTTTCCAAGAACCAGTAAACATCCCTTCGTAACTGTCCCTTTCCTTGAAGTGTTTTCTGAGGACATCTCGACATTTTTGACACATTCTGGGAACATGATGGACCATTTTTTCACTTTTGCAACAGATAAGCAAGCTCTGTAGGAATTGTTCTTTGGAATTTCTGTACTAGAGGGTTTAGGGTTTATATGCTTCACAACTTGCACCTCACCATCCAGTAGGGTGGTTTGTAGTCCAACCCTGCTAAATCTTGCCTTTACTTTTTCCCATCTATTCTAACCTCAGACACAATCAACAGTGTTGCCACTTGCATCCCTCTGAATTTCAAAACAATCACATAACTAGTATTTAAGTTCTTATATCAATACATGATAAGATTAATAGTTGCATTCTTAAAATAAATCTGTGAAGGAATATAAATAAACCTGCAAATTTGAAATAAAAATGGAGAACCCAACTGTCACAAAACTAGTGGTTAAGTCTGACCTGCTTTGGTGTGGTTCTCAAATTCCTGGCATTTGTCTGGAGATGCATCAGCAAAGTGTTTTGCTATTTTAGGTTTTCTTATCTTATGTTTGGGTCCCTCCATTCACCATCTATTTCTAAGCTTTTTACTGGATCTCTATTTCTACTTTTTTGTCTGTTTGAGGACCCTGTCAGCAGTTTCCCTCAAAGCCAGTGCAATCCCAGTCTCTGCAGAAAGTGATCCCATTTCTGACTGGTAATTCTCCTTTGTAACATACTGTCTGGTGGCTAAGGAAGCCAAAATCCTTCTGTCAACACTCAGTGCAACCAAGCATTCTCCTTTAGCCCTGGCCATTATAATCTCTGGGATCACTTTCAGAGCCTCTGTTCTTAACCTCCCTGCGCTGAGCAGCTGTTGGTCATGTGGATCCAGTAAATCAACCAAAGTCTTCTCTTCCCCATCCTCCAGCTTCCCTCAGCCTGGTTCTGGGTTATTTCAAGTCATATTTCTTCTCTGATCCACTACTGCCCACTCTTGCCACGGCTCCGTTGTGCACACACGCAGGGGTCTCCTGAGGTCCTCTTGGCAGCAGATGCTGGCCTTGAATGTCCCTTGCCTCGCCAAAGGTCCTCATGTCTCAGCTGTCAATGTCCCATGTCATCTCATCATGTTCTGATTCCCCCATACAAGGCTGCCACAGCTCATGTGTCTTCAGCCTGGAGACCTCGAGAGGCACTGCAGAGTTTTTCCAGCAACAGGTAATACCAAGGGGGAAACTCGTGATGTAATTATTGCCATGTGAGCTGGTGAATTAAGAGCCAGATTAGAAACAAATCTGGTGACTTTATTGTAGTCAGCAGCATCCAATCATGTCTGAGTCACAGAATATCTACCGAGGTCTAGTGGGTCTCAACTCCTCTGCAGATCAGGGAATATTATTAAGCCTGCTTTGTACTCCTGGCATGGATAGTCCAAGTGATTTGTTCTGAGTTACTCAGCAGAAAACTTCCATTGCTCCTAAGCATTTCCAGGCTAGACTCTGCTGCTTTCCATGTTCAAAGTTTTATAGTCACCTCTCTATGTTTTTGGATTTTTTTAATTGCTGGTTTTTCATGAGATGACATATATTAGAACATTGTTTCTGTACCACTTCTTTGTGACAATCAGCTTTACAATTACCAACTTTGTTCAACAACAGGTTTGGTGCCCTTTGATGAATCCTTTTGATTCCTTTATATGACCTCAGTCATATTAAAAAGGTGTAATTATTGCAGAATAAAACTCAAGTTTTGGAACCTTTCACTTCAAAGTCATCTCCAAAAGTAATTTTCCTTTCTTTTTTTTATTTTTTTTATTTCATTTTTAAAAATCAACTCTTTCCATTGATGAATTTTTGACACAGCCCATTTTTAAACCTTGTTATTTGAAACAGCTTGCTGATGTTTTCTTAAATTACATCCTCTTGCGGGTCCATAAAATCCTGAAGTTATTACAAATAAATAAACGAAGTTTCTCTTCATGATGTAAACCAGCTTTGAATGAAGTCATTGAGTGGAAGTTTGACTTGGATTGCTTCTGAAAAGCTACTCAGACCCAGGGCAAAGTTCTGCTTTTCCTCTCTGTGCTGCAGAAATTGGTGAGCAGCTGTTCTAAGTCAACTGAAGGGAGCAAACCCCTGTTGCTTAATGTCTTGTTTTAATTTCCAGTGGGAAACCAAGTATCAGAAAGCCCATAATCTCCAATCCCTTTTCTTATGCTCACTTTTTCCAAGTAGTATCCTTCTGAGCAAGTTGTACAGTTTCACAGAATATTCTGAGTTGGAAGGGACCTACAAAGGTTATCTAGTTCAGCTTTTAAGTGAATGGCCCATATACAGGAATCAAATCCATAGACCCATTTTGCTCTAACCATTTGAGCTAATCTCAGGGACCTCAGTATTAGTGAAAAAGAAGACATCTGAGTTTTCCCTTCTCTCTTATGTTAGGCATCTTATCCCATCCACCAATGCAGTGGGCCTCAAGCTTCCCCCACATCAATGGAGCTGGCACAGATGTTTGATGACCTGTGCCACTCTGAGCTGGACCACAAAGCTTGTGGCACCAGCATGAAGAGCAGACAGCACAGTTCAGACTCTCCTGTGGGCCATGGGTCATGAACAAGAAATGTCATGAAATTGCTCCAGCACTTCACTTGGTTTTCTGCCCATTCCTTCCCACTGTGGTCCTCTGCCCTTCCACAGGTCTTCATGACTATCCTTGATAGCTTTTATGTCACTGAGAGAAAAATTAGACCTACTCTGACGCCCTGCAAATGCCCAAATCTGAGTTGGTATCATCCTCAAGGACAGCTTGCTCCACTGCGTTTTAAGGAGATGCCAGAAAAACCTTTTGTTAATTGCTTGTGGATTCAGGAGATACAGTTAGTCTTAGCACAAAGTTGCATATTTCTTCAACTAGCATATGGAGCTCTGATTGTTTATACTGATCTTTTTGGCTTTTCAAATTTTGTGCAGTTTTCACAAATACCCACCAACAATGCAAAAACTAAACCAGATATGATTTAATGTGTCAAGCATGTCAAACAAAAGGCCCACTTGATTTTTTAATCACTTCATTAGCTGTACCTACAACTAAGCAGTGTAACCAATAAAGTCAACAGTCTGTCTCATAATACTGATTGTAATGGCCAGAACAGCCTGCTCCTAATTCTCCTGACAGAGGACCAGACTCTGACACTGAAGCTGTACATCACATTTCAAATGATGTTGCTATGTCAAAAGCCCTGTGCAAGCATTGAGACTGTTTGTGGAGCGAGGTATTAGACTCTACCAAAATTAATGTGTATCTGCCCATAATCTTCACAGGAATCAAATAATGGATGAGAAAAATACAACCAAGGTGTCAGGACATCTGGAAGGTAAAATTAAAACTATATTTCAAGATACAGCTAGAATTAAAAGGAACAGTTTCCTAGCATGTGAAAGTCAGTATAAGTAAAACATTTGGTAGTATAATTGAGACCTAAGTGCTATTTATTCCCTCTCACCTGTTAGAATTTTAGTTTCTCTTTTACAAGCTGGCTGTTACAGGGTTGTCATTCTAGTTCCCCAAAGGCTGAGCACTCACACAACTGCATGTCCCCACATACATAGGCAGAGGTTAGCACTGGTCAGAGGGTGATGTGCTCCCATTCCTCTCTCCCCCTACCCTGAAAACTCTTGAGCTGAAAACGAAAATATTGGAAGATAATCTTTTATACCTGGACATGTTGTCACTGCAGCCTGTGATGGAGCATCCAAGTCCACCTCTCCCACTCCTTCCAGTGACATAGGGAGATGTCCCACCTAATCCCTCTCTGTGGTGTAGAGGGAGCAGTGGGTTAGGTCAGTCGAGCAGCAGCACATTTTGTCAGACTGAGTGTAACCAGACATCCTGGACTGAGAGGCGAGAGCTGCTACATTCAGCTTCCAACCACAGCTCCCATGAAACTTTGTGGCAGCATTTCAGTGTGGAAATTCTTCAATTTTCAGACATTAGGGGGTAGGGTATGGGATGGAAAAAGCTTGTTGAAAAAACGACAATGTTCACAGGAAACTGATACTTAAACAAATTATTCATTTAGCTACACACAGATTTTCTGTCAATAAACAGTTTTAAAATATTCCTGATCATCTCTAGTTGAGTCTGCAACCCAAAATGAGCTTTTTTATTACTCTGAGTACCTCTGAATCAGTTAACTCTGCTGTTTTCTCTTCCTCCACATAAGGTAGAGATTTGTTCATCTCGTGGGATACTCAGTCAGCCTTTGGCTCCCCATACTGACAGCCAAGTTACAGTTTCAGCTCCACGAAAGAGTGTTTATATAAGAGCTAGGGAGAAAAGACACCTATGAAAAAAAGAAAATCAATTATATTTGTTTGTGTTATAGATGCTCTCAGCAGCTCCAGCCACGGCTGGGCCCCAGTACATAGCACAGACTAAAATCATAGTTGCAGTCTGAAGCTGCTTACAATCTAATTAAGACGAGATGTAACCCACTGATGCAAAAAGTTGAGAAGAGGACTGAAGATGGGTGAAGCTCTTACTCCTTAAGCAGAGAAAGAAATTATAAATTTTTGCAAATTGCCCAGTTCCAGCATCTCGGGCTTGAAAAAGTTCACTGGATATCACAAAACCAACAACTAATAAGGAGTTCGTAATAAATCTCAAGAGCAGATAAAAGATTGACATATTACTTGGTGTTTTCTGTTTGGAGATTTTGCAGGTTTTATTTTCCTTCTCATGGGTACTTCATGTTTGCGCCATTAACTGAAAGGTGATACAGTCCATATTTTGGAGTGTTGTATATACTGTGATTGTCTACCCCTGGAACTAACTGCAGAGGTAGTATTCAGAAGGCAAAGGTTTCTTCAGGACTCATAATTGTTAAGAAAGCCTTAGAAACTGGTATGTTGTACACAGTCTTGACTAATCAGCTCCCTGAACTTGTGAATAAAATGCTGAAGGAACAGATCAGAGGTATGAATCAGTTTTTTCTATCTGAACAAGAAGCTGAATCTTAAAATTATCTGTAAGTCTTCATATTTTGTTACTAATTACTTCCCCATAGATTGTCTTTCTGTAGGTACTCAGGTACCATGCTTATCTCAAAGTCCTAGCAACACCCTGTATGTTCACAAGTCCCATCTCCCTAGATTGATTCCTAGATACTTGCCCAAATTTCTAGATTTTGGAAGGAACAACTGCACATTTTCCTATTTAAATCACTGGAACAACTCTTCTTTAACAACTGTATGGCATCAGCATCCTCAGCAAGAGAAATTTTGGTTCTTTTTGGAGCCTACCTGTAATGCCTATCAGAAGCAGAAGGTAACAGCAATTCAGTCTGCAACACTCTTTTCTCTAGATCAGTCTTTAATAAAAAACTAAATTATGGCACTGAGACAGTCACAATTCTGTTTGAAAGAGTTCAACAAAAATAACCTTTTCTATTTTTGAAAAAATTCAGAGTAATAACTAGGGAAAAGCAAAATAAATTGAGTAAAATATTCTTCATCATGACACAGTCAGTGATTGTTGGTGGTGGAAGTTGGAAGAAGAAAGCAAAAAAAGTCAAATTCTCACGAATTTTTTGACCAAAAATGTCTACCTTAAAAGGAGCACACTGAAATCCAATCACTTTCACATAACAGTCTTGAAAATATGTAAATATATTAATTTAAAAAAAAATATCTTCACAGCTGCTACATGGATGTGCTCTAATATTTAGAACTGTTACAACCAGGCCCAGTTAGATTATCAATCAGTCATTTGTAAAGTACCACAGTAACTAAATTACAGCTCAGTCAGCCTAGTGTGAGAGTGCCAGTCCCTATTTCTGATGATTTCAACATCATTCTTAGAATTGCATAGTTCTAAATACCCCTCAAAACTTTACTCCAAACTGGTTTAATTCTTCAGAAAATATAATCCTTCAGAAACAGTACTGAGTTAATACTTCGATAGGATAAAAAGGGATATTCATGATGCTGATTAGAATGGACTGTCTGACAAGCCATGAACATGAAATGCAAACTGCTTATGATCATTTAACTCTTTGCAACACAGTGTCCCCAAACTAGGCTGTTAACTCACTTTCCCTGTTAAAGCAATTATAGCTTGCTCATGTAATTTTTTAAAAAAAATTTAAACAAAAATGTGACATTTTTCTTCATATCCTGCCACAAGCTTACGTAGTATTGCTGCATTTTTTTAAAAAAAAAAAAAACCTGCCATGTTCCACCTCACAATTTGCTGTATTTCAAAAGTAACTGAAGTAATTGTTGGCATATACAAGGAGCAACCACATCACAAAACCTGTTTCCACAGTTATTTCAAATTATTTCTCAGTTCTAGTAGAAAATAATGTTTGTATAAGGACTATTCACATTTGTCTACACTTAATATCTTTTTTTCTTTAGAATAATAGGATCATTTCCCTTCAGCAGGAATATAAAATGATAAAATGTGACCACAGAGACTGCCCACTACTGAGCTATGAACCTGCTGTGCTCTGTATCTACTTAGATTTCTGTTTCCCAGTCAAATCCCAGTGACATGTCTCTCATGTGGCTCACTAGGGCTCCCAATCTTGCAAAGCCAGCATGAAAGAAATGCAGGTCCTTCCATTTCCTGTTGGTAGAAACTATATGCAGTAAATGTGAGTTAGTAAACTAAAATCTTTTGCATATTTGCAGTCAGAGAGTGCTTGAAAACTTTAGATTGAAACGGTAATACTTTTATGACAAAATAATATCTCCTTTTCTAATATACAGTTTATTAGAATAATAGGCATTTCAAATACCAAAAAACAGGTAAGCATTGAACCATTTTGGCTGGGATCTGAAAATCCAGAAAGAAATTTTGAGGTAGAGGGGTTTTTTTTTTAAATATTTTTTTCAGATATTAAGCCTTCCCTCTCAAGCTGTCAACAGATTTTTTCCCTCAGCCTGATCAAGGACTTTGTGTGCTTCTACGAAGTTGTTTGTTTTTTTCCCAGGTCTTTACTGAAACTTTTCTATGGCTCAGAGGAGAAGAAATAAGGGATGGGCAGCCCACCTCTAATCAGGCAGCCTCTGTTCCATCAGGTTAGTCCAGATGAAACCACTGCCATTGGGATCTGTCCATGGGCTGACTGCAGCCTAAAGAGAAGAACTAATGAGGAAGTGCCTGGGGAATATGAGGAAATGCCTTGTTGTACCATGTTCGTCTGCTTTACAAATATGAGTAATGTAAACAGGAGCCTTTCTATATGTGTCATGGCAAGGAGACAAAAACTATCACAGAAGGTGTGAGTTTAATGGCTCTGGCATATAGCCAACAAAAAGGCCAGAGGGTCAGGCCCTTTCCAAAGGTGCAGGGTGCAAGCTAATGCTGGAGGAGAGGTGGCCATTATATCCTCTGGCATAAAACACTACCACCAGCTGCTCTGATTTATAGGAGCTGCAGCAGCGCAAGCCCACTTCAAAACCAAGGGGATACAAAACAAGCATTATGTCTCTCACATCCCTATCTTTATAGTCATGCATTCTGCTTGCTTCCCTTTTGGAGCCTCTGGATTTTCATCTAAATATTAGAGGGACCTTTGGGTCTGTGGACGAACTCAGACTTTCTTTGTTTAAAAACAGCCATCTGCTTTCCTAGCCACAGAATGGTTATCCATCATCTTTTCACATTTTGTTTATGGATATTCCAAAGTCAATCAAGGAGATTGCTGCCTCTTTTATGCATCAGCAATGCCTCAGATAAAAAAAAAAAAAAATAACAATTGCAATATGTAAAACCATATACATTAGTCTCAAATGTTTGGTTCTACAGGTGTAAGCTACCTACTCATCAGCTGGCATTGAAAAGCCACTGCAATTTTCATACAAGAAAATACATAGAGATAGCCCTGTATAGCAAGGAATGGAAAACCTGCAGATCCTTTCTCATTAAAGCGCAATCTTTATTTCTGATATAAATATCAGCAATATGAACAGAAGTACTCAGTTCTTGTAGACAAGGGCTCATGGTCTCCTAAGAAAAAAGGGCCATGCTGCATCCAACTCAGAGAAACCCTTATTACACTTCTGCTCAGATGCCACTGGTTGCACTTCAGGATGTCTTTTAGCCCAAGGCTGATGCTCTCCTGAGTGGGGGGACCACAGGCAGAACCGCCCTGGGCTTCCCACATTGAAATGTTTGAAGAAGGGGGAGCCAGGCTCCAAGCCTGGCAGTCACACTCCCTTTTCAGAGAAGATAAAAGCAGCAGAGGAGAGTTACAGCACAACCGCAGCATCTCTGTTGTTAAACAGTACTTCAACACAATGTGTTTCTGGTTAGTTTAAGGAAGGATAAACAAGATTTAATATCTGGCAATGAACACAAGGTTTTTTCCCTTGCCCTATAAATGATATTTGGATTCATTCAGATTCATGTAGCTTCCACACACGTAAGACTCCATTCCATTTCCTAATTTTCCATCTTTCTTATTTCCTAGAACATGAGTTGTTGAGCTAATGAATTAAAACACTCTGAGGTTTGGTTTTGGCTCTGTGTGCATCTGTGCTCTTTTACTACCATAATTCAATGTGACAAGTTTATTGTCCTAACAAACACTAGCACCTATTGTAGAACTATAATAAAAAAAGAAAGATTGCCTTAAGCAGCACATTTTCTTCAGAGAAGACCAAATACTACCTATTGACATTTTGTTTTCCTCACATCATGTTACTCTTTTCATTCCACAGTGGTCACTAAACATGCAAGTCTGTAGGCAAAGTGGGCTAGATTAGAGTTTAAGGATCAGCTTCTGCAATGAGCTGGATCAGATGGAATTCATTCTTCTTATTAGCTTTCAGCTGATACTTATGAGTCTGAGCTCAGGACTTCGTTTGTGCAAGGCACATTAAACACTGTGAATGCAACCCCTGCCCCAAGGAGCCTGCATCTCGAAAAGACAAGTATGCAAAGATAAGACAGATGAAAAGAAAAGCCTAGGACTTTGCACAAAACAAAGCCAAGACCTGCCTTTCCTAAATCAATGTGCAAAAAGCTAACGCAAATGAGAGGTCGATTTCTCCATAAGAACCATCTTAAATGTTTCTATACAAATCAGTCACATTAGGCACAAGGCTAGCCCTCCAGATGAATGCTTGTTCAAAAAACCACCAGCCCCACTAGATCTACAGCTAAGTAAATAAACTACAATGACCCCAAAATAAAATGTGAAACACTCTGTTTTTCAAGGCTCACAAAACAAGATTTTAATGACGCATATGGTCTCTATTTGACCCATAATGGTTCTTTGATACATAGTGGCAAGACTTTAACTTACTGATAGAATAACATTTTCATGTAACCCGTTACACTGCTAATTAAATGATCAAGCCTTCTCTCCTTGTATCTGTTTGAAAGACTATTTTCAATAGCAGCTCCGGGAATATTTTACTATCAGAGAAGTGATACAAGGCTAGCACATACAGAAACTAGAGAGGACTCTTTCACAACTTATTCTCTATCAAAAAAACCCCATACATTTCTGCAGAGAAATGCTAATTCATCATAGGCCTGACTCTCAAAAAATAACAAGGCAGTTGCACACCACAGAAAATTCCTTTAGGAAGGAAAGTGTCCTCTCCTATTTAAACTATTTACACTAGTAATGGAAGAGCCTTGGAAAAGTGGACTTCCTACTGCAGCAGAATGTTTGGCATGGACCAGGGCTAGTGGTAAGCACTTTGCAAAACTGCTCTTTCCTTCTTCCTTCCCTCCTCTCCTCTCTTAAGTGCAGCAAAAGCAGTGACCTGAAGTCTCCAGGGCTTGCTTCCCTCGTTCCGCTCCTTAATCTTGCTGTGGCAAAAGCAACCTGGACCCGAGTCAGGTCCAATACTTCATCTGTGGGCTAAATTCTGCCTACACTACCAAGATGTCTTGGGCAAACCGAGGGGAAATCTAGCTGGGGTAGAAACATTGACCTCTTCTCTTTCAAACCAGTTATTTGTATACAGTTGAGTGTTCAACTCAACACTGAGAGTAATTAGTGTATTTCATCATATTAAGGGCTCTCTCAAATTCCTGTTACTTTCTACTTTTGTGAAACAGTTCTGACATCAAGTGACAGAGGTATGGCCTCTTCTTAAAATATTAGATACAATTTATTGCATTCACCAATGCCAGTGACATATTCTGTGGCCTTCAGCATCTGAACAGGCTGCATTAAGTGCTGGAGGAATCAATCTAATATCAACTTCAGATTTTATGATATTTTGTTTAAATGATTATATGAATACAGCAGGCATGTGTTCAGAGCATCTTTGGCACAGTTCAGAGGAACTGTATTTTACTCAGATTTCATTCTGATTTAAATTAATTACTGCTCAGGGAAGGTCAGGAACAGACATAGGCCGATACGATGCTTGCCTTACATATGCATATTTTCCCTTATGGAGAGGGAGTGGTGGGGGTTGCAATTTTAAGAGCTTCCCACTTAGCCTACTTTTTTCTGCCCCAGTCTAACTAAGTAGGCTGCACAACCACAGCTGTTTGATACAGTGAGATGCCATGTGTAATCTGAGGAGGAGGAAGAGGAGGAAGAGGCATGCCTCCTCTCACATCCCCAGCAAATTCATACTCATACCATACTCTATTAGGCAGACCCAGAGGTTCCACTTTCAGCTCACCAGGACCCTGTGGTGAAACAGACCACCACCTGGTTCCCCAGGGGCTGCAGGGGACCAGGCAGTAGCTAATTACATTTTTCATCAAGGATACAATTTGTCAGATCTGCATATAATGCTGAAATCCCTAATTAACTTTAAAAGGGCAAGGGAAGTCAGATCCTGTTCTTTTCTGCATTGGTGGGGAGCAACATAGCACACAAGCTCATAGGTTTTAGCTCACAGTAAGTGAAAGTTAAAAAAAAAAAAATTATTTTGTTTTGCAAGTAGTTTTAGAAAAAGAAAGTCAGGTATGAAATATGAGGTGTTCATTACATTTGACAATTATCAAGAGAGACAATAACATATCTTCTCCTAATAAAATGTTTTAGCTGCTGGATGTGTTGCATTTTAGTATATCTATGTATATATCTGTATTTCCAGGCACGGTGAGGACAGAGACGAATTTTTCATATGTAGCAATTTCCCAGGTGGCAGTTTGCTATTCAGACTTAAAGCTAACATACTGAAATATATTAAGAGGGTTTAAGGCTTCCATTTATCTTCATTAAAACCAGTTTGAGTTTGAAAGCTGACTTGAGGATCATTTTTCATATCAGGAGTGAGAAGACAGAGGTTTCACCCCATCTCTTCAGCTGACTTAGGCAGAGATTTCAGACAATTCCCACAAGTTTGGGATATAAAAAAAATGAAGTTAATAGCACATGTCTCTCACCAAAGTAGCCTGACATCTCTTCAGTAAAGCCACTGTGAAGGAATAAGAGCATTGTAGGTGAATTGCCTTATTTTCTCTTGTCTAATGATTCAGAATCTGAGTAGGTGGACCTCCATATACCTAATCCATTCTTCAATGTTTATAAACTGGAACACAGTGTGCAGGTCTTAAAAAAATGAAGCCTTTTTAGAAAAAAATATATCTATTGCTGCTTATAAGTATATGCTTTTTTAAAGCATATGTAAGTACAATAATGCAAATTTTTGTGTCAGACACTGCTTGAGAAAGCATATCTTTCCTGCATTTAAAAAAAAATAAAATTAATTTTATCTATCTATCTATCTATCTATCTATCTATCTATCTATCTATCTATCTCCTCACAATCTTGTGTAGATAAACAGAGCTGTGCAGCATAATCCTGCTGGATAAAGGCGAAGAGGGGGAGTCATGTCCTCTGTGGTTTCATCTTTTCCCCTTCATGCCCCTCTGTGTCCCTGGGGCCACTTGCAGAATCTGGATGGGAAAGAAGCCAGGAGAAAAACACAGCTCAGGACCACCACAAAATCCTAGGGCCATCCCAACCATCCACAGGTGGCGTGTGGACCTGGGGGCAGTGCAGGGGGCAGAAGTAGCTGGGTGGGAAGCTGTCTGTGGGATCAGCCCCTAGCACTGCAGTTCTCTGTTCAGTCCTTCCCAAAGTGGAAAGAGTGTGCAGTACTTTTTTGGCTTACAAATAGTCTGTGCATAGATGCAGCTGGGAATAGGCACCCAGCAGAGATCATAAATAAACACTTTGTCCCAAAACTCTAAGTTTTTGATCTTTCTTGAAAGCGGGCAACAGGATATTGCATTTTTATTCTTCAACTGCTATGCCAGAGAGCACTCATGCCTGACATGAGCAATGCACAATCCTGTTGTAATTTCTGTGTTGCACACAACGCCCCAGCTCCAGACTTCACTGTTCCAACACCCTCGTTGGTGCTCAGCAAATCCTGTAAGACTTGTTACCTCTAACAGGAGCTTCAAGTGAAGTAAAGTTGGAGTAAAGGTGTCTTGAAGTGCTCTGAAGTTAAAGGGTTTTCAATTCTCTGTCTCCAGCTGGAAGGGAGCTCTTGGACAATACACATCCTAGTGCCTTAAAAATTTTCTGTCTTCATTTTTTCTCTATAAAATGCATATAATGATACAGACCTCCCTTGGTAAATGTTGCAATCTACATATGAAAATATTATATGGGATTTAGGTGTTTTTGTTGGTATTATTACTGTTGTTGTTTGTGCAGATAAAGTTACTGTGCAAGGACATTAACAAAAAAATCTTACTACAAAAACATAAATGTGTGAATAAACATGAGAAAGAAAATTCATGTGCTTTCACATGCTCTAAGTTTAGCAAAGCATGTTGCAGAATTAGTCTAGACTCTGCAGACAACACTTGCAAAATTCAGGTCCCAATTTTTATTAATTCTTCCTTTAAACATAACTCAACTTTGTTTTCAGTTGGTTTTCAGTAATATTGTGAAAGAAGCCAAAACACCTTCTCAGGGATTATGCCAGCCAGTACTTTTGAACAGGTTTGGGGCAATATTCAATGAACTGTAACTAATGATTTTCATTTTATCGCCTACAAAGTCATTGCACTGGAATGATGTTTGGCTAATTTTCCAAAGGACACATTTACTATGCATTGTTCTACATAGCTGTCAAGGATGACAGTGAGCCAAAACATACTCTGTCAAGGGAAGTGTTTGGTTGATGAAATTATAAATAAGTTGTCAACCAAAAGTCTGTTAAAATGAATTGTCGTTAAATGTTTCTCTAAATACAGTGTTTAATATCAAACTCCAAAATAGGAACTGTAAGACTGTATTTTCCTACCTCATTCACGGGTCTTTCTTTGAACACATCATGAGAATATTAAGTTGGTTAATTTAAGCTATATGTGCATGCAAGCACATGCAGAGAAGCAAAGACTGTGATATGTTTTACATAAAGCAGGCCATTGTGCACTGATTATAATGTGTAAAGAGGAAATATGTTTATACCACAATCTATTCTAAACTCAAATAGGCAGCAGTACACTGTGTTTATAAATACAAATGCAAAACCTATGTTAAGATAATGCTAAGGATCTGGATTCTGACCACAAACCCCATGAAATTCAGAGCAAACCTTGGAAGTTTGGGCCTAATCCTGATTTCATGCTCTTGCCATGTAACCTCAGTGTCTTCAGCAATAGTTTGTAATGGAGAAAACACAAAGTTTTGTCTCTCTAACCCTAACACAGCAAAGCTTGTGCAAAGTATTATCATATTTAGGTCTGAAGGCTAGATACAAGGAAACGATGTAGGCAGCTGTGACAGCAACCCCCAAGGCTTCTCTTAATCTAATGAAGTGTGTATATGCATATGTGGGTATGTGCAAGAGGGGAAGGATAGAAATATGCAGTCTTGACAAGCACATCCTCAAAATCCTCTTTTGTCCTCCAAGACACATATAGACATTACAGAAAGCTTGGAGCAAGCTGAATGTTATCAGTCTTTCATGATGCACAATTTACAGCATTATACTCTGTATGCACATATATATGTTTTAAGGACACTATAACAATGGAGCATATCCAGAGATGTTCCTGTTGAAATATGGAACGAAAATATTAATCAAAATATTTCAGTGAGGAAGGAGGAGAAAATTACCTAACCCTGTGCAATCCTCTGTGACATTCCAGTGGTCAGTCATGCAAGTAAAAGAAATTCTGATAAAGGCAAGAACAAGGTTAGATCATTCCACATAGACTAGGAAGAAACATGGTAATGAAGAATGGTTGATCCAGTGGTAACCTCTAACAACAGGAGCACATGTTGGCTCTCATCTGTTGGCAGATATGAATTAGTCATGCACATGCTCTGAGGATCCCCACTGTTACAGTTCATTTAATGTTTTAGCTTTCTGCAGCTTTGTTCCTCAAAATTCCATATATACATCCTTTAGTAAAAATGGGTTTAAATATCTTATTTTCCCTGGTGCTCTGCTGCATATAGCAAAGCCTTCTCTTTGAGGGGAAGAAGAGGTATAGTCTTCTATGGGTGTCTTCTAGACAAAGCACTCTACAGTTCAAAAATATTTGTAGAGCAATCCAGTATTTATCTGGAAGGGACTGATCAATGATTAAAACAAGTCACTAAGTTACAGTGTGATATCTCTCTCCATAAATGCTCACCAAAGACCAAGGTCAAACTTGGAGGCCACACTGAGGTTCCTGAAAGAGCCCTGAAAGGACAGTTTAGGTGGAATTCAGGCACTATGGAGAAAGTGAGCAAATCACAAAAGCATATCCAACTGCTTTGCTCTTAACCAGCTATAGATATCTAAGTATGAAGCAGCCGTGTAACACAGACCCCATAAGCTCTGCTCAAATGGTACTAAACACCTCTACTTTCACTGGCTTGAATCTGGCTAAAAGGAAAAGTTGACATCCACCTTTCCAATATCTGATGGCTGGTGATCCTCCTGAAAAAGAAGAGATACAGGCTGCAGCCCCTCCTTGGCCTGTGGCAGCCCACACTCATTCCCTCCTACAGGCCACACATCCAGTGATTTTCTAAAGCCTGCACTAGAGGTGCTCAGCCATTCCTTGAACTGGAGCTTCCCTGTGGCCTGGAAGGCAGACAGCGCAGCAAAAGAGCAATGAGGCAGTGCCCACATTTCTGTGTTAAATGCAACAGCACTCTGGTGGCAAGACTGACTCCCAGATCAGGCAGGGGAAGGGCCAGGCAGCACAATCTGACTGATCAGAAAACAGGTCTGTAAACCTCCACTGACAAATCCAGAGAGCAGAACTGACAGCCTTCAAAATAAGGCTATCTCACTATCCAAAAGAAAAGAAAGTCCAGTGCACAGACTGTGTGAAAGTGAGGAAAGGAAGTATGATGAAATAATGGTAGATGCTGATAAAGTCCCAAAACACATAAAGAGGAGTGGAATATACCTAGAGGAAATGTTTCAATAATGATTAAATCTGCTTAGGTGTATATCTTTTCCAAAGGAATTACAAAAGGGGACCACGTAGATGAGTTTCTGTTCCCAGGTAATGAAAATGACATTTCTGATGCTCCTCCTGATTTTCTGTACTATTCATCAAATGGTTTTTAATGAGACACAACCCCAGCTGCAAGTAAACTGATTATCTTTCTGTGAAAAACATTAACACACTTCATGCAATCAAGGATCATTTCTTTACTGGCCAGTTCTAAGTTCATTACTGTAGAAAACCTGAAAAAATGGGCATGTGTAATTTGCTTTTAATTCTCAGTTTATTTAAATGAATACTTTCTTTCAGATTAGTTTATCCATGAATTTTGCATCTTAAGAAAAATTGTAAATGTCAAAAAAAAACAAAAACAAAAAAAAACAAACAAAAAACAAACAAAAAACCAACCAAACAAAAAAAAACCCAAACCCCTAAAACTTATCATAAGTGTGTAAGGAAATGAAAACACTGTGTCTGTAGTCCCATCTGACATACTCCAGTGAAAATGAGGCATCAATTCAACTAAAGGAGCTTTCCACGGGCAAAAAAATTGTGGGAGAAAAGTCAGGATCAGTCCATTGTTCCTAAGAACAACAAAGAAAATTCCAGGAAGCTTGTTCTTTATTAAAAAGCCATAAAGAGACATACTCTATGAATAAGTGTGCCAGATGAGAGCATTTCTATATAAGCCTGGGTCTAGAAGCCAAATTCAGAGGTAAGTCCTGCCTCCAGCCAAATACGTGAACACAAGTCTTTGCAAAAGCCAAGGGAAGGTCTCCAGTAAATCATATTGTGTTATAGCAGCCAGCTTGAGGCATTAATAGAAGCCGAACTTCAACAAGATAGAAATTGCCCCAAAGGAATAATACTCTTGTCTTCCTGTGAGAAGAATATGTTTGTATACACTGCAACTGTTCTTAATATGTCCTGGGAAATCTATACAGAATTTCTATTGCTTATAGATGGAGTTGTCTCCTAAAGCATATTCTGAAGTATTGAATTTTTGTAATATGCCCTGTTTACAAAGGACTCAGAACCAACTCCAAGTAATTCTGGATCTTGAGGTGGAGGAAGTCTTGATGCTCTTTACAAATTTGCATTTCTCTTGACAGCTTTATCTGGCAAAGGATAGACATGGTTAGGTTTATCGATCAGTAGATATGCTCAAGCCAGAAGTGAGCAAGTCAGATAGTCCGCCTGAAGACCTTTCAAACTTTGTTGCTATGCTTATCACCCCGTGCTGAAAGGAGCCCTCAAGACCACAGTTCACAAGTCATGGTGATGGCTACCCAATATCATGTTGGCTGTGGTTTTCAGGCTTTATTCCTTTTGTCAGCATGGTAATGTAAGTCTGGAACAGCTCCATTAGGGATTGTTATTTAGTGAGTCAGCTTAGACTTGAATCTCTAGAAAGTGATCTAGACTTATGTTGCATGGGGCCTTACTTGCTAGAGAGTGAGAGAGCATGTATAGACTCCTCATTTATTTACTGTCTGCTCCTGATAAAAGGTAGTAAGCAGTTGGCTACACGTAGAGAAAATCACATTATTTAAAGCTTTTCATAAGATCTAGTTATACCAGAAGATCAGGCTCAAAGCCTCTGAGAAGAAGACTAGTCAGTAAGGGCTTGGAGTTTTGATGTACTTTTATTAGTATTGCAGTCACATCAGAAAGCACCTAAGTTCTTATCAACTCTACGTGTTTTTTCTTTTGTTTCATGATAATTTTAAGGCATTTTCCACAAACTATTTGCAGATAATTAAATCTTTTTGTACCAACACTTTGATGGTAAAACTGCTTTGAAATTTCTGTGCTGTATCTTAGATGGCTTTTCTGTGGAGAATTATCATGGATTTTGTTCATTCATGATCCGCCTGGTGATATATTGCCAAGAGGCAATATAGTTCATAATTTATTTTTTTCAAGGTTTAGGCATTTCAGAGCATATGAGTGCCATCAAGACAGCTCCTTCACCAAAGAAAATAGAGATGCCATGGTTTTAAATTCCTAGTTTAGGTCTGAGAGAATTTTGTGCTGCTCAAAGGCTTCATTGGGGGAAAAAAAAAAAAAAAACAACCCATAAATTAACAGATCAATCTCATTCAAATCACTGAGGTAGAGGAACAAAATGGAACTGAGACAGCATGGAAGGACTGTGAAGGAAGATTAGATGTATCTTAGACACAAGGAGGAGTGCAGTGTCTTGTCTCTTCCTGAAACTAAAAATAATACACAAAAGATGCAGCCCTTGTCTGAATCAGGGAACTAGACTAAGAGAAGGAAAGTGAGAAGGGATAAATCTGAATAGAATGTTTAGAAAGAAGGAGGGAAAGCGGTAGAAAAGAAGGAAAGAAGAAAAAAATTGAGGAAAAGAGAGAGAGAGAAGTGTCCATAGGACTTCAAATATCTGGGAAACTAAGAAAGAAGAAGGGAAGTAAGATTTTTCTTCCAGCAGACACGTTAAGTTTGAGAGGAATGTCTTGTACAAGTAGACTGGCCGCATGCCTTCGATTTTGCCCAGCATTTTGCTCAGTTCTTCCAGCATCTCCCACGAGGTCTTGCAGATATGTCTAAGGTCTGAGAGCTCTGTTTGTTCTCTGAGCTCATCTTTGAACTTTTCCCAGTGTAATCGCTAGGCTGCCTCTTGCTGGTTATGCAACATAAACATGGTTCCATGACCAGCTGGTGTGTGACTATGGTATCTTTCCCCCAAGCCACCAAAATTCTATTACATTGAGTGGCAGAAGATCTGAGGGTTCAATATGTCACCCCTCGTCAGTGATATATATTTCAAGCAGCTCTCTAGATATCAAGGTGCTTAAAGTAATTTTAGACATAAGACCAGCTTCCAGATGTTGTGCTTTGAATTATAATTTTGCACAGAAAGTGCTTACATCAAGACATATATATATATTATTTTTTTAAATTATTATTACTTGCATGTGTGCGTGAGTGTGTGTGTGTGTGTGTCTTTCCAAGAAAGTCTGAATGACTTTTTTTTATATTTGAAAATGCACCCAAAACTTGCGCAGGAAGTCCCTGTATTCAGGCAACACAGTGTTCTTCTTTCCCATTTTCCACATTGGTTCACTGTTTTCTCTTTGATGTGGTCTCAGGCACCTTGAAAGAGAGTAAACCCATCTCAGCTTATATGTGCCAGCAGTTCAATACCTCCAGCCACCAGACCAGTACCTACAGCTGAAATCTGGGGCTGGAGAATAAGCAGAGGGGTGCAAGGGACATGCTGAATTATATTCCTGCACATTCTAACTTCCAATTCTGATACCAACTGCACAGCAGTTAGTCAGAAAGCTTTACCACCAGAGTCACATAACTTCCAAAAAATTGGGATTTACGCACATGTCAGAGACTGATTGCAGCTTGTCAGACACTCAGGCTAAGTGATTTTAGAGCAATTTCTCCAATTACCAATCTTTTTGTTTGTGTGGACCACCATGAGTAGACACACAGAAATCTCACCACTCCATTAAGGACTTGGCAAAATATATACACTTGCATATATACATATGTGCACGCGCGCGCACACACACAGAAGAGAAAAAGGACTGCAATGCCTGTAATTTCCTAGTTTGTTGGCTGGATTACTTTTTTCAGACTGGTTAAACAGATGCTGTGCTGGATGGTTAGTGATTATCGTTTTTCTGCAGTGTTAGGGTACTTGACATTTTCATTCCTCAGTGACTTCAGTTAAAAACAAATAGGTCTACCTGCAGTCCACATCTGATCGCCAGATGGTCTCTGTGCCTATGAAGCTCCCATCTCCAAGTGAATTCAAATGACCTCACACATACATCTTCAAACATTGCTATCTGACCACAAAAATGTATGGAAAACGCAACATCTGTACATGTCTGCATCTTAAATCCCTGTTGTTTTACAAAATATATTGCTTGTCACCCCGAAGTCTAAAGTCTCTTAATGGTTGTCAGGGGGAGATGCAAATGGTAGTCTATGAATTTAGAGGTTGTTTGTTGCATTAAAGTATTTAATTTCAACCAAAGGTCAAAAGATATAAAACTATTCGAGTCCACTGAAGCAAACAAATATATCCCCATTAAGTATTTCAGATGGTCCCAAAAGCACAGCTGTGTATGACTATGTGCTTCTACGTTGTGTGTATTATTCATGCAGCTGATGCATCCAAGCAGTTAAAATAAACTTGAGATCTTATGAAACCATTCATAACAACTCTGAAAGTTCAGAGTTGGTTTTGCCTGCATAATAAAGCAATATTGAACCACACAGACTGTACTATCTAGCATTGTTTCAGGGGAATACCTTGTCATATCAACATCATTGTACGTGTTAACTCAACAAGAGGGTAAACACTGGTCCCCTCAAATGACTGGATGAAAAAACAGATGGAATATCACAAATGTTTTCCAAACTACAACAGACTTCTAGGCCAATTAAATATGGTTAGCTTTCAATGGGAGAGGAAATAGTTTTCTTTGCTGTTACATGTCAAAAAAAAAAAAAAAAAGAAAAAAAAAAAAGAAATTCCTTGAGGCATAAAAACCCAGTTCATTTTTGGAAACTTGCTAAAATTAATCAACCCTGTGTGAACTTTTGACCAAAACAAAACAACAAGAAAAAGTAGAAATATATAGGGGAATATCACTGCAAACACAGAAGGAGTAAAAGATTTTGAGTTATGCAGTACTTAAAACAGTAAGACTTTTTTCTCAAGATAACTTAAGCAATCAGTGTGGAAAAACATTTGCTTGTTAAACTTTGCAGAATATGAAGTTGACAAAAAAAAAGGCTGTTTTATTATTATTATTACACTCTTTTAAGTTTAAACACAATCATGTACAATAATGAGAAGCCAGGTTGAGAATTTTTTGTTTGTTTGTTTACAATGCAGACTTAAATTTTGACACTTGAGACCTGTAATTTGCCTTCTGTAAAATTCATTAAGTTGATTGCTTACGAAGGAGGAAATGTCAGTCCAAATTATTTGTCCATTCTACTCCAGTGTGACTTCAGTTTAAAAAGGAAGAAATCACATTTGAAAGCCTCAGAATAGCAAACCACCCCAAAGTTCAGGCATCCCATGTTTCCTGCAGTGATGCATATTTAGTTCCTTCGAAGGGAAAGCCTTCATCAAGAGCAAAGTCAATAGTGGCCATCAGGAAGTAAAGAAAACATTGGAGAAATTCAGTTAATCTATCCTAGTAGACGAGGTCATGACAGGACCACGTGCATAAATAGCTGAGGTATTATTTTCAGATGTAGATGTCCCAAACAGGAATGGACCAGCTGGGGAAAGGCTTCCTCCCAGGTCCCCTGAATAAATGGCAGCTTTTGGCTGGGGAGAGTGTGGGCTGCGATGTCATCTTTTTCTATCATGGTCAGCTTAAGGGAAAGTGGGAGCAAACCTTCACACCAAAGACACAAAGAAAATTTCTTCCACTACACAGGAACAGTAGGGCAGAGGAATGTGAGAAATGAAGGGGAGAAACTGCTTTTGTATTTGCATTTGTTTTCATTCTTACTCTTCTTTTTCCTGAAGAAAAGATGGGTACAAATACTTGGCCTGCAGTTTGCAGTGGCTTTTTAATACTGAACTCAGATGGGCTCCTTCAGCCTGTGCAAATGAGAGCTGCCCATTTGCTCTACACTTAAATTCCTTGATAATATAGGGATTAACCACTTACTCTCTAAACCAAATAAATGCAGTCAGACCAACGTCCTGAAGGGTTTTTCAGTCATTCCATGTCATCTGATGTTTTAAATTGTTTGGGCTTAGATTCCCTTCATACTCTGGAATTGTAGCAGTAACTCACAACAAAAGCATTTCAATTCCCTCGAAGCCAGTATTGCAAACACTTTTTGCACCACTTGTCAGATGTGAAAAGAGGATGATATAATTGAGTCTGCTTTAAAAAAAAATCAAACTGACATAATATTGCTAGTAACTTGACAGCTTTATGTAAAGCCTTCCCCTGAAAACCCAAGATGATCACACTGTTGAAGACAAGCAAAGGTTAGGGAGAAGGTTTAGTCTCTAGGACTCCTAGACTCAGCCTTTCAGAGATTTGGTCATATTTAGCTTGCCCTTTGACATGACCCAGCCTTAAACAATAGCTTTGTGGATATGCTAAATGGCCACATCTTGCCAGTTGCTGCCAAATTAATGAGCCCATGTCATTTTTAGTTTACAGTTCAGTCATAAAGCAGCCAAGTGGAAAATGAGGCAAGGACCGTTAAGGAGTGTCACGCAAATTTTCAAAGAGTATAGTCCCTAATTCCTCACTGCCCCTTTGAAAAGTCTCTAATCATCGTTCACTTTCCTTCCCTTGATTTCTTCAGATCCTCTAAAGATCCCCCTCAGTGTGCAAAAGAGGCTGGTCAGAGAAATGAGGTACTGGTGGCTCAGTGCAGGAGAGTCAAGGAGGAGTAAAATGCAACCTGCAGTCATGATTTGCACAAAAGCTAAAGCAATCTGAGTGGTCACCTGAGTTCCCCACCTCCCTCCGGAGATACATGCAGAGCTGGAAGGGACAAAAGCAAATGGAAGCTTTCATGTAAAAAGGGATGGTGTTAAAGAGAATCCTATCCAGAAAAAATGCTTGGAAAAAAGAAAAAGCACAATTTTCCACCATCTTACATCATTATGGGCAGAAAAAACTTTCTTAATAAAAATTAGCATCCCACCTGCACTCACAGAATTGTTTTCTTCATGTACAGTTTGATCAAAAACCCAAAATTCAGTACAGAGTTGAAAGGCTTTCTGCTTCGATCCTGCAATGATGCACATCCTGTACAAGTGGTTTTGCATGCTTTCAATACAAAACCACATAAGTCCTACCAGCTTTTCAGTGTGACTTTGAAATTTTAAGCAATTTAACCTAACTTGTTCAGCTCCCACCTGTGGTTTACCTCATCCTGATTGTTGTACTGTCATATTTCCTTATTCTTAATCTTTCTTCTTACTATCTTCTGTCTGTATTTCTCATCAGCTGCAGACCTTACCTTTCTATTCCACAGCCTGAGCTTCTACCTTGGAAATGTCACAGCTCCTCAAAGTTCAGCTGTTGGACTTTCTTGTATGTAGCCTTGTCTGGATGCACGGGATGCTCTCCTTTGCAATTATCCAGGATCAGTATTCACATTATCCTCAGTCAACCTCACTGGTTCCCTATTCAACTCAAATTTGTCCTTGTTGTTTTTTAAGCCTGCCTCAGACATGCCTCAGGCTCCGTCATATAATTTCTCTCTTTCTGTTCCTCTTCTTGCTCTTTCTGATTGTCCAGGTCTTGGTTTCCTGTGTCCCTCTAGGACCTATGTATATTCCTTGACATTTTTACTAGAACTATCCATTTAAACAAAAAATGGTTTTATTTCATGATGCATTCACACCTTTTTTGCTCCAGTGTAGAGTGAACTTGCTAGCAGGAATATTTGCAGATGCAGCACATTTGAAGAATAAAGGTCAGAATATTCTTGGAGTATGAATGGTGGAGCTCAAAATACAAGTACTTGCAAAGAAATTCAGTTCTAGGAGGTACGTTCTTCCAATTGGGAAGAGAGTGGTTGTCACATGACCTCTGTGCCCATCCAAAATTTGAAACACATTTCACATTTTAAACACAGAATTTTCTCACGGAATCTCCTGCAAACCATTTACAGACCCTGAGTCAGATTGTGATGCTACACCACATGCCCTAAATAGAGAGCTGTTCAAGGCCACACAGGAAGAACCAAAGAGATTGAGACTGTCTAAGAAATAATTCTTGCCCAGGGTTACTCCCTATGTGTGGAGGTGAACAGTAACATCAGCTGGTAGGAGCAAAAAAAATTAGGAATGCAGAAATCATTCATCAGAATACTCCTGGTTGCCTTCGGGTGCACTTCAGGTCATCCTTCTCTTGTTCTGAGCAAGCTTCCCCAGAAAGCACATATGATCCTTTCCTCCTGCTCCAGCTAGGAGCCCATTATAGCACCACATGCCTCTGAATTTAAGGAAATCTCTTCCATTTTCCAGCCTAACCTTGTTCCTATGGATTTCAGACACTTGTGTGTTTCTGATGAGAACACTGTTAAGCCATCATAAAGCTGTTTTTTCCTTCTTAAGTGCCAGCCCATGTGGTTGCTCAAGTAGCAAGCAGATCATCTCTCAGACTCATTTGTTGGGCTAAGTGCTGTTGAGTGAGTCTATTTTTCTCCTGTAAGATCAGTTCTCTGTTCCTGTAAATGTGCTTGAAGTCAGGCCTTCTTGGCCTCTGTTCCTATTTGAATACTTCTTCTTGAAACACAGGTGCCCAGAAAGGTATTTTATTTCAAGGGTCTCGCTGGTATCACATACATTAGCATCAGTTCTTTTTTATCTAGTGGAAATGTCTATTTCTATATATACTAAACAGACTTGACTTATTCATTGTTTTATCTTGCCCATATCAGTTTTATATTCCTGTTATTTTCAACTGACAAGGCTCATTTTTATTGTAAAATCCCTATTATGTCACAGTAAATACATTATATTAAAATTTGCACCAATCGCTGTTATCTTACTTCTATTACTTCAAACCAAAGTAATTCTGGTTTCCATGTTATATATTCTGGCTCACCACCATATCCCCTTCTGCTGTGTTGATAACTTTACCATGCTTTCTACCAGGTCATTATTTCTGTCATTAATTAAATTCTTAAAAAAAGTAGTCCTAGAAAAGCTCTCTCACTAACCCTTAGCCAGCCAGGTGCTCCTTTGGCTGTCTTGTGGATCTGCCACTAGTTTCCACATCTTCTTCACATAAACTGATAACTTCTTATGTAAGACTGTATGACGTTTTACCGAAGTTGAGATAAAATAGATTACTCTTACTTTCTTTGTTTAGCAATGTAGTTAACAATGAAAGTCATTCTTCTAGTCCCCATATTTCACAGATTTCTGACTCAAATCCTACTTTTGACTAACTTGTATACATGTAACTATTCTTGTCTTAGAAGTGGCATACTGCTGAGGTCAGACTAAAAGGACTAGTTTCCCAGCTTGCCACTTTCCTATTTCCTAAAGCGGTATGTACTACATTTGGTCTCCTCTAGGCAGATGCTACCAGATTTGATTTAACTCAACTCATTTATTCAGGAACACATCACCACAAAGGGAAGTCTCCCCTATCAGTTCATTAGGGACTCAGGAAAAAGCTACCACTTCCAAAAGCACCTTGTGCTCTCTGTATCATGTTCCTTCTCAGAGACTGCAAATTTCTATGCTTATACCATCATTCCCAATTGGCTGCCCCACCTCCACAACTAAACAGATCTTATGGAAAAGGAGGGAAAACATTCAGTTTTTCAAACACCATTTAGACTACTTGAAGTATCAACATTCCTTTCTCCTCAGCCGTACATGGTCACGTTAAAGTTTTTGCTCTTCCTCACCCTCTTTCCTCCTCCTCACCCTCTTTCCTCCCCTTTCATTTCCTTTTACATGGACTCAGCTTTGAACTCAACAGTTTTCATTCCATCCCTGTGCTTCTGGTGCTGATGCCTCCCTCCTCACTGCCTCCCTTGACCTTGCACATGACCTCAGCACAATGTGCTAACCTCATTCAGCAAACTGTGCCCTAATATTTGTGACCAGGCCCTGTCTCATCTCGCTGGCTTTTCCAACCTTTTCAAATACTCTGATGAAGTAGCATGTAACTCCTGAAAACAGATGCTGTTGAAGAAAGGAGTAGGTATCTGCTAATTTAACCTTATTGTACAGCTGTGAAGATGATTGCAGTCTTTCTTCAAGCACTGTCTTCAAAAGATATGAGCAATGGACAAACTTGAGACAAATTGGATTGGATGCATGAACTATACCCTGGGAGAAGAAAAGACCAATAACTGGAATGAATAAAACCATTGCTACAAGTTACTCTCTCTAGTCTGTACAAGGTCTTTTCCTCCCTTTCTGCATTTCTCTCTTCCTCTTTCTGCCTTCATTTTTCTTCCAGCTCCTCATTTCTCCATCACTGTTACTGTTCACTGAATTTCCCTACAGCTGTTAGAAACCAGCTTAGAACACCAAATCAGATGCTGCATTCTGAAGTTATGGAAGTGTAAAGTTCTGCTCTGCCACTTGGTGCAGGACATCAGACCAAAGCCAATACAGGCAAATGCTGGCACTAGTTTCATCTGCACCTCTTCAGTCTGTTGCAGAGAATAGTGGTGTCACTTGAATCCTTTACCATAGCAATTTTTCCAAAACTATCATAATCCATAGAGAGGAATGAGGGCAAGGGAGTTCGGCTTTGGGCCACTCAGAGAAGAGACAAAATTGGCCTCAGAGATGTGCCGAGGCCTAGACCTGGAGATACTGAAGTACTGCAATAGTATCTAGACCAAATAATTTTAATAGTATTTGGCAGCAGAGAAATGTAGACCACTGCTAAGGTATCAGCTTTCTGTGTAATGCTGCTGCTCTGTGTTCTATGGAGAAACACTCTTTCATTAGTGGTTTAACTGGGCTCGGCAGAGGACTTGCCCAAGAGATGGACACATGCTCTGTTTTGTTGGCTCTTCCTGCACCAGAGCAGAATGAGCAACTGGTAGCTGTAGCTCCTTAAACAGTTAGAATTGCCAGAGGAGGAAAAGAAAATTACAAACCCAAAAAAACACAGCCAGGTCTATGTAGTAAAATTCTTGGTGAAAGACTGGCATTTTCTTCATATGAAGCCAAAGACCTTGCTCCTACTGATGACACCATTCACAAAACCGGCCTATAATTCTGACAAAACACATCTTTCTGTGCAACTGAATTTTTAGACTAGTCACATATCCAATAGGATGCAAATCTTGACTTAGTTATAGGGAAAGTTTTTGAAAGGCAAATGTATTTTTAATGGCAAAAGTTCATACTTGAAGTTGCTGAAGAACTGTTCATTCTATTCTATTCTATTCTACTCTATTCTATTCTATTCTATTCTATTCTATTCTATTCTATTCTACCATTTAGTGGGGATTTTGTCCCTCACCTTCTGACCCTGACCACTCTGCATAGCAGCTCTGAAGCTACCCCAATTAGTTACTTAGGACCTAGGCTGGCATGGTCAAATGACTTGGCATCTACAGACATTCAGCCGTAACCTCAGCAGCTAGATTTGCTTTAATCCCATAAAAAGTAGACAGGAATACAAATGTGCCAGATTATCAGCTGAGGCAAACTAGCTCTGCATCACTGGTCTTAGTGATGCCCTGTTGATTGAATCCATTGGAGAATTTGGCCTCAATATATCCTAGAGAGACAGTCTTTCAGAAAAATAATCAATGCAAAACAGTGTTGTCACTGGAAAGCCTGGAACTGGTGCAAGTTAAAATTACTCAAGTTCTTTGGTGTGAAATTTAAACAGCAGCGTCTGAATGCCAGGGAACTACAGGCCAAAGAAATTTTTCCAAGTTGGATTTGGTAAGCACGGGGTTTTGCTTTAAAGCACATTAGTCAGACAAGTTCAGTCAAAAGTCATATGTAGGATTATTAGCTTTTGTGAAGGGGGTTTCTCATTTGTGTTGGCTCTTCAGATGCTGTGGAAGCTGTACTGAGCAAAACACTGAAGAGTTGAAGATAGTTGTGCTGGAGCCAAGTTTTTTTTCCATGCCTTCCTCACTATGCATCCACTTGCTATTGGAATGCCACAAGAAACAAATTCCATTCTTACAATCACAGTTTTGAGAAAACAATACAGAAAAAGAGAGGGAAAAATATTATGATGAAACCTCATTTTTCCAGATTTTTTAGTATTAGAGACAATGGAACCCGTGTTGTCTTATACAGCTAAATAAGGGAAGGCACCCAGAAGTAATGAATAATGCAGCCATGATTCTAATAATGTTTCTAATGCTAGGACTCCAAGTTGTGAACCTTAACTCTGTCTCTTGATTATATTGTGAGAGAGCCCCAAATTCCCTCCCTACTTGTTAACCCTGTCAATGAAACTTATTCATTAAATGAATTAAAACATGATTAAAGACAAAAAAGAGCAGCGTGTGAAGCCTGTCAGGTGGCCTTTACAAAACTAGGACCTTGGGTTCAAGTAAATGTGAGCAATCTGCAGGGGCCAGGCAGCTCAGGGACCACCTCAACAGCATCCTGAGGCTTCCAGTGACCAAGGGATGCACATCACTGCAAAGTTCTAGAACTGCTACAAAACCTGGAGCTAACCAGATTGCTTGTAAAGACCACAGAGACAGAAAGACCCTTTGAACACAGGGCAATCTGTGATCAAGGTAGTTTGGCAGGTGAAGGACATCACTGAGTGCCTCACAGGTCAGTCTGGCTCACATTAGGTACTCCACCAATAACCCAGTGGCTGGAGATTCACAAGGCAGTATTGTTTTGCTCCCCTATCTTTCCCTTACAATCCTACAACATTACAGGACATGAATATGTCAGACTTTAGTCTGATTGAGTAAACCTTGTATTTTATGTTCCCATGACTTTACTCCAAGGACATTAGGCAAACGGGTTGGAGCCTGACTTACTTCAAGTACAGCAGATATGCTAGGAAAGACAAGCTATGGCATATCCCTCCTCCTAGGTGGTGAAATCAACACAGCTAAATTCATCTTTCTGCCTCTGATACCATGGCTCTTCTGCTCTTTTTATTTTATTTTCATACCTCTTATCCCAGGTCATTTCCAAAGTCAAGTTCATGTTCACATATGACTAAGTTATAGTTCATTTATCTTTTTTCTAGATTGGCCCAAGGCTGAGCTGCTATTCATAAGCAATACTGTCAGCACTCCTACAAACAGAAAGAGAGAACAAGTGCCTCTCAGCCTGAGCTCCCTCTCCCTCCCTTTCCTCCACTGGCAGACTCAGCTTTCAGTTGCACGGACCTCCCGAGTGGCCTGTGGACACTTTTGCGAAGAAAGTCCAAGCAACCACTTTGACCATGGCTTAGGCATAGCAGCCTGTGTGAATCTCTTCTGTACCATGCTCTACTTCTGTATTCAGTTACAAGCATTATTTGGCACTAAAGACAAAAGAACTTGGAAGTTATTTTCTTCATATTAATTTTATTTCAAATCAAATGCCTCTTGAGCTGGATTTATGTGTTCTACACATTGGAGTCTCTCAAGGCATAGCTGAAGCCAGAGTTACACTTCAAAGCGAAGTTAAAGTTGCATGCAAATGCATAAACATATATGCCTTGCCTTTTTTCCAGAACATCCCCAGTGAACTGTGATGACTAGCAACCCAGTGGCAGGTCAGTATGCTGTCAAGCAGTGGTTCAGAGCAGACCCTTTCACCAGATGGAGAGTGCAGCTGCACCATCCAGTTATGAGACCTGAAGCAAATTCTCCCCCCACCCTGAGCAGGGAGCTACAGCTTCCTTCACTCCCTTTGGTCTGAGGATTTAGGGTTAGGGTTAGGGTTTTTTTAACCCTCTGTCTAGCCAGCTGACGGTAAATGCTGGAAAAGTCTGAGCAAGCTGCCTCATATCATGATTTCACAAACTGCTAGCCAGTTTTACACAGAAATGGAAGCTGAAAGAGAAACTGTTTGATTAAGAACACATAAGAAATACAGACAGAGTGAAAAAGAGAAAGAGAAAATGTCCTCTTTCTCTGTTTTACAGAAGGCTTTTTTTCTTTTTTCTTTTTTCCTTTTCTTTTTTATCAAATAATGAAAAAAAAAAAAACAAACTGAAGTTGTAAGAAATTTGTGTTTCATAAACATGAAAAAAATCTCTCTTTTTCTCTGTTCTCCTTCTCTGTACTCTCTAGTAGTAAGCAGTCCTGGTTACAGACATGAAATTATCTTGGACTTGCATAAATGCATAATACAGAAACAAGACTGTCAGTGTACTCTGAGTAGAGAAAAGTTAATGATTATCATGTTTATAGCTCGAGTTAAAATGAGAAAGCCATAAAGACAAATTTCTGATAAGGTAATGCCTATATCCCAGTGAACCATGAGTTTTCTGCTGGGCATCACGGTCTCCAATCCCATTATTGAGTCACTTGGACAAGCTGCTTACAGGAGTGGGTATATGATGAGGTAGTTTAGCTTAGCAGGACTAAATTTAATAAGTGTCTGTAGGAACACTTGCATAACTCTTTGTTTTGGACAGCTGCTAAAGACCTCCCTCCTTAGTGTAACTCTCAAGAATTGTTATTTTTCCTGTCTGTTTACTTTGAAAATCCAACAGAGTCTATCTAACAAGAAGCTGACATCTCTGAATTACAGTATGCAGCTTGCATGTACATTGGTGCGAACTATCTGTTTACTTCAGTTATGTCATGTTGTAATAGATGGGTCTTTCATCAGCGGTACGAGAAATGGAAGAACGTGCCAAAGTCAAAAGGGACCTTTGTCTTCAGATCACAGACCTTTATAGTAACATGTACCATTAACTCTAATACTGCAACTGGGGTACCCATCTGCTCTGTAGTCTGTTGCTACAGTTGTAGATTGTTGTTGTTTCTGACCTTTTACATATGCTCATCTAAACAACCAGAGAAGTGTCTTTTTGTTTCATGAATGTTGTCAAGACTGTTATTTACCCTGCAGCTAGATCTTTGTATAGCAAGAAACTCATGCAAAGCATTAGTAAAGTACAAACAACAATTTCCAAAACCTAGCTTGCTCACTCTTCCAGACACTGAAATTGAATTGGAACTCAAGCCTTGGAACACAGACATTGGAAAGTGTGCAATCCATTTTGTCTGCTAGAAGAGAAAGCAATAGCCAACTGGACGGTATCTCCACTGTTGCCCTAAAAATTATAGCTAACTGATTAGGATGAATGATTACAGATAGTGAAAGGAAAGAGTAAGGAATAGCTACAAAGTTCAGACAAAAGGTGCAATTGTACCACACTTTAGGCAGAAATTAAACCCTGTAGCATTTTTGCAAACACTGGCCAGCATACAGCAAAAAGATGAAAGCTCTAAACTCCAGTTTTGAGACATGAGAAGTCTCAGGACTCTGCTAGGATAATATGTGGTTGTTTTCTGTGTGTCAAATTGGGAAAGGACAAAAAACCAACCCAAATAATGTGGAGGTAAAATGGAATAAACAAGCATAACTCTTCAATCAGTAAAACTCCAGAAAACAAAAGGTCAGAATTGTGAGAGCATGGATAAGGAGATAAATGGAGTTGTATTTTACAAGATGAGAAAATAGTTATAGAATTGTTTATAGCACTATTTTCTACTGCTGCTTACACAGTCATAACACTGAGAAATGATAATATATTGATTGCATGGGAACTGAAAAGTTTGTGTATCAGGCTTTGGTCTTGCTGATCAACACATTGCAATTAATGCCTGATTTTGGTTAATTTGCTTGTGTTTTTTTGACACTAAACTACAAGTAAGGACTGTGTCTTAAAATTACTGATATCTCTTAAACCTATGAAATATGTACCATATGAAAACTGAGAAGAACCGCATCTGTAATTAGAGGACTCACAGTGGTACTGTGTTATTTTACTTTTGGCACAACCAGGAAGAGAAAGTGTCTTAATAGGCAGAAGAACCATAAGTCTCTCTCAAATGTGGAAGGGCTTAGTTACCAATTACTATTTTTCAGTTCCTAACTAACTCATGACTCTTTAGAAATAATCATAGACAGCAAGGGAAATAGTGTCCCCATATTACAAAATCAGAAGAGTTAGAAGAGCAAGGCCTGTAATTCACAAACTTGTTTTTTCTTGTGATCTTCTGATTAGAACATGACATCAAGCAACAGTCCAACAATTTCCAAGCATGTGACTCCCAAATACTTACTAGGAGCTGGTGTGGGGATAGTGGGACATACAGTTCTTTCTATCTCTTGTGTTTTGAGTTGTCATCATTGCAGAGATAAATTTGGACTTCTATCAAATCTATTTTCACAGACTCCTGGGGATTTTTAACACTCAGGAGTGAAGCCAGCTTTTGGGAGTTGAGCCGCCAGGGTTTGCCAAATAGCACAAAGTAAGGCCTGGCATAGACACAATGGGAAATTCAACAAGGTAGGCATGACAGATATATAGAGGAGACAAATTAGCCAATAGTAAAGCATCAAATTAAGAAATAAAGAAAAATAAATCTCAAGAAAACATACAAAGAATTGTCAAACATGCACAGCATTAGAAACAGCTGCAAGTACGCAGTTTCCTAACACAACTTTTCTTTGCAGATATGTTATACATCTGTGATAGGGAGTGAAAATGTCCAGAGCCTTATTCTATTCAGATATACAAAGATGATAAATGCAATACTGCTTGAGCCCATAGATTTTTATGGCTGAGAAAGCTCTCTCTCTCTACTACTGGCTTTGGGAAAACAACAAAAGGAGGGCAAGGATAAAGTGATCCTTCTCTTGCATTCTTTATCTTCTGGTAACCAGCACCCTGGGGATCCTTCACAGAGATTTGTGTGGCTATTGCCATCTGTCCTGTGGGGAAGCAGAAAGGGTGAGATTTCAAAATTGAGTCAATAACAAACAAAATGGTAAAGGTGACTTCTTAGGGACTCCATCTTATGACCAATTAAACAAGGCAAACCTAAAACAAAAATGTCTCCCTAATTAGGATGGTCATTTAGACACCAGGATGCCTCAGGATAACCTTCAGAAAAATGTGGACATGGGGCAGAAAGACCACCCAGGGAAAGACTTTGATATTATGCTGTGCAAGGAATGCTCTTGGGACTGAGAACTGTGAGATCCCCTTTAATGACCTACTTTCCGTCACCTCCTTTCTTCAGTTAGTTTTGAAATCATGACTTATTTCTGTTGCTCTACAACTCATAATGGAAGGTAGCTAATTTGCTGGTAGTCACTTCAGAGAAAAAGAATTCTAGTGCTAATAGAATTAATAACGTGTTGTCTTCTGATGTCAATAAATTTGGCTCCTTTTCATGTCTCCTGTTTTCTGGAAGATGGTTCATCACAGTTCTCAATTTATAAATCTTATTACTAAGAGAATCTAGTAAGTGTATATTCATGTTTATACATACATTTCTATATTTTTAATTTACATGTTTAGAAAATACTTAAAGTTGGCATAGACTCACATAAAGTGTACCCAAATGACAGTATACCCAGCAACACTCAACCATAATGTTTATAAAACCCTATATTATCTAAAGTAATGTCTCTGTCTACACTGCTCTGTTTCTCTGCCTGTGGAGCTAGAGTCTATCTGAAGGAATTATGGAGGACCTTCACAAGATAAATAATTATCAAAGCAAACTGGCTGAGGAAAACTGTTTAACTGATGGCAAGCTGTTTCACACTGTGCTACGTTATGTTTTACCAATCAAATGCCTCAGTGGTTAAAATTAATTCATTGAGCTCCATATGGATTAAACAGGCTACAGTGCACTCATCCTCTCCTTACGCAAAAGGAGAAGATTTAGTTTAAAATTTGATTTGCAAAAATGTCAGGAAATGTTTTCTTCAATTAAATAATCTCATTTTAAAGAGAGTTCCATGCCAGAAAAACAAACAGTGCAACTTTTCTACACATGTGCAGTAGTTACATGCAGGATACATTCATAAGATTTCTGTGAAGCAATGCTTGAAAGCCAAGAATTTTTATTTATATCAGCATCACAGCTACAGAAGCATCAGGCAAATTTTGGTTTCCATTGCATCTGTATACATCATAGCCAACACATTTTTAGTGGACATATACAGATCTGGTGATCATAACAGAGAGAACCCATGTATTTCATATTGGTACTCTCTGTGAAGAAGAATTAGTCCACAGATGTTTCTCCACACAAACCTCATTATTAATATTCCTTACATGCAGCTTAATTCCTCACAGAAGTTTTTTCTCCTCTGGTCAGAAACTAATTGACTGGAATAAAAATAGATAATTATTACTAATAATAATAAACATGTCTTTCCTGGTCTTTACTGCCAAGAACATCATAGATACAAGATAATCACACTCCCAAAATGGATCAAACAAAATAAGAACACCATCAGTTAGGCAAAAAGAAGTTACAGAAGAATACGTGTACAATCTGGTTTTATCTCAGCTTCAAACACAGTAGCTAGGGGCTGGTAACACATGTCCTAAAGTCAATGTAGTTCCTGCTGATTTTGGTGTCGTGTCAGGGAGTTTGGCATAGACAAACTGGACCCAAGGAAAATATTTTCACAGGGTTTTGTGATGGCACAGCTGACCAAGAATTATGAATAATCGCTGCCATCATCCCATCTGAGAGTCCAAGCAGTACATCATTATTCAACTCACTGGATCTCCTGGGAAACTGAGAGCGGTGCAGCTTTACTTCTCTCTACAGTTTTGATCACGCAGCTGCAGCAACTGGCATGCAATGGAAGAAGGCTGGGCATGTTACTCTGCTATGATATATACAGCTGTGAAACAAAATCGTGAGAGCGTGACTCTGGAGGGGAGGGGACCTAAGGAATTGAGGGAGGCCCCACAAACATATGCTCCAAGTTGCCATTTGGTCCCTTGCTCAAGTTTTTAAAGTGCACAAGCTAGTGTTGGGTTGTTTCTGGTTTTTGGTTGTTGTTTTTGATGGGGTTTTTTGGTGGATTTTGCAGGGAGGAGTGGGTAGCGGAGGGATGAATTTAACACATGAGGAAGCAAGTCAGCACTCCATATTTTCTCCAAATAAAAATATCCATGATTTTCCACTACTTATAATGAAAAGAACAAAATAAACAATTCTTAAAAATTTAGACGATCTAAGCATCTACTATATCTATTGATTTGCCCTTGATGTCCCTCAGGGGTAAAAAATGCCAGGGAAACTGATAATCTACCACACACTAGATACACACACCAATCAAATCTAATGAGCTCTGTTAGAATCCTCAGAAGAAGGTGGTCTGGCCCACACCCTATTCCTCTGAGCAGGAATTCAAACATGCTGCCATGTCCTTTGCAGAGTTAATGGCAAGAAAGGCTTATGATACACCGTGATTCCCTGGTGCTGATCTTACACCACCTTATTCTAGATGTGATCCCACTGAGACCAAATATTCTGACACAATATTATACACCTGATGATCTGATTCTAGGGCTTCATCCATACCTATTCTGCAAACACAGCCTAGGAAACAGCCTCAGACATGGTCCCTGATTCATTCATGTGTTGATATTGGCCTCACAGTGTGTTCTGGCATACAGTCAAAGTCCTCTAGGAAGAAGGCTAATGGCTAGAGGAAGAGATATGGGGCCAGTACTTTCAGGCTGTAGAATTTCAAGCTTTACTCCTATATGCCCCAGTTTTGGAGTTTGCAGAGAAGCTTAAGTATGGGCAATTATTAAAACACTTTGGACATGAAGCAAATTTAAATTTAAGTACAGGAAGAAGTTTGCATTTATATGACAAGCTAAATGTAGTAAAGTGGCCAAGCCATTCTCCAAGAATGAACACAAGCATTAATGAGAGCATCTAATCAATCAAATTAGGACATAGTATACAATAATTAATTGCACAATTATAATGGTTTTTTAAATTCAGGTTAAAAAATAATTCTGAAAATCTTTTAGATTTTCAAGACACTGTGAAATCTTTGTGCTTTAAAAAGAGATAGCTTCTTCATGGAAACAAAACTAATCCCTGCTGGTGACTGCATTCAAGTTGGTACCACTGCCCTGCACAGGTAATCTCTCTGAAGCAATATGTCTCCTTGATTTTGCTTTGTCTCCTGTCAGAGGCAAAATCACTGAAACCATTCTGCAAGGACTAAGTACAGTTTTGTGCAGCACCACACCAGATCTAAACAGGATCCTATTAAGCAATGGGCAGTAAACAGTGCAGGTAGTTGTGCAGTTGCACCTTAGCAACCTTTTTCTCTATTGAATTCCTGTTTTGTTCCAAATGAGCTGTTGGGTACAGTAGGTAAAGACCTTTGAAGTTCACCACATACACACACGCATATGCACTTTCCATTTCATTTGCAATGTTGACACCCTGTTCCTACAGTTTGCAGAGACTGGGATTTGTTTCAATGGTTTTAACTGGGCCACTGCTTGTTCTCAGTTTCCTGTTGCTTTGATCATGGGTTTCCAGTTCTCCTCAAGTAAGTTGTATCCTCCAAGGTGGATTTTCTCCTTTCCTGTGCTGGGCCAAAGCATCCAAGTGACCTTTGATTTTTTTTCTTCCATCTCTTTTTTCCCTTTGGCCTTTTTTTTTTTGTTTTGTTTCTGACTCGCCATATGTGAGATAATTGTGCCCACAGGAATTCCTTTCAGAGTGCCTAAGCACAAAAGAAAAACACCCAGCCAGTTCTTTTTCTAGAGCAGTACAAACATTTCCTTAAACCTAAGTGTCTCAGGAGGGGCATTGACAGAAGGCTCCTTTCACCCAGAAAACCCGCTCTGTGCTGAGCTGCCGGTGAACCCTCAGCCACCTCCTGCATTTTGACGTCACTGATGGAGCAAAAGTTTTGCCAATAAAAGCAGTGAAGTTCTTTGATTCCAGCTTTATGACAATGGAACAGAGGACTGGGCCAATCATGCTGTGGTGGGGTTTATTAATAGAAAAGGGCAGTGGGGGCCAGTAACTCTTTGGCAACTTTGTTCCTTTGACTACTGTCCCTGTGCATTACAGTTGATGGATGGAAAACTGTATGCTCTCCTCTTCAGTGATAGCTTTCCCATGCTAATAAGCTCCCCAGTAAGCAGGTCTGGACTAACATTAGGAACTTGCACAGCTTGGGAAGAGCAAAGTGGATCTTAAAACCACCCATGTGATTCGACAGTTGCAAGGAACCATGTTAAGAAAATATCCCTGTACTCTGAACTCATCTTATTAAGGGAATAAATCTGATTTCTTCTTTGAGCTCTCCTCCCCTGTGGTCTGAACTGCTAACCCTCTGATTTTAATAGATGAGTTATGTTCCTGGATAATGAAACAAAAATTTTAGTCCTATTTTCAGATCCTAAGAAAATTAATTGTGTGCTCTCCCTAGCACAGTTTCAGGATGTTTGTGTCTGTCACTGCACTAACAAAAATGGAGTTGACTGTTAGCTTATCAGGGGGTCATTTTTCCCAGGTTCAGCACAGCTGTGTGCTGAGGAAAGGGATTTTGACTTTGAATCCCAATTTTTGGAAAGGGCAGCTAGGCATTGCATTTCCTCCCTTCTCTGCTCTGTTACTGTCATGGCCAGCAAATGCCTGGAACTTGTCCTCCAAAGCAGGAACAATCACCATTCCACAGACCACTGCATAACAAGATTGACAGGGGAACATCTGTTTTAGTGGCCAAGTTGGCTTTAGGGTGGTCCCAAATCAATGTAAGGAGTAAGACAGGCCAGAACTTGGCTGGAAGGTTAGAAAGAAGGGGGAAATGTCACTTCACTGGTAAAGAAGTTGGTAGTGGGGCTAAGTGTCTCCTTCTTGCTCCACCAACCACATCATGGAAGGAGCTACAATACAGAATATTTAAGAGCTCCTCTTCACCTGTGGTGAAAGGCATTCTCAGTGTAGTCAGCAGTCACCTAGGCTGGATGGTTTTTCACATATATTCGTGGGTACCAACAAGGAATCAAGCGCATATACTACATCCTGAGCAGTACTCCCAAAAGCACTTCCTGGGGAGGCTGTAGTCATAGAGGATATGAAGTTTCTGTACAGAAGAATTTTGCAGCACAGTTGAGTATAATGTCAATAAAAATGTCAAAGGAGCACAACTCCATAGGAGCTTTAGGGTGTGATGAGTTTATTGCTGTTTTATGAAAAAAGGAGATATTTGAGTTAACATCTCCAGCATTTGTAGATGCAGAAAAGAGAGACATTACAGATAAGAACACAACAATTTATTCCTCTCTTTGTCTGAGAAAGAATAAAATATCTATCCTCAGAAATGTACAACTTTAGATAACTACATGTTTTTGAAAGTGCATAGAAAAAAAACCTGCATTGAAATATGATTTATTAATTGGCAATTGTGGGGGGCAAGGGTGCTAAATGTCTAAGGATTTGGAATTTTTGTGGCATGGAGCCAGACTCATACAGATAAGTTTGATATATGTATGCTGGGGAGTGTGGGGGGAGGGAAGATATATAAATGCTAATGTCCACAATATGCCATTCAAGTTATTTATAGCAACTTGAAACTGGAATTTATAGAGTGCTATTAAAATGTCTCGGTTGTGTGTGTTAGACCTTGATTGAAGTTGGATTTGCCTTTATTTTTTTATTGTTTTTATAGGACGAAGAAAAGTGTGGCTGAGCATCCCAGCACGTGAGCAAGTTTATCAAATACAAGGCAGCATCCAGAACAACACGAAATCGCATGAGAAAGCCCAGCTTCTGGTTGGCAGAAGCATGTTAACCTCTCCTTCATGTCACTGAGTTTAATACTCCAACTCTGCAGTAAAAGCATCTTCCCCAAGCCCGGGTTCATAAATGTGTTAGTGGTCCTTGACGTTCCCAGCAGAGGATAGTAAGGAAAACACGGCCCTGAATAGCTCACATTGATTGCAGCAAATACAGAGCAGGAGGGTCAGCACCATTTCCCAGCCCAGTGCCAGTGCTGTAGAACTGAGCAGCTATTCATAGTCACTGGATCCTCTCCAAGTCGTGAGTGTAAATTTACTTGTATCATCTTTGCAGAGAGGAATTGCGGTCCCCAGTGCCTTTCGCCTGATTCGGGTAGACTGTTTATTTGTTTAGTCCTGTAATGATATTATCCACAAGGCCACAGCCACACAGGGAGGATTAGGAATTCCTGGAGGAGAAGCCGTGTGTTTATTACCATGACAGCCCCGTGTGACACAAGCCAACAGTTACTTGTAGTTGTTCTTACCTTACCCTCTGAAAACTAAGAGCTTGCAGCCTTGGGGGAGAGGGTGTCGGATCGATGTAGCAAAGGCACAAGGCAAAGAGGCTGTCACAGGGAAAGTGGTAAGATTAGCATGCTGGAAACTCCTTCCTCCTTCCTATTTACAAACAGCTCTATCTCAGGGTGCTTTCAAATGTAAATGACGGCAAGGGGGACATGAGCGACTGAAGTCATTCCAACATTTGTAACACTCCCAAACCTGTGCGTTCAGCTTGACTTTCGAGAATATTTAATAAGCTGTACAACTAAAATTTTAGCCCTTTTCAAAAAATAGCCCTGCATTACTACATGAACAAACAAAAAACCTCCGCATAAAAAGCTCTTGCAAGCATGTGCATAAGCCCAGTGAAAGGGGGAAAGGGGGCAAGGAGGAGGAAGAAGGTTGTTGGTTTGGGGTTTTATTCCTTTTGCTTTCCTTTTTTCTTTTTTGTTTTCTTGTTTTAATAAATATTTAATCATGGAAACGGAGGGAAAGGCCAAAAGTAACAAAGAACTGTAAGTTGTTTAGATTGCTTGGGAACTCCCTCCTTGCAGCTGACCATTGCTACATGTAGGTTAATTTCCACATGGAGCTGGAGAAACTCTATCCCCGGTTTGTGAAGTATGGGTCAGCCGAAGCATGTTAATCTGTTTAGCATATGTGCTTCGTGGAGGTGCCAGACCACCACCGTGCAGGAGCAGAAGTAGCAGCAGTCATAGTCCTTGGGGGAAGTTAATAAAGACTTTAAGGGAAACAAGTTTATAAAGGCTTCAATTCGTGCACCGTGCCAGCTTTGGACATTTCAAGCTTCCAGCCCTGCGGACCACAAAGCTGAGAAGTCTCTCGGCTGTTTATAGCAGGTCTGCAAGGAAGCGAGCCAGTGCCGCAGCCTGCACAGCCGGGAGCAAAGCGGGGAGAGCCCTAGTGCTTCTTCTCCGCGGGAACAGTGGGCACCAGCTGAGCCACTTCGACACTCTGGGGGCACCCTGATTCCCTCGCAGCCGCGCACACAAGTGCATCTTCCCCACTCTGGTTAGTCTGAGATGTTTTCGGAACCTCTGTTTTATTCTGCGCCGTTCCCGATGCAGAGCCTCACACCCAGCTGGAGGCCTGGAGAGTCGTGAGGGCCACTAAACGAGATAATGGCAAATAAAACTCCATAGTCTTATTCCTATAAGCCCACACAATGCAGACTAATCAATATCTCGTCTCTCGCTCGGGGATGAGCTGCAAGATACGTGTCTTTCGGGCTGACACTTCGAGTCTCTCTCATCATATTTTTTTATTTTCCTTTGAAATTCTAGACACATATTAAGGCATTTTAAAATAACCAAAATATTTGCTGATGAGTATTTATTTTGACAAGAGGTTTGGTTTGGCTTTCGACTTTCCGTTCAACTATATAGGCTGCAGTATTAATTTACTATAAAATTAAATGTGGTTGAGATTATTCTGCCTCGGCTCTGGATTTCAGTCATTCGGGAGAAGTTTTTCTGGTAGATGAAATGAACAGTCACAAGCACATCTCATTACTTTTTCCAGCGTGATTCGCCATATGCTCCTCGTAGCCAAAGGAAGCTGAACATTGCTCGACAGGGAAAATATCCCGCGAACAGATACATACCGGCGTCGTATCCAGAAAACAGTGACATCCACGCAATCCTGTGGTGACCCCAACCTCGCCGCGTTTAAAGCGGACAAGCCAGCGCTGCAAGTCGAAGATTTAAAGAAGCCACGAATTGGGACGCGGGGCAGTCTCCGCGTCTGGTTACTCCGCCCCGGGAGGTCCTGGAAAGGTGTTCTTTCACTTCTGGGCACTCAGACCCCAGATCGGGGAAGGACCCCCCCGGTTTGGACAATCTCCACCAACCTAGATTTTTTTGCCTTCGGGCCTGAGCTCTCACTTCTGTTCCTTAAAGCGTTGTCAGCGGTAAAATTGCAAGAAAGGGGCCGAGCACAGGAGAAGCCGCGATGTAAGTGCAGCTGCCTGGGGAAGCCTCTGTCCGCTCCCCCGCTGCCGGGAAGACCGGCTCCCGGCCGTCCTTCCAGGAATAATAAGCATTGCACTATTTCCTTTGTTTCTTCTTCACTTGCAGGGGACAGTGGTAGTGATTACCCTCCAGTTTCTGCAGGCACCAGCTTGCCACAGGGTCAGGGTCGGGCTCCTCTCAGCGGTTCCAGCCCCTTCCAAGAGACCAAGCTCAGCAAGAAAAGAGCCTCATTTTAGGTTTCCTGCCCTTTCGTGACGTCTGCAGAAGCTACTTTCCCCTGAAGAGTTTTGTGGTGCTTTTGTTTTGTTTTGTTTGGGGTTTTTTACTGTAGCATTTTGACGGATTTGTTGGTTGGTCTGTGGGCGTTGTTTGTTGCTTATTTTGCAGATTCGCACGTATTTTCCTCAGCATGCATTTTTTAATTAATGATTAAGGGACTGCCGGGGACTTAAACCGTGCTCTACCTTCTACGCTGTCACTCCTTGCCTGCACTGTTACCTGTATTGACGGAAGATACTTTACCTCGAGAAAGGCGTTAGTTCATGGCTTGTTCTCTCCGCTGAAACCAGCCCAAGACGTCAATAAAGCACACTGACACTGAACATCGAGCATCCTTAGGCCAAGGTTTGCAGGGGGAAAGCATCAACTATTTCAGAACAAGATATCTCTTCCAGTTCACTCTTGTGGTGCCAACACACGCATGCACACACAGATGTTTAAAAAATTTAGTGGTGGGGAAAGGTGTGTGCTCTGTTTTCCCCGTTAAAACCTTTTACAAAATGGTGTTTCCTTGGGGAGTGTCGGCGCGGCGGGGGTCGGGGTGGTATTCCTGGATGAGCACTGTTTATTAATATGGGAAGCCCTTTCCCACCTCGAGCATTTAATACTCTGAGACACCCTCTGAACACAGTGCTGTCCTCCTCGAGGTGAAGCGGATAGGTCCCCGAAGCAATGGCATTGCTCCTGTCCTGGGCAGACCCGCTCTGGCCTCGACAGTCGGGGACGGGGCACCGGGGGAGGCGACACTCTGGAAGTTCGAGCTACCAAAACCCGCTTTATTGCTCTAATGACCTACAACCTATTTTCTTTCCCTGAAGGATCAAGTAAGACCTATTCCATCTGAAACAGTCGCTGCACAGTCTGACCGCGGGCCAGGTGAAAGTCCCACCGAAGGAAATTTAACAATGAGTTTCAGGGTGTATTCTGCTCCTGAAATGTGCTCCTGATCAGAAACCCGTGCATGCCTCACGAGACAGCTCTGCTTCCGGACATCTCTGCATCTTTTGGAGCAAGGCACTATCACTTTCACTTCGGTCAGCAATGCCAAACCAGGAAAATAAGCCTGCACTGGGTCATGCATAATCGCGATATTTTAATGACGTCTGACTCCCAGACCCGTTATATCCGACACCCCAGTCAGTCTTTTCGGGGACCAGACCCATGGCATAATTATATGCAGATACCAGCTTGGCTCTCCAGCGGCAAGGGAAAATCAGCTGCCTTCGAACAGCCTGAGCCTTTGCCTGGACTGGGGAGCTGTGTGAACGGGCAAGGCCTGCCAGCACAGAGAGGACAGAAAAAGGGTGGCGACGGCTTCTTCGTGCTGCTGCAGAGCGGATGCTGCGTCAGGTGGGCTCCGCAGAAAAGATGCAGGGAGGCCCGGCGCACACCTCGCGCTAGCAGGAGGGTGCCGTGGGCACAGATATCCACGCGGGCAGGTCGAGCCGAAAGGGCAGCGAAGCCGCTCAGCGTTGAGAACAGCAATTCCGCGGTTGCGTGAGTAGGCTCCCTACGACTTTGGAGGGGAACACTGATGCATTTAAGAGGGAAGACAGGATGGCAGTGTTGGGCGTTCCCTCTCCCCCGGAGCCGAGACTAGAGCAAGGGAGCCTGACTCACGTGGAAGGACGGTGGTGACGGGGATACCCACAATGCACGGGCTTTCGGAAAAGCCCGACAGCACTGAAATGTCGAGTGGGAGCACCTGCGCTGTGATGGTCCTTCTGGGATCCTCTGCTCTCTGGCAAGCAAGGCTATTTGGAAACCGGTGTGGAAAAACGCAAACAAAAAAACCCATATAAACAAAGTAAACAGCACTTAGGAAAAATGCACCAAAAAAACCCCAAAACAACAACAAACAAAACAAAAAAACAAGCCAACAAACAAAACCAAGCAAAACAAAACAAAAAACTAACCAAACAAACAAAAAAACCACCCTAAACCCTCTCGCAACATCAGGATCTGAAATTAGGATTTCATGGGAAGCAGGGCAGGCAGGCATCAGTGCTCACGTATAGCCCGAGAGCCGATGCAACCCCTCCAGGCCGCCCTACAGCCGTCACCCGCCGGGCTCCTACCTGCCGGCTGGCACAGCCTACCTGGCACTACCTACCTCCGCACAGACGCCTCCTCTGTTTTGCCCGCCGTGGGCAGCAGGCTTCCGTGGCAGGACGTCGCTGGCCCTGCTCCCTCGGCCGACGTGTGGCACCCGTAGGGCCGGGAGGACACGCGTGGGTCTGGTGGACATACATGGAAGCATGCAGTGCGCTCCTGCCGCGCCACAAACACCAGGCCAGCTTGCAGCGGTTTCTGCATGTCTCATAGGGCGAACTGCATCACAAAATCTAATACCACGGGCCAATAAATTTCCCCAGCGCGACACAGAGTAGGCTTCCCCCCTTTAGAAGCTCTCCTCGTGTAAAGAGGTATTTGGGTTGTCTCCGAAATAATAAATCCTAACAGCAGACAATAAAATTTACTATCACGGGAGTAACAGAAGCCTAAAATATTCTGAACATATTCCTTGAACAAATAACATAATCCCTGGCATACTAGAACACATGTTTTGCTTCAAACATGTTTCATTTTGTCATCGCATTGAGTGTACAGTATTTCTCTTTTGGGTGCAAGAGTGATTGATATCTTTGGAAGAATTGTTTGCAAGAACATAAAAGTTGCCAAAGCAAACACGTTGGAGGGAAGTGTGCAGAAGGGGGAACAGAAGTATTTGGAGTAGATCTGGGTTTGGGGAGTTCACACAGAGGTGAGACAGCTAGAAGTAGAACAAATAAAAACATTCTGTACACTTCATCTAAATAAATTATATACAAAAATTGCCCTTTTGTAGACGGCAACAGCACAGTTACCATGCTTCCCTCATGCCCCTATAGAATGTGGGCTGGAAGCCAACTTTCTTCAGCTAATGATTTGTAATTTTTGCTCCCACTTGAATGAGTATATTAATATTTAGGTCTCTCCAATTCTGCTCCATACAACCTGTCAGCATTGCTAAACAAAATAATCTATTTACCTTCTGTTGTATGTGTCCAGCAGTGGCTTGCATGGCTCAATGATGTATGTTAATATGTTTTTCTTACGCTCCACTGCACCGGCCAAAGGCAAAACTTCACATATTCTGATCTTTCTTTTGAAAAAATAGTGTTTGACAAAACTCATTAGATAGTGCAAACTTTGGGGTGTTAATTTAATAACTTCCATTCCCGTAGGAAAAATATTTATTTTATTTCTCCTTTAATCTCTTTCTGCCATCAACATCTAAGGAAAGCCATTGTTCTGGCTGGTTGAGATGGCCATATCACAAGGGTACTTTGGTGGGAGACGGCGAGGAGTGCTTGTTGTCAGACACGAAGAGCTCCATCTCTGTGAAATTTCCCTTAGCAAAGCTCCTGACCCTTCGCGCCCCACCATCACTGCAGCAGTGGCCACCGGGGCCCTGGGAAAGGCCGTTCCCCAGCGGCATGGGATGGCGTGGGGCCCCCTGCATCAACCTGCTTCTATCCGGAGGACTCACTGGAAAAGAAAAAAAATGTCTACAGCTCCGAACATCTCGGAGAGTTCCCGCTTCTCCGCGGGGCATCTGTGACCCTGCTCCCCTTCCTGCGCGGGATTTTCACCGAGGACTGGACTTCAGAGAGGCCTAACCCATGTTCTCCTCCTGGTCTCAGCCTTCCCCACCTCCAAAACATCCAGTCTCCCATCACTTGCCTTCCTGACCAATCTCGGGTGAATGACACAACTGCGCAAAAAACATTTGAGGCAACAGCACGGCCAGGACTATCAAGAGTGGAAGAGTAAATCTCTTGCTCTCAGGGCACAGGTTTCAGCTAAACCTCTCAGCCCAGAGGTCTGCCCCTATGGTCATGCTGCTTGCAGACATTCCACACGAGAATTAATTAATAAAAAAAAAAAATAATAAAGACGGAAAATCCCAGTGCTAACAAGGAAACTTGATGTATAACGCCCATGAGGAAAACAATGTGAAACATGTAAAATGTAGACAAGAAACTCAGCCACCTTCTGATTGTGACAGACTATCAGGCCCACAGCTGCATCAGCCCCTGAGTCTGGACACAAAGCATCCTCTGTACTCATCTGCTCGTTCTCCAGAAGTGAGAGGTCACCAGCGCCAGGGTCTATCCTTGGGCTTGAGAAATGCAGATACTGGCCCTGGGAAGATACTGCACTCTAAAATTAAGAAAACTCAAAAACTCATCAAAACTCAGTAAACTCTCGACTCTCTCTCATGCAGATCTTTGATCCTGAAGCCTGAACACTCCCTCCTGACTGTATCTTGGGCACCTCCGGCTGATGAAGTGCCCCAGATGTTGTCCGTGCTGGAGGGGTGTGGGCAGGGGCACAGCCCATGAGCAGGGGCAAGAGACAGGCAAACGTTTTGGAGGGTGTGTTGTGTGTGTGTTCTCCCTTTACATGCTCAGTGACCTGACCCAGCCCAGCAGCCAGGAAAAAGTCTCCTGTTCGTCCCCCAGGACCAAACTCCACCCTCTGGCATAGGGGTCTACCCTCTCACTCCCCCAGGTGGTTCCCAAGGGTGTTCCTCCACCCACGGATCCCAGGGGAGCAAGGGTGAAATCACGCGGGCACATTTAATGAAGAGATGCCCTCTCTATAGACGAATAAATCTGTCCTCTGAGCTGGGCTCTCTTTTGAAGGCGTGGGGCGAGGGAGGAGGGAAAGGAGGTTGGCGGCGTGAAGGGGAATGGAATGTAGATTTTATGTCCCTAAGGGAAATATTTGATCGGTTTTGTCCTTGGGACTTGTCCTGTTTAGTTCATTGGGATTAGACACGATACAGCGGAAGCAGCTACCCGTATGTCCCTAAGGGAAATATTTGATCAGTTTTGTCCTTGGGACTTGTCCTGTTGAGTTCACTGGGATTAAACGTAATACAGAGGGAGCAGCCCTCTGCCTGGCCGAGGAAGAGTGCAGCAGACCCAGGACACGGCGGGGGCTACCCTGCTTGCCACCTGCGGGCTCATCCGGATCTTGGAGCCAGTCCATTTCCCACTGGTAACGTCGTTTGCCTACTCGTACGAAGAGGAGTACACTGAGTAGATCCTTTCAGTTCTTTCCTGTTCCCCTCCCCGGCAGAGGGTTTCTGGAGAAAGTGACTAGAAAGGCTTGGAAGAAAGGGATGTTACTTGGGTTTCTGTGCCTGACACACCGCTAGGTCTTTCTCCCAGTTGATCCCACTCGTCAGCGGCTCGACGGGGCCTCTTCTGGGAGAAGACAGAGAAAATGGGGAGCAGATAAGTTACTTTAGTAGATCGGACAGTTTATCCAAAAAGTCCACTGGGTCGTTCTCGACAACAACAAAAATCACACACCAGCTTTATTCTCTGCTATACTTGATGCGCTGCAATCACCGAAGACCCGGAGTGAAATCCACACCACCACACCCCACTGGCCTTCCCCTCGATGGCACTGACGGGGCCGCAGGCGCACCCCCGTTTGGCGGCACAAGCGCGATGCGCTCCTCCAGGGAGAGATCCGACCGTCATGGGCTCGTCGACTGCCGAGTCATGAGTGCGAGTTTTTTCAGGCACTTTTGGTCATATCTATCCCATAAATTAAGACATCTGGGTGTAGCAGGCTGGTGTTAATGAAGAGAACATTTTCCTTATGCCTCCCTCCGTCAGCACCAATCTTTTATTCGCATTTATGAGGACAAAATACATGTGTTGTACGGGGAAGGAACGGCGCCGCAAATTTACGAGGTGCCAGACACGGCAGTGCTTGGCCGGGGCTGCCTTCTCCGGGAGCGGGGCGCCCCGGGAGCTACACGCGCCCCTGCGCACATGTCGGGAGCACACAGAAACGCGTTTGTGCGTGCTTGAGTGCGTGGGGGTGATAGCTTAGGGACGGAGCAGCAGGGCACCCCTGGATGGATTTCCAATCGCATTTCCCTCACTCCGCCCGGCTGCCTGCTGGAAACTGCTGCTCCGCCAGGGCTTCCCGGAGGCAGCGTTTGCGGGGCAGGAGCCACCACCTCTGCTGGTGACCTTCCCCACGCTACCTCCGCCCCCTTTTTACTCAGATGCTTTCCGACCAGGGCCGGTGGGGCATAGCAAGGAGGACAGCGGGGCAAGGCTAGGAGACAGGCTCTACACTCATCACCTGTGAACGCACCGCAGCCGCCGAACCGCGGTGAGAGGGAAGAACGGTGACGGCCTTTCCCCTTCCCAGAACTCCTGACTGCCTGGCAGCAGGCAACGGAGAAAGATCTGGAGAGCCCAACCTAGGCTATGGCTCCCAAGGATGGGGAGCATCGGCCACTCAAAAAAAAAGAGGAATGAGAGTCTGGGCCTGCCGTCAGAAAAGCAGAGACCGAACATAACGCTTGTGGAGGAAAACTTTGGCCTAGCGCCATTTTTCTGCCCTCTGTTTTTATAGCTGTGTTATCTCTTTCTCTTCTTTTTTTTTCACTCCCTCACCCCCTTGGGGGTGGGGTTGTGGGGAGAGAAGTAATTCTGCTGAACAGAAAAGCCAAGCCTGGGAAGGAGTTCCTTTTGACTGCTCAGGGTGATCTATCCAGGCCCTCTAATTAGGGAGGGATCCAGGGTGGCATTAGTTTCCAAACATTTTAATCGAGCTTTAAGCAGGGCTCTATTCAATGGCAGGAGATAAATGTAGCAACTGTTACCGTCTCCCTGAATGGCCACCTCCCATGGCGGGCATTCAGCTTTCCTTTCAGAAGCCCTAAGCAGTTTAGTCTATGGACTCAGCAACACTCCACATATCTTCTAATTAGTCTAATTAGAAAGGTGGATTGATAGATACAGGGAAGACACAGTTAAGATAGAAAGATGCTCAATGCTACCAGTATGTGCCGAGGAGTGACTTGTTCTCAATGTAAGGAAAAGAAAAAAAAAAAAAAAAAAAAAGAAAAAAAAAACGTGGGGAGAGAGAAAGAAGAAAGAAAAAGAAGGAGAATTCCGGAGCTTGAGAGGAAGAACAAGTCCCAGGGAATCCAAAGAGCAGGAGCTACTGTCTCATAATTGAAGGGGAGACTTAATTGAGGTGTCTTTCCTAGCAGGGTTTTCCCCCAGATCTTGACTGTTTACCGATCCGGGCTGGAAGCGTTCCCCTCTGCACGGCACAGCTCCGGGCCGGGAATCGCTGTCGGGCTCGCCCCTGGGAAGCTGGGTTCCGCGATCACACACGTGAAGGGGGGTGGTAAGACAAAGGGAAGGAGCCCAGAAGCGGCTTGCTTCCCGGGTCCCCACCTTGACCCATCGCTTCCAATGCTGTCGGTGGGGAGACGGCACCTGCGGAGACCCGTCGAGAGGAAGCAGCGTGGCTGGCTCGAGGAAGGCTGAACACTTAATCGAGCTATGAAACAGGGAGACGAGCACGGGGCAGTGCGCGCAGGTGTCAAAACAGAGGAAAAGTCGGTCGGTCAGCACGACAGCGCAAGGTCTCCTCGCTCCCCCCCCCGCTAGTGTCTCCCCTTAACAGTGCTGCGCTCAGACGGGAGGGGAAGAGGACGGGTGGGGAACAAGGCAGGCCCCGCGGATCTCGAGTTCTCTCGGGCCACAGTGGGGAACGGGGCCGTGAGTGCAGTATTCTACTCGCCACGTCCTGGGCAACGCGTAGGCTTTCTCCTCCTGTTTCTTCCGCCAGGCTGGCGCAGAAGAAGCATGGGAAATGCCCCCACCTTTCAATACGACACCCTGTGGTAACTGAGCCCGCATTCTCCCTCCTTCCCGCTCTCCTTGCCCCTTCTTTCCCTACCTACCTTTCTCCGCACTTCCTCGATTTCTAGCAGACTAAGGTTACGGACCAAATTGTGAAGTATTTCAAATTCAATACTTATGTCTGAAAAAGAGTGCGTATGTGTGTAATTAAGATCCAGCCTGTCAAAGTCCCTAATCAAACTGCTGGCAAAAGGGGATTCGTAGACAAAAGGAAACAATGGAAGTCTCGTTAGATCATTTTTCTGGACATTGTTTATGGTCTGGAAGGGATCAATCGTTTCAAAATGTTACGAGTAAAAATGATCCTGTGTGGAATGCAGTTAATCCTTTTAGGTTCCTGTCAACTGTTTCCACTCAAAGAATCCGATTTTTCAAATCAAAGGTGCAGAACTCAATTGCCGAGGGATTTATAGCGTCGGCAGCGGGCTCCCCTCACCCCACACGCCCCCGCGCTCCCCATGGTGTCGCCAAATGCCCCGCGTGGGTGCCGAAGGCAGGATCGGACTGTGCCGCGGATTGTCCGCGTCGAGGCGAGTTATCAACTCAGGGCGCTCCCTCGACGGCAGCAGTGGACTGCTCTGCCGGCGTGCGGCCCAGCGCAGCCCAGTTAGAGTGGCAGCGTACTTGGGGCCAGGAGGACACACAGAGCACGGTTCTTTCCAGTCGGTCTGCCAGCAGCGCCCTCAGCTCTCCCCCGGCGCGGCCGCGGAGTTTTACGCCGCTCATTCGGACGAACCGTGCTGTCTTGCAGCCGCGGGCGCAGCAGTATGTCCCGGCCTGGGTTCAAAAAATCCTATGGGAAAACTAGGTTTAGTTTGCCCGTGTGTGTGTTAGCAAGTTGTTGCGGACTCCCTCAGGGTGAGGAGGAGGTCGGAGGGGAAGGTAGCCTGTTTAAAAGCAGAGACATTCACTACACATCCGGTCCAGTGTGCGGGATGGGGGCTCTGCCTCATGGGCGGGTGGCCGGGACTAGGACCCGAAAATGGTGTTCCGGCTGGCAGATGTCTGAGCACCCGGAGAAGAACCATCGCGAGGGAAGTCATGCTGAAAGCGATCTAAAGAGGTTAACTTGCAGAGAAGGGCCGCCCTTTGGCTTCTCGTACAGAAGTGGGAAGTAGAGGGGAAGAGGTCTGCAGTTTGGTGTTAGCGGGGCCGCCGGCTTCTTAGTGCTTGCGGGGCAGTGCGATGATACACACTTGCGACTGCCCCATAGGCAGCGCCGTCTGCACAAAGACAAGTTAAGGACTTCCAGGAAGGAGGGGAGGATATTTGACAGAGACCACGGAACTTCCCCAAACGGGATTTTTGTGCAACCGGAGTCAGGCTGTAAGGAAAAGTATACATTATTTTTTCCACGGTTTGTAATTTCCAATCCCATCCACTTTAGGGCAAAATCACCTGACATATCTGTCCCTCCTGGCTCGGCACTGAACAATTTTTATTTTTTTTTTCGCCAATGGTTCTCTTAATCGTGAGCTATTAATTCGAAGAGACTGTCCTCCCCTACCCCTCACTTCGTGCAGCCGACAGGTGGAATTTCACCATATACACGTACATTAGAAAGCTATCTGTTTCGTCTAGTGGTTGCTGAATAAGCAGACGTGACAGTGTTTATTTTATGAAAAGAAAACCCAAGGAAGACACCTCATTTATCCTGATTGTGTGTATTTAATGTATTTCGTGTATACAGGTGTGCATGTACTATCCGGTAATGAAAGTAGAGAAACTACAACCACCGCGGTATGAAGAGACATATTCTCGGATTTTACAAGGACTTTCCAAAGCCTAGGTCGACCGCTGCAGTGCTACAGTTGCTCGGGCGGGGAACGGTGGCATCCATGGGTAAGAGCCACATACGTCTGAGTGTACACACACGTTCGATGCACGCAATTGGTTTTCTATTGCGCGAAGGGCACAGAAATACCTTCGGATTAACGGTGATTAAGGCTTCCCCACTCTTAGAAAACGAATTAATGCAACAGCTGAAATATCTATTTATCCTTTTGCTTCCAACATAAATTATATAATTCATCATTTAAATATGGGGCCCCGCAGACGTCTGCATGCCGTTTCCTCCATCAGCGAAAGGGAAATTTAGCATCAATTCAACAGGTCTCTTGTGGCTGGGAGGAAGGGCAAGTATAATTATTCTGATTGAAAAATAAAAATCCACAACTTTCCCTCTGCATTCAGCTCAATGGTACAATTTCTAAAATTGGCGAGACACAGCATTGAAGAAAATAATAATAAAATAAAAGTGCCTTTCGCCCAGCCCATATGTTTTTCTAGTTTTTGTGCGCTATGAGGCCTATCTGGTAAGTCTCTCCGTGGCGCAGAGCGCAGCTGGTGCCTCTCTGTCCCTTGCCGCGGTAGCCCGCGGAGCTGGAGCGCTGCGCTTTGGGCACATCTTCGCACGAAGTGCATCTTCCGTGGGCTGTCAGCGTTGCCGAGCCGCCGCCGGATGCTTCCCCGCTTCCCCGGGCGGAGCAGCGCCGGGACCGCGGAGGCTCTGCCCCGCTGCGCAGCCGCGCACAGCCCTCGGTGCCACCCGCACTGCTGCGGTCGCGCTGGTCGGGAGGTTGGCCGAGGGGCTTCCCGTGTGTACCCCCCCCCAACCACCTCGCAGGCTTTGTCTCTGTTCTTTTGGATTGTGCTGGGAACTGAGCGGCGAGGCAGGCCTGGCAGTGGGGAGGGGTCCGCCTTGGCTCCAGGGCCCGTAGCCCGCAGCACATCTTAGGGCAGGGACGGGAGGCGGGGACCAGTTCTTCTGCAAGTGAAAAACAGAAACAAGAGGTTTAACAATTTGGGGCTCGCCTGCATTTCTCCGTCTGCCCCCAAAATCGACAGGCACCCATCTGTGCAAAGAGGCACCGAGCACGGTAGTTGCTGCTACATGGATCTGGCCGCTTGTTACCTTGTGGAGTGCCATTTTCCTGCACACACGCGTGCACACAGACACACACGTATGCGCTAATGTCTCCTAAACATCTTCGTCCTGCGTTGCAGGGCAGGAAGGGGCAGAGAACAGAGAGCCCACGGCGGCTGCTCGACGTGGTTCTCACGGTAGGGGTTGCAGAGGAGAAAAGACTTGTGGAGAAGGCAGAGCGGCCCTGCAGTCACTTGCGGCATATCACCGGGGGCCTGGGGGTGAGGGGCGGCGGAGGCGGAGGCCGAACGGACACCTACCTGCTCGTGATGCGCCCGGCTGCGGGCATAGGGCGGCCGGTTCGCGCCCGTGCCCGGGTTCCAACGGTGTGTGTAGCCGGCCCCGGGGGAAGCGGGAGAAACACCGCTGCGGATTGGGGAGCCACTGGGAACAAGTTGAAAAACGGATCTACATTGGTTAGCAAGTTCCAGAGCAGGAAGAGTTTGGCCACGATCATAATTTCCATTATTTCTGTCAAATGCAATATTATCAGAGACTACTGCAGTACTTACTGTAAGTACTGAGGGAAAGTGTTACATACGAAGTAGAATCTCCGGGCCGTGCCAAGGGACAGTTAAACCAGATCCAGTTTCCAATAGATCCCCTGTAGAGGCCTCAGTCTCGACGGGGGCGACCGTGCGCTCTGCCCTCGCCACCAGTGCTGCAAGAAAGGGAGCAGCTAAGAGCAGGTGAGGGACTCGCACCCACCTTGCATCCTCTGGAACTGGGGATGGGGATGGTCTTGGGTACTTGAAACGAGCCTGCAAAGACGGGGTGTGCATCGCTGCCCCCAGGGGTGCCTCTCTCGGCACCAGAAATACAAACAGGACCGAAGGAGTTGCGGATGGAGTAGGTTTGTGAGGAGAGCAGCTTCAGGGCCCGGGAGCTGTGCACGGGCGGGCCGGGGCTCGGCCGGATACTCAGGCGGCGCTGCTCGCCGCGGCTCAAGCCGGTGCCGACAGAGCGGGCACGATGTCCGGACCCTCTGAACAAGGCAGCGGGAACGCTCCGGCGGGAAGGGCACAGTGTGCGGACGCGCAAGCTAATCATCTTCAAAACCAGGGAGGGAAGGGGAAACCGCTTTTATAAAGGATGTGGGAAGGGACTTAACACAGTCCTGCTTGAGAGAAACGTTGTAAAGAACTTGCTTGAAAAGAAATAATTTTTTAAAAACCTAATTAAAAATATATAAATCACCCATCAGAAACGAAGAAATATGTGGAAGGAAACGTTTCTGGATAGAGACACTGTGTGTGGTATAAAAGACGATTGAATACATAAGGGCTTCATTAAATTCCCAATAGATAACATTTGGCTAAATCTATCCCTAGATTAAAACTCCACATAATAGCACCATAAACTAAAAAGTTTCTTTTTGTGTGGTCCTTCTGGAGGAACTGATTGAAACATTAGCCCCCTCAGAGCAATCCTCTCCTAATTCAGATCCAGTAATTCGTCTCTCAGCCCTACGGGTATATGATGAGCAAGGAGACGGGTTAATGAATCCACACTTTGCTGCTGGGAGGAGGAGAAGGAGGCGACACTATACTGCTTGTCCTACCAGATTGTTTATTAGGGCCCAGACTATTTTGGAGGAATTGTTCGTGCGGGCTCGGTCTCTGCGAGGACTACATGTCCTCCCCGTTAGCCTTGAAAGCCGTGGAGAGCACGGCGGGCCATTAGCATGCGAATGGGGCGCTGCGGCTCGGCGGTGCTGCGAGCTCATCAAAGGGCTGCGGGGCCGGTGCCTTTTCTGGCGGCACCTGCTCCGGGGCAGCGGCGGGGGAACGGGGACCGCCAGCACCGGGGCCGAGGACGGGCGGCTTCTCTGTCAGTTCGAGAACAGGCGAAAGGGTCCTCCACCAACAGCACAAAGCTCTTTCCCGACCCCCTTTTCCTTAAAGGGGAAAAAAAAAAAAATCTACACCACGTACTGCAATTTGCTCCTGCCAGCTTCCCTACCAGCTCATAGGGGAAGGCCCTGTCCTCACGGGATACAGGCAATCAGCGAAAAGCGTGGAAGGAACAAGTGGTCAAGCAGTTTAGTTGCCGTGTACCTCTCGGCAGACCTAAAGAGACCTGAGGGACGGGCAGCGGATACTCTTGGATGCCGCGGCCCGTCGGGCCGGACCGGGCCGTGCTTCGCGCAGGGGAGGTCGCTGGGCTCCCCAGGGTCTGTTGCGGGGAAGCCAAGACAAATAAACACAGAGTGGGTCGCCAGAACCTGCTCTTCCCACGTAACTGATCGTGAAGAGCGCGAGGACCGGAGAAGCCAGAATCCAGACCGACGACCAGCTGCAACCCTCCTCGGGTAGCCTGGCACCGCCGCGCTCATTGCTACAGCTGCCTTCTCGTCAGCAAAAGCTTTTCCCTGCTTGATTTTATCTGCCAGACCGAGGAAGGCCTCTGCCGAGCTCGGTACCCCGCGCTGGACCGGCCGTCGGCCCGGCGCATCCCCCTGGCCAGGCCCGGGGAAAGCAAGTTGGTCGGTCTCTCATGAAAAAGACGCGCTCTCAGCGGTACATACACGTCACCTCTAGGGTATTTTCCCTTTAGTTTTAAAAATCAAAACGGGGTCTACTTCTTTGTCTTCAAAGGGACCCGGGACACCCACAGAGGCCTTCCAGTTGTAGACTGCAAATGGAGCCCAGTCTAGTCTTTCTGTTTTTTTTAAACTACTAATTTAACACTGCCTTGCTACCAACAAAACAGAAAAGCATCACTTTTCTATCTACGAGAATACTTAAAACCAAGGTGACGAAGTATTTCAATATGTACATGCATGTATTCATCCTGCTTTTTCATCCTCACTCCAAAGAGCACTAAAAGACATCCCTCCCTTTTTAATTTTTTTTATTACGAAAATTCACATAATTGATCCCCGAGTCTCCTAAATTGTTATAAATACAGTGGTACTTGAAAAGTGCCTCCTTAGTTTGAAAAACGCATGTTCCTTGCCCACAACAAGTAACCACACGCCTACTCTTAAAATCTATTCTTCTTTTTTCCACCCCTAAGCTCCGAATATATGAGGCTGGTTTTGTGGTTAAAAAATTTCTAGTCCATAAAAGAGATATCTATCGACCTTATGCTGTTAAAAACGAGTGTTTGGAACCAGAAAAGCTGCTTTCATGGTTTGTTCCATATACTTATATATCCTCACTTCGACTTAATACATTTAATCAACTCGTCACCCGAGGATATTCCAAAGCTCATTTTATAGTTTATGTATTGAAAAGTAGACTCACATGCCACTATTATCATCACAGAAATATAAATGTCTAGGATAAATCTCTCCAAGTCCGGTACATGCCCCTTATTAGTAGTATTTTCCTTTGGGCCTCTTGAAAACCAAACTGTGATGCAGTTGTGATTTAAAACACACCCAAAAGTATAAAAATAGTTTTAAACCGGCTTTTTAATCAATCCCCTGATTGGTGCCTTACAGAGAGACCTATTTCTATTTATCCTCTCTTTCGTCCCTGCTGGTTTTCATAGTTTTTTGCTGGTTTTTTTTGTTTGTTTGTTTTTTGTTTTGGTGAGTATGGGGGGGGGGGGGTGTTTGTTTTGGTTTTGGTGTGTGGTTCTTTTTTGTTTTGTTTTGTTTTGTTTTTTTTTTATTTCATTCTCTGCTAGGGTTAACAATTCATTGAATTCAAAGACCGTATTCTGATCTTCTTCTTTGTGGTAAAATCCGAACATAACAAATTTCAGGCTATAATACTTCTTGACTATTGTGCTATTAATCCTGAAGAAAAAATATCAATGTCTGAAAGAAAGGAGACGTATTAAGGAGGGAAGGATCCAAAACCAATTGTTTGGCTGGGCTCCTTTGGTCTTTGCATTTGGTTTTGATTATTTTTTTTTGAAAATTAAAAATTTTATTTTTGAAAATGTGTAAAAATTTTACATTAAAATGGTACAATAATACTTGCCAGTAATTTTTAACAATATTCCTTGTAAAGAATACGCATAAAGTACAAAATAAAAACCTCCGTAGGTCTATTATAATACAAAACACAGGTTAAAATAAGAAATGATAATCTTGACTTTCTTCTGTGTAAACACGTTAATCTTTTCTTTTATAAAAGTACATGAGACAAGTGTACTAAAATGAAAAAGTATTGCTCAGCTCTCCTCCCTCAAGCCTTTTTTGTTTCCTGGACATTACTGTTTTCAAGCTCCTAGACCTGAGAATCTCTGAACTTTAACGGTTTAGAGACATTATTTATCACCATTTTTTTTTACTTTTCAAGGAGTAACTAGTAACTTTCCGATGTAGTTACCGCCTGCCCGTGCAGTTTCTAGATCTAAACCTGGCTTTGCACTCGTGCAGGTCCCAGGAGGTCCACCGCTCGCGGCGGACGCCCCCAGAGCCCCGTCACAATATCCCCACGCAAAGACAGGCAGCCCCTGCGGGCGGCGTCCGCCGGGCGTCCGAGTGGCGGAGAAAGGAGATACCCCAGATCCTACCTTCGGAAAGACTCCCAAACACTTAACAGTTAGAGATCCGTGCCGCGAAGCCGGGGGCGGCGGGCAGGGCTGCGGCGGGGGGCAGGCTGCCCCCGGCGCTCCCCAGCGAGCGGGCCAGCCCCGGCGCCGCTGCCGACTGCGAGGCGCAGCTGCTGCCCGCGCCGGGGCCGGGGCCGGGGCCGGGGCCGGGGCCGGGGCCGGAGCCTCCCCCGATGATGCTCTCGATGGAGAAGGGCGAGCGGGCCAGAGCCGCGCCGCTGCCGGGCTTGGCGGAGTGCAGCGAGGCCGCCAGCGCCGGGCCCAGCGGGTGCGCGTAGCCGAAGGGCGTCCGTGCCAGCTCCGCCGCCGGCAGCAAGGGGCCCGGCGGCGCGGCGGCGGCGGCAGGGGGCAGCGCCGCACCGGGGGCGCTGCCGGGGGCGGCCGCGGGCTGGCGGGGCGGCGGGGAGTGGTGGTGGAAGGCGAAGAGGGCGGAGTGGGGGTGGTAGGGCTGGAGCTGGAGACCGTAGCCGCAGCCGTAGGGTCCGTAGGTGCAGGGCGGCTGCTGCGGGGGCTGCGGCGGGGGCTGCGGGAGGAAGGCGGCGGGGTCCACGGCGCGCAGCAGAAGCTCGGGCGCCGGGAGCTGCTGCCGCTTGAAGCGTTTACGGCGGCGCAGGAAGCTCCCGTTGTCGAACATGTCGGCAGATTCGGGGTCCAGCGTCCAGTAGTTGCCCTTGCCAGGATTGCCCGGCTCCCGGGGGATCTTGACGAAGCAGTCGTTGAGGGAGAGGTTGTGGCGGATGCTGTTCTGCCAGGCGGGGAACTTCTCCCGGTAGTAGGGGAAGCGGTTGCTGATGAACTCGCAGATGCCGCTGAGCGTCAGCTTCTTCTGCGGGCTCTGCAGGATGGCCATGGTGATGAGGGCGATGTACGAGTAGGGCGGCTTCACCAGGCTGCTCTTGGGCTTGCTCTGCCCCGCCGCCCCGCCGCCGCCGCCGCTCGCCCCCTCCTCGCCGCCCCCCTTGCCGCCCTCGGCTGCGCCGCCGGGGGCCGTCCCGGCCGGGCTCCCGCTGCCGCTGCTGCCGCTCTCCGCGCCCGCGCCCGGCTCCGCGGGCAGCGCCAGCTCCGCCGCCTCGTCCAGGGGCAGCCGCGGCAGGGCGGCGGGGCTGCCGGCCTCGCCCTCGCTGTCCTTGCCCGGCCCGTCGTCGCCCTCGCCCACCACGTCGATATCCACATCCTCGGCCGCCGGCGCGGCGGGGCCGGACATGTCGCTGGCGCTGCCGCCTCCCGACAGGGTCATCCCCGCTCCGCGGACGGGGCGCGGCGGCGGAGGCGGCTGCGGAGGGGCCTCCCGCCCGCACCGGGGTCCCCCCGCGCCCCTCTCCCGCCGCGGCTCCCCCCGGCCCCGGGCGCTACACCCGAGCGGCCCGGCTGCGCCCCGCGGCGCCGTCCCCGCGGGGCATGGGGCGGCCGCGCCCGCTGCGCTCCGG
>JAWWEE010000085.1:47591652-47602307 GCA_035221455.1 Xenops minutus
TCTCTCTCTCTCTTTTTCCCCCTCCCCTCCTCCTTTTTGGGGATCTTTCTCAGTTTTTTTTCGGTGGGGATCGGGGTTTGTGGGCGCAGGGGGGGCTCTGCCGCCACTCCTGGAAGTCGATTCCCCCTTCTTTCTCCTCACCTCAGCCCCCAGACATTAATGGATGCGGGGCAGGAGGGAGCGCGCCTAGTCCTGGGAGGAGGAGAGGGGAGGAGGCTGGCGAGGAGGGAGGGCGTAGGGGACGGCTTGCCGGGCCTTAGGAAAGACGGTGAAAAGGCTGGGGCTTAGTCCCAGAGAGGGCGGCCTTCCTCCCCGCCTTATAGCGGGGGGGAGCTATCACATGGCTCCCAGCGTCAAAGTGCGGAGTGGCGAGCGGCGCTGTGTCTCCCCCCACCAAGAGTGGGGCCTCCAGACCGTCCCGATCCCCCCGCCTCACCCTGTCCAGGAGGGGCTTTGGGGGGCTTTTGGCCGACCTGGGCCATTTTTAGTGGAAAAGGGGGGAAATAAATATAACACATGATCCCTGTGGAAAAAAAAAAAAAAAAAGAAAGAAAGAAAAAGGAAAAGAAAAAAGTACAAGTCTGTCGTAAAGAGCTGGAGCATCTTCCCAGGAGCCGTCCGGAGGTCTAGGAGCTTCGCATCTTCCGGGGCTGCCCCCAGAGACGGGGTGCTGCTTCCCGTGGGAAGGAGAAGGAAAAAAAAAAATTCAGGACAGAGAGGGAGGTGGTGAGTTAATAAACTTCAGACTTATGTTCGCGGAATGGTTTAGGGACATCTCTCTTCCCTCCTCTCCCCATTCCCCATCCAGAGTTTAAGTTATTTAAGAATGAAATAAAATAACTCTTGATGCCGACCTCACAAGCTCTCAACGAGAGCTCCAAATCACACCGTTATTCTCTGTTTATTTTTAAGACTATTGTTTTAAAGGGAGAGGAACAGCTTCTTCCATATGGAAAACACTAACGGAGAATTAGCGTTACTTCTTTCGTATGCAAAGAAAAAAATAATCACCCGCCCTTAAAATGCGAATTTTGCTCTAAATAGGAGTCACATCCCTGAGAAAGCGACACGGAGGATTGCTTGCTAACTAAGTCTCACCGTTACCAGTTTCAGGTGATCCATACGACGACAGAAGAGCGGGGCCTTCTTTATACCAGGGCTAGCAGGGGCAAAAACCAATCAAAACCCCACCAAAGAACCCAGACAAAACAAAACCCCCACAAACTTGGAGAGAAATGCAATTACTGTGGCCTTAAAAAGAAAAGCTTCGAAAAATCCCATCGTTCTCTGTTCTGGCAGGATAAGCCACAATCAGGATTCGATGGGGATAGGAGTAGGGGAGCATTTCGTTCTCCTGCAGAAATCGTCGTGAGAAGGGTGGGTTGATGCAGAGTCTTCATGATCAAATCTCACTTTTCGAACAACTCACACACCCCATTTCTTGAACTACGTTTTCGATATATTGTCCTAACCCAAAGTTACACCCTGTCTCAAACCCATTTCCATGGATTTACAACATAATCCTTTCTACTATTTCCAAATAATCCTATTTACATTTTGTTCACTACTAAGACGACTACAGGAGAATACCAGCAAATGTTACAAAACAGAAAAAAAAAAAAAAGTGAAAAGGAAAGAAAAGGGGGCCGGGAGTGGGGGAGTGGGGAGGGAAAGAACTCACAGACCCAGTGATTTACTATTTTTTTTATGTAGAAAAATTTATGTCACTCGAGAATTACAGTTCGTACCATTCATAAAATACCTCTTCGAATTAGTTTTGAGGTCCTAAGGCAAGCTATTAAAAGAAAGGCAGATGATTTTTCCTCTTTAAGAGGTTACCCCCCTTTACAAAGAGTTAGTATTTTTCCTTTTTACTCTTTTTCCCCTCCCTTTTACTCATCTTCTCCCAGCCTGAACTTTAAAACTCATCTTAGAAACAAAAAACAGCCTCTGAAATATGAGGAACTGTGGAGTTTAAATATTGTATGGGGAATAACCGATGTAGCTACAAAAGAAAAGAACCAGCTCTGTCCTCGATCCTCTGCTAACACTCATGCAGGATGCACGAGTGTTTCACTGAGCGAGTGACACCGGCGGCTTTTCGGTAGCACTGGGTCCCCGGGGGCCCCGGCTGGGATGCGGCCTCGCCTGAGCTTGGCAGACCGGGATGGCTTCTCAGGGTGACGGTGGGGACACCCCTGGAAGACTTAGGCAGCACTCTCAAGCCCTCGCCTGTTGCTGCGGGGTGTGGGAGGGGGTGCGTGCGGGGTGCTGCTGAGGGGATTCCTTTCGGGGGGTCAGTTCAGCCAGCCTCCAGTGCGGACAATTAAGACCTCGTATTACTACAGCGCCTGGAGGTCGCGACTTGTCTTTGAGCATCTTCCGGTCACTCCCGGCCCAACCCGGCAGGTGCTGTCTCAAAACGGCACGAAAGAAAAGAAAAAAAGGTGAGCAGCGGAGACTGCATTTCCCCTGGTAAGACCCCGCCGCCCCGAGGGGGTGGGCTTTTCCCTGTCCCCCACGTCGCGACTGGTTCCTCTCCGCGCCGTTCCGCGCCCCTCCGCTCCCGGCACTGCTCTCCGCGGACTGGGGATGCCATCTACCGGCAAGGAGCGTCGGCTGTGGGACGCCGTGTGCCGGGGCGGGGGCGTATGCTCAAAGCAGCCCCCAGGAAGGGCAGTGTCGGGCAAAAGCCCCCATTCAGGGACTGAGCGGGATCCCGAGAACCCTAAGGAAAAGAAGCGTCTCAGGAGGGGACCTGAGAACATCGCCGTCTGTGGAATGGGTGGAACTTCCACGACAGCCTTCCCCACCTCCGAGCCGGGGCTCTTCACCCACACATAAAACCGCGAAAGTACCACCCTGGGCCCAGGATTCCGGGGGCTGTCTTCCGTGGTTTCCTGCTAGCTGTGAATGATGTTACATAACACGCATCTAAAACCACAGTAGCACAGTAGCCAGACGAGGACCATTCCGGTTCACATGGTGTGTGCAGGGACACAGGGCAGAAGACAGACTGGGTGGACCTGCCATCACTTCCCCTTGATGTCTCCCTTATTCTGGGAGTGTCCCTTGGGACTTCCACAGCACCCCAAGCCACACATCTTTCAGCTAAGGAGTCTGTGTCCGAGAAGGCCAGCCAGGAGCCCAGGATGGTACAAGGGGTAGATGACTCCACATATCTTCCCCGGTCCTTTATTCAAAATCAAAGAGCACCCTAGGCACCATTTAGGGCATTTTCAAGCAGCCACACTTGCACACCGGCTCAGGTGTTTTAAGTTTTCTGGAGCTGACCCTGACCATGCAGCAGGATGCCCAAAACTTCTTCATCACCACATAGGTCAGGTGCCTGGTGGTGTTGGGTGCCCCTGGGTAATTTGTTGGGTACTTGTCTAGGTTCAGCCAGTCGAAATCAAGGCAGGACCTGGCCATCAGTGACACATGCTGGAGCTGAAGAGTCTTCCTTGGGCCTTCTCAGCTTTGAAATTCTCCAGCACCAAAGGCTGCAACTCTCCACACCCAGATTCAAGTCTTACCTGCACAACCAGACTTCCTGTTATTATATAAAACCATTTCTAGAATAATTTTCTATGTATATAGTGCCTTGAATCAAAGATTGGACTCAGTTCTGAGCTGCTTGTTCCTTGAAAAGAATAAATCCTCCAGTGATGATCTTGCAACAGGATGTTTGTGTCCGTAGCAGTGACAATGGCAGTGATAGTTATGGTATTCTTTATTCAGTATGATAACAGTGGCCACCATTTTAGCTCCACTTTTGGGGGGAGTTATCCCCCTCTTCACCTGCCATGTATCTTTGGGGAAGGTACCACTTTCTTTAAGTCTTCTGCAGGGGCTGGGATTACAATGTCTGTGTGACCACGATGCATTGGTGAGGACTAGCAGCAGTCATCTGAAAAACTGAAGAAAAATCTGAGGCTTCCAGTCATGCCTACTGCCGAAAAGAGTTTTTCCCCCTTGGAGAAGAACACCCTTCTCTTCTTGTCAAACATGTTTTTCTTCTTGATGTTTGTTTGCTTGCCTTTTTTTGGTGCATTTTTGTTTGTTTGTTTGTTCGAGTTTTGGGGGGGGGGGGGTGTGTTTGTTTTACTCAGTTCTGTAATTTTTGCAAGTGACATACGTTTGTTCTGACAAGTGAAAATCACTTCTTTTAGGACTCTTTTGGCATTTAATTTCTGTAAAATGGGATTTAATGTTCTCACAACCTTTCTGAACTTAAGGAGTGTTTTTACCAATTTAGACCAAGACCAGTCTAGCAGCATAAGTTGACTTCAACATCAGCCAAGACTAGGTGTTTAGGGAAGAATACAGGAACAGAACAGATTGTAAAATTGTTTTCTAGCTGACAGAAATACGTGTGTTAGGTTTGGTTTTGGTTTTGTTTGTTTGTTTGCTTGTTTGTTTAAGTCACTGATAATATCTGAATGTGATGGATATTCTTCTGTGAATTTGTCCAGTCATCTTTTGAAATCATGTATTTTTACACCACTAAACATATTCTGTGCTGAAATGGTCTCCAGCTCTAACCATGTATTGTATGAAGCGTCTCTTCATTTGCTTTAAACAAGTCACCTGCTCATTTAATCCGATGTGCTCTCATTTTTGTACTAGAAGAGAGAAGGAACAACTCTTGCTAAACAGCTACTCCCTGCTGTTCAGGAATTTGTAGATTTTGTCAGAAATTTTTTCATTGGCTATCTTTTTTTTCAGGCAGAGGTGTTCTGCTTCAGAATCAATGGATTATCACAAAAGTAATTCTGTACTCCTGACAATCCTTGTACTTCTCTCCACCTTTCCCTGTTCAGCTCAGGCCTATTATTTTTGTAATCAACCTTTCAAACAGCATGATATGCCTACATTTGCTTTTCCAGTTTTAATTTCAATTTGTTATTTCCACTCTTTTAAGCCAGTGCCTATGCCTGATGCCAGCAGAAAACTAAAAGATTTTCAAAATGGAGTTCTGGCTTCAGAGTTGATATAGCAGAGTACTTTTCATATGAACAAATCATATTTGTTTAGATTATTTTTAATTTCATTGCTTCACTGACTACTGAAAATTAATTTTTTCTACATAAGCTATGAACTCTTTGTTGTAGACAAGCTTCAGCAAACTAGGAGGGAGATCCTGCAATTAATATCTGAAATATTTGAGATATTTTCCGTTTCATTATGTAGAGATGGAAATAAGCCCCTAAGGAGTATGAAGCCATTCATAAATGCAGTGAATATTAGTAGGTATGCTTTTTTTTTCATTTAGAAAACATTGGAGATAAGCTATACTGTGAACAAAGATAGAAAAGATAATTTTTTCATCTAGAACTAAGTGGGTGGTGGGTTCCTGCCAGGACTTGAGCAGAAATAATGGCTAACTGCTGCAGAAGGAGGAAAGCCCTTATGTTGTCCAGCCTTCCCACCTCTCGCCACTTGCACTCACCACTTACCTTCTGCTGAGCACCAGCTGGACCAAGATGCCTAGAAAGAAGTCAGCTTCAGAATGAATCACAACTTTGCAGTTGCCATGGCATTAGTCAAAGGTAGCACACTGACACCTACACTTCTGGAGTGGACCAAATTCAGTCCCTATTCATCCTGGGCTAAATGTGCTATCCTTGAGTGGAATTATGCTGATTTTGGGTTATGTCTCAACAGTGTTTCTGACTTGTAAGTGTTAACTGTTTAAAGACAATCCAAAGACCACTGTCTTAGCAGAGTTCAAAACATTTCTGTGATCATGGCTTAAAGGATCAAGTCCTCATGAATTCTGTGTATAGGTTACCCATAGGAATAAAATGTTTATTTGAATCTCTGACATCTGTGTATTACATTTAAGGTACGACCTTTTTCACACGTAGCCAGTGAGGCATACGGTGACTTCTGATTCTTACATATTTTCTAGCAAGATCTTTGTTATTGGCAAAGGCTAACAGGTAAGCCTTTCTTGGAAAGCTTTAACCACTTCTATTGATGTGAACTCCTCAGCATTCTGCAAAGCCTGTTTGAACAATGTACAGGGAGGGCAGGGGATTCTTGATATAGCACTTCTCTGACTACTCTCTACTTGGCCTCTGCAGGGTGTTACAGAGAAAGTCATCCCACAGGCCACGAAAGGCTTGTGATGTGGCTTGAAGCTGAGGTATTTTGGGTTGCTGAGTTTAAGAGCTATAGGCATAGTGAGAAAAGGACACTGCTGAGGAGCACGCTCCCTTCCTTGATACTGAATTCTATTACAGATCACTCCATACAACTGAGCAGCACGTGGTACAACATATAAGATGAAAACAGCACTAGAATTGAGTTCAATCTTCCCGGGCTCCTAGTCAATGTTTATATATTTAGTATCCCTTAAAAAGTTATGAATTCTTCTGTGAGTCTTATGTCTAGATATCTTGAGGTGATTTCTTTTCCATTTGTCACTCTCTCAACACTTTTGCTCCTGTACCCCATAATGCAGCTATTTTCCTCCATTAAATTACCAACATATATGGACATTTTTCCAAATAACTTAGTGCTTTCCCCCCTTATGTCCTGCTGTTAAACACAGCATTCTCCTGAACAGATGTTTCCAAATGAGATTCTGAGTATCAGATATGTCTGAAAACATATCCGAAAACACATTTTTTTTCCTTGTTGACATTGGCAATCAGGACAAATATTGCTTCATTATATCCTGACCACTTACGTTTATGCCCTGTGATTAGTTCCCTGAATGTGATACTAACTTAACAACTCTCCTCAACATACGCTATTGTAACTTACGCAGCACTAGCCATGACTTTCAGCAGAGCTTTACCACTGGCATTTTGATAGCGAATGTTGTTATTCTTCTGCCTTTAAACTTTCACATAGTTTAGGAGATAATTTTCCCAAGTAACCAGTTTAATTGTCTTTTTCCACTCTTATGCTGCATTTGTGCAGTTATTGAGCTTTGCTTTAGCAATGTATGTTCTTTGATGACTTTGGAATCATAACTTTCATTCTTTTTCAGAACTGAAAAGATGCTTACTGAGCTCAGGCTTTATTTCAGTGCTACAGCCTTTAGGTTTGTTTCATTTCTCAAGAGAAGTTCTCCTGCTACAACTAAATCTAGGTTTAGGTTTTTCATTATGCAATTACACAAAAACAATGGAAGAAAACAAGACAATATTATTCTAGCATTCTAAAATACTTCTTTTGTGATGCAGAGTTTGTTTTTTGAAGGTCTGCTGTTTGAGATCCTTGAAATGTAACCAAATCCTAGAGCCCCTTAGAGTCTTTAACTGCTTTAGTTGATTCCTGATACAGCTCAGTGATGTGGTTTTCAACACCGTTTATCTTCAAAATCTCACACGAGGGAATATGAGATCATACCTCTAGATCAGTTAATTCTAAACTGACAGCTGGAACAGTGTTTTCTACAGCTTCTATCTTGGACTAATCTTTCTGTGACTCATTTTCACTTCAGTATTTCCTCCTATTATAACATTTTGCATGTTTGTAATTACCATTTGGCCTAGTAATTCCAAAATATTTCTTGTATATTGATGGCAGACTGTGATAAATCTGAAGCTGACTGATTGACTGATTTTTACTTTTAATAGCTTGCAGTGATTCGAGTTTTCTTTTTTTCTTTTTTTTTTTTTTTTTTTTTTTTTGGTCATGGCTTTCTTCCCTTTTGCCACAGATACATTGCCAGTTTTATGCTGCTATAAATTTATAAGCTTTCTTTTTAATTCCTGACAAATTCTGTCTTCCCCAAACTATTCCTAAATACTCCCTTCTTCTGAATCTGCTTTATTTTTTCCTTTCTGAATTAAATATTTAGTTTGCAAGTTCAGATACAGTAATATGGGCTCTGCCTCCCATTCTTTGTGCTCAAACTCATTCACTGCTCCAGTTTTGCAAATATGTCAGACCAAATTTTTGGAGATTCCCCACCATCCTTTACAATTGCTTGATCATCGTCTAATTTTCATCTGTGATATGTCTGCGTGGAGGCACAGGTTGCTCTTCAGCAGCACCTTTTGAACCATCACTTTCCTGAGACCTTCTGTCACCACCAGATGGAGTGATTTCGGGGTTATCATTAATTTTCACTAATTACAAGTCTCAGTTTTAACAGAGATAAAAATCTTTTGTACAAATTATCACTTAGTTCTGGAGCAGTAAAGAGATAACATAAGAGTAAATAAAATTTACAGACACCTAAAAAGCACTGCCTTGGCAAAGCCTTGGTTCTGAGGTTTACTAACAAGGAAGACTCAACATAAACCAATAAAGAAGAAAAAATGAGTTATTAACACAGCCTTGCAGAAACAGGAACAAAGAAATACTTTATTGAGGATATTTCAGAGAAGAACCTCTATAAAAGGCATTGAAATACAGGATGAGATGACAAGGTCAATAGTATTTTTACTGATGCCAATAGGCTCATTGGTTTCGGTTGTGGTGGTGATTGGAGCAGGATCATGGAGCAACACAGCTTCTCCTCTCTTTCATCACTCTGTGAGCACATGTAGCACTGATGGGAATGCCAGGCATCTTCCCCCATAAATCTGCTCCTGCGGTCTGCTATGCAGCACAGGTTCACAGCCTGCAAAGACTCCTTAGCTTTCTGTTGAAGCCAGACATGTGTGTTTCTGATGACTGTGAGATTAGTCCCACAAGACTCATGAGAGAGAACAAACTCAAACACTTTGGCAAACCTGTGGGGGACTGAAATTGTAGGCTGTGAATGATCTCTGCCCTGAAGAACACAGGCTGGGGAACAGAATTCACATATGTTCAAATGCAGCAGTAACTGCTTGAGTTAGGGCCTGGGAGATGCATGTTTTTCTATCAGGACAGGATTTGAATAACAGAAAGACAAACAGTCCTGGAAAAGGGCACATTAAGCCCTCAGTGATGGAAAACACAGCTACAGGAGAACAGCTCTGAGGGGTCCAGCAAGGGCATGCAGAAACTGTCCAGTCACCAGCAGCAAGCAGCCACTCGTGGGTGCCTGGTAACATAACAGACAAGGCAAAGCCACGGTGAAAACACCTGAGGTGCAAAGAACATGAAAGAGGACAAGGACTGACACACTGGTGATGGTGGCAGAAAAAGCCTCAGCAGTTTGGCTGCACAAGAGTGATCAGGAGCGTCAGGGTGTTGGTTCACCTAAGAGGCCCCACTGTGGATCTCCATGACAGCCCACTGTGAGCAAGGACCCAAATTGCTACAGGAAATGGGGAGAAGCATAGCCATGGGCTTGGGGGAGGGGCCTGCATTGTACAGGTTAGAAAAAACCACAGTGATTACAGGTTTGATAGAAACGAAAAGATTAAATAGGTAATTAGTGAAGCCACATCTGGAGTACTGTGTCCAGTTCTGGGCTCTTCAGTACAAGAAAACAAGAAACTACTGGAGACGGTCCAGCTGCACAAAAATGATCAGTGGATCTCTTATGAGAGACTGAGGGAGCTGGGTCTGTTTAGTCTAGAGAAGAGAAGGCTAAGATGGGATCTCATTAATGCATATAAATGCATATAAATATCTCAAAGGCAGGTGCCAAATGGATGGTGCCAGACCCTTTTCAGTGGTATTCAGACACAGGATAAGGAGCAATGGCCATAAATTAAGACACAAACCTGAACATGAGGAAGAACTTATTTACATTGAGAGTGGCACAGCATTGGAACCAGTTGCCCAGGGAGGTTGTAGAATCTCCCTCTCTAGAGACATTCAAAATCCACCCAGACATGCTCTCCTATGTAACCTGCTCTAGGGTGACCCTGCCCGGGCATGGAGATTGGACCGGATGACGTCCTCGGGTCCCTTCCAACCCTAATGATTCTATGATGCCAGACTGGGGATGGTCACACCTGTGGCAGAAAACTTCTCTGGTGAGGCTGCAGGTGCCAGGGCGGGTAAGAGAATGCCAAAGTGAGTGAGGCAAGGCATGGCGAGTGCTGGGTCCCACACTTTAGCCACAATAACCCCACGCAGCCTAGGGCAGAGTGGCTGGAAAGCAGCCGAGTGGAAAAGGATCCTGGTCGGTGTCAGAAATAGTGTGGCCAGCAGGACCAGGGCAGTGATTGTCCTTCCTTATACGCTGCACTGGAGAGGCCACACCGTGAGTACTGTGCCCAGTTCTGGGCCCCCCACTTCAAGGAAGGACATTGAGCTGCTGCAGGACATCCAGAGAAGGGTAACGCAGCGGGTGAATGGTCTAGAGCCAAAGTTTTATGAGGAGCAGCTGAGGGAGCTGAGGGAGCTCCTCCTGGAGGAGGCTCAGGGGAGACCTTATGGCTCTCGACAACTTCCTGAAAGGAGGTTGTGGCCAGGTGGCGGTCGGCTGACAGGACGGGAGGACAGCCTTAAGCTGCACCAGGGCAGGGGGCCATTAGGAGGAGTTCCTTCACAGCAAGGGTGGTGAGACATTGGAACGGGCTGGTGGGGTCACCCCCTGGAGGTGTTTAAGAAAAGACTGGATGTGGCGCTGGGTGCCGTCGCTTCGCCCGCCCGGCGGTGTTGGGTAACGGGTCATGCTCAGTGTACCCGGCCTGTCTGTGCTCTGTCCCGGGCCCTTCCCGCTGTCCCTCCCCTCCCCTCGGGGCCCTTCCCGCTGTCCCTCCCCTCCCCTCGGGGCCCTTCCCGCTGTCCCTCCCCTCCCCTCGGGG
>JAWWEE010000085.1:47602432-47646319 GCA_035221455.1 Xenops minutus
GGCCGGGTCGGGCTGGGCTCGGCCGGGCCGGGTTGGGCTGGGCTCGGCTGGGCCGGGTTGGGCTGGGCTCGGCTCGGCCGGGCCGGGTTGGGCTGGGCTCGGCCGGGCCGGGTTGGGCTGGGCTCGGCTCGGCTGGGCCGGGCTGGGCTGGGCTCTCTGGCGCAGATCAGAGCCCGTTCCCGGCCCTGTGGCCGCGGAGGGGGCGTGTGGGTGTGCGGGGAGGGGCCCTCCAGGCCTACCTGAGTTCCCACACTCGCCCGTGCCGGGTGCTCTTGTTGCCTCCGCAGATGAAGGAGACCATAATGAACCAGGAGAAGCTGGCCAAGCTGCAGGCCCAAGTGCGCATCGGTGGCAAGGTAGGAGCCGCCACCCCGCCCTGCCCTCTGGACTGCATATCCCTGCACACACAGGGCCAGGCACCCCCTGGAAGCGGGGTGGAAGCAGCCCGGAGAGCTCCGAGCTTGGCTGGGCTGTCCTCAGAGGAAGCGGTGCTGCTGCAGGGTTTTCTGGAGCCACATACGTAGATGCAGTAGCTGAATGTCTCGCCTTTTCACTTTGCTTTTATTATGTTACGGCAGACTTAACACCTGATATTAGGGCACATGGGAACCTCATGCGGTGTAATGAGCCAAGTCCAAGGTGCTGCAGCAGGATTCGGGCAAGCCCGTGTATCAGTCCAGGCTGGATGATGAACAGATTGAGATTAGATCTGCAGAGAAAGACGTGGGGATGCTGGTGGATGAGAGGCTGGACATGACCCAGCAATGTGCACTCACAGCTCAGAAAGTCAGTTGTATTCTGGGCTGCCATCAAAAGCAGCCGGCAGGGTGAGGCAGAGGATTCTGTCTGTCACTCTGCACTGGTGAGACCCCATCTGGAGTGCTGCATTCAGATCTGGACTCCTCAGCACTGGAAGGACACTGACCTGTTGGAGCAAGTCCAGAGGAGGCCACCGAGTTGAACAGAGGGATGGAGCACCTCTCCTGTGGGGAAAGGCTTAGAGAATTGGGATTGTTCAGCCTGAAAAAGAGAAGTCTTCAGGGTGACCTAGTTGTGGCCTTGCAGTATCTGAAGGGAACTTAAAGGCAAGATGGGGCAAGACTGTTTACAAGAGCATGTAGTGACAGGACAAGGGGGAATGGGTTTAAATTGAAAAAGGGTAAGTTTAAGTTAGATATTAAAAAAAAACTTCTTTACGCTGAGGGTGGTGAAGCACTGGAACAGGTTGCCCTGGGAAGCAGTGGATACCCCATCCCCAGGGGTGTTCAAGGCTAGGTTGGCTGGGGCTCTGAAGAACCTGGTCTAGTTGAAGGTGTCCCTGCCCACAGTGGAAGTTGGAACAAGATGATCGTTGTGGTCGAACCAAAACCATTCTATGATTATTGTATGGGCTATTTGAGAAGATATGTGTAGGATTTGAAGTGAGTAGAGCTTCCAGCAAGTGAGGTTGGGTATAGTGTTCATAACTCATCATACATGATTTTGTTACCGACTCTTGTCAGAAATATTTATGTTGCTCAAAACTGTTTTTTTTTTTTCCTTTCAGTACAAGTTGGAAATTCTGTAGCTAACATACTCATGTAGTTGTAAACTGACATGCTGAGAAGACCTTTTCATTTTCATTTTAAGACATCTGAATATATTTAGCTGTGTTTTTATTTATAATCTGAAATGAAAAAAAGAATGCTTAATATAGTCATATGCAGGATATATTTTAATTACAGTGTCAGTTCTAATTCAGGTATTTGTCAGTAATTGTTTTATACCCGTGGAGCATACACAATATTTTAGAATGCAAATTATTCAACAGAACTCTTGCTGTCAGGTTTCCAGGAGCTTTCATTCCTGTGAATTGGGTACTTTTTGACGGATTGTTATTGATTTAGGCAGCCTTAAATCTTAATTAATGTAGTAATTAATTGCTGTGGTGATCTTTGTATATTCTGTGTATGAGTTACTTGTTAATTAGACAACTTCTGTATTATATTGGTGATAGTGTGCGTGTTAACCAATCTGTGTTAACTGTAGAGGCTTTTAATGTTTGTCATGTAAGAGCTTACATTCAGATTACAGCTCTTGCACCTCCATGGTCAATATCAAAAAAGTCTTTTAGAGCCATTAAGCAAAGCTTAGAATGGTGGTGCTGTCACGTAATTTTAAAATTGGCCTATGAAATAATTGGAGTGCCTGAACTTGACTTTTTAAAATAGGAACTTATTCCTGGGATTCTTCATGGCATTGTTGCCATATAAGTTGAGGTGGGTGTGGAAGAGGTACGTGTTTCTGTGTAGCCCTTGATTTGAGACATCATGTTTTGAATTTTACTGAGGTGTCTTTGATCCGGAGTGATTTAGCAGTTACTTTGTCTGGTTCTATTTGTGGGTAGGCAAGACACTAAAATGAAGCCATTTCTATTATTTTTAGTAGTTTCCAAACCACTGTGTGCTAACCTGAGAGTAGCAGGGTATGAATGTCAATCTTTCTAGACAACCCTAAAGTTTTTAGATATAGTCTTCTAAGTGTTAGTTTCATATGAGTTTGTCATTAACATTTCTCATTGTTGTTAACTGAGTTATGTTAGAGTTGTTAGTGACCAGCCAGTTTTCCAACTTCTGACAGTTGACTGAAAAGGTATTCCACCTATTTATACAGCTGGGCAGCAAACACATTCTCTCATTGCCAGCATGTGGCAGATGAGCAGCTGAAGTAGAAGGACTTAGATTAGTAGTTACAGCGTGTTAAAAAGGAGCTTAGTTTCACTTATTTCTAGGCAATTTGTTCATATTTTACTGAACTCTTATCATTGTGCAAGGAAGTACAGAATGTAATTTTATGCTTGTTCATTGGTGTAGTTGTCTTCTAATGTGGGACAGTGTTTTCTCTGGAGAAATCTAGAGCTCTTGGTCTGTAGGAAACTTAACCTTTTCTTGTTTCTTTTCTGATCAGAGTTGGTCCTTAACACTATGTGGAATTATTTTTTTTAAATGAATTTATAAAATATTTTTGAAAAATAGGTGTTCTTCAAATATGTAAGTCCATCAGATGAGAAATGACTGGAATAAAAATTGAGTATGCTCATTTCTTAACAATGTGTTCATAACTTTATGGCCTCTGACTGTTACCAAAATTTGGCTATAATTTAAGAATGATGATTTAAGGGAAAAGTAGTAAGCCTCAGAAATTACCTAAAAGTGTTCATTCTTTATGCCTGTGATAACTTGGGCTAACAAGGATAAACTTGCAATTTCTCTTTTCTAAGATGCTGCAAAATACCATAAGATTTATTGAATAAATATTCTTTGGTATATTGCTTCCTAAAACCTCATGCTTCTCAGAGACTGTGCAAATACTGCCTTATAATATTGCCTAAGGGTAAGACTGGCAGTGCAGCTGGGAGGGGAGGGTTGCATGCACAGTAACACAGAAACACAGCACTAGAACTTTGTATGTTCACTTGATTTGTAGATGTTGTAAAGTATTTACACAACCCTGAGGATTAGAGTTTGTGAAGAGCCACTTAAGTTTTGACTTTTTTTTTTTTTTTGCAAAGGGTACTGCCCGCAGAAAGAAGAAGGTTGTTCACAGAACAGCTACAGCAGATGACAAGAAACTTCAGTTTTCTTTGAAGAAACTGGGAGTCAACAACATATCTGGAATTGAAGAGGTAATTGCTTCACAGGAAAATAATTCCTATATATATAAATAGAAAATGGATTAAAATCAATTTCCTGGTTACATAGCTTCTAAACTTGTCTGTAAATTATCAATAGGTCTTAATGGATTTTTAAGAACTTCAGTTTCCTGTTAAATTGAAAAATCTTGTTAAACTGCTTCAAATACTGGATTTTTTTTCTTGCAGGTAAACATGTTTACCAATCAAGGAACAGTCATTCACTTCAATAACCCAAAAGTTCAGGCGTCTCTGGCTGCTAACACTTTCACTATCACTGGCCATGCTGAGACAAAGCAGCTGACAGAAATGCTTCCTAGCATCCTAAACCAGCTTGGAGCTGACAGTCTGACCAGCCTGAGGAGACTGGCAGAAGCCCTACCCAAGCAATGTAAGTTGAGACTTGAATGTGTTTTGTGCTGGCAGCTGACACGAGGCAGTGCACTCTTGCTGTCTGCAAACATATTATAAAATGCTTATAGAGACATGGAGCTCCTTAGATCTTATTTATAGCTCAAATCCAATGACGAGTATAATTCAGTAAAGCAGTCACCTGTTAGCATGTCTTGCAGCTGGTCTAGCACTGGAAAGCTGTAGCCAGACTTGATTTTGTGGTATTTTACTTCTTCATGTAGCTACCATATTTTGACATACCTCATTCATTAAAGCTAGGTGGACAAATTACTTTTGAAGAGTTAGATTTTAAAGTAAGATAAGTTTTGATTATGTCTCTTGACACTTTGAATGGAAATACAAGTAATGGGAAAAGGGATGTAACAGACCTCTTGCAATTACTTTTCTGCTTCAGGGGTGTCATGAAGGTATTTCTTGAACGGGCTTCTTGATAAGTAGGAGGAAATTAACACAGTATTTGTAGGGAAGTACGTGATAATTTCAGTATGCATAGAACAGTGTAGAGAACAGGACTGGCATGAGCATTAAGCTAGGTACACCAACTTCCTCTTCCATCCTTAAATTAGTAAAATAACATTGACATTTGCTCTTTGTGGGAATAGTAGAGGAGGGACTTAAGTATGGTGGTTTGGAAAAGGTGCTGCCACTACAACATGGGAATTAGAAGTGAAAGACAGGCTTATTGACATGAAAACAGTCCTTGTATCCTGCATGTACAGTCTTCCTACTTTCTGAAATACCTTAAGCCCATTCCTTTCAAGGTATGGAACATCCTAAATACAGAAAAAATGGAAGAATATAATTGTGTCTAGTTTTTGGTAATTCTGACGTGATGGTTAGGTTTTTTTCTTCCTCTGTTGCCAAAAACAAGCCTCTATTTCCATTCTTAAGTTGATGATAGTTCCCTCCTGTCAACTTCCCATTGAAAAAATCCTACTAGAAGTAGTCTTCAGGATTTGGGGTAAAATGCTTCTTTCCGGATGGTCCTCAGGTCTTTTCTTCCTAGTATCATTTGTGTGGCTTCTTTGTGATAGCAGGGCTTGAAAGAAAAAAATACTTGAAAGATGTAAAATTACCCTTGACGTTCAGTCTTCTCATAACAAGATGGTTATATTCTAAACTAAATTTTGTAGTTGTAATAAGAGGGAGTTTAGTTTAAAATAGTTGCTTTCTATGTCCTAGTAAATGGCTATTCTTTTGCACTTGGGGTGGATGCCAGAGTAGTTGCACAAAACTTTCCATTCAGTATTGTTAGCTAGATTTGAAAGCCTAACATCAGTCAGTGAGGCATTTGTGATGATTGCAGCTGCTAAAGTAAATATAGTCTGGTCTTGGGGATGAGAGATAATAAAGGCAATTTAGGAGGAAACATGGTTTGTTTTAAAATGTTGTATATGACATTAAGTTGCACTTAGGCTTTAAGAGCTTTCTGCTGTTAAAAAAGCTAATGAAGGTTAGTGGTTTCCTTGTGCCAAGCCCTTTCAAACCAAAGTTTATGCATTCATCAGTTCTGGTTCTCTAGAAATTAACATACAAATCTAGTATGAGCCCATCGTGTTCCTCATGCTTTTGAAAACTGAGAAGAATGAATCAGAGTAAAAACTGAAGTGACAGTATGAGACAGCTTACCCTGGGTAGTACATCTAACAGTAGCTGTAAAAGTAGTGGTGCAGGCACCATTGAGATACCTATTCTTAGCATCATACTGCTGCAGTTCAGCAGTTCAGTTCTTTGGTTGGCTGTAGTGGATATGGTTAACTCTCGGTACCTCTTGTCAAATACAGTGGGAATGGTTAAAGAAATTACTGAGTCAGCAAACGTGGACCAGAACACTTGGTCACCTCAACCACCAGAAGTGTAAAACTGCATCCAGTTCCATAATCCCCTGACTTTTGCCAGGGAACAGTAGTATCTTTTAAGTACCTCTAGTCCTGTGTGTCTGCTTGCAATTTCCCAATTGCACCTCAGTTTTCTTTGAATGTCTAGGATCATAAGATCCTTTCTTTTCCTTTAAACTTGATGATGTAAGATATGTATATCTTGAGAAACATGCACTAGTCAATAAACCAACCTACTTTTAAGAGAAACCAGTAAAATCAGTGTCTGCACCTGTAGTTGAAAATTATTTCTGTGCAGAGCACTCAGTATAGTTAGATATAAGATAGGGACTAGTAAGCTGGTGTAGCATGCATCTTCTAATTTCCTCGCTGGACTATTTGAGCATTATTAGTAACAAAGGGAATGTGAACTTCCTGAGTTAGCTGAAGACTTTTTTTTTCAGCAGGTGAACTGGATAAAGTATTGTAGTTTAGGTCAGAATCTTACATAATGCTTTCAAAATACACAAATACAAAAAATACATAAAGCATAACAGCTAATCAAGACGTCTATGTCGTGAACTTGAATGATGTATTTGAACTACTTGCTCTTGCAGCTGTGGATGGAAAAGCGCCACTTGCTACTGGTGAAGATGACGATGATGAAGTTCCAGGTAAGAACAAGCATGCAGTGGAGGAAAAGGAGGCAAATTTTACTGAGAGATCTCAGCGTAAACAGAATGTAAGATCAGGCTAGGGATGGTAAGGGTATTGACTAGTCAGTTGCTGTCAAAGAATTTCTGCGGGCAGATTGTTTCATTGATTTCAGATATCAGGAGGGACTAGTAAATTGAGCTAGCATTTTAGTCCTGTGTAGAAGTAATAGCTGTGGCTAAGATCATTAATATTCCATAAGAAGGGTATGAAGAAACTGCCTTCTCAGTATCAGTTTGCCCAGTTGTGGGTATAATGAAGTTAAATGCTTTTAAAATTGTGCTTTATAATGAATCATCCAAAACTTCCTTGGCTGAGCAAGGAGAATGAACCATGAAGCTCTCAGAAGTTACTTGGTCTGTATTTTATAAGCTGAAAGTTTTTATGTGGTAATAGCTTGGTATGAAGTAGAACTCTGGGAAAAAAATCCAGACCCAAAATGTTTGGCAGAGGGAAAGTGGGTCAAACTTTAATTCCAGCAATCTTCTTTTTCTAGATCTTGTTGAAAACTTCGATGAAGCTTCCAAGAATGAGGCAAACTGAACTGTCACTTTCTGAATAAAATTGAAACTTGAAAAAGCTACATGGAGCTGCTATTTTATATTGTGACTGCTTGATTTTATTTCCTGATGAGATCTCAAGATCTGTGATATTTGGAAACTCGTTGAATCTGCAGCTCCTTAGTTACTGCTTGTACACAATATTATTTTTGTGGCCTGAACAAACATGCTTTGAAATAAGTCAGATTGCTAACAACTTTCTGCCTAGATACATTTTTTGAGTAACTTGTATACAAGCAAACCCCTATCCTTAATGAACTTTGGCATACAATAAAAACATAAGAAAAAGTATCTGGTGTGCCTTTTTGTCAGAAAAAAATGGCCCTAAATATTTATCTTAAAAGGTTTTGCTTTTCTGCAGAGCATCCTTTTGCTGTGTTAAAAAGCTGGTTTCTGAAAAAAAAAATGGTGTAGTGAAGCATTTTGGATTTAATCGGTGAATTCCTGGTGTTCACAGGTACACTGTAAGTCACCTTGTAACCTGCTGAATTTAAGAAATAAATTTGTATTCTGCACACAATTACTGGTGGCTTAGTATAACATGAAACATGCAAGTTGAGAATGAACTTTACTTGGCCATGAGGAACAGCAGCAAGCAATTGGTATCTTGGGGAACTATATGTGAGTGTTAAATTTTTATATTCAGTAAGTGTTTTGCAGGTATTTGCAGGGGGTAACTGTTAAATGGGTTAAACAACACTTTCCATTAATTTTACTTATCTGAAAATAATCAGTTATGTGGGGGAATAGAGTATAGGATGGGGGAAAAGCCTTGGTAGAATTGATAATGGCTCTTAATTAAGTCTGTATTTATCAGCTCCAGATCTATTAGCTAATAATTTTGTTTGAATGTTTCAGGTATATGTTTTTTTTATTGCTTTTGTGTGTTCTGGAGAGAAAAAATGACTTGGTTTTAGGGCACAAGGAAGACTTTTTAAATTCTCTTCTGACCTTTGTATAGCTGGAGCTTCCATGGGTGTGGGCTAAATTTCATGTTTGTGACTCACTGATGTTAATGATAGATCAGATCACTTGCATAACAAGGTAAGCTAGGATAGAAGAGAGCTCAGGGCCTTCTAAACTTGTTTCTAGAGCAAGTACTTCTGGAAGTGGAAATTCATCCTGACCTATCCAGGATAAGACTTTGCTGCAGCCATAACCAAGTTCTCCTTGTGCCTCGGAAAAGGTGAGTTTGTGTCTAACTTGCCAAGCATGTTTGTTGTGGTGTAAGTCATTGCTGTTGGGAAACTGAAGGAACTTGTTCCAGCCATAAAACTCATGATTTGAGGTAAGACAGCAGTCTGATGTGAGCATGAGACAGCTGAAGAAGTCAAGTGCAAGAACTTACATGACTGCACTTGTATCAATGTGCAAATACATTATTAAATTATACTTCTAGCATTGAATTAGTTAAAGTGTGCTCATTGAGTTGTGGAACTAAGGTAGAAAAACTAGACTGTGAATTTGAATTTTGAGGAGAGGATGGTGAATGTAATTGCCCTGTAAAAGGTAACCAAATTCTAGAGTAGTTTACCAGACTTCCTGTGACCTGTGGATTCAATAAACGGTGTGCTGCGTTTTTCTTGGAAATCAATAAACATGTTACCTGTTCTGTGATTCAGATACATAAGTCCTCATAAATACTTCAAGACTGTTGCCCTTGTTTATGAAGTACGTCATACTGTGTTCCTATGAAGTGACTTGTCTCACTCAGATGTTCAGACAGTTCTTTTTCCCCAATAACAGACATCCTTGGTGCTTAAGAATAAGATTGTTACTAAATCAGTGTCTTTGAAATGCAAAGTAAGGCTAATCTAGTGATAAACAGCCATGTGACACGTCTGTGTAAGTCTCTGCTTCCAACACACTCTCAATCAGGAAATACTGGTATATCTGCATCCCCAGACTCTTGACTGAGGATAAAGATGTGAGCAAAATGTGTTCTTGATTATTGCAGATTCTATATGGAAGTTTATAGCAGTCTTCATAAAAATTAAAGCTTGATCCTGGACTTGATGCTGTGGCTATTTTATCTTGCTAAGGAGTTTGCTTATGGTCTTCTTAGAATATCATTAATTACTAGAAATTGAGAATAGTTGTCATGATGTTTCTCACCACGTTGAACTTCTGTATAACCATACCGTAATTACGTCATTACCGATTCACATCTGTAGTTTTACTCAAAGAAAATGACTTTATATCTCCATTCCAAGTGTATTGGACAGTGCAGAAATGGAAACATGCTTGTGTTTCTATTGAAATTAAGTGGGGTTTGAGCTTTTTATTTTTGAAAAGCTAAGAAAACGTTCAGGTTCTGTCACATTAAGCTCTGAAATAGCTTGACTCAATGCAGTAGTTGGGTACTAGTGAGATTTTTTCACAGTGTTTATGATAGGTTTTTAGGGATATTTTCATAACTGTTAATGCTTTAAGGGCTTTGCACTAGTTTAAAATTAGTATATTCTAGTATTAAAAAAAAAAACACCTTTCTGGAAGATGGTGAAACTGTGTATTTTATTAAACTAGTGTGCATATAAATAAAAAGCTTCCTACTGTTGTTGTAAAATAACATTGTTTTTAAAGCTCTAGAAGGTACCTTGTGTTACTACAGTCTGGTTTGTTATTATTAAAGTCTTGTGAGTTTATGGTTGTGTCTCTTAGAAAATGTAACCAGTGAGAATCCAAGGAAGAACACTTGGTTTAAAATGTTCACAGCTCAATACCTCAAATGCCAAATCAGTACATGCATATCTTATTATATTGATTTGCTGGGGGTGTGAGGGAAGTTCAATGTAATTGCCACCTTTGAAATTCTGTACTGATACTGTGTTTTGTGGATGAAACATCATATGGACACTCTACGTTTCCTCAAGTGTTTTGCTGTATCTGCTAAAAACCTAAATATGGTATGGTACAAATAGAGTAACAATCTATTCTCTTGAAATGCAGAGAGTAGGTTGTATTTGTTGTCAGAGCAGTGGGAGAATGTAAAGAGAAACGAGATGCAATCAGAACAGTGGCTAGGGAAAAAGTTTTTGTGTGTGAATGTTATAGATGGTGAAAGGGAAAGTATTTTCCAAGGAAGGTAGAGGAAGTGATAGAACATGGAAACTATTTGATCTCTCTGTATGTGAGAAAGGATTTGAACAAGTTAGGAAAGTAGAGTTAATATTCAGCACACATAGGAAAGCCTATAGGAAAGTCCATATTGATGATTAGATCACAGCCTTAAGTGACGGGCAAGATGGTGGTATATGTAAAGAGGAGAGATTTCTAAGCTAGGTATTTTAAAATACTAACAAGTAGTCAGCATATCTTGCCCTTACCTATTACATGCAATGGTGGCTTCTGATTCTTCTAGGGTATTCTTTGTTCTGTTTCAGATCTGTCGTTTTAGCTGCATCCACAAATTTGTGAGAGCTTCTGAAAATATTTTCTATTGGATATGATAATTGAAAGATCCTGACCAATAACAGAGAGTGGACTCTGGGAGGAAGTCTGTTTTACAGAAAAGAAGCTGACAGCGCGGCTGAGCCAAGTTTACTTTGCTAGGGTGAACAGACTATAGCATGAGGGAATAACACAATTAGTTTGTCTGTGAGTTGAACTCAGTAATTTTAATGATTCTTAAAAAGTGGATGCACATAGAAGCTCTGAGAATTGGAAGTGTAACTATTTATATGTATTCTTGTTGACTTAAAGCTGTGGCTTCTTGGTAGCATATGGTACCTGTAATCTACTAATGCAAGTTTTTTAATTGTTCTGTTAATATTCTGCGTTCATTTTATGCATGGATCATTAAATTAGAAAATAATGTTACTGAATAGAAGGAAGACAGGTTATTTAATACTGTTACTGTACTGTCTTGCTGTATTTGTTTGGTTTTTTTTTTTTTTTTGTAAGGAGATTTACCAGGTATAACTTACGTGGTCCTTACATTGGACTGTTAGTATCCTGGCAATGAAAAACCCATTCTAACAATGTTTGTGTAGTGCAAGGATTAATACTTTTACAGATGAGCTACAGCCCAGCACCCTGCCTTGCTAACGAATCTGGACAAATCAGAACAATTGTTGGAGAATTAGTGTTGTAATGCTATAAGCAATAATCATTATTTTTATAGTGTATGTCTAGTTTCTTACATGGGCAGAAGGCAGAATTCTAGGACATCTTGCTGCTATTCAGATACTGGATTGGTTGAAGATTTGTTTGATGCAGCACAGCATCAATTTTGCTTTTGATACCCAATAACCAACATTTGCAACATGTTTCACACAGTCAGGGATTTGATGTGCACTGTAGCATACTGACAGATAAATGTGGAAGTAAGTATCTCCTGCACTTGAAATCCTTATTCTGCATTTCTATTGAGTAATGTTTGTTTGTTTCTGAGTACTGAGAAAATGTAGTTGTGTGTTGTATCCTACTCCCAGTTTGTGGAACACACCTGAAGGTAGCAGGGCTTACCTTCTCTATGTAAGCTGCATCTGAGTTAATAATGTCTTTTGAGCTTTATGCTGGAATCTCAAAAATTTCAGCCATGTAAATCTGATCAGTATCTTGCTTCACAGCCAACATATAATTTGTGGGAAGCTATCACTGAGTTTAAAATGATGCAATAAGATTAAGCAAGGTTTGGAGTTCTTGGAAGTATCTACTGAAACAGGAGGATCTCTGGGTTTAGGCTGCAGCGCTGGGAACTGTGGCTAGTCCTGCTATTCTTTCCTGTTATTTCCAGCAATTAGTCAGTTGCATAGGTAACTCGAGTATGACTTGATAGTCAGGTCTCTTAACAGTAGGATTTTCTGGGCTACTGTTTTGATCAAGTCATAGTAACTCTATAAGCAAGACTACTGCCACCTTTAAGGACCCAACAGAATTGCAGGATGGCTTCTTGAACTCTTAACTCGTGATTATGCAGGACAAAGATGATGGTAAAATCATTGTGGGGACCAAAATCTATGCTAGTTAAATGACATTGGTGTTTGACATGACATTTCTGGCATTACACACTGTGACTGGCAGTCACAGTAGAATAGTGTTAAAAGTACATGTGGTGAAGGTCTTCCTTGTCCTTTCAGTATTGTTGCCTATGCAGGACTAGGAGGACTTATAGTAGTAATGCCTCATTAGAGCCATGTAGATGACTAACATAGCAGTGAGCAGACTTGAGGGGGTAGGAACTGTTTTTGCAAGACTTACTATGATCAACTATGTCTTGGGATTTGTACATTTGTGCTGATTTCTAACATTATTTGGTTTCACCCATACAGGTCAATCAACTCATTTGGTTGTGTGAAGGAAGTTCATCTATCCGTACCAGGTGTGAGTCTTACCTAAACATGTGGTGAGAGACAGATACTGCCTCAAGGCTCCTGATCCTGTAAGGGTAATGTGAACGTAAGTGTTTGTAGGATTCAAACCTAAATTAAAATTGGGATAAAGTGAAAAAATCAGACAGTTGTGTCAGCAGAGTGGCAGACTTTGTGATTTGAGGTGTCCCTTACAGGTTTTTATCCCTGAGACAGTAGGAGGACTTGAACCAGGGAGGAGTTAATTTCATAATTCATTTGTTTTCCTTCTGGCTGCTTGCACCAGTTAGTGTTAGGAATCAGGAGATGAAACAGTTCTTTTTGGTTTAGGAAAGTTCCTAAAGAGTGTGAAATCTGTATAGCCAGCTCATACTGCTGAGATTTGCCTTTAGCATATGTTGGGGACAGGATTTGGATAAACAATCCCCATGTTTGGATAAACAATGTACATCTGCGGCATTTCACGCTCCAGTAATTACTACCCGGGGGTGATGATCCTTAAGATTTGTGTATCTGTGTGTGCAGTTTTTACTGTGTAGAAGCTAGAGTAGCCTATAGGTCTCAGAATTCAATGACTCATCATTTTCCACCAACATACAAAATTCAGACTTGCTTAGTGTGACCTTGTGCACATATACACCGGTGTCTAGACTGACTGCTCTCAGGAACTGTAGTCTAGGTGGATCATCATTTTGTTTTAGTGTGTCAGCCTTGCACAGACCCTTCAGTCCCATTTTATTTCTTCCTCATAGTTTAGCATTCCCCTTTTTTAATCATTTGTACCTTGAAAATTAGGTCATTATTTCAAAACCTGGAGTCGTTTTTACCTTCGGTTTTTCAGTTATGTCGCACCATGGTTAACTCTGGTTTCATCAGGAAATATAGTTTATTTGACAGATGAACTTTGTCAGTAGGCTGTAAATTAAATTTCAAGGGGAATGCAAGTCTTCAAGGATGCACCAGTATATTTTTACGTGAGGCTGTGGACTTTTTTGAAACCTTTGCATTTTATATGAACAAAAAACCATAAAGATTCCAAACAAAAGCCTTTTTGGAGGTGATGGCAGTGTTACAGTGGCCTGTGATCTTACTCTATATTTGGGGTAGATGTGATACCACAGGTGCAGAGCAGATAAGGAAACTGTTTTTGTGATGGTATTTTTTAAGAAAACAACTGTGTGTTGAGTCCTATAGCTTATAACATTTAAAACAGTCTAGATGTAATCTAATGGCTATAAATGCAGGGTGTAGGGATTTACAGGGTTTAGGTAGAGCTTGCCCATCTTTCCATGCTGCTGCCAGCCAGAGTAAGTTCTGGCAGGTCAGGTTTGCCCACAGATTGTACATCATTCAGTGTCCTCTAGCCAACAATAACACAAAAGTTGAGTCAGCCATTGGATGGTATGACAGGTCCTCCTGAAATGCTTGCAAGTGATACATACTAGAATTTGTGTGAAAGTGATGCTGTTGTGTAAGCTTTATTTTCTGCTTACAAAATAGAAATGCTGATGTGCTAGAAAATTTTGTAGGCTGTGAAAAGCATGTGATATGGCTGTGTTTGCTGTGCTTTGATTTCAGTGCTTAAAAAAGAGCACCTAAGTTAATTTACGTAATGAATCAAAACAGTATCTCCCATAATGCAGGTCAGGATTTTTTTTTTTCAGAGGATTATTCAGGGATCACTTAGGTTTATTCTTGCAGGAAAAGTATGAGCTGTACAGTGAAGTCCCACAGCTGTAACCCACGTTGTTGCTGTGTCCAGTTGCCCTTTCTGATGGGCTCTGCAACCTTCCCTGCTGATTTCTGTGTACATGGTTGGTTTCATCACTGCTCATCTGCTGAAGATTGACTGACATGCTTTACAGTCCTGTATGCCTAGAGAGCTGCTAGCTTAATTTGGTGACAAATAACGCTCAACAGAAAGATCTATTCAGACGTCATTGCTAGGACTAACGCCTAACAATATCTTTGATCTTGAAAGTTCCAAGTGACTGGATTCCTAATTCACCCAGTTATACATTCATTGCCAGATGGAACAGTGTATGTACTTCCTGAAAGCATTATGTGCTGCACAGCAGGAGGTGCATGCAAGCGGAACTGCTATAACAATACTAATGATGATCATTCTAGTGATGGGCAGTGTCTGCACTCCAGTGATTTATACTGTTGTTGTAAAGGAAAGAAGTCTGGTCCACAGTGTTCAGGAAAAACTCTTCTGGAATTTCTCTAGCAATCAGCCTACTAGTGAAAAATGGAGAACATATTTGAGTCTATCAACCCAATCAATACAGTCTTTCTTTTTTCTATCCATTATTCTTTCCAGTTTCATCAGAAGATGGAGTTCCATTTGGTTGATGGTAGGGTGGGGCTAGAGCTGTGAATATGAATTGCTTAGGCAAAAAAAGTTACCTAGAATTAGGATAAACTCTAATATTTCTGATGTTCTTTGTTCCAAGTACTGTTGTGGAAAATAACTAATAGTTCTGTCTTTAGTTTATAGTTGTGTCTTCAGACTGGGAGCTAAGTCATATCATCAGGGTTTAAAGAAGCAAGCTTCAAGATTGCTTAAAGATAGATTTAGGAGCAAGGCACAGTGAAGTTGCTTTGGCAGTGCAAAATTGGTGCAAGCCGTAAGTAGAAGTTTGTCCCGTGTTGTTTCTCAGCTGAGTAAGAGTAAAGTTCAGTGGCTGATTTTCATCTTGGAGTTGCGTAGCAGTATTTCGTTCTGCAGGAAGACCACTGGATTACCAACTGCTGAATTCTCTTGGAAAGAAAAAAGAGTGCCATGGAGCACTTCTCTCATGATCCTGGGACAGAGTTTGCCTCTGGTGCCACAGTGGGGAGCTGTAATCACCTTGCCGAGATCATGCAAAAGGTGAAGAGCAGAGGCCCCATCTTCCATCACTTGGCTCCCTGCTGTGGGCACCTGCTCCCTGTGTGGCACAAAGAGGTGTAGGATGCTGATTTTTTTTTTTTTTTTTTTTTTTTTTTTTTACCAGGGGAAAACCCACAGGAGGGCTGAAGGGAGATTAGGCTCTACCCTGGGAAGGTCTGGCAGGAGGTTGCTGCTTTCTGTAACTGTCTCAGAAATACAAGTGGGGAATTCAAAGTACACGACAGATGAACAAAGAAGGCAACAGAGTGGAACTAGTAACAGCCTCAGGGAAAACCAGAGCAGACAGGGAAGAGTGTTACAAAGTGCTCATCAAATTTACATGCAAATAGTAATGCAAACATTGTACATGATTAACCAGAATCCTCTGCAAAGTCAAACAGGAATGAATAAGACAAAGACTTTGTGCAGCTCTGAAGCATTTGGCTGTTACTACTACATGAAACTGCCGACAATCTGCTTTGTGAGCAGAGTTCGTGGCATTTGTGATTACATGTTGCACATTGAGTTTGGCAAAAATAATTTAGTTAATCAGGAAAAGCAACTTGTTTGCTAACACTCTGAAAGACAGTATACCTTCATTGAAGTTCAAATGTAAAAGATTACTATAAGAAATTACATTAGCAAGAGCTTTTGGTAAAATGTTTGCAGAGATTCAATTTGGAATTAAGAATCTGAGTGCAGAATTTTTAAACTCCTGGTCTTGTCAAGGAAACACTGCTGCCTTTGGACCCATGGGTGTGTTTCAAAGGTAAATCCTAATGTCTTCTCACTGCCATCAGAGGCTATGGAAATCATTCACTAAAACAAAATCAGCAGACTGACATTCCAAAACACTTACCAATGCTGAATCAGGGGCTTTGCAAATTTGACCACTTTAAACAAAGAAAACTGAATACTGAGAAGTATTTATGCTAAGAGAAACAAAAATCCATTGTTGTGCCTCAGAGAAACACAAAGTATGTAGAGTGAAGCATACTGTTAATACTGAATAATGAACAGTTGTCTGTGCTCTTTTGACAGGGATTTTTTTTTTCCTGTGAGTAAAGCTTTTTCTTTGCATAGATTTTTTTCTCCTTCCTAGTTGCTAACTCTTGACTAAGTTTTCCTCAGGGTGTCTCAATCACAGCTTATGAAATAGTGCTGGATGATCCCTGCAAGGCCCTCACAAGAAACAGGAATCTTCAATTCCATGTTCATTGCCTTATCAGCAGGTTAAACTATACTAAAAGGCCCATAAATGCAGGAAACACCTTCTGAAAGACTATTGTCTTCACCTTTGTACACACCTTTGTGGGATGTGTGGTGATGACTATTTGACAACTGCTTGAAATTCTACAGGAAAAAGATGGAATAAATTTTACATTTTAATGTCTTACTCTACATTCCTCTATAAATGCATTTTCTAGGGTAAGTTTTCAGGCAATAGTTAATTAGTTTTATTTGCTATATATTTTTATATATATATATTTATTTCCTATATATATTTCCTATAACTTATTGCTGACTGAAATTCAAGACAAAATATAAAGCAGATTTTGAAGGTTTATTTAGAACAATTACTTTCCTGTAACATAAGTAATACAGAAAAAGGAAATTCTGTTCCTTATGCATATTTATGTAGCTTGTCTATGTATGAGATGTCTTTAGGAAGAAATGGCTCAGGTTCTGATATTTGAAGAAAAGACGATTTGCATTTAAATAAAATGCTTTTTGCATTGCTTTTCAACAAACATGGAAGTTCGGCATTTGTTTTTACGAAGGACATTAAATCTCAGTATTTTTAATATTCAGCTTTACAGTAATTGCCACTTCATGTTATTTTATTTTACAATTACTTCCAAGAAGATGTATTTTTCTAGACTTTGATTATGAAACATTTTCCCTCTTGCTTCCAAGACATGCCAGATTTGCTGTTTCTTCTAGACTTTGATTATGAAACATTTTCCCTCTTGCTTCCAAGACATGCCAGATTTGCTCTTTCTTTCAGCTGATTTAATCATGCATGATACAGCAAAACTGGTGTAAATGCTACATAAGAATATAGGTGTCAAAGCCTGGGAGACATAATACTCACTTAGTGCAGCGAGCGTTTCACCAACACCTTCAAGGTTTAGTTACATTTTCTTGTTTCATGTCCCTTAAAGTTCATTCAATTTCAGACTTCAGCTTCATGAAAGAAATGGATCTCTGACTGGCTCTCACACAACCTTTCAGAGGTAACTCTGTCCTGAAGTAAACTTTTTGTGCACCACATGTTTCAGTACAGAATCAGAGAGAAATTTAGCCGGAAATTCAGGTTTAATCCATGTAGGTTTGGATTCTTTTTTTTTTTTAAATGCTTTCTCCTGTTATATATTCAGTCAGGGTTAGCATTTTTAATTCATTATTTCTCTGGCTTTGATTCAGAGAACCTGGCTGGATTGTTCTCCAGCCTTCCAGTATCTTCAGTCAGCATCACAGTGCATGTACTTTAAACAGTATTAGTTTCTTTAGGTACAGAATGATGTTCAAGTACAAAAATAAACATCATAGAGACACTGTAGTAGGAATTCCGTAACTTCCTTGAGTCCAGTCATGTGTTGTGAACTGTAGGTGAGAGCAAACTGGAGATTGGGCTCACTACCCATAGACTGGGGAAGAAAGGCGGGGATTAGGAGCGTATGCATGTCAATAGGTGCCAGACCTCTAGTGGACACAATGGGAAAATGCTTATGGAAAAGTAAATAGCGAATGGTGAAACCCTATGTACTGGTGGGGAAAAGCTGCTGAAAAGTCTCTTTCAAAGGCTTATATTTTATTTGTGCAAAACTACCATCATGCTATCATTCACTGTAGCTTTAAGTGCAGGGGTCCTAGAAAATCAGTTAACATTGATTTTTTTCAACTAATCTCACAATCCTAATTGCTGTTTTAACTAAACAGCTACAGTGAAACGTCCCTGAATCTGGAGGACAAGAGGCTGGGGGCAAGTTGAATATGAGTCAGCAGTGCCCTGGCAGGCAGGAGGGCCAACCATGTCCTGGGGGGCATCAGGCAAAGCAGCACCAGCCGGTCGAGGGAGGGGATTGTCCTGCTCTGCTCTGCACTGATGTTGCCTCACTTTGAATCTTTTGGGCAGTTTTGGGCACCACAACATAAAAAAGAAAGCAAGCTATGAGATAGTGTCCATAGGAGGGCAGCAAAGACAGTGAAGGGCCTTGAGGAGAAGCTGTATAGGGAGCGGCAGAGGGCACTTGGTCTGTTCAGCCTGAAGAAGAGACTGAGGGGAGACCTCATAGCCAGCCTACAGCTTCCTCTTGAGGGGAAGCAGAGGCTCAGGCACTGATCTCCCTGGTGACCAGTGACTGGACATAGGGAGACTAAATGAAGCTGCAACAGGGGAAATTCAGACTGTACATTTTGGAAAGGCTCTTTCCTGAGAGGGTGGTTGATCACTGGAACAGCAGAGTGATCTCCAAGCCTGTTGAGTTCAAGGAGCATCTGGATGATGTTTATTCATATGGTTTAGTTTAAACCCTCTGCATTACACACCAAGTGCACCTAGAACTTGGAGCAAAAAAAATCCCACAAATGGGTTTGCCTTTACTTAAGGCAGGACTAACCCAAAATGTTTTCTAACATGTTCCTCATATATGCTGTACCCATCTCTATGTTGCTTCTCTTCCCTGATTACCTAAGGCATCATGGGCCGTAGGACTAAATAGAAATAAATCACCCTTATGTTGCCAGTCCAGATCCACCTAGGACACTTTAATCTTGGCAGCTTGATCCACCTGTCTGTTGTTGCAATGCTCTTCAGTAGTCCAGCTCTTGGGAATGTGTGCCTCTACATGACGTACTTTTACAGACAACTTCCCTACCTGAGCAGTGATGTCTTGCCACAGTTCAGCAGCCTGAATGGGTTTCCCTCTGTGCTACCAACTGGACTTTTTCCATCAGTCCAGCCACCCTCCAGAGCATTTGCTACCAACCACAAGTTAGTGTAGAGATAGAGCACTGGCCATTCTTTTAATTCAGCAATATCTAAAGCCAGCTGGATGGCTTTCAGCTTTTCAACCTGACTTGATCCTTACTGTCCCTCAATAGCTTCTGTGACTTGCCATGTCAGACTTCATACAGCAGCTTTCCATTTTCAATACATCCCTATAATACCACAGGAACCATCAGTGAGGAGGACATGTTGTTTTTCATTTTCAGGTACCTGATTATATGGTGGGGCCTCCTCAGCATAGGTCACCTTTTTTTTCCTCTAAGGATGGTGTGAAATTTTTGCCTTTGGGCCAATTTGTGATGATCTCCAAGATCCTTGAGTGACTGGGGTTCGTATTCAAGTTCACTCTGTGATCAGAGCAATCCACTTACTCCATGTGGCATCAGTCACATGATGTGTGATGGGGACTTTCCCCTTGAACATCTGGCCCAGCACTGGCAGTGGGGGTGCCAGAAGGAGCTGTACTTCCATGCCAATCACTTCTGAAGCAGCTCACACCACTTCATATCTCCCCTGCCAATACCTTTATCAGTTAGGATGTAACAGGCCTCAGATCCTTTTTATCCCTAACTCCAGAACCTCAGGGGTTGTTCTTGAATCTCACCAGGTTTTTTTTGCCAGACACAACACAAAGGACCATTCTCCCTGGCTGCAGTGTAGAGCACATTTTTCACATCTTGTCCTGTTCTGGCTCAAGGGCTACTGCCTGGGCAGTCTCCTGTTCAATTTGTTCAAAAGCTTGTTGTTGTTCAGGACCCCACTTGAAATTATTCTTCTTCCATGTCAGATGATAGAGAAGGCTTATAGTCTGACTGTACTCTGGAATATGCATTCTCCAAAAACAGCGCCTAGGAAAGTCTTGTGTTTCCTGCCTGCTTGTTGGTGGGGACATAGCTGCTATTTTGTTGACCATGTCTTGGAATCTGATGAGGCCCATTTTGCCATTTTACTCTTAAAACTAAATTTGCTGGGCAGGTCCCTTGGCCTTGCTTTACGTTATGGCAAAACTAACATCAAAGGATGTGGATTATCTTCTCCGCTTTCTCAGAAACTTTCTCTGCTGTGTTGCTCCACATGATGATGTCATCAATGTATTGAAACTGTTCTGAAGCCTCACCCTTTTCCAGTGCAGTCTGAATCTGTCCATGGCAAATAGCAGAGTTGTGTTTTCAGCCCGGAAGTTCCATGTGTACTGCAGTCAGTTCCACGTGTACTGAACACCCCTCCAGGTGAAAGCAAACTGTGGCCTGAACTCTGCTACTAAAGGAACGGAGAAAGACTCATTTGCAATGTTAATAGTGACACCACTTTTCTGCCTTGGACTCCAGTTCGTACTGAAGCTCCAGCATGTCTGGCACAGCAGCACTCAAGGGTGATGTGACTTCATTCAGGCCACAATAATCTGCTATCAGTCTCCACTCTCCACTGGACTTATGCACTGGCCATATAGGACTGTTAAAGGGTAAGAGTCCTGCTGACCACTCCCTGGCTCTCTAGTTCAAAAATCATCTCATGGATGGGAGTCACAGTCTCAGTTAATGTGGTATTGCCAACAGTGCACTGTGGTAGTAGCAATTGGTACCTATTGTTCTTGCACTCTCAGCAGTCCCACAGCAGAAGGGTCATCTGAGAGACCAGGCAAGGTATTCAGCTGTCTATTTTCCTCTGTCTCCACAGTATCTATCTTGAAAGCCCAACAATGCCCTTTGGAGTCTTCGAAGTACCCTATCCTGAGGTAATCTTTGCCTCTGGGCCAGTCATAATGGGGTGTTTTTGCCTTTTACTCCCAGTCAGGCTCACTTCAGCTTCCAGTACAGTCAGCTGTTGGGATTTCCCTGTCAACCCAGAAATAGAGATGGATTCTGCTCCTACATATCCTGATGGCATCAGGGTACATTGCATACCAGTGTCAACTAAAGCGCTATACCCTTGTGGCTCTGATGTGCCAGGCCATCAGCTCCACGCAATCCAGTAGATCCGATTGTTCCTTCCCTCTACCTGGCTGAAGGCAGAAGCCCTAGTTCTGGTCATAGTACTCAATGCTCACTTCTTGTAAATATGACCTGGAGGTAACATCATCCCTTCTGTTCTGTCTGAGGACTTGCCCACTGGAAACTGGAGCAACATTTATCCTTGAAGAGGTTCCTATGGTGGTTCTTTCTCTCATGTACCCATCCTGCTAGGACAGAGGGGGATTTTCCATCCCACTTCCTCATGTCCTTTCCATGGTCATGCAGGTAAAATCACAGGTTACCTCATGGTGTGTACCCTCTCTCTTGAGCAGGGAGGCACTTGTTTCCCATAGCAGAGACTCTGGTCCATACTGGTGTGGCTTGGGACATTTCCTCTTTAGTTTGCTCAAGCTTTTTGCATCTGTCTATAGTCTCAGACAGTCTTTTCACAGCTGAAGCGCAGATTGGCAAGGGAGGAAAATAGAGGATCTTCACATTGGTGGAGTTGAAACAAGGATAGACCCCAGAAATGGTTAACTGGATCACTAGAGTTCAGCACCTGCCTTGCTTGAGTTTTATCAGAGAACAGAGTTGTGTTCTGTTCAAACCACTGGACCTGATCTTAGAAACTATATACAAGTAACTTAGTGCTGTTAACCAAGATTATGTAGGCATTTGAATAGAGCAAAATGGCCTTAAGCCAGTAATTTTTGTAAGTTTCAGTGACTAGGTCATGAACAATAAAGGCCAAAGAGTTCAAGGTGAAGAAGAGGAGTTAAAGACCCCCTAGAGTGAGGCCAAAGACCGGAAACGACCACCTAATCTTGATGCCAAAAGAAGATTCTGGAAGGTTATGCCCATACTCTGCCTAGTCTCCGCCTAATCAATAATATGCACAATCAGATGTTATAATCTTATTACTATGCAAAACTGTATGATGTAATCATGTAGTGAAATGTATAAAATGGCTCATTTTGCCCTGTTGATTCGAAGCTAGTTTGTCCAGTGCTAGCTGGCTAGCTTTCCAGTGCTGCTTGAGTAAATACCTTTGCTGCTAAAAGAACAAACTCTCTTAGCAGTTCCTTTCATATCGAGCTTTTTCAGCATCAGAGTCAGGTGTTCACTGGAGCCCTGTTTTTAGTCCTTTCACTGATATTGTGAAAGCCTGAAATGGTTAATGACTCAAAACAGTCAGCCATTTGTGGAAGCAACAGGGTGCTTTGCTAGAGCTGGGTTTGCAGCTCACCCAGGAATAGGGATCAGGTGATTATCTCTGGCTCTACCTCTTCCTCCTGTTGTGAGGGCCTTGCTTTCTCTTTATCTTTCACTGCAAACTTGGATTTTTCTTCTGTATGGAGGCAACTGCTGCTCGTTCAAGTTGTTCCTCTGTTTCAGCTGCTGTTTGAGTGGCCACAGTGCCTATTGGTCTGCTTTCCTCCTCCTCCCTGAGTGTGCTGTCTAGTGACAGCAGTGATAAATAGTAGCTAGCAGGCTGTGTAACTTTGCACTTCTCTGGAGTTGCCACAACACTTTTCCTTCACATATTCTGCCACGTTATCAGGATCCTGTAGTTGTTCAGGGGTGAACTTCCAAACCATCGGAGCAGGATAATCCTTCAAAAGCTGCCATTTTCTCCCACCTTCCATGCCACTCATAACTATCCATCCTCAGGGCACATCTCTGAATGACCTTCCTAGAAATCTCTTTCTTGACTCTAAACATGGTATGGAATGCACTGAGGAGACCTGGCGGACTTAGCAACAAGAACATGCTTTCCTTAACATCCAAAGGGAATTCAGGATTTTCAAAAGCTGTTGTAAGAGGCCTGAAGGAGAAAAAGGGGGTGGAAAGCTGGGGAAAATCATCCTCCCCTGTTCCACCCATCGACTGGGTACAATTTATTAATGGGCTCCCAAAGGTAGTGCCTGAGGGAAGGATAGAAGAGCAGCACTGAATACACATCCCAAATGACCCTCATTGCCCTTGATATTAACATGCCATAAACTGATATCCCACAGTACATTAACAAAGGAATCCTGATCCCTCTCCCTACTCTGCAAAATACTATCATGGGGGGCACGAATGGAAATATATACAGGGTTGGGTACCCCACCTATATGAACAGACCAAGCAACATTGTGACCAGTGGCTCTGCACTAATACAACAAATGCTCAGATCAATTTTATTTCCAACCTGCTCTGCGCAGATCTGTTGTTATACGAACCCTTCGTGCCCCACACTGGGTGCCAAATGAGGCTGTCCTGGTTTAGAAATAGTACTCCCCAATTTAGTGCTCCTGCTCAGACCCTCTAAACCATGCTGCTGCTCACTTGCTCCCCGACTCCCTCTCCCCTCCCCCTGAGGCTGGATGGAAAGAGGAATTGAAGGCATAAAAAGTAAAGATCACAGGTTGAGAAAAAGAACAGTTTACTGGAAAGAGCAATGAGCTAAGAAAACGAACAGTAACAGCAACAATATTAATAACAGAAGTGTACAAGGGAGAGAGTGATTCATATGCAAAAATGCTCATCATGGAGCTTAACCTGATCCCACCGTAGCCACGCCATTCTGACCAGAAGGAACCCCTTCTTCCTGGAACAGACTCCTCAGTACCCCTGGCAATGACAAATGGACCCAGCCATGCCCATCCTGCCTACTGCAAAAATTAACCCTGTTCTGGCCAAAGCCAGAACAAATATGAACTGGGGATCTCAAAACCTCTCATACACAGTGCGCGTTTTAGTATTATCAACAGTAAAGACATCTGTCTTCTGTGGTGATATACCTCAATATATAAACACATTTCTTTCTGTGAATATGTATCGATGTAATGAACTAGGACAATTGGCACAGTGCCACCTACTGCACTCAGTGTAAACATTTAGATGGTCAAAATCGGGTTTATTTACAAAGTTTCTCATGCACCACAACGGACTTTTTCTTCTAAAATTATATAAAATATACTCAAGAAAAGGATGACATTTCATATTTGTATGAACAATAGTCAAAGAAGAATACTAAAAAACTAAAACCAGCAAATACTTGAACTGAGGTAAAGTTACAAAACAACCAACCTTTGTCACTGATTAGAGGGCTAAAAAGCAGTTCAAATCTCCAAGCCAAGAAGTGACACTCACAGAAGAGCAAACCTTTACTCTTTGATGTTTTGAAGTAGCCTTAATAAATGAGACTCAATAACCTGTTGAACTAAAGTAGAGAAAAAGTTGAGGTCAATCAGTGTTTTTTCATATTTTTAGGGTTGTACTGTTTTTTCTAGCAGATACCTGCTTGTTCTGTACAATGATTTAATAAAAACTAGACAAGAATAAATTCACTCTGTGAAGAGAGTTTGCATCCCCTCAGAAAATAAAAGCCTTGTATGATGTGAAAACAATACATCTAGTAAGCCAGATGATGGTTTTAGAGGGGTCATCACCTGTTCTCTGGTTTGAATATGTTGATAGCATACAGAAAGGAAATTTTTACTCTACAAATGGAAAGTAGGCAAAAAAATGTATTAGAAATTTCTTCTGGGGATCATTTTGAGATTGAACTCCTGAAGCAGTCCCACATCTGATCATCTATGAAGTTACTGGCTCACTCATAAGTACAGGGCTCTGCTTGAAGAAGCTACACGTGTAGTGCTGGGCTTATTTTTTGGTTCAGTTCTTTTCTGTAATGGCATACAATTCACAACTTTCAAAATGATGGCAGCATGAGGAAAAAAAAACAAAACAACAAAGAGTCCTTTCTTTGTAATTCTGTTTTCCATAACCAAGTGAGGTAGTATAATTCACTGATCCTGGCACTATTACTGTGTGCCTCCAAGATAAACTAGAGCTAGAGCAGGTCTGACAGGTGAATAAAGTTTTGCAAACTACATCACTTCATGATAGTCACTCAGGGTGAGGTGTTCAGGAACGCTGCAGGCCTCTTACCATTGTCCAGTGCAACACACTCCCCTGTACAGGGTAGGGGAGCAGCTCAGCTCTCCTTGTCTGAATCATGGCTGCATCAGCCCTAAATACCATTACTTGTGCCACACTGGTGCAATTCCATATCACTGACATTTTCTTACTAGGTACCTGGCTTTCTGAAACAGGGGTGGAAGCTCCTACACATTTTGGCCTGACGTATTTAGATGTATTAAGACTTGTAGGATAGGCATAAGCTGCAAAACCTCTACTCAGCCATTAAAGCAGCTACATAAACCAGGAGCTGTAAAAATGAAAAATTTTGAGAAAAAGTTTTCATTTGCAATACTCACCACTCCGATAACCCAAGGCTACAGCCAAATCCATGGAATTATAGCCAGCGTCTGTTTCAATAGTTGGATCAGCACCACTTTCTATGTAAAACAGGAAGAGAATCTTGTATTTCTGACAATGAGAACTGATAGTATGTTATTACTGATAATTCTGTTTGGACAGTGTGCTTACCAAGGAGAATTTTTACACATTTCACATGGTTCCCATGTACTGCATATAGTAAGGGTGTGCCTCCATTCTGCAAAAACAGAGAAATGCCTTACGACACTTAGTGATAAGCAGTCCCAAATTCTAATTCCTTCACATAACAGTACACTTATTTGTGTAAGTAAGAGACTTCACAGGTTTTATGAACATGAAGTTCTGTTTTGGATCTTCACAACTTCCATCTTTTTTTGTCTATTTTTTAAACCTTAAGCTCACACTTCTACAAGGAACCAGCGTTAGTCTCATTCTCTTTCTACCAAGATGTCAGAACTAGTAGGACCAACTTCTCTTATGCTACAGAAGTTTTGAAACTCTCAGGTATTTTAGAAGAGATAGAACAATTTTTAAACCCAAGCCAGTGCGATGTCCTGCTTCAGTTTTCTGATCACAGCATCCTCTGATATAAATTCAAGCTAGTCTTACCCAGTCATACTCATTGACATCAACTCCACAGTCGAGCAGCATTTTGACAATATCTGTGTATCCTTTACTGCAGGCCAGTGAGAGAGCACTTTCTCGGCCCTTGCCCAGAATCTGAGGATCTGCACCCTGAAAGAATAGTATCAATTTAAAAAAAAGAAGCAAATTTGAGGGTTTACATAGAACTTAACTTTAAAATGTTTAACTCTATAGCAGCATTGGCAAACTTAGGAAGGCAAAATGAACTAATGAGTAAATAAATTTAAAATGAAGTGCAGTTTTTTTCCTTACGTTCTGGAGGAGAAATTCCACTACTGCTATCTGCCCATGAGCTGCAGCCCACATCAGAGGGGTAAATCCTTCTTCATCCTTATGATTAATTAAATTTTCTGTTTAAAGAAAAATATATAACTTAGTAATCCCTTTTACTAATGCACTGTATGAGCTGGTGAATGTGTTGATGTATCCACCAGTGTGGCCTAAAAGTCATTCTCATCTTAATTTTAGGGAAAAAATACTGTTCCAGTGGTGGTGTAAATATCTTTGTCCAAGAAAGAAAAACACATGCAACTGACTAAAGTAAAATTTAAGCTTTAAGTTTAATAGTTTAAAATTTAAGTTTTTAAACTCTATAAACTCTGGTTTTATTCAGAAATGTTACAAGTTGTCTGTAATTTGGGCTTTATCTTTGGAAAGAAGATAAAAGATATTCAAAAAATAAAGAAGAACATTCTGTATTACACTGTAGGCAGTGTTTTTTTCAATACAGTGAATCCTGCAATCTTGTATAGAATGAGCCTGCACAGCAATATAGATAGAACAACTTCATTCCCCCCAAAGTTCATGTAATCAATAAGGTGGTCTGTGAAAACAATTAAGGTCTACATCTACTGCATCTGGAAGAAAGAAAGAACTTTTTTTAACAATTGGCTGACTGAAATAACTCAGTTGGATTTTTAAAAATATCTATACTTTAAAAATTCTATGCTTATCATAGCACCAAAATAAGCATTTTTAATTATTACCCATACTCCAGAATTGATCTGCTATTCATATACAGCGCTCATTACAAAGTACATAGACTCAGTGACTCATTACCTGCTTTCCAGTAAACACTTCAACAAGGATGCACTGAAAGCATGGATGATTGCTATTAATACAATAAGAATATACTATTAATTAAGTGGTGCTAAATTCAGTATGTTATGTAGAATTAAAATTTTGTATATATATTGTGGACACACAAATGCCACACTGAAGACTACTACACAACTCAGAATGCTATTACATTGCAGGTGTGAGCCACGGCTTAGATTAGCAAAACGCAGGTTTTTATGCTGATTAAATAGAATTGGAAAGCAGCCATTAATAGAAATGTGCTTTAAATTACAAAGGTAATGTAAAAATAAAATCAACTCCTTCAATAGAACTAACCTACTACTCCTATTAATGCTAATGTTTTAATTTAAAATGCAAATCATAGCACTGAGTGAATAATAGCCTGATATAAAATAATAGTCAAATCTTCAAAGAACTGGTATCTCAAATATGCTTCAATCCATACCAGAATCGAGGACTTCTTTTTAATACAGCTTTGGGGAAAAGGTCAAGTACAACAGCATATACAAGGCCCAAGAAAAAAAAAGAGAGCATTTAACCTCCCTCTGTCTTACCTTGTTCAATTCGTGTGGCCAGATATAACATTTCTCCCTGAGCAGCCAGCTGATGAACTGATAAAGCTGCAAAAAAAGAACAAAAAGCATGTGATACACAAGCCAGTTTTCATTCTACTCTATTTGGAGCTGAGTATAACATGTCCTTTGGCTCGAGCAGTACAGAACTTGGATTTGAGCATGTAGATAGGTTTCACCTTATACTCTGAACTGACATCACTCTCTTAAAAAATGAAGTTTCCAAAGTGTTTCATAGGTTTAGGTAACTTTTTAACCAATGTACAAGTCCTACTTGAAAGCAAAGGTATTTCCCTGACTCTCTACAAAGCAACATGCTCTCTGCTGCTTGGTCAGCAACCCAAGATCATAGTAAGACCATCTATCAAATGAAAATAAACATATTTTGATAAATTAAGGATGTTTCATTTTAAAATTTCACCTAAGACATCACATGTCATTGGCAGACCTCTGGTGTGACTCTCACTCACTACAATGTGGAATAGATGAAACATTACAAAACTATATAACTTGACATATAGAGAGGAAAGAAAAGATTGTGGGATTCTTTATTTTTTTTTCCTTCATATAAGGTCCTATGTATTAAAAGCAGAGTAATTCTTAAGAGATTATGAAGAAAAAAGAATCTTAAATCCCACAGTGAACTGCATGGCTACAGGATTTTTGTAACTGCAACTTGGAACAGGCCTGAAAGATGCTCAGGAGGGAATACGTAATGAATTATCCACAATATATAATAACAAAATTAGGTAATATTTATATCAACTAAATGTGTATCAGTAAATGTTCACTGTCCTCCTCTTAGTCACTATATGAAAATTTCAGAAATACAGCATATTTTATTCTGCAGCTCCAGATTATTTCTTCTCATGCAAGTGGCCTTTTTTTTATTGACCTAAAATTTATAGAGGAAATAATTTACAGATAAAATAAATTACAGCAAATTATTTAAGAAAATACTTGACAATTCAAAAAAACCCCACTTAAATCATACTGTTTTCTTTATTTTCAAGGTCCATGACAGTCATGACATTTGCAGTATTCTGTAGCACTTACCGATCACCTAATATATTTTACAAGATGCACAAGTTCTGAAAATGTGTATGAAGCACATTAGCTAACAGCTTAGAAAAAAATTAGAAAAATCTTTTAATTATTTAAATCAATAATTAGATTATTTCAGGAGAATATGCTTGTCATTAGTTCAATACAGCAGGTGGATGAGTATTTTGTGGTTGGAACCATGTGATATTAGACAAAACTGTGTCAATGTTTTCTTCCTACATTAAAGTTCATTGCAGCACCAATGAAAAAATTGGAAACATCTGTCAAGCATCAAACATGCAGTTCACAAAATAATTATTAGTAGTAAGGCTGAAGGATACTTACAGTTTACAAGCAGAGGTGTCGTAGAGACTTCGTTTCCCCTGTGTTTGTTAGTTAGGGTAGTTGATTGTTTTATTGGTGAGAAATGCTTAGTAGTTGATGGAGTATAAACATGTCTTACTTGGATACCAGGGGAAGGAGAAGTGTGGCTGTTGCATTCAGCTACATTGAACAAAAAAAACCAGACAGGATTTCAGTACTAATAAGAGCATTAAAAGCAAGCCACAGATTCTGTCAAACTGGAAAGTACTGGTATCACAAGACCTTCAAAATCCATGTTAAGAAAGGTTTGTAACATGTGCTTTTTCCACTGTGTATTGTGAAAGCTGAATAAAGGGCTGCATTCATTTCTAGCATTAAAAAATGCTGCTACCACACATATTCAGTTTGGCATAATGACACCCAAAACCAAGTTGGTTTGCAAATGAGGTAAGCCTTTGTCTAGATTTTTCAATGCACCTGGCATAGATTTATTGGCAGGACGGCTCCACTCAATCTGTTATATCCTTACAGACACTCTCCAATGCAATAACAAGCTTCAGCTCTGGTCAGACATGCAGACAGGTAACTGCTCAGCTCATGCCTTTCCCTGCTCCCAACCAGTCTACTGCATGGGTGGAGATGACCATCACTAACTTTGTTCCCCAGGGCTCTTCCCACTCCTGGGTAGTATTTTAACAGCATTATAAATGCCTTACAAATACTTACTCAGCAGGAAGAGAGACGTTCCATACTAACTTATGTAAAATGCAACAGCAGGTCACCACTTTGAATTCAGGAGGTCATTTAGTGCTGATGTGTTCGTTTGTACTAACTTGCTTTCTCTTAAAAGCTAATGGCAGTTTACTACAGAATATACTTATATGTTGTCTTGGCTTCTAGTTCTCAAAAGTAGCTTTAGGTTTTGAAAAGTAGCTGAGACACCAAGTAATTTTTAAGATGCTAACTGATTAAAACCTGGAAAGACATATTGAGGAATTAAACTCCATATTGATTTGACATCAGTGTGCTGGAGTAATTAATGACTGGAAGCTAATTAACATACACATTGAATTAACGCCACAGAGAACTTTGTGACCATAAACCCAAGCAAAAATTCTGGGAAAGAACCAATTAAAAGAAGTAGAGTGTAATAGGATGAAAATTAATTACTAGCTACAGCTGACTTCATCTAATTAAGAGTGCTACCACAGATCTTGACCTGTGGTCTCTAAACCTGCAAGACTACTTCTAAGGGATTTAAAAATGTTACCTCAGAAAAACCACCCTACTGCTGATGGGTCTAAATTTGTCGCTCAGACTCGTGGCTCTACTGAGCACTTAGGGCCTGCAAATCAAAGACGTTTGAAAACTACAATGGCTGAACTGCAGCCCAACAATACAAATCAGTGAAACCATATAAATTTACAATAGGCCTGTGTTTGCAGTTGTTACAGAAATGAAACCACAACTGTTAACAGGAAATAAATAGAACTCCTGATTTTCTTCTATATCAATATCCCCAGCCACAAAAAAGCATGGATTGATTTTGATGAAGCTGCCCAGCAATGGCTGAATTAGCTGCAGGGATCCAAAACTGGAGCAGCATTTGCTTTCAGGTAGCGTGAAGCTAAACTGGCAAGCCCATTGCTGTAACTACAGCCCTTGTACAGCCACAGTGATAAATGTCGTGGTGATAATGACCTATGTTATTTTTTCATCATACTAGTGAAAAGATAAAACATGCTGCTGAAAGCTACTCAAGTTGAAATGATCATGGAGTGTTTTCAGCAGTGTTCTGTGAAAATGCATATGTCCATACTGCTGTAGGACATGCTACACGTTTTCATGATCAGCAGCAGCTCTTGTTAGAGATTTTGTGTATTGCTGCTCTTTCAATTTAAAAAAAAAAATTAAGATATGATTTAAAAAATATTCTTGGACAAAATTAATTTTATATTAATAATCCATTAAGCATATTAAAAAAAATGTTAGGGGAACAAATCTTAGAAAACTGCTTAATACACAGATAAGGTAGAGGTTCTTTCTTAAGAAAACATAATAGTTTAACAGGATGACACAGTCCACAGAAAACAATTTTTATCATAAATTCAACCTTTAAATAAGACAGATGCGACTTCAAGGTCAGAGTTGACTTGGTCTTGAATATTTTTACTGTCCTCTTCATTCAGAGATTTCACAAATCGTGAGCAGACATTCATATCAAATCTATTGGGCAAAATGAATTTCATCCCCATGGTGACACTCTGAGTTGGGCCTTCCTCTGTGCTGGAGTCAAGCTGATGCTCCACTTTAATGTCTGGCATGGGTGGAAGGCTGTAGGTAGTGGTGCATTCTTCCACAATTAACTGGGCCCCAACATCCAAGTTCGTTGAAGATGCCATGGCCTCAATCACGTGAAAGTTTCATGCAAAATGTTTCTTCATAGTTTCCAGCCGAGTCTGATTCTGTCCAGCCAAGTCCAAATTTTCTAACAACCTGCAACTGAACACGTTACAGAGGTGAAGAACATTCTGGTGAAACAATGCATAAAAATACACCAAACTTGGCTCCATTTAAGCTTATGGCATTTAGTTTTGGCTGTCAAAACATTGATGAAATATCAGTCTTCTCAGTGTCACAAGCTAGTGACTGCGTTGTCCATTTACATTTTATCACGTGGATGTATAAACCAAATTCTGTAATGAAGCCAGTAGGAGTTTCACCTAAGCGATGCTTCAGAATATTTGTCTGGTTGCAACAAAAACGCCCAGACCACAACCACCAGGTTTATCCCAAGCCAGGAACAAGCCATAAGAAGATAACGGCATTCCTTAAAAACTGATATCAGACTTGAAGGAAAAGCTAAAGTGACTTTAAGCCCCCTTGTGGCTTTTCGCAACCTGCGTAAAATATACAAACAGGCTTCTACCCCACAGGCAGGAAAAAACCCGTATCCCCTCCAGACCGACGGCAGACACCGCCGGATAGCAAGGGGCTCGCTCACAGCACCGCGGGAAGCCTCACATCGCGCCGCATTCCCCGCAGACAGCGGCTCCGGGGCGAAAGGCCACAAAGCGGTAACCACCGACCGCCCGGCACCCGCCGCGGCCCGGCCCGGCCCGGCCCGGCCCCCCGCCGAACCCGACCCCACCCGGGCCCCGTCCCGACCCCACCTCACCGAGGCCTCACTCCCACCTCGGCCCCGACCCCTCCCGGCCGCCGCCGGGGGTGGAAGTGACGCGCACTGACGTCATCCCGGTGCGCCGGCGCGGCGTCTCGTGCGGCCGGCGCGGGGCCGCCATAGCGATCGAGCGCGCGCGGGGCGCGTGCCGTGTCCCCTCACGCTGCTCCCCCTTCCCACCGCTCCCATCGTCGCCCCTCATCATCGCCCCCACCACCGCTCCCCTCACCGCCCCCATCACCGCCCCGCAGCGCCATGGCCGCCTACAAGCCCGTGGTGGTGCCGGCCTGCCCCAAGCTCGGCGAGAAGATCACGCAGGACACGCTCTACTGGCGGGGGTACAAGGTAGGAGGCGGCCCAGCAGCCGTAGTTACTAACCTGCTAATTTGTTTTTAGCGCTTTCGTGCAAATAATCGAAGTGTTTTTTTTAAACACGAGTTAGTTTTTTCCCATCAAAACACGTAGTTAATGGGTTGGTTATAATGCGTGTATTGGAAAAGCATGACCATAGAATCACAGAATCAACTGGGTTGGACGAGACCTCCGAGCTCATCAAGTCCAACCCCTGATCCAACACCACTGTGATTACCAGGTCATGGCACTGAGTGCCACATTCAGTCTCATCTTAGAAACCTCCAGGGACGCTGAATTCACCACTTCTCTGGGCAGGACATTCCAATGCCTGATTACTCTTTCTGTAAAGAATTTCTTTCTAATATCCAACCTAAACATCCCCTGGCACAGCCTAAGCTGTGCCCTCTTGTCCTATTGCTGGTCACTTGGGAGAAGAGACCAACCACCACCTGGCTACAACCTCCTTTCAGGGGTGTAGAGAGTGATGGGGTCATCCCTGAGCCTCTTCTTCTCCAGGCTGAACAACCCCAGCTCCCTCAGCCTCTCCTCACAGAACTTGTGCTCATGTCCCTTCAGCAGCCTCATTGCTCTTCTCTGGACCTGCTCCATGCTCCAGCACCTCAGTATCTTTCCTGAACTGAGGGGCTGAGAACTGAACACAGGACTCAAGGTGTGGCTTCACCAGTGCTGAGTACAGGGGAAGGATCACTTCCCTCATCGTGCTGGCTGCACTATTCTTGATACAGGCCAGGATGCCACTGGCCTTCTTGGCCACCTGACCGTACTGCTGGCTCATGTTCAGCCTGCCGTCACTCAGCATCCCCAGGTCCCTTTCTGCCTGGCTGCTCTCTAGCCACTCTGTCCCCAGCCCCAACCCCAGGGGGTTGTTGTGGCCAAAATGCAGGACCTGGCACTTGATGAAAGGTGGAGTAGCCTGACAGAAGTGAAATTCAGTATCATTGTAATTAAGAATGGATCTGGTTCTAATGCTGTTTCCAACTCTCTGTAGGAAGAACAGTTTTTATTTTGCTGGTTTCATATTTGATGGTGTGCTAATGTGTGTTTAATGGTCTTTACCACACTTGTTTTAGACACCTGTTCAGATAAAGGAATTCGGTGCTGTAAATAAAATTGACTTCTCCCCAGTCCCACCATATAACTACGCTGTCACAGCCTCCTCAAGGGTAAGTGGCTTTTCTGAGGTTTTTATGATTCTGGCCTTATGTTGATATGATTCAAGAAAATGTGACACCTTGTTGTTTTGCCAGATCCACATTTATGGCCGGTACTCCCAGGAGCCCATCAAAACATTTTCTCGCTTCCGAGATGCCGCGTACTGTGCGACATACAGGGACGACGGGCGCCTGCTCGCTGCGGGCAGCGAGGACAGCAGCATCCAGCTCTTCGACGTCAGCGGGAAAGCACCACTGAGGCAGTTCGAAGGCCACACAAAGTAAGACAGGAGTGCTTTTTCCCTCTGCAGCTTCTCTGGGTAACCCATGCCAGTGCCTCATCAGTATACAGTATTTATATGCCTGCTTTGCATGTTGCTGAAAATCTGAGTAATACTGATCTTACGTTGCTTGCACCTGTCTCATGCAGATCTTAACTGAAAAGTAGAATTTAAAATTAAATTCAAAATTGGAGTGAGTTTTTTAAAAATTCTAAATATGAATTGAGTATAGAGAAGAATTGTTTTCTATTTTCGGTAGGTGTCTGTTAATATGTTGTGTAGATATAGTCTTGTGACTACATGCTACTGCTAAGTATCTTATTTAATGCTGGCAGGGAAAGAGTTCTAGAAAGTGTCTAAACCAAAACAACAAATATGTCAAGAAGAGAAGGAATCCCTTTAAAAACCCCCAAAACATAAGAAATGCATGATGATAAGGTGGGGTGGGGAAGGAGTTAGAAGTTCTGTGTATCAGTGAGAAGACAGTGACACTGCTTCAACAGATTGCTGTGCTATGGAAGACTAATGCATGTTTATCTGTGTAGTACAACAACAACCTCTCTTGATGTTTCGAATGTTTCTGTTTGAGGTCTGTGTTGGTAGATAAGGTGTTATGTTCTAATGACGAGGTTAACTGTATGAAGATTTGTGTATCTGTGTTTTCTATCAAAGTCATTCTCTGTTGGGATGTTGCAGGGATAATAAAGATTTAAGTAGTGATTTCAAAGGATAAGATTGTTCAAAGTAATCATCCTTAAAATTTACTATTATAAATTTTCCTTAAAATTCCTTATTGTAAATGTTTTCTAAGGGACAACGCTAGCACACAAACCTCTAAGTAGCAAGTGCAGAACTTAGAGCTTTTGAATGAGAATCTAGTAGACATGGAAAACATGTAAGGGATACTATGTCTGTGCTTATGGAAGCATCTGTCAGCATGACCCTTTTCTGCCTGAAAATACAAAAACTAAATTGAAATTAAACTGAAAATGAAAGCCTCTAAATTGAGGCTTTGCAACTTCTAATAAAAAACATTTTGCACTTTTAAGTTAAAGTTCTTCAATATACTCTTCATACAGACTACCTCTTCTGGAAACATGTATGTATTTTAACTTTGGGTATTGCGGACTTTGTTTTCTAGACCGGTTCATGCAGTGGGCTTCCTGTCTGATAAATACAGAATATTTTCTGGTGGTGATGATTATTCATCAATTTTGTGGGATATTCCAAGCGCCACAGAAGTGATCTCGTATAGTGAACATACTGACTACGTGAGATGCGGCTGTGCGAGTAAAGTGAATGCAGATGTCTTTATAACAGGTTCAGTTTTATTTTCTGTTTATGCTTTTTTTGAATTGGAGAAAAATGCAGAAAGAAAATTTTTCATACAGTAGAATCTTGTTTATTATATTTTAATCATGGAGGATCAGTCTTTCTACACAATGCCTATTTTGTTGTTTCTTTTTTTGCTTGCTTTTTAAGTTTGACACTGATGTCTTGGGGAAATTCATCAAGAACTGAGTTCTAACATCTTTTTGTTTAGCCTATTAGGGTTAACAGAAATGTTCTAACTAGCTTTTGAAAGTTAAGAAAATGCTGTGAATGTATCCTTTGGCTGGGATTGACTTAAGTGTTTTATCAGGTTTCTGGAGCAGGACAGTAGTTCTGTTGTAGTTTGTACAGCCCAAAACTGGCTCAAAAATGAAAGGTCGCGTAAGTAGGTTCTTTGAAACCAGTTGCTTTTGGTTTTCCTAGCAGTAGCTTTCTATTAATCCGTAGTAAACTGCTGTGAAAAAAATTAGTATTTCTTACTTCAGGAAGCTCAAGAGACTAGGTTTCGTCAGGTTGCCTCATATTTATTGATATAAATACACTTGATTAGTGGAAGTGAAATAAAAACAAATTACTTCTAAGGGCTCACATGGAGCTAGGGCTAGAATTGTAAAATTGATTTTGCCCGAAGGCTTTAAACTAACCAAGGTAAACCACGAGGTGTTTTTAATTATATAGTTTAAAACTGTTACGATTAGCCAGGAGCTCCTTTAGGTTGTAGAACATGGCTGTTTTAGTTTCTGAAATAAGGGAACTTACGAAACTGAAGCTATTTATGGTGGTTTTGTAGGTTCCTATGATCACACCGTGAAACTCTTTGATGCACGAACAAAAGGTAGTGTCATGACAATAGAACATGGTCATCCTGTGGAGAGTGTGCTTCTCTTCCCTTCTGGTGGACTTCTGGTATCTGCAGGTAATTCAGTAAAATCAAATAAATGAAATTTCTTTGCTGTGGTTATAATTTGAGAAATACTTCAGCTATTTTTTGTGTCATGTTTTAGTTTGGTAATGAAGTGGAAGGTGATGTAACAGCTGAATTTCTCAAATATCTTCTTTAGGAATCTGTGTTTATCTGGAGGGTGCAAGTAGGGGTCTTTTTTTTGGCACGTGTTTTGATATTCTAGTAATTGCCCCACCAACAAAAGGGCATTTTTAATTGTAAAATACAGACTTTAATTATGCCAGTGCTAAAGTGAAGGAACGAACATACTTAAGAAGTTTTGAAAAGTTGGGACTGTGTCTGACAAGTTTTTTTAGTCTCTTCTTGCCATTGCATCACAAGTCCTGTAACCCAGTGGCTTATAGATTTATTTTTTTGTTTTTGTTTTTGTTTGTTTTTTTTTTGTTGGTAAGGCATTTGTTGAATCATTTAGTTCCATTCAGAATGGCCTGAAAAAGAGCAGGCTTGTAATGTGTCTTGTCCCAGGATATAGTCATAATACACAAGAATGGTGAGTAGGTACAGAAAACTGTTATGAAGGAGATAATGTATTATTCTGTGAAAACTCCTTCAGAGAAGTGTAAATGTGTACATATCTAAGACTATTTTTTTGTGATTCCCATTCACAGGAGGTCGATATGTCAAAGTCTGGGATGTACTAAAAGGAGGACAGTTACTAGTTTCACTTAAAAATCACCATAAAACTGTAACTTGTTTATGCCTGAACAGCTCTGGACAAAGGTTACTGTCAGGATCCCTGGACAGGTTAGTACATTTTGTGTCTTTGTTGTGATTTAAATTCTTTAGGACTTTTTTTCCCACGAAAGAAAAGAATTTGTGAATCTGTGCATGTTTTTTGGGCTTTATTTGACAACAAGTTTTGGGGCCAGGTTATGTAACTGTGAAGACGTCCCTGCTTATTGCAGGGTGCTTGGTTTAGATGACCTTTAAAAGTCCCTTCCAACTCAAACTGTACTATGATTCTATTATATACTTTAGCCTTTTCTTTTTAGTAACCTGAGTGTCAATAACGATTGCATGTGCCATTTGGAAATGCATGTGGGGAACTTAACGAATAAGCATTTATCTTTTTTTATCTCTAAACTGACCTTTGCAGTCTCTGTAAAGTAACTATTCTTTAATACAGTTTAAGTAGCTAAGAGTGCATCAGTATTCACCTTTAAAAAGCCTGGGGTTTGTGTCTTGTGCTGTTGCTTTTTCTGTCCAAGATGACAGGTGAAATGTGACCTCCTTTTTTGTTTGTTTGGTTAAGTTGGTGAGTACTGGTACTTGGTCTGTTGTCTCTGAGACATTAGAAATATGAAGTGGTCTGAAATGACAGTCTGTTTTCTTCCTCTCACCTGTACTTCCTAGACTACCTCAGGCTTTGTGATTACCTAATACTAAAGTTCATCCTTGCTGTAAAATAATACTTTGTTTTCTCATTTGTTAAATATTTGATACTTTGAACCAAATCATTAAGGAGGAGCCAGACACAAGAATACCTGTGAATTTACTTCCAGAAATTGTGAATAGATCTTACATTTAAAATTTAAGAACAAATTTGAAGCGATGCTGTCTGTTTTCTAATAAGCATTTCTGAAGTCAAATAGTCACTATATCTGCCTTCGATTTCTTTTTATGTTCTTGCCCCATGCTCATCCTTTTTGAGGTAAGAGCAATCCTGTCTTGACTTGTGAATATCTTTTAACAGTAATAACTAAGAAGCTCAGTGGTAGTCTGAGGAATGCATTGTATTAATACCCAGCTTTTTTAAATGATCTATAGAAGTTGTGAGTGATGACATTCCTGTAAAGAGACTATGATAAGGCACTACTAACAACAGTTTTATCATTACTCTTCTGTATAGGCATGTGAAGATTTACAGTACTACATCCTACAAAGTAGTCCATAGCTTTAATTACGCAACATCCATTCTCAGTCTTGCTTTGTCGGTAAGTGCTTTAGATGTCTTCCTAGATAAGGTAATTACTGATACCTATTATATCACTAAAGTAATTAATTTTTGCTTTCATGGCTATTGGAGGTGTTTAAGAAGAATGCTGCTGGATGCGAAAATGGGATGACAGAATATACTCCTCCTGAGTCATAAATATATTAAGTGGTTTTAAACATAATACATTCAGATACCAGGTGTTACCTGACTAGACCTGTATGAAATTGTGTGATTATAAAGGACAGTATATATCATAGGGAAAGTATTCACTTTAGAAGGGAATTCATTTGTCTTTAAGAAGATTCCCCTTTTGCCTTTCAGGAGCCCTGTGAGTCCTCTGGCAACAGTAAAACTAAAAAAAAAAAAAAAAAAATTGTTGAGAAATTTAGAATGGGGTGTGAACTTGCCTTAAAAATTGCTGGTGTCAGGTTGGTCTGAGGAAGAAAGGGCATGAGGTGTGAGCATAAACAAATTAGTTTGTCAAGGCATATGTCTTACTGTCTTGGAAACAGAAAACAAAGACTCTAATTTCTTTGAAGTGTTTGAGTTCCAGTGGGTAGATGACCTGCTGGCCAGAAACTTTGAGGCTATCAGCAGTTTTTAAAACAATCCTGTTGCCACATAGTCACCCTTTTACATGACTTCTGAAGTAAAAGTGTCTGTGGGGGATCTTTGCTAGCTTTGCTACTTACTATTCTCGTGCTCTGCTGGAACATAGAGGAGGGTGTGTTTGGAGGGAGTGTCTTTCTTCATTTCCTACCTTACTTTCCAGAAAGCTGACCTAAAGGAACTTTGAAATTTTTTTGGGGTGTGAAGAGTACAGAACCCATAGCCTTTAATAAGCTCCTGCAGCAGCTGTAAAACATGCAATACCTGTAGTTTAGCATCTCTAGAGTATGTATAATGTATCTTTTGAAACATAATCTTTTGTTTTCTATTGATTAAACTACTTGAATTTTAAACGGTCATAGGGGAACATAATAATGCCTCTTCTGAGTCAAATCAAAGGCTTGTCCAATTCCAGATGCTGCTTCCAACAGTAGCCATAAGTAGAAACACGTAGAAAACTAAAACCAGGCCAAGTGTGTGTGATAAGTTTGCTGATATTCTCCAAATCCAAACCCATTTTCAGATGAGAAATTAGTTTAGCTGAATTTAATTTCTGTGTAACTCAAAGAATTTCCCTTACATAAGTCTGCTCAGTCTCTCTCAGGTCCTGACTGTGATTTCTTTGTTCTAGCCTGAAGATGAAACTATAGTTGTAGGCATGACCAATGGGGTACTAAATGTTAAACACAGAAAACCTGAAGAAAGGAATGAAAAGTCTCAAAAGAAGAGACAACCAGCATATAGAACCTATGTGAAAGGAAGAACTTACATGCCAAAACAGGTATGAGGTGGTGAGAAAATATATACTGAAGCACTTGTTAAAAAAATGAGTTTTTGGAATGTTCTAGGTTGGAGAAAGGGAAGGAAGGGAATATATAAAGACAGACGAGCTTGTTCATGGTAATAAGTCCAATTCCTTATGTGTGTGTATTTGTTTAATTCTGAACTCTTTTTTGAACTCTAGGAAGATTTCTGTGTCAGTAAGCCTGTAAAACGTGTTTTGAGGAAATACGACAAGCTGCTGAAGAGCTTTCAGTCTTCCAAGGCTCTTGATGCAGTGCTGGAGGTAAGGCATTGGTTTTTCTCACCAGAGTTATGTGCTGTCACCTGATGTGAATTTTTTCTGTATGTCAAACTAGTTTTATTTAAAGGAATCAAACTTGGGTTCCATTTTGGGTTTGGGCTGACACCAGCCCTGTGTTGTGCATAGAGATACTACTTTGATACTAAACTCTTCTTCTATATATCCAGCCACCCATTATGCTTCATACTCCTGAAGTTACAGTTGCAGTCATGCAGGAACTACATCGAAGAGGAACACTGAAGAGTGCACTTGCAGGCCGAGATGAGAAGCAAGTTAATCTCCTCCTTACCTTTGTGGCAAGGTATTATTTTAACTTGAGTTCCCTCTGACTATTTTGACACATCTGTTTTTTAATAAATTGTCACAGTTTCAACAGATGACAGGTAGAACACTGTTACTCTTGAAATCTCACATGCCTTTTGCATTTTGATACCAAGGTCTGGAATAGTTATGAAACAGTTTACCTGATAGCACAAAACAATTTTGCTGATAGTATGAGGTACTCTACTTCTTTGCCACACATTCTACCCTTGATCTCTTTGTCTTCATGTACCTGAGGCTTTTTCCCAGTCCTCCAACCTGAAGTGCCTTTCCAGAATGAGGAGGGTAAATAACACATATATGGGGTTTTTTGACTTGCATCTCTGACTGCTCTCTGTGATGTGCCTTCATGAAGAAAAAGTCTGTAAGCCTGTGTGACAAAGCTGATTGGTGGTGCTAGGAGTGCAGTGGACAAAACCATAAAACTGGAATGTCTTCCAATTTTTCAGGCGTGTGATTGAGCCAAGATTTACTCCCATGCTGGTGACTGTTGCAGATATGATCACTGGTAAGGACAACACAAAAAAGATTCTCAAAGCTGTATAGCTATCTTGGAAATAAGGTTGAAAAAGCGACATTTTAAAGAAAACAAACCTGGATGGCTTTGTTTATAAATATGAACTCTGTCAAGAGAATGATAGAAAAAAAGATACTGCCAGATAACTTTGACCACAGTCAGGATCTGATTTGCAGTGGCTTCAGGAAATGCCTTGTGATCTTAGAATACCTTTGATACTTCATGTTTCTATGCTTATATATTACAAGTAATGTCCACTTCTGTGAGGTAAAAATGGTATTAGAGGCCATAAAAACTTCTTTTTGTTAGTTTGACGTACTGTTACTTTGAGTACGTACTACCACTGTTTTTGGAACACCATTAAAGTTGTTTTATTTGTCCACAGTGTTGGACTTGTGTCAGATTCATTAAAAGCATCTCTAACTAGGTAATGCAATTTTCACTTTTTTATACGTAAGTGGATTCTTAAGTGATGTTTTTCTTTACAGACATTTATCAGCCTGTGGTTGGGCAGTCAGCGATTGTTGATAAACAGTTCTTGAAACTTCAGGAAGCTATAGGAAAAGAGATTGACTATCAAGAGGAACTGCTAGAAGTTTTGGGAATGATGGATACACTGTTTGCTACTTTCACTAAGAAAAGAGATGCGCATCTAGAAGAGAACAAAAGTAATGGCCTTACAGAGACCACGGAAACAAATAGGAATGACTGACATCACAACAAGCCATCACAAATTGTCACAAAAATATTGTGGACTTAGAATACATTGTCTGTTCTCCTTATAACTTCTTATAATAGCGACTGGCAAAATAAGCCTCTCTGTTGAAGTTCTGTCTTTCAAACTGTGTTGCTTAATAGGCTTGACTACTGAAGGCAGAGAAAGAAGGACGTTTTCAAGATTTTTCCATGCAATATTTTTTGAAAAAATTTAAAGTTTTATTCCAGTTATGTAACTTTTAAAAAATGCGTTTGGCATCCAGTTTTGTCATCGTTTGATTTAGAGAAACAGTCAATAATTTTCAGTTTTTATTTACCAGAAAATAATCGAGTTTTGTCTAATATTAATGTGTCATTGTCCTTATTTAAGGTTAATATTCCATCTCGCGTCTTTGGAAATAGTATTAAAAAGGCATACACATTTTATAAGACTTGACTAGTGTGTTTTCTCTCCCTGCTTCTTCTCAATTTCAGACTACCATAAATTCATAGGAAGCCACAAAATGACTGAAAAAGTGCATGTAAATTGACAAACTTACCTCTTTTTTAAATAGTGCATATGCATTTATGAACTATAATTATCTAACAAATAGGTAATACTTCTAAAGGGAAATTAATTTTATTTATATTATTATAATAAATAAAATGCACACTGCCAACGCACGCCAGTGAGAAAAAGTTTAAACATCAGAACCCAATTTTTGGGTAATTCTGTAACTTTCAATGTTTATGCAGTTTGAGTCTACATTGTTACCAGTATGTGTTTGAATGCTGGAGTAATGGTTTATTTTAACTCCAGGCAGTGCTCGGTGAGTAGGTATACAGTGGAAAGAGAGGTCTGCCAAAACCTATTGGGTACATTTGTGATGACAGTAAGCTCTTCTTTGAGCCTCTTTATTCTGTGAACCAGTATTGCTTGGAGTTGAAGGTGTATATTTCTCTATATTTCTCTTGGCAGCGTAGTGCTCCATGGCTTGAAAACCATTAACCTTGACATCAAATATATTTCTTAGTTCTTACTGACAATATTCATGTCTAAGGTATGTATCCATTAGTGCCTCAAAGTTTGACATGTGGCTAGCAGAAGTATAGGAAGAAGCTGGATTAAAATAGTGATTGGTTCGATCTAAAATGGAGAGAGAGATTTAATGGATGGACTGTTCTGTGGATGAGAATTTGGTTAGACAGTTGCATCCAGAGGATAGTGGTCAATGGCTCAGTGTCTGGAAAGAGATGAATGAAAAAGTGGTGTTACTCAGGTGTCCATACGGGGAATAATACTGTTTAATGTCTTCATCAATCCCACAGATAGGGGATTGACTGCACCCTCAGCAGGTTTGCAGATAACATGAAGCTGAGTGGTGCAGTTTACAGATCTGAAGGATGGGATACCATCCCAAGAGACCTGGACAGACTTGAGAAGTGGGCCTGTGTGAACCTTATGAAGTTTAGCAAAGCCAAGTGCAAGGTGCTGCACCTGCATTGGGGCAACCAACATTGGCAATACAGGGCTGCTCAATACAGCAATTGAGAGCAGTCCCGCCAAAAAAGGATGTGGGGGTGCTGGTGGATAAAAAGCTGGACATGAGCCAACAGGATGCACTTGCAGCCCAGAAAGCCAATCATATCCTGGGCTGCATCTAAAGCAGAATGGGCGGCAGGTCAAGAACGGGTGATTCTGCCCCTCTACTCTGCTCTGGTGAGACCCCACCTGAAGTACTCTGTAGTGTCTGGGGTGCTGTCTCAGTTTGAGGCAATTTGGAGGGGTGGAGACCTCAGACAAAAGTCTCCTCTTATTCAATACCCCTGCTTTCTCCAATACAGAGAGAGAGACCAAACACACCTGGACGTAAGTGAAAAAACTCACTCTTTACCAAGAAGAATGCTAATAACAATACTGATAAAATTCGGTTAAACCAGCTCATGAGGAGAAACTTCCCAAGCCCTGCCGACCAGGCCAAATCGAGATGGTGGCCAGCCTCCTCCAGCTGGAAAAAACACACATGGCCACAGGACAGAGACAAGATAGCCACCCTTCCACATGGCTAATTTCCCCCAGTTCTGGAAAACCTGCAAGGAATGGTGGATAGCTGGGATTTGATGCTGGCAGATGACTGCATGGCACTGCAGTGAGGCTG
>JAWWEE010000085.1:47646419-47767179 GCA_035221455.1 Xenops minutus
GGAGTTATCACAGCTGAGTCGTCTGTGTAAGGAAAAAGAAGCACTACACCACCCCACAGGATTTGCCTCTTTCCTTATCCTGTTTAACACACACCTTGTAGCCTGAGGGGTCAGATGTGCACACTTTCAGCCCTGGGCTGGGTGACACACTGCACACTGTCAGCAAAGCACACTGCTGATTGAGCGCAGAGCACCAATAGTCCAGTCTCGAACAGCACCTGAGCGGTCACTGCAGGTGGTCAAATGTTTGAGTCATTAGTCACTGGCAGTTCAGCCTCTTTAAAGAAGGCAAAACACCCCCCCCCAAAAAAAACCCCAAAACAAACAAAAAAGCATATATGGAGACAAGAGAAAAAAGTTGGATACCAAAATCTTTGTGTAACACAGGGTGGGTATTCAGTGCGGGAAGGACGTAGACCTGGTTTGAGCAAGTCCAGAGGAGCGCCATGAAGATGATCAGAGGGCTGTAGCACCTCTTCTGTGAGAACAGGGTGAGAGACTTGGGGTTGCTCAGCCTGGAGAAGACAAGGCTTCAGCAAGACGGTTTTGCCTTTCAGTACTTAAGAGGAGCTGATAAGAAAGATGGGGACAGAACTTTTAGCAAGGCCTTTGTGACAGGACAAAGGGTAGTGATTATAACCTAAAGAAGGGCAGATAGAGATGACATAAGGAAGTTTTTTACAATGAGGGTGGTAAAATATTGGAACAGGTTGCCCAGAGTGTTGGTAGTTGCTCTATTCCTGTAAGCATTCAATTAAGTGCAAGGGGATTGGACTAGGTGACCCTTAAAGGTTTGTTCCAATCCAAACTGTTTTATGATTCTGCGATCTTACCGTAATTTGATTTATTATGATGTTTACTGTTCATGATACTCTTCCAAGTGAGTGTGCCAAGGTAGACATGAAAACAGGTGTCAGATATTGTCTACACAAATGGAAATCTGATGAAAACATGGAAAACCCAATGCTTTTTAAGATCTTGATCTCTAGCAAGACTAGTAAAATGAAATTTGGAGGATTTGTATTACTAATCAGTTGTATTATGAGTTCTACTGGATTTACTACCTCTGCATTGAAATCTAGTATTTGTTCAGCTAACAAACTTGCCAGACTTGTCTGTGTCTCTGTTATTCTCTGTAATGAAAAGTAATGGTTTCTTTTCCCCGTTTAATAAGATTTTTTTACATTATGCAAGCTTTTCTTCAGTATCAACATAATCAACTTACTGAGGATGTTGAGTAAGATACTGTCATTACTGCTTTGTTCCCTGTTGTTCACATTCTGATTTTATATAATACATAATAATTACATAATTTAATATAAAACTCCAAATTCTGACTTTTGTAGTAGGTTGCTGGTTGAATAAAATAGGAACAAAAGCTCCAGGCAACAGTTTGTAGTGGTTTAAACATTCATGCTGCTGAGTGTTTAAAATGCATACATATTTTTGGTCTACAAGTGAAAAAGTAATCAATTTATATGAAAATGTAGTTATTTTTCCAGCAGTGATTACATTATTCTCCATAATCTAATATTTTGAAGTATTAAAATAGAATGTAATGAAATAGTTAAAATAGTTCATTGGGTATTAGATTGGAAGGGATGCAATGCTCGGTGTCCTGGTTCAGGAAAAGATATTATTCTGCTTATATACAAAAGTGAGCATTTATTGAACACAGCATGTTCCTTTACTTGCAGGTCATTTGGGAATAACCAGCTTGATTTGTGTTTGAAATAAAATTAATAGATTACACTGCCCCACAGCAGATAGTTACAGACAAAAAGCATGTCTGTTATTATTTTTTTAAATATACTTTTCATAGGAAACATTTTTGCAGCTGTTTGTTGCAAAGAGGGAATATCTCCTTTCCACCAGGGTTGTGGCTCAGGAGCACAGTTAGTGTGGAGCCAGAAAAGAGGCTTCTCTAATGCACCCAGAATTAGACTGCATTTCAAACAGAATAGTAAACACTTCCCTTTCTTGTGTTCAGGCACCTGAGTTATGTGAGAGAAATGGAGACATGAACTGGTTGATCACTTTGTTGATTTTATCAAGCCTCCAACTGAACATTCCACAGGAAAAGACACTGACCTCTTCTCCCTGCACTAATTCTGCTAATGAGTGAAACTTTTATTGCTAGATCACCTACATATTCTAACTTCTTGAAGGTAAATACCTTTGTATTTCCACAGATTTGCATGATAGAAGTGCAAGAGGTGGTTTCCTCTGGAACTGGGGCCTATCAGTATCTTATAGTAATACTACATCACATGTGAAATTACGTAACTTCAATTACAGCCTTTAGATTGGAATTTTTGTATCTTTTTCAATTGTGAAAATTCTGAATTGAAATCCTGAATAGAGCTTCTGCAGACGCACCTATGTTTGTCTTTTCTAGGATGACATGCAGTTGGATGACTTGCTATATTCAGTGGTGAGTGAATATGACACCTGAATTAAAGCAATCCTTATGTATGCTTCCAGTAAAGTATAATGGGGCTGGCTGTCAAGGACAGGTGCTGTAAGATGGCTGCAAGCCACCCTTAACCTGGCTGCACCAAACCTGTGTCTTTTCCTTCGTATATTTAACTTTCCATAGTCCTGATAACACTGTAACCAGCAGGCTATCTCTGCAACTCAGAGTTGGTGGACTCGTTCTGACAAGTACAGCACAGAAAGTCCTTTTTTCCTTGTACTCTGCACAGATGTGCTGAAACACTTGAGTTGGTAATAGGGTTTTAGTGGCTTCTTTCTCTCCCCCAGGAAAGTACCTTTATGACCTGTGCTTTTATACAGCAGTCTAATAGGCTGATTTTTTAACAATGCTGGTGAAACTATCATACATTTAAATGGTTGAAGGTGAGTGAATTAGCAGAGTTTAATTGTGTTAAGGACACCTGGTAAGAATACTGAAAAGCTTGAATTTTTTATTATGAAATGTGAGTCAGGTTGTGATCTTGTGCTCTTAACTAAGGTCTTTCAGTGCATTTACCAGCTTGGATACAACTTTTCTGTTAGTTGAATAGGCAGCATGTAGACCTTGGATTATCAACTGTGGAAAATGTCAGCTGAATTTTGTTATTGTTTCCTATGTACAATTTTTTTAAATTATCAACACATTATTAATGTGATTACTATTCTCATGGCAAGAGGTTTTCAGTTTAAAAGCCAGGAGCTGCAAGTATCCTTGGGGGTAGGGTAAAAGAGCACAGGATGGAAAAGTATGGCAACAGAGCCTGTATCTCAGATGACGCTGTTGGAGAATTTGGATAACATTTTTTAGTGTTGGCTTAGTCAATTTTAAAGTGGTAGCATTGCTCAATAAACTAATACTTAAACCTTACTTGAGCTCTGCTTCTGCACTGAACAGAACCAGCTTTCTTATGCTTTCTCTTTGATTAACTTTAGTCCCTTGTTTTTCCCAGATATTTGGGCTACCAAGGAAGTGCATGCCTTTGTGGTGTACTAGCCACTGTATCACAGTAGAACACGAGTTCTTTCACGCATTGCTTGCAGCACTTGCATAGACCCCTTTTTCATCCCCACAACATTGTGCTAAAATGCTGCTGTTATGAAGAAAGTATGCTGTGCATCTACAGCAAAGAGATCACTAATTAAGTTAAAGTGCAGAGAGAGGGCATTGGTAAGTCTCTACCCCTAATCTGGTATTCACAACCCCACATACTCAGTGCTTCACCGTCCTTACCAGTGAAACAGGTTGACAGAAAAGGCTTAGGTTGTCCACACAACACGATTTTAGGAACAGCTAAAGTTATGTACCGTGTATACTCGGCAGCTGCAAAGCCGAAATGCGGCGTGGCGTGTCGGGGCCGATGCACTGTGCCGCACGAAACCCGCGTGGAGCGGGCGGCGAGCAGCCTGCTCACCCAGCGCCTCGCGTGTGCAGCTCGCAGCTGTGGGACCGCCGCCCGAGGGCTGGAGCGGGGAGCAGGGGATGGAGGGGAAGGCTCCGGCTGCCGTGCGGGAGCGCCGGGGGTGCCGCGGGGCCCTCCCTGCCCTGCCCTGCCCTGCCCTGCCCCGGGGCGGGCTCGCTGCGGCCGGGAGAGGGCAGCGCGCCCCTCCGAACATCCCCGCCCGGGAGCCCGGCGGTCCCTCCGTGCCTGGCCCGTCCCGTCCCGTCGAGCTGCCGCGGGGAGCCTGCCGGGGTCTGCTCCGCAGGGGCCGGGCGCCGCCCGGGGCCGGCACGGAGCGGCTTTGTTCGCTCGTCCCGCGGGCGGCTCCTCCCGGCGGCGCTGCGGGGAGGTAAGGCGGCCGGCGGGGCGGGCGGAGCGCCGCACCGCACCTGCGGCCCCGCAGCGCACCTGCGGCCCCGCAGCGCCCCAGAGCCGCGCGTCCTCCCGAGCCTCTGCTCGGGGCAGCGCGGTCATCTGCCTTCCACAGCCCCGGGACCGGCAGCTTGGATTTTTTACTCGTTTGTGGTTTGTTTGGGTTTTCGTTTGTTGGTGTTTGTCTTTCGTTTTGCTTGGTTTTGAATATATGTTGGGTTTTTTCTTAAGTTCGTTATTTTGCCATAAAATCTTCTTGTGGTCGCTTTTTTTTTATTATTTTTTTCTTTCAGTTCTTGCCCCCTTGTGGACAAGGTATTCGTTTCTGATCATAAAGGTGTTTGCCTTCCTCAGACAGAGCAAAAAAAAAAGTTTTTAACTTCTTTATCAGCCAAAAATGTAAAGGAAATGAAAGTTGAGAAATAACTTTTGAAGCAGTTCTTGGGAGCATTTTGTTGGGACACTGGTGTGCACAGCTTAGAGATGTGCCGGTTTTCAATCTGCTCAGTGATTCTTTCACAGAAAAATGGCTCTAACCCCCTTTGTTTTTATGGACTGACTCCTGTCTCTGGTCCTATATAAAAATGAAGGTAGTTCTCCTCCTAAATCATTATAAGGCACACAAACGTGATTGAAAACCTAACAGATGTTTTCTTTTATAGAGATAGTTTGCTCTTTACCACACATTGTGGAAATAGTATTTGAGTAAGAGGGATTTTTCCACATAGGTAAAAAATGAACTGTATTCTGTGAATTTGGTATGAAAAATCAATAGGACAAAATGGTGAAAATATTTTCATAATTAAGTGTTTTTATTTTTCCAGGATGGTGTTTGAATATTGACTATAACAAAGAAAGTGATGTAGATGTGCAGGTGTGTCTTAATATTCTATCAGGAAACTCATCTGGCCTCAGTTGACTTGTAAATTCGGAATTTATGCCAACATTTTGTTGTGTAATACCATGGATGAGTATTCCTTTTTCTCGATCTGAAAACTGCTATTATGCAAAAGTTCCTGTTCTCTCTCTCCAAGAAGAGTTCCTTTGGGGGGGTCATTTCAGAAGGGGATAATGTGTAGTGGCCTGACTTTCTTTGGATCTGAATAACATGTTGACTGAGAATTTGCACCAGGATATATGAAGGATAACTACCCTATGACTAATATAGTGACTCAGAAGATCCAGTGCCAGGTTTGGCTTGCCAGCCAAAAAGCAACTCTGCATGGGTGCACATCAATCAGTCAGTGCCTGCATATCTTGATTTCCTGGTGGAATATGGTAGTTTCAGGGCACAAACATATGTTCTGTGTGCCTTCTACAAATAAGTATTGTAGTTTCCAAGGTGCTACCTAGAATAGGAAGCAGAATTTGTATCCCAGTGCATGTTTGTGCCCAAGTATTGAAGCTACAAAATTATTTGCTTGTACTAGAAGTTATTGTACTTTTTGATTGGAGTGCTCCTTTTTTTGTCCCTCTTCTGTATTAGATTGAATATTACTACATCTGTGGCATCTTGTCACTGCCTGTGTAGGAAGGCTTTTGGGATTTTCCTCAGCGTTGTCTGTTAAAATTCTTCAAAAATTACAGGATTTTCAAAACTACATATTTCCTTTCCAACTACTTGAGGTCTGTGAGTTGTAGCTTTCAGGCTTAGCATCATTAAGACACACAGGTACCACCAAACTACATTAATAGTTAGAAGAGGGCTAAAAGGTGAGAAAGTTGCCCTTCTCAATGGAAGCTGCTTCTCTGAATATCAGAATTATGTTTAGTGTCTTTTGGTATCAAAAATTTGTTTCTAGTTTTTAATGTCATTAGAGTTTGTTGCATAGTTCTAGCTGTCCATGAAGGTGACCCAAAAGGGTCATTAAACACAGAGAATATCCCCTCGTTTTGTTAGTTATAGGAGTTTGGTGGATGGCCAAGCCCGAGTGACGATGAAGTGTCACAACACTGGAGCACCCATTTGAATACATATGTAGAACCAAATGCTTCTAATCCATTTCTTTGCCACCTTCTCAGTAAACTGTACAATTGTGCTGCATGAACTCTGTAAACGGTTTGCATTTGCTCTGGCCCCATGGCTTTACAGTGCCCAAACTAGGGAGGAGTAAATTCTAAAAGCCATTAAAACTTTCATAATTAGATAACTACCATCTCTGTCGGGTGTTAAAAGGAATAAGGAAGGTAAGACAGGTAAAACATTTTATTTTGTGTCAGTAACCTTACAAATACATTTGGCTTTGTTTTTGTCTTTCAGTAGTGTATAAGCTACATTTCACATTTTTAAGGTTTCTAAAATCTATAGCCCCATTTTATTTTTTGTTGAAATGAAAATGCTGCCTTAAGAATGTTAATCCAGGAATGCACAAAGAATATATTTTGCCAACCTCAGGAGCAGGCTTCTGTTTTAAGAGGCATTTTTTTCCTAGAGTTGCTTTCTGTGTTTTAAAACCCAAACCTATTTTTAAAGGATTAAAAAGTGTGATCCTTTTTCGGAGCCTCTTTAAATATTTTCCCTTCTAGGGAACACAAAATGGCTGTGCCTTTAACAAATTAAAAGAAATATTATCACCATGAGTGGAGTGTTGTTTCTTTGGAGAAAGATTTAAGTTTCTCTTTGCCTCACATTGTTAAAAAGAGTGATGTGTTTAGCTGCATTTCTTCCACTCACTTGCTTCAAGAGCAGGTTATGTCTGGTGAAGTAATCAACACTAGTGCAAGCTGCTTCATGATAAATTTAATAGGCAAAGGTTTATTTTACCTCTCAGTTTGAATACTGTCAGAAGGCAGTAAATGAATGTGCTTTCAAAGCTACTAGCTGAGGGTTTTGCTTTGTCCCCTTTCATGCTCAAGATGTTCAGGAGACCCAAGTGTGAAAATAATGTAAAATAGTCATGTCAAAAACTTCATATGTAAAGTTTAAAACTGTGGTATTTATTATCTATGTATTTTCAGATTGCTACTGTTTTCCTTCAATTTATTTCTTCTGAGGTCTGTTAGTCAGATCCAGAGCAAGGATCTGCACTTAAAAGAACATTCTATACCACGTTTGTGCTGGAGTCTGTGCAGGGCAGTTCCTAGTTCTTGGGAAGCTTTTAGCAAGCCTTCAGTGTACTAACATAATGTAACTCAGATGGAATCTGTAAATTCAGAAACATGTGATGCTCTGGGGATTCCTGCCTGCCTTCCAGTAGCCTCTGTTTCAATTGATCAGAAAAAATGCAATGTCCTTGTCTTGATGGTGGTTATAAGATTAATTCTCAGTGTTTTATAGACATGAGTTTCAATGTGACCATCACAAAAAAGAAATATCATTGAATAAAGGAAGAATTGAATTCCAGTGCATCTGTGAAGCATTGTTAGTGGTTTATTTATGAAGTGTGACTTTTTGACATTCAGATGGTTATTTTACGGTTTATGGAACATCAGGTCTGTGGCTGAGATGTGTGGGATTATGGTCTGAAAGGAGAATATAGTGAGCAGAGCATGAGCAAAGACCTCATGTTTTGTTATCTTTGAACTGATACATGGAATTATGAAATACATGTTTTATACCACTGCTCATACTTGCACCTGTTTGTAAAGCTTGCACAGACTGTAGTCTGATGCTGCTTAATGAGCTGTGGAGTCTCATTAGGACAGCCACAGAGCTCTGAGGTAAGTGAAGTTTGTAGGAGTGACTGCTGGATCACAGAGCAGCATCAAAGCCAGAGTCCTGTCTTCACCTTCTCTGTCTCTCTCTCCCACAGTGATATGCTTTATTTACAGGGAAGAGGAGAGAGTCAAGTTGTAAGTTATGAGCTGCGTAAGCTCTGCAAGATTAGGAAGTGTTCTTTTGTGTTTAGGAAAATGTTGATGATAGACAGTAGGTGCTAGGACAGCCAAATGGTAGTCACAGTGTTGGCTGGAGGGTCACCTTGTGAACGGGTAGAAATGCCTTTCTGCTGAGACTTAGATAATGCTTTCTCTTATCTAATTTATTTGGTGTGTACAGACTAAAAATGTTTGGTAACTTGCATCCCAGAATGCAGTTAAATCAATGCTGGGTGTTTTATTTCCCATTGGTTTATTTCTGTATTGTGGTCCTTCTAACATATCTGGATAACTGTGAAAACCATGCTGTAAAATGCTAACATTTTTAATATTGCAAAAATCAGATATATGACAGTCTCATAATTGACAGCCAATCAGTAAAATATTGGGTGGAAAAAATGTTGGAGGGATCATTGAAATGTTTTGCATCTTTGATAAAATCTAAATTACTTGTTGCTGTTCATCTTGATAACTTTGGAGGGTCAGGAACTGGCAACAGCATTTGTCACTAGGTTTTTATATATTAAAAATATGTCTAAATAAATTATTTTCATGTTTTTTTTTTAAATTTCTGTATATTTACTTCTGCTTAACTGAAACATCTGCTGCAAGTCTCTCCAGTTTGCAGCACATCACAATACAAGATTCTATTAAATTTACTGCTAAACTGGATGCTGAAAAGGGTTTTTTGTATGTATAGATGAATCCTGTTACTGCTGCCATTGGTAATGTGGGCAATGCCTGAAACCAGATGTGTTTGTCTGTTAGATGCCCATCCAGCAGATTTCTGTGTCAGAGGCACAAATATCAGAGGAGGGGATCAGGTGTTGCTCTCTGAGATTATGTGCACCCACGATCTCAGTAGCTTGACCTTCCCCTTACTGTGTGGAGAACGGCTACTCAGTACTGGAGGGCATTTGTCTGTGTGGCACATTGTGGACCCTGATTTTTGTGGATCTGAGCAGCTCTTTGCTGTAGAGAGGAGGTGAGCAGTAAAGGTGCATGTGATGGTGTCTCCTTTAGTCCCTTGCTCTGAAATGGAGTTTGCACAAGAGCTGCGTTGTAGTCAGAACAGAGTATTTCCTCTGTACATGCATCCTCTTCCTGCCTCTCCCAGTCACTTCCAGCAGCTAGGCTGATTTACTGTAAGCCCCAGATGGAGGAAAGACTTGAGCCATTCATGTAAATTGTTTTTTGCAACAAGGACTCTTGAGAGTGTGAGAAAAGCCGAAGAGGCTGCTTAGTGCTGTGTGTTGACATTTATTGGTTCTTCTGCAGGAAGCAAACAGTGGCATTAGGCACCCCTTTTGTATCCAGGAAACACATTTATAAGCTGGTTTGACAGGGAATTGATTACATGTGGAAAGTAATGATCATATTTCAACATGGTTCTAGTTAGCGCTGTATGAAAAACATTGATTGCTTCTGATGACCTAAGTCTTCAGGTCATTTAGCCTCTGAGGATTCATGTTGAGCTAGTACTTACTATTTCTGATTGCACAAGCTCCCAGGGGATCTGCAGTGTGATACAAGCAAAGGATAAAGGGAATGGAAGCCAGGATGGCACCATCTCTCCAATGAGTTGGGTTTGTATTAGCCAATACAAAAGAAGTTTGTTGTACTGGTGATGATTATTCTCCAAAGGAAAAGGTAAGTTATGCTTTCCTGTGCACACTTGCTGTAGAATAGGTACACTAGTCTGGATGCCTGCCTTTCTCATTCTTGCAGAGGAGGAAGATGTTGAAATATATCTCTTGAGGCTCTGGAGGTCAAGATGACAGAAGCAACAAGGAGTACTACTTACTCTCTTGGCATGGCATAATGATTTGAATGTGCTCATATTTTCTTGCGGTGGAGATGATGAGGTTTAAATTGGATGTGTTCCATTAAATATTGAGAACCATTGTAGGTGAAGGGATTTTATACTGCAGAATAGATCAGTGGTGTCAAACAAGATTGACACATCTTGTTTCAGCCAACCATGAAGAAATGCCCTGTGAGTGGCAGTAGTTTTGAGTTGGGATAGATATTAATGTGCTGCTTCTGTTCTCTAAGGTGCCACTTGTGAAAAGCTCTACCTTAAACTCCTTGTGGACCTAATGTTACTGTTTATTAATTTATCTTGTAACTCTGTATTCTTATGTACAAATAAGGCTAACCATCCCATGCTGCTGCTCTTAAGGTAGTGTTCAGGATGCTGTCGCTCGAAACTGCAAAACTTTGTCTGTTGAAGTGAGATGCCTTGGAATCAGCTGAAGGATACCTCCTCCCTCCACAGAAAATAAGAAACCCTTCTGTCTAAATCTTACTATTGACTAGATTGGCCGGCTCAATATTTGCCTTGATACTCTTTTCTTGCAATATGAAAGGTTTGGGTTTGGGTTTTTTTTGTCTGAACTTTTATGACAAGTGATTTTGTGACTTTGTGACTTTGTAAGTACAAGCTCAAGTGACAATTTATGACTAGTGATTTTGTAAAGGATTTTACCTTCTGTTTTGAAACTGCAAGAATGTAGATGAATTGATTGGCACCAGGAGATGAGAATTAACAAATTTGTGGTTTAAAAGGAGTGTATGCTGGCATGGTGGGCGGGTCATTGTAGGCAGGGAAATTCTCAAATAGTATATGACTCATAAAAGGCTGTACCTATGCATTAACAAGCAATGAGCTGCACAACTGTGTTGTTCTTGGAAACTGTTCAGATGTAACAATAAAGCCACATCTGAGCTGAGACAGCCTTCTTTGAAGACAGACTTTTTTGGTAGCCAGTTTCAGCAAGTAGGAGAAGACTTGTGCATAGATGATGAGCCCAAACCTTGGTGCTGTGAAGAGGTGGAGCTGCTTCTGGTATGCTTTTCATATTTGAAAAGAATACTACTTCTAGACTATGAATTTTGAGGATATAAATTGGAAATATAATAATAGAAATCAGAGTTGCTAGGATGGCTGTCATTATATTCTAGTGATCACTTGTATCAGTAGCTTGCTATTTAGGGTGGTTAAGGCAATCTGCCTTGGGGATAACTTCCATGAAGCTGCTAAAAAACCCATCACCAGACACTTGGGGTGTTGCTGTGGAGTGAAAGTTGCTACAATCATCTTGAGGTCAAATTCCATTTTTTTGTCTCTAGAAATAAGAACTGATGAGGTTCCCACTACATCATTTGCTGCAGCTATGAATGTCTCAGCAGCAGGGCTAAGTCTGATCTGTTTACTGCGTCTATTATGTGAAATGCACACCGCATGTTAACTAAGACCAGCCACCCCTCCTCCAGCCTTAACATAGGCATCATTACACCAGTATTTCATCATTCTATGGAAGTTTGGGGCAAATGGATAGCTGATAAGATTAATACCCTTTTTTTTTTTATCCCTAAATCTGAAAGATGTTCACCTAGTTTGCAGACATGAATCACATATAATGATATCAATACCTTCTGATGGGTTTGTAATAATTCCACTGATTTATTCTGTTTGTAGATACTGTGACAATGGAGTTAAGCTGCACTGAAGTACCTCTTTATGTAAGTCCTACAACACTACGCTTCTGCCTGGTGAGTCGCTTTCTTTTGGGTAACAGCTCATTCAAAAGCAGGGTGAATGAAACCAAAATCCATTCTCTGTTTTTTTTGTCTACTACTGGAGTCTGTTGAATGTTGCTGTCTGATGCTGGGATGTCTGGAGATCATAGTTTTCAGTACTGTGTCTCAGTTGTCTAAATGAAGTTCAAAATTATTTCCCCCTTGTGATCACTCTGTCCTTCTCCTTCAGTTGTCTCAATTGTAGTTTTCAAAAGCAGAGTTACTTACTGCTTGTGTAGAGACACCACTCACTCTCTTCCCACAACTTGTAGCTGTTTTTTTCTCTATAAAATTCCAAATTACCATTCCAAATTATGTGTTAGGTAAAAAAAAAAAATAAATTGAAGTTTGTAGCCAGGTGAAATTTTTTTCTGCAAAACCTGAAGTGATTCCTTAAAATAGATAAACTCAGAGTTAAAAAACAAGTAGTAACATGAGGGAGGACATATATTAGATAAACTTAATTTACTTTGTGTTTTCAATGGGATGTGATTATGAGTATTAAAACTTGAAAACTCTAGTTGTTATTATTAAAAAGCCATAAGTGGCTTTTTTGGCTTGCTCTGCTTGTTCTGCAGTGTGAATGGTAATAGCAGGGGTACCTGGTTATTGTTGTCTAGGAGGGTAATGGGAAGTCATTGAAGGTTTTCAAAGGAGTGGTAAAAGGTGAAACAGAGAGAAACAAAACAATTACCTGCTTATTTTGATGAGATGGGGATGGAAGTGGAGGAGTACAGATAATCTGTACTCTGAAGTACTGAAGGAACATAGGGTTCGTAATACACCAGCATGAATTTTCATTGTATTTGTCAGGATTGGAGTAAGAACCTCAGGCTTCCAAAAATTAGATGCCATGTCTTTAAAGACATCAGGAGGAAGGTATTTTTGAGGCCTGTTCATGTGATGTTTGTTATGTGGTGCCAGGCTTTAAAACCAAATTTTTACAGAAAGAGTAATCAGGGACATGATGTTAATGGATAAAATTCAAATGGTTTTATCATACGTGGCTGCATCAGACTGATCTGATATCTTCCTTTAATAAGGTAACTGATCACTTCATGAAGGGCAGTACAATGGTTTTAATCCAAGTTATTGAAAATGAAATATTTGATATTCACATGCATCTCACAGGACATTCTTATAGAAGATAAAGAGGATGAAGATTAATATAAAGAGATAAAGATGTATGAATACTGCAAGAACTTCTGTTAGGGTAGAGAGAAAGATATTACAAGTGATAGTCTGTAAGTGTCATACTTAAGGCCTGTTCTCTTTAATATTCTGATTATAACCCTAAGAACTGTATGTAAGCTTGTGAAATCTATGTACATCTGTTAATATCATAATTTTGAGGGGTGTTGGTTAGTACTGATGCATTCCAGTCCCTTTTAAAGGCCACAGTGAAACTGCAGACTACCATGTCATGGCAATTGCAAACTGTTTTGCATGCAACTTCAAAAATGCCAGCATGTGGTTATAACACATTATTTTCCACAGGAAAAGTCAAAGTGGTCAAAAATTAGGAAGTAATCCCCTCTTTTCAGTCCCTATGAAAACAAAGGTTTTGTTCATTGAGAGAAAGGGAGAGATATGCTGTGTGCTGGGTCCAAAATCAGGTGCTTTTCATATTGTATTTAAATGTACTTAGCTTCTATATCCAGTAGATTTTACGCTCTTCTTTATTCTGAGAATAGCTGTCCGAGAGGCTTGTATTTCATGTCCAATTATATGAAAATAAATGCAGTTCTGTGTTTATAATACATGTTTTTAGAGGTTATATGCAAGGTACTTTGTTGACTCACTGTAAGCAGCTATTACATAGCTGGAGGATGCCTCCACATAGCTCTTTTACTTCAGACTGTCACAATTCATTAGTATAGAATTTCTTTGCAAATCTAAAATAGTATGTGTAATTTGGTTGCCTGAATGATGGCTGTTATTTTTTGTTACTAAAGAGGGAATGTTTTCAGAACGCTCAAGGACGTTGCTGAATAATATAATTTTTGTGAAATATAACTTGAAAATACTCTATGTAATGACTCCATTTTGAAAATGCATTATTTTTATATACTTCATCTTATGTGTAATTTTTGTGACAGCAGTACATTAAAACCTAAATAGAACACACATCAATGCCATGATTTAAAAAATAAATGGTAATGCAGTAGAAAATTAAATATTTAAAGCACACGTTCTCTCTTAATTTGAGGAGCCTGTTTTCAGGTTATAAACAGAAAATTACTGTTAACCACAGTGTAGAATTATTCTTCATAAGCCAGTCTAATTTGCAGGATTGACCAGCCAAGGGTAAACTAAAACTTGATACATTTCATCTCTTCTTTCATTGCTAATAATGGAACATTTAAGTATGTAGAATTTAAATGTAAGTAGCTTTTGCCCTCTTAAGTTATGATGTTTTAACTGATAGAAATAAAATTATATTTAACCATTTTTTTTCTGCAAGAAGAGCAGCAAGTTGAGTCTTTTCATAGTGTACTAAACACAGTACATGGAGTAAGACCCCAATGCCTGCAGGCCAACACCGGTCTGATTGTAGATAAAAAAAAAGACTATTCATGAAAGATGAAAGATAAAAGAAAAGTATTTGATGAAGTACTCTTCAGATATGAAAGTATTTATGTGTGGCAGTTGTTCTTCCTATTGAAAGCAGTTTGTAGTGTGAAGAAACAAATTTCCCTCATGGAAAATTGTTCCTTCTTATTTAGTGGAAGGTAATGTTTTTTGATTGTTTTAAAGAAATGTTATTGATTACCACCTCTGACAAAGAAATATCTTGCTGCCATGGGTCAAACATAATGTGGGAGTAGTGAGCTCGCAAGAACAGAAAGTAAGTTTTCTCAGAGGTTTGTAAATTATTCTCTGCTGAGAGCTGATAAATGTTTCCCACGGGAGCAACGGAGAGAAATAAAGAGATGCTGAGTCACAGAGGATATCCACAGCAGTTTCCTGTAGACATCAAAAGGACCTCATCTCCCAGGGAGATGGTGCTGGAGGTTATGTGTCTGTCTTTCCAAAGGAACATTTGAACATTAAGTCTCTCACAAGAGGCAGAAACACAGGCTTCAAGACTCAGATCTCCTGGAAAATAAAAACTTCCACTTACTTCTGTGCTGTATGGTGCTTGCTATTCTCAAAATACATTTTCCTAAGGTATCACATGCTCCTGTGAACAATCAGTGGAGCTGGCTAAAAGTGGTCGAAGCCCAATCATTCTGTTACACAAAGTCTTCCTCTTCCATCTTTCTGCTCTTACAGTCTTATTTGGGTAGGATTTTGTTTCTGATACTTTTACAGTTTCCTTGGTGAAGCAGGTACCAGGGAAGGGGGCGGTGCTTAATAGTGATGTATGGAAGTATTCCTACAGTGAGGGTTCAGCAGATTTTCCTCTGACTGGGTAGGGAATGGCAGAGAGTAGGACTTACCACCAGGTTGCTTTCAATCACAGAGCATCTGAGTGCCTGGAGACTCAAACTTTGAATAAATTCAGTGATGGTCTTTGCCTAGGTTGGGTCTGCAAAGTGCCAAACATGTCAAGTTTTTTAGGGTTTCTATTTACCTTTTTTCTGTCCAGTGTGTTTCCTCTTTGTGGTCTTTACGGATTTTGCATGATCATGCGCGTTCATTTTTAATGTTCTTAAAAGCAAAGCTTGCTGTACTGTTGGACTATCATCTATCTGGATTTCTGTAAGTGAGAAATGTGGTGAAACAGAATTGATTCTGAAAGAATTGGCCTAGGAATGAAGCAAGGGAGGTCTGTCCAGTCAGCTGCTAGGGGCCATCCTGCCTTGCCCCATTGCTGGCTTTCATGTTCCCCTGTTGAATTAGCTGTGGTACTGTTGTTCTGTGTGTACGCTTGACAGCAGTGACATGGAAGGAGAAAAAATAACTTCAGAATTCCATAATGGACATCTGCATAGACTACTTCCAGATCAGCTTCAGAATATGCATGGCTGTTGTACTGCAGAGAAAATTTAAGACAAAAGTTTCAGATTTGGAGTCAAAAAGTCCTGTTGTAGAGATCAGAAAGCAAAAGGTGGTAGAAAGTTCAAACTGAAAAGAGGATTTTAATGCATATAGAGGGATTGGACCAATTTGGTACTCTATCAGGAACTTTTAGTTGTTTGGGCTGTTGTTATCCCAAAGGTGACAGTCTTTTGAAGTGCTCTGAGTTCGTTGATATTGCTTCATTTGACGACAGGGTTAGAGGGCACTGTGATATTCGTGCAATCCTGTATTCTTCTGAATTCTTCAGTTCTACACTGACCTCCATGCAAAAGATGGTTAAATAAATGGTTTTATTTGTACTCGTAGCAGTGTGTTTGGGAATAAGTTGAGCATATCTGCTGAAAATCATCAGAGGTTCATATGCAGAGAGACTCTACAAACACTTGGTGAGACAGTTAAAAAGCTGTGAATCATCTTGTTTGATGTGAAGAAATCTCAAATGTTTTTTGTTTTTTCTTTCCTAAAATATGTTATTTATATGCCTAGTTACTGAAGGGACAAATGGGCAGTAATTTTTACCTTCCTCACAAAAGCACAAGGGAAACAGAATTAACACAAATAACAAGGTTATTTTCTTTTCTCTGTGATTGAAGTTCAAACTGATACACGATTCCAGAATGCTTTAGCATGATTTGATAAGGAAATGGTAGTACATATTGATTCTAAAGCAAGTAGTTGGTTGTTTACCTTGACAAGCTATTTGCCTTCCCAGTTCCTCCATGCTGAACTAAGAGCTGGTGTAGGAAGAGGGGTGGAAAGGGGTAGTTTTCCACGGTTAGATACAGCTTTTCTATTTGCTGCTCTTGCCAGTGTTCAATGTTTTCTAGGCAGCCCTTTGTGGAAAAAGACAATTTCTAGTCTGTCTTGTCCATTCTGTGCTTTCATGTTGCTGTTGTGATAGAGCTGGCCATAATTCTATGCCTATCTCTTTGTTCAATCAGGCTGAAATCACTGAAATTACTTAGATGATAATTTCATAACAAAAAAGAATTGCAGTTTAAAATGTAAATGCATGTTGACCTTTCACCATGCATTTGCTAATGCACAGAGCTATGTTCATGGACTGGATCCAGCTCTGGCTGGGGTCATGAGTACTTTGTTGTTGACCTCTGTGGGAGCCTGTTCAGGTCCATCATGGGCAGCTTGCATGGGGACACACGGCAAAATGTGTAGTGACTGGCCTCTGTTTGAATGCACACTTGCTTCCAGAATGAGACTGAGGAATGAAAGAATTGCATGTGAAAGAAATGCATCTATTTTAAAAGACATGAAGAAAAGAAGGGGTACTTCAAATCATGCCCATCAGAAGGCAGATAATTTTTGTTCCCATGGTGTATTATTTTTCCTCCATTTTTTGTTTCCTGTTCAGTCTCTAAATTGAGATTTCTCTGGGCAGGGACTTTGTGCTTACATTTGTGTGTTTGTGTAGTGTCTGCAACAGCAGAGCCCCGATATCACATAGGACATGAGAATAAGTAGTCCAGTTTGTATGTTTTGTATCAGGTCAGCTGAAAGAGTTAACTCATTTTCTTTTTTGTCAGCAGTTGTATGTCGGAAGGGATGTCAATTTTCTATTAATATGCCTTATTGAAGAAGTTTTCTGACCTGCTCATTCCCAAGCTTTTTAATTCTTTGGTATTATTTTATGCATGGACATAAATTGTGTTGTCATTGACATAAGATACTGAAAGATATTTTTTAATGACAGACCAGTAAGAATGTTAATATATGTTTTGGCACTGGGCTTGGGAAAAGTTTTTTTTCTTTTTCCTTCCCCACTCCCCTTCTTTCTGATAAAGACATTCAGGATATTTTTATTTCTATCCAGTGGTTCCAGAATCAGAATACATCCCATTATCCTCAAGTATTTATTACTTTGCCATATGGGAGACTGAAAGCTTTTCTTCACCTTCCCTGTTGTCACCGTTTAATGATGGGCGAAACACAGCTTTAAGATTTGTGGTGACAAGTTAAAAAAAGTGTCAGTTTGATGCAAAGCGCTGACTTGCTCTGTGGTTCAGATTGTTTAAAAGCACTGTTAGTTTAATTCTGCAGCAGCAGTCACATTCATGACTGTCTCTTTTCCTGCTGCTGACATTCGGCAGGCATAAAAAACACAAAGTCAGCTTAAGATCTGTATCATGTGCTAATTCAACAAAACCGAGATTGTGTTCCCAGGTCTGGCATAGGTCAGGTTAGTGTGGCTGGATGTTGTTCATGGTGATGTGTAAATGGTCTTACTGCCAGCTGTACCTTAAATTGAGCAAAGGGCTGACTGAGAGGGTTAAACAGAAGAAACAGAACTAAGAGTCCAATTTTATGTGATAGGATGATAGAACAGAATATAAGAACCTCAGAAGCATCTGGGCATAATGCATGTGCATTGAATGAAATGCATCAATAGGTCTAGTACATGTTTCTTTTTAAATTGGGTAATATTAAAGGCAACTGGGCATAGAGTAGAGTAGCACAGAGACTTGCAGATGTATGAATGTTATTACCTGTTACTGGGGTTTTTTTCCTTTTTAGATGAAATATAGTTGGTTTTACAGTAAATGAGAAGTATTTTAAAATGCCTTTTTTTGTTTGTTTGTTTGGTTGGTTTTTTGTTTGTTTGTTTGTTTGTTTGTTTGTTTTTTAATTCAGTTAGATTCTAATTCTTTATCCTGGAGGGAAATCTTTCAGTTCTCAATGAAGAACTTTTTCTTCTGCCTCTGTGAAGAGAGTGAGACTATGTTGAGAGTAGTGAGGAGGCAGAAGGTGTAACTTACTTTGAGGCATCACCTTTGGGAAAGTGCAATGTATGCAATTTCAGAAACTCCCAATACAGCAGATGTATTTTAATTTGTCACTGAGGGAGGAGTATTACAATAAGGTTGACTGAAAACCCAAGAGGTTTAAGGTTGATCTTGTATTAAACCCCAGTAAAGTAAACCACAAGCCTTCATCTCTCCTAGCCTTCAAAAAGAAACAAAAAAATCCAGCTCCTAAGTAATCAACGGGCTTACAGCTCTGCTTGTGGCTGAAAACAGCTGTGCAGAAATGGGGGCCATGCTGAATTATTTAGTGCAATCTTCTGGCATGTGGCTGGCCATTTTGTATCACTCAGCTACCCTGTTATGAAAGACATGTTAGGCACTTAAAGAAGCACAGAGTATGTACCAGCTGCAGAACATGTATGTACCAGCTGGTCTGTCTGCGGGACAGACCAGACAGGAATTGTTTGGGTGTGAGGAAGTTCCCAGTGCTGTGTGTTAGGGCACTGTGTGAGAGGTGCTTTCAAACAGTGTGGGCAAAATTCATCTTTGAGGAGTAACTTGGACACCATTGATCCTGCTTTGAGGCAGGGAAGTCAGCTAGTTAACATCTCAGTATCAATTCTGTCCTTCTTAGCTTGGAGTGTACTTCATCATTGGTTTGGGTGTAACAGAGTGCTTAATTTTCTTCCACATTTTGTGGGCTACTTAGTAGTCAAAAAGGTGGCTATAGCTTCTGCCAACACTTACTTTTCCTTTCAAAAATACACCATATCTAAACCAAAGTGAGGAACTTGATGGTATTCCATGTCAAAAGAGAGTAGGTTGTGTGTCTTCATTAGGAGATTTTTCTATTAGTGCTTTTCTCTTCAAGGTTGTCCTGGGATCTTGCTAGAAGCATGCTTCAGATTATATTCTGGGACTCAAATGGTTACTTAACACTTCTTTCCTCAAATGACCTTTCTGTGTATTGTATTGCCTTAGGCACCCTCGGGGTTGGTGCTTCTTGTGCTCAGAGGTGTCTCTGCAAGTGCATCCTTTGCATTTCTGAAAAAGCTGCCTCAAGCTGAAGAAGTACCTACAGGTAGCTGATGCATACAGCTGATGTGTTTCAGAGGACATTTCCCCTGTGTGGTCAGTATCTTGTCCACAGGTTTTGGGGCTGAAGACCACCAGTTTACCTTGTGCAAGAGTGAGGTTCTCAAGATGCTGATGGAGTTTTGCAGAGTAAATCACCAGAGGACTGTCTCTTCTCAAAGCAACTCTACATGAATATTTAATTTTTATGAAAGTGTATGTATAGGCTTTTGGGCAATATATAAGACTAAATATCATCACATACCTTGTTTCCAGTCTGTATGTGGAATTCTGCTTGTCCTATTAACTGTGGCTAGAAAAAACATTAACCATACTCAATTACTTTTTCTCTCAAGTCATTAAATAAGGGGGAAAACACCCTATTTTTGCTTTGGATGTTATTGCCTATACAGTTAGAAAGTTAATGCTTCTAGAGAAATGTTCGGCTTTTATCTGCTGTCTTGTTTTTCAGTTTGGTACTTCTTCCTTGCATACAGTTGCTATTTCATTGTGTGCTGAATTCCATTGCATTTGATTCAGTTAGGGTACATGCTTTCTTAAACAAGTCCATGATAATGTTTACTGCAACCTGTTGACAAGAACTGTCTGGTGGACATTATAAAAATATCACTGAATATATTAGGAAGGCAAGTTTATACTGTTACCTTGTTAACAATGATTTGAGTATGGTTGATTTGTGTTTATTTAGAATTTCTCTACTGCTTTTTTGAATCTGTTGTGTAGAAATGTTCAAAGTTGCAGCTAAGTTGTAGCAAACGTTAAAACTGTATGGCTGTCACTATTCTTGTCTGAGCATAAGTCAAGTATAAAGATTTTCTGAAGTGAGTTTTCTAAACAGTGAAAAAATATTTATATTAAATAGTAGTGGTTAGCAGTGGCTGACACAGAGGAAAATAGCCCCATTATTACAGGAAATGCTTGGGTATTTGCATTTACTTCAGTATGTTGTGACTTGCATTTTGGGAACAAATAAACCATTACTTTACCCCAGCATATAAATATTTTTCATAGAGTGAGTAATTATAAATCTGGTGTTTGTTTATACCATTATATTTACAGATAATATCCTTGAAAACCCTGGATAAAACATTACCTCTCAAGCTATTATGTTACTTACATACTCAAGGATTTGGTAAAGACATTCTTTGTGTACTTTAGAATGTGTTGTTTTTATAGTAAAAGACTGTTGAGAAAATAGACTTATCCAGGCTGTGTATGCAAGCATAGAGAGCAATTGTTGAAATTTAAGTGTTAGCCAGCACAGTGGCCTGGATCTGGAAGTCCACCAAATGTCATTTTGTGTTGCACCTGTTTTGGTGGGGCAAGTTGCTGGTGAAGATGATGTGATCTAAATGATTTCAAAGCTCGGTTTAGGTTAATGGCCAATTATTAAGGCATGGGGTGCCTTTCAGCAGAGTAGTGATCAGGCACACTGGAAGTGCCGTTATCACCTCTTCAGCTCCTCCTGCTTGCCTGGATGCTGTTATGTTATGCTCCAGCCTTGAGGGATTGCTACCTGCCTTTCCCCCTTCTTCTCATGGAGAGCCTGCCTCAGTCCCTTGCTGGGATGCAGAATAGCATCAGAGTGTCTTCCCCCAGGGTGGTGGGGAGCTTGGACTTTTCTGCTTGCCACACAGGATGTGGGGTTCAGGAGATCCTGCTGTTGTGTGCTGGACATGGTCAGCTCTCAAGTGTTCTAGAAAAATATGTCTGAAAAACCTGTTTGGTTACATTGAAAGAGTGCATAGACCTATAAATCCTGTTAAAAATGCAAACCTTGCTAATCGCCTCACTAGTGCAGGGCTGGGACAGTGTTTTCACTGGTAATAAAAGGTATAATTTACTTTATGGTTCCCAAAGAGGTAAAAACTTGCTCAGCCACATGTTTAATATGGAGTTGGTTCAGTGGTTCTCTTATTGCCACCATAGCTGCAGCCTGCTCTCCCCAGTTCTCCTGCATGATTTTTTGTTTGTTATTTCAAGGATTACAATGGCAGTCTTGGCTCTCGTTAAATCGATGGTGAAACTCTTGGCTGCAATGGTCTGAGGGTTTCTCCTGTGCTCTTTTTTCTCTGTACAATTTCTGGTATCTTTTTGCAGTCAAAGATGTTGATATGGTTGGCTGAAGTTCTCTGCTGTTACAGGCCTGAATGGTGTTTGAGGGCTCTCCAGTTTCTGTGTGTCCCTGTGGTGGCTCTGTAGAGTTGAATACTTGTTTTGAGTCATGCAGGTGTAAATCTAAGTACAGTAATGGCTGGTTGGTCTCAGTAAGTGCCTTTTGACTTTAAAATTTGCTTTCTCTACAAGTCCAGAATTAACACAGTATGAACTTGAGGGCAAGGACCTTCTCCGTCATCTATCTGAGAAATCAGCTGTGGTCAGGGACTATGTTTATCTGCTGAGATAGTGAAGCAGCACGTCCTTCCCCTTGCTTTGATTACGTGGAAACTGAACTATCGAAGGTCCACATGGACCCTGAGGAACATGCTTAAGCATACCTACACATAGAAATAAAGCTCTATCTCCCTGTTATATTTTCCCAAGTTTGTGAGAATATAAACAAGCTTATTAAGAGAAGGAAAGAACTGAGAGAAAGGTTGGACTATTGTTAAATGAATGTGTGAAAATGGTATCAGACACCTAGAAGTTGGTGGATTGTCAGGAATCTGGCCCGGTCCAGTCCTCTGGGTCCATGCTCTCACAGCTGCCTTCTATTCAATCCACTTGACTGGTTCTCCAAAGATGGGGTGCCTGTGGGACTTGTCTAGTTTGTGTTTTAGTATCTAGAGGATAAGTGTTAAGCCTAAATTTTGTATTTAGAAATGCAGGAGAAATATGCCAGTTGGAATGTGTTTCCAGCTTCAGTGTCTGGAAGAAACTCAGAATAAACATAACTCTGTAGGAGGACAGTGTTCCTATTTCAGGTAGTGTGTATATTGTAATTGATTTCTGTTGGTTTTGCTCTTTAGTAGTGATACGTAAATTAGGGCTTAATTACCTAATTAATTTAATTAATTATTATTTAATTAATTTTAAATGCCAATGACCACAATTTTAGTTTTGTTGTGCTTTTGTAATAAAAGTAGAGATCAGTGCCAGAGTTTTTTTGCAGACCAAAATTGCCATCCACATTATAACTCAGACGAAAAGGGTTATTTGCAACTAACATAAAAAGTTTTTTAAAAATATTATAAATTAATAACAACAATAACAGCAAGAACAAGAACAATAATAATAATAATAAGTTCTGGTTACAATCGTGCAAAGCCCAAAGACAAATATACAAAAACACTTGGCAATTAAAATAACATTTCAGACTACTAAAGAAGAAATGCATTATCGGTTTCTGGTGGTGGCAGGCATGTTTGCTCTTGATAGCAAACTAATAATGTTGTTTACATTGGTCCTTACGGAAACAATCCTATCTGAGGAAGGTTTTGTGCTTGAAAATAGCCTTTGTCTCTTCACCCCAGTTCATTAGACTGGCATGTATTTAAGAGGAAAACAAATGCAGGATTCACATTATTATGAGTAACGAGAAAGATGTCCTTGGGGAAGGCAGGCTAAGATGTGATGTTGTGTGGGGTGGCAAGAGTCACACTGAAGTGCATGTTTGCCATATAATGAATAGGGTAAGGATGGTCGGGGCCGTAAGTGTGGGTTTCAGCCACAGGATTTTCTGTACTACTATGCTGTGCTTTCCTTTTCGCAAGACTTGTTTATGGAACTGTCTGAGTCAGTGCTGTGGTAATCGTTTTAAACAGCAGGGCAGGTATCATTTGGAAGTGTGAATGGCTGATACACTCTTTTGTAGTGTGTTTTCCAGAAAACAGTATTTCTGGCAGATGCAATTGAAAGGGGCAATTGTCTTATTTAGAATAGCTGTGGCAGTCAGGGACTGTTGTGGAGCACACTGTACTCCTCCTCAAGGAAATGCAGCTTGATTGAAATTTCCTCCCTCAGACTTGTCAGACATTTGTTATTGTTTGCTGCGTCTCGGCTCTCTTTCCTGTTCTTTTTTGAAGCTATTGTATGACAGATTTTTCTTGGCTGGTTGCTTTCTATTTACTATAAAGACACCCATAAGCAGATATCTGGGAACTAGTATTCTTTGAAACCAGTGTAGTCATTTGTAGAATTACATTGGTGCTTTTGTTTTGTAAACTGAGTCCAAGAAAATTTAAAACACTTTTGAATTTTTTATTTTTTAAAACAAAACTTGCTTTTGTAAACAGCACAGTACTTGAGTTCACTGGCTCAGTTATTCTGCGGCATTTTAAATAAAAAGTCAGTTACATTTGTGTGGGTCAGGATGAAGGGAGTTAGTTGGAAGACATTATTTAAAAGGCAGTTTTTAAAATCAGCTTTGCTTGATCAGATATAAAACCAGTGTTATTTTCTAAGTGGAAGCATAAAACTGCAGCTTTTTTATTGTATCACAGCCTCTGTATAGTAGCATTATAAAGTTTATAATAACCTTGCATCTGAACTGTACATCAGTGGGTTTTTTGAAGCTGAGAAATTTACTGGATTCTTCAGAATGCACTTTTTCAGGGACAGGTGACTATACATGCAAAATTTGACAAAGACTTTTACCTCCCAGAAGATGCTGAGTTTTACTTGGTTTATGATGGAACCCTGAAGAGATGCATAATGTTTGCTGAGTGACTTAGTGACAATGCTCTTCAGCCCATAGTTCCAGGTGAGCCTTAACTCCTGTTTACATTTTTCCACTTTTTGTTTTACCCTAACTCCATTTAAAAGCTGTGCATAACTGGACAATTTGGTTTAACTGTTTTATGGCTCTGCAATAGAGAAAATGCAGGAATTTAAATTATGACCTTTAGGATCGACACTGAGTTTGACTGACCATAGGTAATTTTGCCTTTTATAGCAATCCATGCCAGCACAGTATCAGACGCAGACAGTGTTACTGGACTTGCATAGATGGATGTGCATTAAAGTGCAGTCTTATGGGATGGCATAATTTTTAGTGTGTCTATTCTATGCCATACCTGTTGGCCTGTGGGCCTCCTAACACCTGCAAATGTCCTGTTTTTGTCTGAGTCTTCCCTCAGTTCAGCACTCAGCCTGGCTTGCAAAGTCCTCCTGCTGGAGGCATGCAAAACTTGGAGCTCTGCTGATGCAGAGGTGTCTGGGAAAGTGTTCCAGGGGTGCCTCACTGCAAACAGGGAAGATACGTGCTGTCTCCCAGTTGGCTTTCTACCTTTGTGTTGTCTCCCTCACGAATGTAACATAAACCCTGTTTGTTACCTTTATTGTGTGCTTTGTGACCTTTTTATTTGTGTGAGTAGGTGGCTATAGACGTGATGTACCTGTGCAATAGGATCTGCTTGTTGTTCGTTTGTGTGTTCCAAAGGGGATTTAGAGTCTGAAAACAAGTGAGGAGTACAAAAAAGGAAAATTCATCACTGTTACATGGTGGCTCCTTTGATCCTGTAAAAGGCAAATCATTGTAACAGATTACAGCGGGGGAAAATGCAATGCTAGGCTTGTTCCAAGTCTTTTTTTAATCTAGTTTTTTTAAGGTGTCTGAAATGACACTGTTAAATGGTTGCTTCTGGGCTCGGAATAAAACCAGAGGGCTACATGCAACACTTAATCATGGCAGAAGGCATGAACAGATGCAAAAAAAATGTGAGGTTAAAATATAGCCTTGCTGATGTTAGTGTTATTTTGTGGTGGCCAAATTAAACATAAAGGAACACAGAGCACTTTAAAAACAACTGCAGTTGTGGTAAGTTCATGCTTCCTTCTGCAGTTACTAGTTTGCACATATGCTTGTGGTGTTTCATACCCTGTATGTTGGAAAATTTAGATTTGTACCCTTAGTACATCATGATTAGCTCTCCAGTGGGAGGTACAGCTTGCACCTCTTTTAGGTATATGACATCCACCCTCCCTTAGACATCAAAGTAGTAGGAGGGAAAGACAAAATGATGAAGTTTGACAAACTCCCTTGGACTTTGTGAGTCCCAGCTGTAAGTTAGAGAGTTGATACAGTATTTAATCAAGTCTGCCAAGAGCCTGAAACATGTATTAGTTGAAAGCTTTTGGGTTTTGGCCTGGGTAGGTTCAAAATGGGTGTTAATAGATATATTACTCAGAGTTCATGTTGCAGGCCACTCTCCCAGTCTTTTCATGAGCATCTTATTTTTCTTAATGTGTATCCAAGAACCTTCAGTTATTTCCATTATGGTTAAAGAACCCTCACCTAAAAAGACTCATTCTAGAATTAATTATGTTGGTATAATTAGGAGTAATGGCAGTTCACAGTCTAGCAGAATCCAAGTTCATCACTGGAAATGGTTGGTGGATGCCCTATGACAAATAAATGTAATGAGAGGTAAGAATAAAACCATTCTGAATGAGCAGTCACAGGTCTTAGAGGTGGAGGAGAATGAAATATAACTAATGTATTTTCTAAACATAGATAATGTTAGTGATTAATTTACATTATAATTACAGGCCATGAATACCAAGAAGCAGTTTCTGTCTCTGTGTTAATGTACACAAGGGGTTACTCACCAGTGGTCCTCAGCAGCTCTCCCATCACTTGCAGAGAAAATACCTTGTGCCAGTTGTCTTGCTCTCTGGTCAATCATGCAGAATGTGTCACTGCCACTAGTCACAAGCTGTTGCTGGATAAGTTTGGGCTAAGGACGAAAGATCTGCAGCTGCTGGATAATGACCTGATGATGGCCATTGCTTATGAAGAATTGCCATTGACCTGGAACATCCTCGGACGCTGCCCAGAAGGTGGTAGGGTTTTATTTCAAGTTAGAAAGCTTTTAACAGTGGTTTGATGCACAGTTCAGATCAGAGTATCTCACTGTTTTATCCAGGTTCTCAATCTTTGTGCATTATTTTGTGGTTAAAGTGAAAAATTGTTCAAGTGCAAGATGGGCAATCAGAGATTTGGGTTGCGCCCGGGGAGTTAAAAAGAATAATAATGGTTATTGTAGCTCTGTCTCTCCAGAAGGTTCTTCTGCTGTGACTCACTTCAAATGCCGTTTTTTATTTATAAATGAACTTCATGTTTGAAAGCTTAAGGAGCTGTCTGTTTAAAAAAAGCAAGAACTGTAGCAGTGAAGTATTGCCACCATGACTCTAACCAAGTGACATATTGTTCTACACACACAAAAAGGAAGTGGTCATAAAAGACAAGAATATGTTACTGTAGGCATTCTGATGTACAGAGTAAATAAAATTTTTGTCACTGTTCTGTCAGTGTTTATGCTTTATTTATGACTATGATCATTCTTCAGTCAGAATATAATTAAACAAAGGGGGTTTTTGTGGCTTTTTTTTTTAATTGTAAAGAGGTGGGATGAAACTGAATGTGAAACTTTATGTTAGGTTATGCTATTGAAGAGTTTTGTAACAAAATCAGGTGAAATTTTCTTAGTGTCAGATTTCATTGCAAACAAAAAACTGTAGTGAGGGTTTGCTTAAGAGTATAATTTTTTTTGCAGACCCAGCTGATTTATAGTTGAGGTTGGAAACAGTGTTATACTTGATGGCTTCACATGTTTTTCATTGAAAATTTGGTGCTTTTGGCTGTTTTCCTTTTAGTACTTTAAATTGCTAAAAATTGGAAGACAGGCAGTTTCCATATAAGCCAAACTGAAAGAGAGATTCATGCAAGCTTTTGGGAAGTAAAAACACAGCACTTAGCCCATTTCTTTGGGTAAGCAGTTTTTTTCCTGTCTTAAATCTTTCTAATTTTTACTGACAGGTAGCTTGAAATCTGAAGGATGTTTTTTGTCTGTCTGTTTTAAACACTCAACAGATGAAAAAACAAGTACCAAGTCTCATTCAAATATTGGCTGAACAGGAGAGGAAAAAAAAGCTGTTACTTGTTTCATTTTCATTTGTAGTAAATATTTGTTTACATTACTCATCTACTGGAGCAACTACTGGATCTTGGGAATGAGGTCCTTGATTCAAAGCCTGAAAAAATCAACTGTAGTTTTGTTCACAAGCTTGGCTAAACTTTTCATCAAAACCAGTTAAAATCCAACCCAGAGGCATCAACAGGATAGCAGTGGTACTGAGAGATGCTTAGGCATAGCCAGCTGGATACCAGCTTCCTTGAAACATAGGGAAAGGTTATCCTAGGTGTGTTATGGGTCCAGTGAGTCAGAGATCAACTCAGCTGGTACCAGAGTAAGCTTTTCCAGGGCAACAGCTATTCACATAGCAAAATTCTTTAGTTATTCTAATTGTTAATTTTCAGGTGTACTGCAACATTTATATGGAAAAAGAGGATGTTGCTGCCATGAAACTTTTAGAGGTCTTGTATTTTGTTGTTTCTATGTATTTTTCATACTTCTTCACTTTTTGGGTTTAAATATTAAACATAAACAAAATTTGAATAAAACAAAAAAGCTGAGGTGTGTGCCCCAGTTGTTACACAGAATCTCTGTGACATTTGAAATGTTAGATAAGTGTGTCTTTAGCATGCTGCGTTGGAGTTGCCTCATGGGCACTGTTGCACTTGAAGAGGTCAACCTCCCTTTGTACCACAGACATGGCTCTCAAATGAAAGTGGGGTCTTTTTCCTTGTGAATGTTTCTGAATAAAATAAAACCTGGTCTGAACTCTCAGGGCCTGGTAGTGACGCTCATGCACAGTGCATTCCTGGTTGGGTAGTGCTTACTGACCATTCTTGGTGAGGGTGGGGCTCCTGGAAGCTTTCTGGACAGCTTTTCCTTTAGCCCAAGGAAGGTCAGTCCTTCCGTTTGTCTCTCACTGAGGTCCAGTCTTGGGCTGGGCCTGACATTTGGTTTGCTATCCTCTAGGTAGTTTGTATAATTTTTCTTTGACTCCTGTATGCTTTTTCCTCTCTGAAAGTACAGTTTTGATCCTCTCACCTGACTCAAAGAAGCACTGACTGAGTTGCTTCCTTGTGCTGTCCCTGTCACTGTGTCTTTGTCCCAAAAGCCAAGAAACCAAGCCCAGCTGAGGGCTGGATGTAATGGAGGAGACCCCTCCATGCATGTGAGATAGGAGAGGGATGGAGAAGCAGATGGACTGAGGCAGAAAGATTTCAGATCTCAGCACATGAGAAAAGATGAAGGTCCTTCATCTTCCACCATGAGGTTATCAAGGTTTGTCCCTGCACTCTTTTTCTTCTCCATGCTCCAGAAGATCAAAATAGATGAGAAAGAGGTTCTAGAAATTTATGAAGATTTAGAAAGAGAATGAGAACTTCTTTCTCTACCTGCTGTCCCTACAACTCCTTGTCTCAGAGGTCTTATGGTGTCTTGATGTTTAATATTGTCAGGATGTTCTTTTTAATATCAATGTTGTAAAAGATGTGGGTGCTATCATCCCTCACTAGTTAGACCTCATTCTTGTGAAATTCTGTCAGTTTTCAGAGCTGCTGGGATATGTTTGTTGAAAAAAAATACTTTTGAGCGGCATATAGTTGGAGAAAATTATTGTACCATCTGATGTTTTTAGACTTCATTCATTTTTATGAGGATTTAGAAACCTATGGTTTGTTGGAAAGATGGAAGACCACTTGATAGGAGTTTTGGTGTTCAGAAAAAGTGTTTGTAGTCCTTTCATATGGTTTAAGAAGGATAGAAAACCTGGATTGTCTAGGGAGCATTGCAAAAAATTCAGAAATTTAATGCAATTGCACAGGTCAGGAATTGTTAGCTGCATTATAGGAAGTTCAACAAAAACCTCCAAAAACACAAGAATGCATGAACCTTTTGGTAGTCCTTGTTTTTAACAGATGCCTGTGTGACAACCGTGTCAGAAGCTGCTCACAGCCTGGTGAGTTGTTGATATCAGCTGACCCACAAACAGTTTGCTGCTAGAGAAGACTGGGAACCCAACAGAGATGCTGTGCTTGGGTGTTTTATTTGTTGGTGGGTTTCAAGAAAAGGGAAGCAGGGATAGGGAGGAAGGAGGGGAAGAAGCTGATTTTCTTGTTTATTGAATCTTCGTAAAGGATATTTTCCTTCTGAACTGGATTGTTCAATGTGTGAAGATAATCAGTATGAAATAACTTGTTAGATCTGCTAAAGAAAAACAAGAGAACCTTCCCACAGTTTTTTGGTTACCTAGAAAAAAAGAAGAAAGGAAAGATCCAAAGGAGAAAGGGAAGAAAGAAGAATAATAAAAGAGAGAATGAAGAGATGAATCTGAATGAGAAAAATACTTCCAAGTAACTTTTCCTTTCTTAGTACCATCACGTTATACCAGTCTTCTAGTACTGGCAGTCCCCAAGAACCATCAGACAGAGGGCCAGGATTTTCTATGCAACTTTTTTGTCCTTGCCACACTCAGGCTTATATTCCTCAGGTGTCAGAGGGCGGATGGGAGCACAGGAGTGCACTTTGCAGGGAGTGCACTTTTATAGACAGGAAGGTGAGAGAAAGCATCTCAGTTTCTGTTGTTTTAGAGGCCCTGCTGAGAGAGAGTGAGTTCGTGTTGTCTGGGTAACTAACTGTGCTGGTAATCAAACAAGAACAGTTACTGCCAGCTTCGCCACTCTTTAGTTATTTTCAAGAGGAAGAGTGTTCTTTTAGGTTTTTGGCTGTTAATAGAAGCTATAAGATTACAGCCTGGGTTATGAAAACTAGTTGTGGATCACAGGGAAGGGAACAGTGTCTGTACATTTTTAGTTCCCTTTCATGAACAAGGTTTGCCATTTTATTTCATAAATGCATTGCAATTGTTTTCTAGGAGTAGGTCTTATGGAGTGAACTGCAATACCCAACCTCGTTTCTCTATAGTCTGTCTTTGGGGGACAAACCTTTCCATTTTCTGTGGCATTTTTCACTTTGTAGCCCTCTCCATGCCCTTTTCTTTGTAAATCATGTTACTCTCTGCACCTGGTGTTAACACATTCCTGCTAAGGTGCACAAGTTCAAATCTGACAGATGTATGTCAGTGAGAATTTTAGATTACTTTTTTTCCTGTGTACGGAATGGAGAGGAGTTCCTTTTCTCCTTCATGGAATTAGGAAAACAATGAGAACAGTAGATAAGTATGTCTGGGTCTGGTGGGATTTGTGAGGAGAGGTAATTGTTTTGTGGTCAGAGAGTTCAAGGAGAAAGAGACAAATCATTGAGTCAGTAGGAGTTTTCCCCTGTGGAAATTGTGCCTGGCAGATGGAGGAGGATGCTAGCCTGTGCGTTGGGGAGCACATGAGTGTCTTCCAGTGCCTGCTGCTGAGGCAGAAAACTGTGGCACAGGGCAAGATATTGGCAAGCGTGCTTCAACCTGTGGGTTCCCAACAAATGTGTGATTCTCATCTCCTGGTCAGTGGTAGTAACAGCAGAGAGGAGGCATTTGAGATCCCTCTGACCACGAAGGGGCTTTTTGGGAAAAGCCCTGAGCACTTAGACATACGCAGAGTGACAGGAGAGCAAGTATTGTAAGAGGTATAAGAGATAAAGTTTACTTTTTAAGACAGTATGTGAGTAGTGGGGCCCAGGAGCCTGCTCTGCTGCTGAAGAGACCATATATGAAGCTGTAGTCTACCCAACCTCAGCCTTCAGTCAGTACTGGGCTGGATACCCTGTGTTTTTGGCTGAAAAGGTGTTGCCACCTGGTATTGAGAACGTGAGTGGCGTTAGTGGTGCTCAGTAAACAAGCGCTTAAACCAGACAGCTTGAGGGAGCATTTGACTGCAGTACTAAAGAATGAAGAGTATCTCTCCTGCTAACACAACCTATGTCCTGTAGTGTTTTGCATCTTTTTTGTGGTCACCCAAGCAGTAGAGTCAACTGAAACTTCATGTGAAGGTGTAGGTGTGGCACCGTGGGCAGCCTTTCCCACATGGCGCTGGTGGGTGGGAGCCTTTTCTAACCCTCTGCCTGCTAAAACTGCTGGAGCAAAACTCCTTTAAGCTCACCTTTGTGATGGAGCTTAACCTTTTCTCGTCTTTTCTTCTGTAGATTGATGCCAACCTCTGGGTGTTCATACAAGTATGCTCTCAGATGGGCTGTCACATACCTCACTTTGTGCATTACAGCCTGATGTTTCTTCATAAAACCACATGCGTGTGTTTTTGCAGAAGTGGGGTGCACTGAAGACAGCTTTATAAATAATCTCATAACTAATGGAAAAATGAAAAAATTAGAAGTAATGCATGAAAGTATGAAGCCAGGAAAAAGTGGAATTTGGCAGTCAGTTTTGATGTCTCCCCTTGCTTTTCGTGTCCCAAGTTTTGAGGTTTTTAGCCTCCTTCCAGGAAATGAATGAGATTCAGAGCCCGGAAAGGGCTTAGTCATTTCTGTCAGAAAGAAATACTTGTGTTTAGTTTGCCTTTTGAACATAGGAGAGGATTCAGGTGCAAAAAAGAACAAAAGGATCTTTTTAATGTTTAAAACAGACTGAATGTGGCTCAGCTCTGTGTAACTTAAACAGAATATTTTGGCTAAAAACCAGGGATGCAGTACAAAACAATGTCTTGATAGTGCGTATCGTTTACAGCACCACCTGCCTTGCAGGAGCTAACCCTGTATGAGTCAGCCAGTTGTGTGTCTTTCAAATCTTAGGAATTGTTGGGTTTGTGTATTGGAAAATGGCATTTTATACCATTTAACTTAAATAATACTTCATACCTTTTAACTTAAATGATATTTCATACAATTTAAATTAAATGGTATTTTATAACATTTAAATATGAATATGTTGAAGAAGCCTTATGTTTTCCTTTTTTTCCTTATTTTGTTCCAGCTTACCAAGCCTGCAGTTGAATTAATTACAGTGTTTTGTTGGTTTTTTTTTTCCACAGCTAGGGTGTTTGTGTTTATTTCTTGATGGTTTTCTCTTTGTTGTGTTGGATTTTTTGTTTGTTGTTTCATTTTTTTGTTTGTTTGTTGTTTCCAACACCTCCCCTTCCCGCCTCACATTGTGCCACATTTGAAATCTTCCTCAAGGGAATGGGAAAATAAAGTGAAAAGTCTGGGGAAATACCATTTATTCTGTCACAGTGAGACACTATAAGAGAGGAGGTAAAAGAACTGAAATTAGAAATTGTTCTTAAGAAAAAAATTGCTGAAACCCTGTTATTTCCAAATGTTACCATTTTTTAATGTCTTTTCTTTGTAGGCAGGTCTGTTTAAAAAGCTTATTATCAGTCATCATGACTTTTTGGTTGTTTTACTTTGATGTTACTGATCCTGGAGAAGAGCCACAGCAGGTTTTGGATGAAGGGGTCCCTGGAGGTGGCCTGGTCCTACCCTCCACTTGGAGCAGGGCTAGCATCAAAGTTGTATCAGGTTACTCAGGATCAGATTTTGAGCACCTCCAAGGACAGACAGTTTGTAACCTCTCTGGATCACCTGTCCTAGGGTTTGACCATCCTTGTGGTAAAAAATACTTTCCTTGTATTGAAAGAACATGACTTACCTTTCCATTTATACTTCTGACTTCACAATTTGTATTTCAGATTTTAGGATCATGAAGCTATTAGTTATTGTTTTATATTATCAGATTCTGCTCATTCCTGGGTAAGCCATGTGGGACTAGTAAGAAGAGAGTAGCCCAGCAAACACATCATCTAGAGAAGTAAAGGATGGAGAGTGCTGTTTCTAAGTGCATCGGAGGTGAAAACAGCCAGTGAAGCTGCTGGGGGGTTCAGCTACCATGTGACCATGAACAAATTTAGCATAAGGTTAGATGAAGGTTGTTAGGGTGGGCAGATAAAAATCAGTTAGTAGACTATTTGTGGTGAGATAATAGAAACTATTGTTGTAGATGGTGTTTTCAAATGACACAGATTAAGTACTGTTATTTTAAAAGCTCATTTCTTTTGTAGCAGGCTTATTCACATTGTGTTATTTGTAAAATTTAGCCACCAAAAGGGTAACTTTTTTTGCTGCAGTGTCAGAGCAGAGAGAAGACTATCCCTCATCAGAGAAGGTTTCCTAAAGGCTCCATTTGTGCTCGGAAAGTCCTAGTTTTATGATGCTTAGAGCACATTTATTTGGCTTTTTTTGAACTGTTACAGTACACTTTGAAACCCAGTGGTCCCAGGCCAAAGTTCAGAGTAAAGTCTGCTTTTTGTTTCTCTGTTTGTAGTCTGAGGATTACACTGTTGTTAGTATCTGCTCAGATGTTTAGTGTGCTTAATATTGGTTGATGTTTTAATTATATTATTAATATATTAATATAATATGCATTAATTATATTAATTTATCTGCTGTTTGGTTATTAACAATCTATGTAGAGAAAATGGTCTAGTTCTAAACATCTAAAGAGCCCACTTTGGTGCCTGAAGTTGGACTTTAACAGAATTTAAGTACTCCAGATCAAGGAGCAATTCTTAAAGCTTTTTTTCCTTAGTGAACTTTTTAATCTATGAATTCATATTTGTTCAGGGTCTCCATTTTGGATCACAGCATTTCCTGGGTACTTAGACTTTAACTCTCTGGTGTACACATAAATGCTCCAGACAAGGGAGTGCTAGTGACTTGCATCACTGGCTGACACTCTGCTTGCATCCAAACCGGTGGCAGAGCCTTGAGTCTGTTAAAGTCCTTGTGGGGGAGACTCTCTGAAGTACAAAAATAGCACTGGGGTTAGTGCAAAGCACAAATGATGTTATCAGCCTCTATTCAGGAAAGGAAAGATACTAGCAGACATTTTCATATTGTGTCTGAATTGTTAGGTCATTCTCTGAGCAAGTGAGAGATCCGGGCTTCGAGCCTTGTTTTTCACTTCTGAAGACAGTGTAATGACAAAGGCATCCATGTCTAAGCATCAGAGACTTCTCCTAGGTGATGGTTGCACTGTAGCCAGTCCGCTGCTTTCTGGATCTTCTGCCTTGCATCCCTTGGATTTCTTTCTGCAGCAGTACCCATTTTCAATTACTCTGCAACAGAGGAACAGGTTATGCTTCCACCAGAAAAATGGTCAGAGGAAGTTTGAAGCTGTGTGTGTTCAAATCCATCTGGCTGAGGTGGAAGTTGTACTGAGGTCTCCCATTTTTTAATTGGCATGCCAGCCACATGTGTTGGGAAGCCTGAGTTCTGCTCATTTAAATGTTGGTTCATGGAAGAAGATCTCAGATCCAGGCAGACTAAGGTGTTTGATGAGTAGTGCTTGGCTGGGCTTTGAAGCTGTGAGTTGGAGTCAGATCCTCTGGGCTGAATTGTTCAAGGACAGGTTGGATGGTGCTTTGTGCAACCTTGGCTGGCGGAAGGTGTTCCTGTCCATGGCAGGGTCTTTGGACTAGGGGATCTTTGAGGTTCCTTCTGACCCAGGCTTTTCTATGGTTCCATGTTGCTTATGTTCAATTTAGCAAAGCAGTCGGCAAAGGCTTGAGTTGGATTTGGTGGGCTTATAGGCTGCATGTACTTGAAAACTCCGAAACATACATGCTATTTCATTTAATAGTTGTCTAAACACTGTAGTTCATATTAATGTTCGGTAACTAAAATATAGCAATGATCACGGTTTCCAAAGACTGAAATTAGAAATATTTTGTAGACTTTGGAGGAAAAAAAAGTCCCATAATTTATTACTTTCCTCCGTGGCCCTGGATCCTGTACCCAGCTTGATGTGTTTTTGCTTAAAATCTGAAATGGGAAAACCAAGAAAAAATTTTATTGCCCAGAGCCCAGAGAGAAAACTGTTGCATAGGTAGGCTAATGCACCAGATGACATATTGGCTAGCCACAAGTAAGAATGAAGTTTGAATGTGAATTTTTTTAAAAAAATAATGACATGACATTTTATATGTGAGTTCTAGAAACACTTAAGTACATTTTATGTATATGTTTAGTGATTTTCTGATTTAAAGAATTCCCCCTGCATCTTGTTAATGTGGCTGCTTCTGTTAGAACTGCAGTGAAAAGTATGTTTCAGACACTGCATGTAGGTTTGCTGGCTGGTACAGCACTAATGTCTGTGTCCTGAAGCTCCCTCTTACTCTGATGTCTGGAATTGGTTTTGCTTATTGAAGGAAGCATGGCCTGGTTTTCTGGGATTTGGCTCTGCCTGAAAGTTTTGATTCCACTTGAAATGGAAAGGTAAAAAGTCTGGATGGGTTAATCATCAGAGGAGATCCTATAGTAATTTTCCCTGTGGAGTGCAACTACAAGTACTTTAGGTTCCTTGCCATTCTGGCTTCATGAGATGCGGAGACAAAGGATTTTTTTTTTTATTTATTATAATAACACTTTATGTACAACATTTTCAAAAAGAGGCTGATAACTTTTCCCCCTGCCCCCAGAAAGGTCCAACTTTGCAGAAGGCAACTCTTGTTAAGATATTGAGAGGATGTATTCAGCTGAGTAAATTATGTAAAAGAAAACTGTGAAGGGAAAGAAATAAAGTATTTTTCATTCAGATGGGACAAGAAGGAAGTGGGAAGGGGTGAGCTAGATGATCTTTGTTACAGTAAGGGTAAAATTTTCCCTGGTGGGGATTCCCCCAGGAGGTTACAAAAACCTCTTTTCATTGGAAGGTGTTTAGAACAGATGAGACAAACATCTGTCAGGAACAATTTAGCCTTAGACTAAAGGCAAAGAATGGACTAGAGAATCTCTTGAGAACTCTTGAAGATTTAAAATAAATAAAAAATATACCTGACACTTTTAAATGGAGTAAACTGAATAGGAGTAATCAATGAACTGTTGCGTTTGAGTAACTATATGACATCTTTTCTCTGTGTGTTTCTGAAAAATATGCTTATTGGCTTTTTGACTACATAACTGCTCTCTACTGGGGGATTGCTTTCTGTCAGAGAGTTTATCTTGTGAATATCGATTCAAAGAGGAAATTTGACAACAATTTTGCTGTTGATTTTAACTCTTATTTGTTATGCCAATATGCATATGTTTACACCGTATGCTTTTGGAGCTTCACCTTGCCTTTGCCACTGGGGCATGTAATTTTCAAGTACTTATTCTGAACTGGTTAGGTAAAAGGGAAGAAGAAGGCTGTTGAATAGGGATAATATATTTCAATGAAATTTCATAAATCACTGGAAACCTAATAGATTTCAGCTAATTTTTCTAAGAGCTGTAGAGTAACCTGTCCTTAAATACTTGACCTTTCCGGAATTACCCTCATATTTAACTTCATACCAAAATATGAGTGTAGGGAAGACACTGAGTGACACTTGAGAATATTTTACTTACTGCCTTTAAATTGAAGAGACTTTTTAATTTGAGAATGTGTGTAGACAGATAAATCTTTCTGAATAATGAATTCAGAAAGAATGATTGCCAGGGAATGGCTTGAGTGGTGATTCAGCATCTAGTGACTAAGTCATTGTTGTATATTCTCATTTTAAACTTCATCCAATTAAACCTGATGATTATGTGCAGAAAAGCGGCGAGGAGGGAGTAGCACATCACCTCACCTCTCTGAGAAGAGAAAATCAAGAAATTTTCAGCATATTTTATGCACGTGGGTGTTACCTTATATCTCTCTGTGCTGCCAAGATTCTCTTATCATCCTGATAAACAACTTGCCTCTTTTATTATTTTATTGCTTTATTTTTTTTTGTTTTTTTTAAAATTTAAATACTTGGCTGCGTTGCCAGATGTTTTATATTGCTGAGGCAATACAAAGCAGCAGAAAAATTGCCCCGTAGAAGTCTTCCGCGGTATATTGGGGCATTTATTGGTGCTGAATGCTCTGCTATATACAAAGAAAGAGAGAAATAATGACATTATCTAATTCAAACTGTTTTCTTTGACTGATGAACTTAGGATTTGGATATCCTTTAGCTCCATATATGTGATTAAGTATCTAACTGTTGATTTCAGTGAAAGGCTAAACCTCCTTCTGCTAAAGTAATTTTGTACGTCTGAACCTGATCTGTGGTATTTCTGCAGATGATAACAAATGTCTTTTGATGATTCCTAGCAAATAAAATGCTGATGTATGTTACTCACGATTTTGTTTTGTTTGCTATGTTTTCTCAGAGTCTAAACATAAAGAAACCCTTCTTCACCTTGTGATGAAGTTGGGTTTGGTTAAGTTTTCCTTGTTCTTGGCAGCCCAGCCTGGTGGGTCCTCAGCATTAGTGTTACATAATAAGGAAGAAGCAACACCATTAGATTTGGCTTTACAATATGGACACTCCAAACTTGTTGAGGTCTTTGCAAAGTGAATATAATGGTTTCCTGCTTCCTCTGAAAATCTGTCAGTTAAGGAACATGGGGAACACTGGTGTTTATCTTGAAAGAGTTGCCCATTTTATGATGGATTTTGCTGCTTTTTGACAGTATTACAATTTTAAGTGGTAAACTTATATTTACAATTAAAATAAGTTTATTATTTGCGTCATTCATTACATTTGCAGTCAATTAACAGTCAGTTAAATGACATAGGTCCAACTGCACCATCAGGTCCCTCTCCCAGCATTATTGCAGCTGAATCCTGACACATTACCAAGAAAGACATCCCTTAAAACATATATATTTGTTATAAACAAAACCATAGGACCTGACTTCAATAAAATCTCAGTAGACAGTGATGTCTCTAAAGCTTACATTTGAACAAATAAGGGAGTCAGCAACAAAGCCAGTGCTGCAGTTATGACTCTGTTTTGCCAGAGTGCGGCCACACTGACAAATGGCTGAAAGGTCAAGTGCTTTCTGGCACCTTTCAGGTGTCTGGAGTCCTGTCTGTACAGTCCTGAGGAGCTGCATGGGATGTGTATGTATGTATGTGTCTTGACATACCAAATGTTCAGCATCTGACAACCCTTCTTTGTCTTGGCTTTTTTCTGCAATTAGAGATAGGCAAGAATTGGATTAAATTTCTGTTTTGGTTTGTGGCTTTTTTGGTTCTGGCTCCATGCAGCCTATAGTATATGCGAGACTTATCTGTACTTCAGTTTGAAAAAAACCCAACATTATGGTACATTATGTTATTACTGTCTCATTTGTGTAAAGTCCAAACAATACTGTATTCCCTTGAGATACTTTCTGTTTTTCACTGTTGTGGGATAACAAATCTGCTAGCTGCCAGTTGTGTCCTACTGCTATATATGGCAACATTAACAGGAAAAGGTACTATTGCTCATTTACAGCAATAAGGAGAAATAGATATTGTCACACCTTGCTCTTTCTGGCTTTTTTTACTAGTGAGTAACCATCTAGAGCTAACATTGTTTTCTTCCAGTTAATAGCTAGAACTAGCTATGTGTTCTTAAGGTTTAAAGGAGTCATTTGTATTTGTTTGTCCAGATGTGTTTGGAAGTTTCAGATTTTCTGCCTCTGTTTTTCGCAGCAGGTGCATTGGGGTTCTGATGGTTTGTACCAAAGGTGAGTAGGAAGTTTTCTGTGGCCATGCTTTGCTTCTACCTGTACACAGAGCATCTGGTTTGGTTTAAAGAGTGTGTCATTCCAGCTTCCAATGCAGTCACTCGCTTGACATTTCAAGAGCAGAGATCCTCAACGGTGCCTGCGTACAGTTTGTTTATTCATCAGGAGCTCAGACATTGACATTTAGCCACAGTGCACTTGCTGGAGTTGGACATTAAGCTCTTCAGAAAATACCTCCGGGACAGACCTATTCTTTGCTAGGTATCACAGATTTTCTTCATAATTTCCAGCTCTAGACTTTTCAGGCTAGATTTGCTTTTCTTGAGTAGTGTTTTAGTTTAAGCTGCCTGTGTCACTAATCACCAGCATAATTGCATGATTACTGTTGTGGGCTTCTATTTTGTGTAAGTGTAGCACATTGTATGACTGAAGGTGGAGCATAAGAGATAATGAGAACTTTGTCAAAGCCTCCTTTGCCTACCAAATTGTTTTTTAATCATGGTGAACTCTACAGGGAGTATTTTCCTGAAATGTTTGTGTTTTCAATTGTATTACCATTGTATTCATTTTAGTACTTTGAAATCTTTATTTTAGTTCTATTCTTTTGTCTGGTAGTGTAATGTTTGTGAGCCTTTATCAAGAGCCAACCCATGTCTATTATTTACAGCAAAAATAGAGCACAGACTTTTGCTATAGAATTTAGTTATGGTATAGTTGGTCTTATTTTACTGTAAGATGTCTGAAGCACTGTTGTCAAATCCTTCAAGACATCTCTCAATTTCAGTAAAATAAGGAGGAGAACCTTGCATGTACAAGTTTTTTAATAGCAATGCAGATATTCACCTCTGTTTTTAGATTGAGACTGCGTGACTATATAAAATTAGTGAGCTAAAAACACATTAAAAGTTGGTCCTTTTTTTCTGGTCTTGAAATTCAGCCTTTCTTTTCCATGTTTAGTTTCAGGTTTCCTCATGTATGCCCTGATTTATCTTTACTGCATTCTGGTTTTTTTTTTTTTTTGGTTTTTCTTTTTCTTTTTCTTTTTTTTTTTTGTTTGTTTGTTTTGTTTTTGGTTTTGGTGGTTTTTTTACTTAGAAAAAGATTTTTATGTTATGTAGAACATAGAAACTGAAAGTGTGTTATGTTATATAGATGTACAATCCCATGCAACTACATTATCAGGATTTTGATTTGTTCCAAAACAAAGAAGTTATTCTGTGTTGCTTGCAGAATCCTGACAATCTGTGTGTGGCTTTTCCATTGAGACAATAGTAAACCCAATAGGAACCTCAAAACTATAATCAAGAATGCATTGTTATTTTTATAATTGGCTTTTTCTTGCACTCTTAAAATCCTCGGTTTTCATTCAGTCTTTGAAATGGGGGAAAAAAGTGTGGTATGTTAGATATTCTCTAAGACAAAGATGCTTAAAGCCTGCAAAATTCTGCAATTAGTATTTTCAGAAAAAAAGCCTTCTGCCCCTTTTGCTCACTCCTGTAGTTGCAGCAGTCTAGGTTCTCTTGTGGGAACTCTATTTCCCTCCTGCTCAGCATCAGTGTTGCACATCTTTTAATAAAGAAGAAATAAACCAGAATAATTGGGAAGATCATGTTTATTTAGTTAATTTCTCATACACCAAATATCATCCTGGATTGTATGTAGGAAGATGATCAAACTGTTGTATTTAATCTATGGATTATGTCCAAAAGGAATGGTAAAATTAATTTTATTTCTATTGCAAACAAGGATTTTGAGCTCTTTAGTTGTATACAGAGCACTGTACAGAATTGCCTATACAGATAGGCAATTAGAGAGTTTTGGTGGGCATTAGAGATTTCACAGTATATAGTCTTTATAAAACAGAGTTAGAATTTATTGCTATACTGAAGTATTCATCTCATCTACAGCAGACTAAGGCTGTACATCAGGTATCTGCATAAATGATCACATTGCTATTTTATTCTTGAGTCAGAGAGTCATAAACTTAAGTGATGGAGCCTCTCTCAATTATGTTTTCATGTAGCATTGGATATGTGGATTTATGTGAAATAACTGACTTAGGGAACAGCACGAACTATTTTTGCATTTATTCATGCAAGAAAATCTTAGTCTTTCTCAAGTATGTTCTTCACTCTCTGCCCTATGTGTTCTTTTATTTCCTTGACTGTTCCTTAGAAGTCTAAAACAGTATTGGAAAAGTTAAAACAACCAAGCTGTCAGTAAGGTACAGTCACCTATAAGGTAGCCATGCCTTCACTAAGCAGTTCAAAAAGTGAAAACCCACAGATTTTGTGGCTGTGCTAGGCAATACAAAGGAGAGACTTCTGAAGATGGTGAGGTAGAATATGAGATTGCTGGAACCTCCTTGGGGCAGAGATTGCTGTGGTGGTAGTAGTACCCATCAGCAGGGCTGTGGTTCATTGTGCACCTCCAGTGGAAACGTAGACAGCATGTGAATGTGACCCACTTGACTGTCTCAGCTGCTGGACAGCCCAGCCAGTGCAGGGGAGAGGTCAGAAGAAGAGAGATCAGAAGAGAGATCCAGGGACTAATAGATACATTTGAAATGGTGTCTGAGTAATAAAAAAACCAGTAAAGGTCAAACCAGGATAATAATCCAAAATTATTAAGGTAATTTATGATGATTTAAGTAATTTTATTGCCTGATGGTGAACAGATTTAGTGGTTTCCCAAGGAGGAGATGACTTATTTCTGCCTGATAGATGTGGGAGTAGAAAACTGCCTAGCACTCTAACAGATGAGCAGAGAAGAATGCATCTAGCCCCACTGAGGCGGGGGACATGCTAGCTCGACAGCTTCATGGCTGTCAAATTACTTTGACTACAATATTCGGCCCAGGGACACCCCTGACCTTTTCTCTTCAGGTTACCATGTCTTTTCTCTGTTTACTGCTCTTGGTAGATGGCAGATACATAGGCAACCTACTAGAGAGAAAGACTAGAAGCAAGCAGAGTTGTAGATGAAACCACATAAAAGGATGCATTCTTTCTTCCTCCGCGTTTGCTCATAATTGCACAGGATAGTTGCTAGAATAGGAAACTTGATCCCAGCCCCCTTTCTTTTGAGCCAAAGTGATAGAGTCAGTGTCTGTCTGAGTGGGGAGCCTGGCCAGGAGCCACAGACTTGGGGAGGCAGTAGCTCCTGGCTTCCAGGCTGGGTTTACTGTGTAGTTAGTGTTTAGACCTGGTTTATTCTCTTCGTATTGTCTATCCACCAAAATTGCTTACTTTAGAGTAATGCTTTCATCATAAACTAGTCTTCTGAACAGAGCTGTTGTACAAAGCTGCAGTGCTGCTTTTCTCATACTGAAGGAAGTTCTAAGCAGTGAAGTACAAATGTTAAATCTGATCCTTTAGATCCTCTGTGTATTGTAAACAGGGGGTAACTTCTCCTTGTAGTTAGAAGTATTTTATTGATTTCCCTCTTGAGGGATTGCTGTTGGTTTCCTCTGGAAGGTAGCCAATAAAATATTCCCAGTGGAATCTCTATCAGTCATTTTAGTATTGTCTATACCATATTTATTTGCTAGTCTTTGATATCGTTCTTGAGTTTTCAGATAAATACTATGGGCATCAAATACAGTTACTGTAATTTTGATTTTTTTTTTTTTTATTTTAATAGAGTATTAATTCAAACCAGGTTGAGACAGTGGAAGGTCTAAAAATGCCCTGCACTACAATCTGCACAAAGGTACAGTTTTTTATTCCATAATGTTGCAATCTTTAAAAGCTCTAGAAAGTTGGCACAGATTCATACACCATTTATTTATCCAGGAATATCATGTTTCATATGATGCTAGAGAACTGTAAGTAGAGAACAATGGAGTATCTAAGTCATACATTATGAGAGTTGTATAAATCATGGTATTCCTTACTGAGCATCGTTTTTCCAATATCAGACTGCAATTGTTCACAAAATAGTATGACATGTATAGTGACTGGAGAAGCCTTAATAGATTTCAAGAGCCAGAAAAATATGACATGGTTCCAGGAGAGGGCAGTGTTTCACTAAGTGATTTTGTTTTCAAGCCTGAAAATTCTAGTAAAGTCAAACAAGTTAGTAAAGATAGGAGCAGAGTAACGTTTTGTATGGATAGTTTTGGCCCAGACTTCTTAATGCAGCAAAATTCTCATTTGTTTCTGTTAGACATTCAGTATTTTGGTGAGTCATATACCTCTGTAAGGCTTGCGGGACTGTGCTTGTCTGTGAGAGTGCTCTTTCATTACCAAAATATCTCCATGTGTATCTCAGAAGCATGCCTTAGAGCTGAGAAGAAAAACCACAAAAAGAGTTCATTCTTCAACACGAGAAGTATGAGGCTTGGGAGCTTACACGTGATCGTTAGGAATGAATTAAAAGTTCTCATCAGTTGTCCATTTGCTTCTGTGGTGGGCGCTTTATATTTGGATGAAGCAACAAACTTAAAAGTGAGAGCTCTGTGAGAGGCTCAGTCTTGCTTTGCTTACTAAGGGCAGCAGAATGTGAGCATCTGCATAAACTGCTGACAGGACCAGGACCAGACTGAGAAAAAAGGATGTGACTGTCGTTCCAGGTTTCATCAGCTAGTCACTGCAAGTGAATGGGTAAAATAGGGACACAGTCATTGTGTATTTAAATGTATTTGCTGCCACTGTTAGTGCTGGAAAAGGAGTTTTATACCCAACTTTTCTGGAAGTGTTCAAGCAACAAGTGTTCTGCCATTAGAAGTTAAATCTGCAGAGAAATGTTAAGCAATTGTTAGCAGTTACAAGCTATGCATCTATTATTGTAAGTGTAAGCAACAATTTGTCATATGAGGTTTGTGAATGAGTTTGGTGACCCAGTGTGTAAATGCATTGACTCTGAGTGTTCATCGGAGTGCTGTGCTGTGGTCATCATGATCTTTATGCTGCTCCTTAGGGACAAAAAGGGAATGGTCTGCACTGGTAGCACTACATGTGGTAGTAGCTTGGCCAGTGTGACTTCTAGGTGATGATTAATATCTTTCACAAAAATCAGGGTTTTTTGGGGCTGACTTATCACAAGCAGAGTGCAAACATGAGTGGATATTCATTGCCCAGAGAGAGAACTGCCAATTCAGTACATCAACTCTTGTTTTGCATTCTGGTTGTAAAACTGCTCACCTCTATGCCAAATACATTTAGCATGGTGAATGAGTAGTAAAGATATTTGGCATAGATAGTGGCATAGGCACACCTACCTATATGTGTTTTCAGTGGCAGCCATATACTGTTGTGTCTTCATGCACCAGAGTTATTTTGTGCCTGATTTTTAAAAAGAAAATTAATTTCACTTCAACAGCAGGAAAAACATGCCATGTGTTATTAGTATTCAGCACTTGTACAAACAAATTGTAGTAAACATGCTTGCATATTTTATGCTCTCTGTTATCTACTTGTACACATAAGAATCATTTAAGTACTCTTTGTACACTGTTAGGTAACAAAGATTTTTTCAGCTTCTGGCATTTTAATATTGCCACATTATGGTATTTCTGTAAACAAGACTTTTCTCTAGCTACCACCAAATTGGGAAACTGAAAAAGACATGAATGGGGATTACTGGTGACTACTAGCTTGTCTTACGGTCTCCATTTGACAGCGTTCAGGAGATCAAAAGAACTTATAAATTTTGCTGCTAGAAGCAGAAATGATATGAAATGGTTATACTTTTTACTACATTCTCAGTTGTATTCAGTGAACTCCTCTAGAAAGTGGCTGCCAAGTTTATTTTAGCACTTTCATGTAATGAAAATATCCCCCTCAGATTTTAAAACTGCTGCCATTCTGAGAAGTAGTAACTACTCACTTCTAAAGTCAAGATCAACAGACCTTTAAAACAGTGCTATCAGAAGCCCTGAGCTGTTATCTAAAGGAGGTTGCTATAGCAGTATATTACTTCTTGTGAAATGCAATCATATGAAAGCAGTGGGTCAGTGTAAGGTGATGCTGCTAGCTTAGCAATGAATCTCCCATAGCAACTTAATTAAATTCAAATATATGGAGTGATATATTATGCAGTGAAGATGCAGAACAAAAGGTGAAATAGATGGCATTTTGGCTAATTCTGTAGTTAGTGCCTTTTTTTTTTTCTATTTTCTGACCTTGAAATTCCATGCCCATCACTTGACTGAATACTGTTACCTGAAGAATAAGCCAGTTGCTGCTACAGTATATGAAGTATAGAGAAAACAGTATTTTATTTCTGAGAATTGTGGGACTGAATAATAATAATGCCAGTTGCATGTCAATACTGTAAAATATATCTTCCCACTGAAACTTTTAAAGAAATTTCTGCATTTACAGTTACAGAAGAACTAGCCCATTCCTATTAGCTGAAAGCTGATGTCTGGAATGTCTTTCCTTGACAGCACTAGGAATCTCATGTCCTGTGATTGCACTGTGTTAGAATGCAGGAGAAGATATATATATGACTGCTGCAGAAGGTTAATTAAAGAAGGTGGATTAATTAAAAATTAGTGATTGAATTACTGATCAGCATGGGCTCCGTCCTGACTCTTGTCGGTGTCCAGGGGCTCTGCTGAGGTCAGAGAAAACAGGCACATAATTGCAACCCAGAACTTCATCACAGAGACCTGAAAGTTAGGCAGGATTGTTGTTGCTGAGGGTTGTGTGGTTTAGGTAACAGGCAGCTGTCTTTGAACTGTTTTTCTACATATGTATTGATCTGTTCAATGCCAATAAAAGTCTCCATAGCCCACATATACCTCAAGACATCCTGTTCTGACTATTGGGGCATACTTAGTTTAGCTTTTTGCTGGAGCTGGAGAAATGGAGGGGGGTTTGGGTATCTGAGAACAGATGTGAACCTTGAGTTGAAAGATGCAATTTAAAATAAAGCAAATTTATAACTATAACTCTATCTGTATAATTTCATTATTTAAAATATATTTCCTAGACAATATGTTCCTGGAAGCCAGACTGATGCTTGTGTTCATTTGCATACCTGTAGCCAGATAGCCAGATTACTCCACTGTTTCAGATTCCTTCAGGCTGCATTTGAGCAAAACTTGGAAAGTGTGGGGGTTTTTTTGGCGTATCCTGCGTATTTCCCCACAGCCCTTGAAGAAACCATAAAAAAACCCCCGAAGTGATAGAAGTGAAGTTACTTTTTACTTTTGGGGGCTAAAAATACAAGGTCTAATGTCAGAAAAGGCAGGAAAACCCTGGAGAAGAAAAGCAGAAACTCTTCTGCTCAGTGAGTCACAGCACTAGAGCTGTTGGTTTTCTGAGCATGTGGGGGTTAATCAGCAGCTGGCTTACAAATTGCAGTGCTTGCCTAGCCCAAACATAACTGTGACAATAACATAGCATTTGTTGTGTGTCCAGACTGCATGCTGCCCACTGGAACGCTGCTGCAGGGAGAAGCAGGGGCTGCCCGTGTCCATTGTTCCGGCTTGCCTGCTGGTACTTGTGTCCCCCCTCCTGTTTGAAAAAGGAAAGAGGCCAGCAGCAGAAACCAAAGCAAACTCAAACTGAATTTTCTCGTTTTTAAAGGCAGGAATTTTTGCTCTTTCAGGTCGTGTGAGCTTAGCTTCTGCCGAGTTGTTCCAAGATGATAAGAAGATACAGATTTCTCCTTATACAAATAGCTAAGTTTTGCTTAGGTTGAGAAGCAACAACCTCTGCTTGCCTACCTGAGCACCTCCCAGAGCTAATAAATAAATGCTGCCCTGCCAGACAACATTTCTTGCTATTCCTATCCTGCAGGAATAGTTTCGTGTGTAGATGATTATGATTTGAAAAAACCTCTTATGTAGTTTTGGATTGGAAAGCCAGGTTGGATAAGCAAGCTTAACTTTTGGACCAGAAGGCTCTTGTGTTTACAGTGAACCTTAGTGCCTTCAAGGAGCTTGCAACTGCCAGTCTGGGATCAGGACAACCTGTCTAGGTTCATCCTTGAGACAGCATGCTTTATTGTATTGGAGGAGTTAGTCTCTGAGAGAGACCTTGTGGGGTAGGTGTGACTCCTTAACTAGACTTATATGTGAAACATGCTTGATGTAAAAAATATGGCAGTTGCCATTGTTATATGCTTGGAGGTATCTACATAGTTTTTGAGAGAGACCAATATATGTGAGAAGTCCCATTACAGTTAGTCAGTTGTATTTGATCTCTAGTCTTATGCTCTGCTTTTTGTTTATATGTATCTGTATACAAACCCAGAAAATCTTTGTGTTGGTATTTTTTAATCACATTTTAAAGCAGCAACTTGAATATTACCTAAGCTGAGTGTGAAGCTAGAATAGTAATTCAGTAATCAAGAGACACAAAATCTGGTCAAATCTGGAAAAATTTGTTAAAGATGGTATCTTCTTAATACCAAGTCACTACAGCTTTTTTTTTTAATAACATTTGAATTTAGTGGAATGTTGCTGAGCTGACACTTTTGTTAGGTCATTTTTATAAATATGGTGGCTTCTATAGAGTTTTTGTTTGTTTTGGTGTGTTTGGTTTTTTATTTTTTATTTTTTTTTTAAATTTTAATAACCATCTATGCAGAAGATTGACCATTTGTTTGGGATTCACATATTGCTATTGTAATCTGTGTCATCTCAGAATTATATCTCTGCAGTATGCACACATTTTGGAGTCTATGTTGACAGTATGTTTTGGAGCAGAGTGTTGTAGCTCAAGAGTCTTGCTAGGGGAAATGATTCCTGCTCTATATTGACTGTCTCTTGATCTAGCAGAAAATTGAAGTTTGCATGGGAAGTGAAATATGATCTCTTCTTTGATTACATTTAGAATTTTGAGTCCTTAAGGTTCATGTGCATGTCTTAGAGTTGGGAAGTTGCATGCCATGTCAATTGCATTTATGAAAATGGCTAAAATGAAGTGGCTGCTGCTTAATAGTGTTTGAACTAAATTCTGAAAGCCTAAAGGACAACTTACAGCTAAGCACAAAACTAACTTTGCCTTCAAAGGTATAGCTCAATTTTTGTGTTCTTAGCCTTTCTGAGACACTGTGGTTCCTTAAAAAAAATGAAGATCATATCTTGTTGAGCAGAGGTAAGACAGAATTAATAATTTTGACTTCCCAAGAGCTACTGATGGATACTGTGATGCCAATTACACACGAGGCCGTTTCTTTAAAAGAGGTGAAGGTAATTGACGTTGCAGCCTAACTTGGCAAAAGATAGTTATGTCAGAGGTGGAACCTCTTTCAAACTATCTCTGGCATACATAGGTGGTATCTGCAACAGTATCATGATACCAGGATTTTTAGTAGTATATTAGCTGTTGTAGCCACTACAGTCTTGAAAATAATATCTGATAGAGCCAACATATGGGACTGAAAGTGAAATGAAGCATGTAAAAATGTTTTGATGCCACCGTGAGTTGTGGGGCTGGTAGGGGAAAATAACTAGTTGCACTAGATAGTACCTTTAGAGATTGAAACTCAACTGGAAAGGTATTTTCAAGTTTTGCAGAAAGCTCCAAGAACAATATGCAAACATGGGCTCATGCAAAGCACAACAAGGAGGAAAAAGACGAGTAACTAAGCTGTGCTAGTGGCAGCTGCTGTGCCAGGCAGAGACTGCCAGGCTGATATCAGTGGCCTGTGGTCCAGTTCTAAGTTCAGAAAGAGCAGCCCAAATGGTGGCATTTAGACATCCTGTACACAGACTTTGGTACTGCAAAATGAAGATTCATTCTGTGTGTGCAGAAAGGGAGGGATATATGTGCATGAATAAAGGTACTATATGATAGAGGAAAATGAGCCAACATCAACTCAGAGGCGCAGTTGTAAGATAAGAAGCTGGCAGATTATTTTATTATAATAAAATCAGCACCTGATTATCAATTTTTTTAAGTTACTGTTGTGCCAAATACCTGTGTTTCAACCATTTAATGTTTTTTTGTCTCACTGTTCCATCCAGGAAATACGAGAGCTATGTAAGGAAATTGGGACTAGTAGCAAAAATATTAATATTCACAGTTAGCCTAACTTTAGTGCTTTTGAGAATAGGACACTGTAGCAGTCCTTGTCTTGCTCAAAGATGCAATGTATGTGAGATACCGGTGCCCACAGGTTGAAATCTCTTTTGTCAAGCAAGACCAAAATATTGGACTGTATCTCAGTGTAGGAGGGAGCCACTGGGAAGTGATTATGGTTTGTTAATTTGAAGGCCATATTTGCTTCAGACTCTGCTCCAGTTATACCATCTGGACAGAACATAAGGTAGCTTAGAAGCTGACAGAGTAGAAGTTCTCCACCCTGAAATTATAGCTGATATTTCTTTTTCTTACCCCTGAAATGCCTTTTCCTTCTAAGGCATCATTTGCACAGCATTGTTTGTGACAGCTGAAACTGGAGCCAAGTACTCTGGATTCAGACCAACTCATTCTCTGATGCTTAGCTGGGCAGCTGCATCAGATTCTGAGTCCTCCTCAAGGAATAAGCAAGCAACTTTGGCCACAATTCATAATGTTGGGAGCAGTAGAGTGTAGATTCTTAGAGGAGCTTTTGAGTTAAAAAGGATTGTGAATTTGCTTATGACTTGGACTAGATTTAGGTGCTTAAAATTTATGTATAATTTCTTAGGCATCTTATTTATATACACAGTGCAATTATAAATAGATATGTAAATGTGTAGATATACATATATCTGTTCATGCACGTGTGTATATGAAGTGTGTTGTGAGCACAGGATCATCTTATTTTAAACTAAGTAAAATTTCAGATTGTAACTCCTATATGAAAGAGAACCAACCCTCTGTCTCTCCCCTAAATTCTAATTACTTCATAGTACAACTAAGAAGTTGATTTGTTTGTGGAAAAGCTGCAGTGAAATCGCTTCTACTTGTTTGATAAATCATTGTAATTGAAAATTTGGTTGCCCTGTGTATGAAGCATGGGCTTGGTGCTGTCTGTACCGTGGGTCCTGCTTGCTCACTGGTTGCGTACTCAAATTGGCCAAAACACTCATCACACAGACATCCAATGGGATTTTGCCATCGACCTCAGCAGGGCCTGAATAGCTTCCAGACAGCGCTGTGTATGAGATCTGATGGGGCTAAAATGCAGGCTGGGGAGTGAGTGGACTGTTGGGTGTGCAATAAAAGGTGAAAGTGGGTAGAATGAGGAAGGATGGAAACAGAGTTTGGTGACAGCCAGAAATTTGTAAGTTGACCAAAGCTAGTTTTACAGGTTTGTTTTTCAATGTAAAAAAGGGCATATGTTCTAACCTGACTCATTTAATCTTATTGCTAAATACCATTATTTCCTTACCCTGAATTGTTTTAAATTCTAAAAAAATTTTTTGCTTGGCAGTGTTGTTAACTGGTAATGGTTTTGGCAGAAAAATCACATAGTGGGGCTAAGGAAAGAAATGGAAATAGTTGTCAGTGGGGGAGAGGAAGAGGGAAAAGAGCTAAGGAGGCTTGAATGAAAAAGAATGAATAGGAACAAGCAAACCCTGGAATCTCTCTAGTAGTTGGATGTGTGAATCAGAGAGGACTTCTAAGAGTGAGAATGTGAGTGCTCTTTGAATAAGTACAAAGTCCCCCACTTTTGTTTCTCACTTGTTTTTCCATGTGGTTCTTGCTTTTAGAAACCTCTACCAAAAATCAGTGTTGTCATGAAATGGTTTTTGTTGCAAGGGACCTCTGAAAAAGCAGTGGGAAGGGCTCTCTTGATCCTTCTCTCTGTGTTCTTCCTCCGACTGCCCTTTCAAGCATGTTGACTGTTAATGGCTCTTTCCCCACAGGTAGCCAAGTTTGGGGAGTATCTTTGCACAGGTTGCTTGCAACATTTGGTAGAATGCTAAAAGGGCACCAACTCTCCTTGTCTTCTTTATCCTTGGGTTGAGACCTGGATGCCTTAGACACCAGGTCTAGTAGTGAGTCTTGCAGTTCAGTTTTGAGAATTCTAGTTCAATTTTTTTATGCAAGAGGTTTCCTATCCTCCAAGATCTCTGGAAAGCCCCTGGGATTGCAACCCTGTGAGTATGATGGGCCAATAAGAAGGCAAGAAGATGATGGGTTTTGGGTTTGCAGTATTCAAGACTGGAAGGAATAGGAGTGGAACACAACAGAATGCTAGGCCACGCTGAACAGGAGGCTGTATGGAGACACCTCAATGCTAATCACATCTGCCAGTGTTCTCTCCCCTCTCTCTGTCCCCTTTGGAAATTGTTAGAGATCTGGTTCATGTGTACAAGAGAGAAAAAAAAGAAAAACCAAAAAAGTCCCAACACTTCTTTTTTTCATTGAAGGAAAACATTGAGAGAAATACTGAGAGAAAACCAATATCTAGCTGGGGAGAATGAATAAAAGAAATAAATGGAAAGCAACAAAGAAAGGATTATTTTATTCCTGTCAGTGTTATGCATATGTGTTATTGCCAGACATTGTCATCCTCAGACTCAGCTACCCTGTACATTTTGGGAGCCTAGGAGGTGACAGCTGAATCCTGTTGCTGGTGGGCATGTGACAGTGTGAGCTGGGCATGAGTTTTTAAACATTTATAATTCCTTCCTGTTTTTCCTGGGTGGTTTGGAAAGAGGATGTTCACAAGTCCATTTATAAAGCTGCAGTAGTTTCTCTTTTCAGATAAGAAAAATCTAACCACCAGTTTTTCTTTGAGGCACATACAATTTTTTTGTGCCCCCCCTAAACTTCGGGAAGCAAGGATGGTGATAGTTTTGAAAATAGTTTTCCCTGATCTCCTAGTTACAGTGCCAATGACTTAGTGGTGTTTGTCTTAATCTATTCTGTTTGCTCTGCCAGTGGTGAAAAACTTCTGCAAGCCATGTTTTTGCGAGAGATAAAATTACCAATGCCAAATTTTTGGCAGTTCAATCTATGTGACCAGGCAGCTGCAAAACACTTTATTAGAGTCTGCCCTTTGATTTTCATGCTTCCACAGAAATCCCAGTTTAACCACAAGATCAGTTTAAGGAACAGAACATAATGATCATAATGATCTTCTCTGTAAATCAGTGGGGCTGTAGTGTAATCTGCAGAAAAATCTATTTTCAATGTTGCTGTTTTGTTCTCTTTTTTTGATTAGGTTTCCTTGCCATGGTCGGTAAGAGTTTGAAGTGGTAGGATTTTTTGTTTGGTTTTGGGCATTGTGTTTTTTTTGTTTTTTGGTTTGGTTTGGTTTGGTTTTTAAGATAGAAAAAACCAGAATCTTGCTGTCTAGTGTCCTGCCTTTGTGGTTTTTGTTAGGTCTGTAAAATTGCTATTTTTTTGTACTTACTACAGTCATACCTTTAACTCCCTTTTTTGGTGTTTGTTTGCTTATTTTTTGTGTTCGTTTGTTTTTGTCTGGTTTTTTTTGTTTGTTTTTGTTTGTTTGTGTGTCTGTGTGTGTGCCTATTTTGACATTGGAATCATAGGAAATAATTTTATGTTATTAACAGATAAGAATGAGTGTTACCTGTTAAGTGTTGCTTGCTTGAGACAGTTGCAAGAATCCTGTGCAGCTATGCAGCTCTTTTCTGTTTGTGGTCATTATTTTTTCTGGTAGCTTTCAATCCTATCTTTCCATTATGCATCCTTTGGGAGAGGCTGGGTGATCCAGCATAGCATCTCTAGTCCAGGAACTGCAAACTTTTGCTTCAATTTCTCTCCTTAACAGGTTTACAACAGGACTTTGGGTATGTCACTTATCTTCTCTCTGCGACTCAGTTTTTTGCCTGAAACAAGGAAGACGATAGAGAGCAAGGTAATGAAGATGCACTGCAGTACTTGCATGATTGGAGATGTGCAAACACTCTGACTGATTGTGCCAAAGAAGCTCAGGTGGAGGTAGAGGGTGCTTCTTAAAAACTCATTTTTAGTTCAAAAGGTAGATTATATGAAAGTTGCAGAGAAAAATAGTAACTGAAGAAAACTGCAGAGTTACCACTGCAGCTAATTACTGTGGCAATTGCACTCTGGCCTTTTGGGCTGCAGTATTGACATCTTTATGCTGCTCCTTCTACTTCTGCAAAACCTTTACACAGTTTCTTGCACAAGAGAGACTTGGGGTTGACCTGTGAGAGGACTGAAGCAACAACTTTTAAACAATGTTTAAGCATAACAGTAGTTTATTTCAGTAGATAAAAATATTCGCCTTTTTTTGGTGTGTTTATAAACAACAAAATAGTGAAGACTGCAAAACAGTTAAAAGCTACAGAATATATGGGAAGTAAAGTCTGCCTGGGTTATGAGCCTGAACTGAGCTTAATTAAAAAGCTGTGGAAAAATCTGGAAGAAGCAGCGTTAGGCACTAAAACAAGCTTTTTCTTGTTTCTTGGAGTTTCCTCCACTCTTGATGTTCTGAGACATTATAATTCAAGTTAACCTCAAAAGAAAGACAGAAAGAAAAATGAACAAGCTACAAATACGTGCTGTCTGGTTTCCCAGAACTTGTTCTCTTCCTCTGCCTGAAATCCTGAACAAATTTGCTCAACAAAATAATCCTTCAAAAAGAGGCTCCCCCCCTCTCTTCCCCCCAGTGTTTAAATAAGCTTTTTTGCCTGTCTTCTGCCCGGTTTCATTTTATGCTAACATAAATAAACTGTCTGGGATATATCTAATGTCAAGTTATTCTTTAAATGTGAAATACAATCCAGAAAGACATTGTGAAGAAAACAATTGTAGTCTTGACAGTGCACACAAGAAAATGTTTCTCAGCTTTATTCTTCCTTGAGAGGCAGCCTTCCCTTGAAGTCTTTCCTGAAACATAGAAAATTGGATTTTTAGTGAGATGGGTCTTTGGTGAAATTTTTGGCATCACAGACTGCCAGCGTGAGTATAGACTCAACAAGTAAGTCATTGGCACACCTTCAGTAGGCATGAGGTCCAAGTCAAGCTTGGGTTTGCTTTCATATGAGGCAGTGTGCATGCTCTGGATTGCTGCTTGCACAGGCCTCCATGGAGCCGGAACCAGGAAGACTAGCCCCTTAGTTCTCAAGCTTTTGCAAATATACTCAAGCTTTTCATCAAGGTACTGGACAAAAAGCAATGAGCTTTCTGTTCACATTTGTACTGTATATCCCAGCTAGTCTTTTGATGTGAATAGATACTGGTCAAGGAGAGCATTTATGCAAATTATCTCTTTATGTACTTTGTTGGAAATGCTTAGTGGTTGTTTCAAGGGTCAGGGCATACCTACCACTGTCATGTGAAAGTAGTACTAATGAGCTTGTTATCCTAAACTGAGCTTGCTTGTTACCCTAGAGTGAGATTGGTGTTGTACAAAAAGGAAAAAAAAAAAAAGTACGTGTCTGGCATCAGTCATGAACCAGACATCAGAAAGGTCTGAGCTGGAGGAATGCTGTGAAATCCTGACAGCAGGACAGTGAACTGGACAACACGACGAGTTAGAGACAAAGCCCCAGATAATGCAGTGTGCATGCCCACAGGCTCTTTGGAGCTACACTGAGTCAGGATTGGGCAGAGGTTATGTTTTTGCCTTAGTTTTGTAAAAATTTTGAGCCCTTCTTTGTCCCAGTCTGATGGGTGTTTTCCAAAGATCTTGCAGTACTAGTATGGTTTTCAGAGATCTTAATTTTTGAAGGCACTTTGCTTTTTAGTTTATCAAAGAAACAAAATTTAAGTACCACAACTTAACAAACTGTTTCTTTTTGAAAGAGGTACCTATAGCTAATTGCTCTTGGTGGGGTAAGGCATCATTCATTCCCTAAATATCACAAGCATCTTACTTTTAGCATGAAAATGTTGTCTTTATAGCTGTTCTAACTGTAGTTGTCACCTTTGTTCTGCAGAAAGCATTAAAAGAACAGTCTTAACAATTAATTTAATAATTCACACTACGATTCCTACTGGGGAATAGTACGGAGATAGGTATAAGTTTAGATAGCAGTGTCTTCTCTCAGTCTAGATGGTTTGCTACAATGCTGTGATTCCAGGTGCCTTGTCTGGGGTTGATGAAAGGACATGTGCATATGGAAATAAGTGCAGTGACGCAGAAAAACACTTGAACTGGCAGTCTAGCTTAAAGCAATCCAGAAAGCAGTGCACACAAATTGCCTCTGCTTTTCCAGCAGGCTGTGGGAACTGCAGAGTGTTCTAATAAACTATATAGAACAGTGTTTTGGGGGATGGTAGGTTGTTCTGCTGCTCTCAGCAGGGTGTCTCTGAAGGCAGCAGCTCTTCTGTGTTCTTTTTCAGGCTACTGTCCAAGAAATTCCACAAATAAGTCAATGAAAAATTGATGCAAATTTATAGTACTGTATTGTTATCTTGTATTTTTCATGAATATTTCTGTTATCTGTCTATACAACTTCTATAGAAGATGCTTGTTACAGAAAAAGGGGCCCCTAATGTAGGTGAATTTTGTTATCAGCTGTTTTAATGGAAGAGTGAAGAATGGAGCACGAGGGGATGTGTGAGCAGGAGGTTTGTGGGCTGATGATCAGAGCCATTTACTCTCTTGTCAGAATGTGGCTAGGTTTGATACCTAATACCAAGACTACAGTTTTCTGGGATTGCAAAATCTGCTGCTTTAAATTGTAATGAGAGGAATAGGTTCTGCGATGACGAATTCACATGACCCTTCGCCTTATTGAAACCTGTGGCTTCATCAGGGCTGAAGCAGTAGAAAACAGGCATGTACCTCATTAATGTGCATAAATACCTAGAGGGTGCATGTCAAGAGGATGAATCCAAGCTCTTCTGGGTGGTACCAAGCAATAGGACAAGAGGCAAAGGGCAGAAACAGATGCACCGGAATTTCCACCCAAACGTGAGGAAGAACTTCTTTCCTCTGTGAGTGACTGAGCACTGGAACAGATTGCCTAGAGAGATTATAGAGTCTCCCTCACTGGAAATATCCAAGAACCATCTGGATACAATCCTGTGCCATGTTCTCTAGGATGACCCTGCCCGAGCAGAGAGGTTGGACCAGATGACCTACCACAGTCCCATCCGACTTGATTAATTCTGTGATTCTGTTTACAATGGAAAGCAAGAAATTCCCTGTTATTTTTTCACCTGCCTTGCTTCCTCCCTTTGCAGTGCTGTTCCTCTCTGGGTGATGCAGGATGGGTAGCCTGGCAGAGGGTGCTGTAGCAGGAGATGGGATCCACCAAATACTGCCACAACATCAGGCAGTGATGATGAGCAATGACTGCATGCCTGGATCTTTTGGGATTCACTGCTGAACAGTTTAAATCCCAAACTGCTGTGTTACTTGTGGGAGCCCTCTGTTCACAAAACAAGAAAATCAAGGGCCAGTTCCTTTAAACAAATGCATGAATAACCCATCAGAAATTTAGCAATAAGGAAGATCATAAAAATAAGTGAAGGAGATCATCTACCAAGATTTTAAGGGTTAAGGCTTGGCTCTGTGTTTTTCAATGATCAGTTCATCAGTGATTTGGAAAAAGGAGAAGGAGAGAATAGCAATGTGAAAAAGCTTTTCTGATTCTTCCTGTATAAACTTTTCATAAGAAATAACTGTGTCTTTGGCAGAGAACTGAGGTGGTAAAAGCAACGTACATGACAAATCGTCCTGCAAGATGTGTGAGGCTGTTGCCAGCTGCAGTCTGCACAGCCATCACATCATTGTTGAGAGCAGATAGAAAGAGTATTAGAGTTGGAGAGAGCTTGGTGTGTAGGATCTCATTGGTAGTATTTTGCTTTTAATTGCCTTTATTTCACATTTGCTGAGATTTCAACATCATTGTTAACTTTCATGTAGGGTATGCAGATAGTTTGTCCAGGTACTGGCTGATCCTCACTGTGGGAAGATATGCTCTAATTAGTACACACAATGGAGTGAAGAAGGTAGGAAAGCCACATGTGTCTGTGGATCACAGAGGCTGGTGGTGAAGATCACCTAATTCTTTCTGCACCATCGTATTTTGTCAGAGCCTTCTCTGTGCCTTGGGAAAAGGATTGCAGGCCCTGCTGTGCCTGGGGCAGAATCAAGCTGGGGGAACTCAATTTCACCTCTAATATCAGAGGACACCCTGCCCAGAGCAAACTGACCAGAGTGTTTCTGGCAGAGTTGTTGTTCAGGCAGCTCTCATCCTATTTGTGCCCAACAACAACCCTCTCCATCCCTGTTACTGGGGTTGGTAACCCCATTTTTTGTCCCTTCTCTATCTGTGGAGAGACACTGAGCCCAGTGGTGTTGTCTCCTTCTGGTCTGTCCAAGAAATAGAGCTGCTCGCCCATAGTTAGCAGTGTTTGGGGAGAGGGAGCCCAATCTCTTGGTGCCAGGGTGCCATGTGCTGAATGTGCTGGGGAGGCAATAGTGGTGTTCCATGGAGACTGTGGATGCTGGTGGCATTGCTCTGCTTCCTTCTGTCTTCCCACAAGCCACAGGAATGGTCAGACAATAGACAATAGACTGTGCTATCTCTGAAAAACATTTAGATCTTATGGATGTGTTTTGGCAAGCCTTAGGTGAAAGCACTGAAGACACATTATTTGTCAAAAGTGTTAGCCTTAGACAGTACATGCAACACCCCCATTTTTTCTTTATCTTCACATCTATACCTTGGTATATATAATCGAAAACATTTTTCAGTGGAAAGTCAGGTTAATGTTTTCCATCTAGAAAGCACCTTCTGTTTCATAAGCAGACAGATCTCTGTGGCAGCTGCTTGCAAATGCCACTACTTTGGAAAGAAAGAGTGGCAGGTGAAAAGTGAGTTGTATGATCCTACAAAGTGTGAGAATAAGGAAGCAAAATATTTTTAGCCAAAGACTGTAGGGCAAAGCCCTTCTTTGTTGCAAAGAACAGCATGAAGTCTTTCACAGTTGCATAAAGGAGTTTACAAACAAGAAAAAATCTTTCACAAGGCCCAAAATAGAGCAAATAATGTGAATGATATTTAATTAACCCTTCAGAAATAGGGGTTAAGGTTGATAATTTATCTGTACTTTCAGGGTGCCATCAGCAAATTCCCGTGCAAGATCCTATTCAGGAAAGATTGCAGTAAGGAGGTGAAAAGCCTAAGAATTTAGAAAAGAAACAGACGATAAATGGCAGGAGTAAATGATCAAGTTTTTGTCACTACATAAATTTAGTAGCTGGATTCTCTGAGCATTACATAATAGGGCTGCTGTTGAAAAATTATTTAATAATCCTTAATTACTCATTTATGTTAGAATGTTGTAAATGACTGTGGCTAGTTTAAGAGAGGGAGCAGGCAATAACTGAGCAGTCAGTGAAAACATTTATGCAGTGTACAGAGGTCATTCAGGAAAGTAAATGTCTCGGCATGTAAAATATTTTAATGCCATTAAATGCATTGGCTGCATTTCCACAAGGTGGGTGTTTTGCTCAGCTGTTGTTATCCCTTCCTGGACTAAATAGAAGTCCAGGAAGACTAATGTGAGGGAGTTATTTTAGTTGAATGTATAAGTGAAAAAGCTTGAATTAGTCAATTTGTGGAAAAGATGCAAAATGAAGATACTACAGAAGTAAGCAAAATTTACCATTTCTCATAAAGTAGAACAAATAAATAGTTGATAAAATTTAAAAGTGAGAAATTTTAAAGCCCATGTAAAACAAATAGCTCTCTCTTAAACTGCTACTTGGCCATGGAGCACTGCAATTTGCACATCTCGGAAATGAAGACTTCTATTCTGGTTGGCATTAAATATATCCAACGAGTGAGAGACCACACTTGTGTAAGGAAAATTGCTGTGTAGAGGGGAAATCTTTTGTGTTGGAGCAGTTGGGAAGACATTACTTAAGTGAACAAGTTATTCAACAAATATGCTGTGTCCTTTCCTTTTCTCAAACTGTGACCATGGTGGGAGGCCGGCAAGTACACTGAGTCTTGTGCAGGTGGGAAGGTGTATGTCAGTGCCTGCATTCCTGTGTGCCCAGGGGATTTATCAGTGCAATTTCACCTGAGAGTGGAGATATTTTGAAGTGGATGCTTAAAGCATGGATTTATATCCTCCCTGTATTTTCCATTGTCTGTTGTAAGTCCCAGGGCTGTTAATTATCTGTATAAATCAAACAAAGTCTATGTGAGTGTCTAATATTTAAAGTGAAAGTCTAAGGCTTCCAGCGTCTGGGGTGAATTATTCTTTTCAGGCCTAAGAAAGCTGGCAGAACTTCAGTTAAGGGAAGGGCAGAACAATGATGTGTTTCAACTGTGTTTTATGTAATTTGTGCACTTTATGAAGGGCTTGTATAATTATTTTATCCCTGAAAATATGATAGATATTTTTCTAATGGATTTTGAATTAAATTTGCATTTGAATTGCATTATTTTCTTTCAACAAATACGCTGTTATCTCTGACTGAAATGCGGATCAAGGAATCACTTGAAACATAATGCAGAAGTAGCTCTGCAGACCTTAGCAGCCTGAAAAATAATTGAAGTAAGGAATGTTAACAAGCTCAAATGTCATCTTCTTCCAAAAACTGACATTTAAGTTGATCCACATTCCCTCTCCTCTTTTATGTGGAATACAAAACCACATACATTGTGGAGTAGTGAAAAGAAAAGTTTGCTGGAGTTGGTTAAGAAACAGTGGACATATTTTTGTATTAGCTCTTGTATAGCCACATATCAGCCTGTTAAAAAAAATGAAGTTTGTGTAGAGTAAAGATGTTGGGGGAAGGGATAATGAGTTTCTACTGAATACTAATTGCCTACGAGTTGTTCAGGGAGACTGAACTGAATGGAAGATTTGTTGTAAATTAGTCACTAGCTGTATTGTGCATTGCAGTGAGGTTAGAGCAGCACTGTAAAGGTGCCAACTCTACAAAATCCTTATGATTCACTGTCTAACTTGGTGACTGTGTGAAGGATAATATACTGTGCAGACTAAATATTATTGGAAAAATTGCTTCTCTAATGACAGTGCAATCTTTCTTTTTGACACTTAAGTTTTAAGCTCATCTGAGCTAGAAAGATGGGAGTGACAGGTTTTGAGTGGGTTATATCTGCTTTTCCAGCTGCAACATCCCCATCTCTGCCAAAGTTGTAAATGCTGAAAGGAGGGGTATTGCTTGGCAGTAATATGTAGTCCAGCAGATTGATTAGTGCTCTTAGTTTGGTCTTAATCTTCGGCTTCTTTAATTCCAGCATTTTGCCTGCCCTGAATTTGAGATTTTCTAAACCCTACTTTTAACATGGAAACAAAGCTTTGCAATAATTTGTTTGCTTTTGAGAAGTATTTTTTGATTTCACTCGGCTCCTATTGTTTTCATTTACATCAAAATGGAAAGGTGAGTTAATGATTCATTGGCACACAGTGACCTTTCAAATAGCTGTGGACCACGATGCAACAGCTCAGCTCAGAGCTCTCATACTTTAACCTCCTTGTTTCTGCCGTGATATTTGCAGCCTGACCTGTCTACATGCCTGGACGCCTGAAGAGAGCAAACATTTACAGCTTCTCCCTCCCCTGTGTTTAGTGGGCAATTTGATCCTTCTTTGTCCATTCCTTTATTTCACATCAGTTAGGCTTGACTTGCTATTGAGAGCAACAAAGTGCAACTTTGGGAATCCAAAAATGGACTCAGACTCTGATTCACCTTTTAATTACTCATGGCCTTCCTTACCTAAAATGAGGATTCGAAGAAGGGCATCTAAACCAGGTAGAAAAAGTTATCTTCTTTTAAATGGCTCTTGCTTTATAGCTCTGTGTCTCTTCATTGTCTGGTTCTGTGCAGGTGGCTCTGAACAGCTTGTGAGGTAGATTTTCTTCCTATCAAAAGTCCACCTCACTGTTTGTTATGCTCTTTTAGATAATGGAGTTGGAATGTTTTTAAATAAAAAGGAAGTCTTTTTTCCAGATTATGTACTGTTCTTTACAACTGTTTTTATTTCTTTACTCTCTTAGGGCCTTTTTTTTTTTTTTTCTCTCCTTGTATATGTATCTCTCAGTGAACAACTCTGATGCCCTGGAGCAGCATGGCATGGCAGCAGCTGCAAAAAGCTCTGCAAGTTGAAGTTGTTTTCATTTAGGGAGAATTTGGTAATGCAACTATGCCTCAACAGCTAACAGGATTTTTTTTGTTTTAAATTATTTTCAAAAATCGTACCAGAATGAATAAAAAAATCTTTTATTATCTGCAAAAGAAAATGAAAGGGGTCAGTTACTGGTTTTGGTGGCAGTCTGTCTGCACAGTTAGACATTATCCTTCTTTGTGGAGGAGTCTTTGGGAGGTAAGCATTATAAATGTTTTCAGTATGGTAAAGGGGATTTTAAGGAGGTTGAAAGGCACAGACCAGCAAATTTGTGTTAGGAAGAATTATGATTGGAAGCTTTAATAAGGAAAGACAAATTTTTACTGTGTTTAAAAGCAAAAAAATGAAGAGAAGGAATGACAGAAAATGTGATTTGTACTTCCTTTCATAGAACTGGGTTTTTTTGTATTTCAGATCGGGAAAACACCAAATCAGAGAATTAATTTGCATCACTCTCATTAAACTCAATAAGCCAAGAGAATCATGTTTACACAGACTTGAGACTTCGACCTGCTTTTTAGAGTGTACAGAATGGAGGTTTTAATGTGCAAAATACTTCCTTAGCTTTCTACATTTATTCATGGGGAAATCCAGTATTTACCAAGTGCATAGGAGTTTCTGTAGTGTGTGTGGATGCACATGCAATTTGCAAAGAAGATGAAATGAATTGCAAGTTGCATGGTGTGTGTTCTCTCAATCTCTAACAAGACTCATTTTATCTGTAAATGCTGTAGCTGTTTGTGCAGCCACCCTTCATTAACTTTTGTTTGGACAGCTTCCCACCCGCCCTGCCCCCCAATACTTCACCTGTTGTAAAGAGCTGTATACAACACCAATATGGTGTTGTATGTTACAGCATTGCACTTTGTTTTCCATCTCTGTTAATAGAATAGTGACACGTGTGGCTTGTATGCGTAACTCACCATATATATGGCATTATTGGAGCAAGAAGGTGCTTGTTTTACTGGTACAGTTCAAGGGCTCACTTGTGGTAACCTCATGATCTGTGTTTTTTTTCTGGTAGAATCTGAACATGACCAGTTGATCCTGGCATGCAGGTGTGGGGCTCATAGCTGATGGTTGCATTTCTGTCATGCCGGGCCTCAGGTCTCAGTGAACAAGAGACTTGCAGTGCCTGACAGGAAATGGTGCAGGGTTCTTCCAGCCCAGTCCAAAAGCTGTGAAGTTGTGTACCTATGCTGGGCGTTCCAGATGATCTGGACAATGAAATTTTAACTGCCTTATTTCTCCTCTGAAGCATCATGGTGTTGTTATTTTCCTGGCCTGTGGTTGCTCCTCGTGGGCAGCAGGGGCAGAGCTGTGCAGACTGTCTCACTCTCTGGAATGGAGAGTCAACACCCCACTTTGCGCCTTATACATCAGTGTTTTCATTCCTGCTCAGGGACCTTTCAGAGTGGGTGGTGAAGCCCCTGCCGTTCCCCTGAACCCCTGGAGGCTGTCGGGAGCCAAGTGCAGGCTTCACACTCTGGGGACATGCATTGCAGATATGTGACCATGACTCTTGGTGATTGGAATGGGGAGAGGATTTACGTTTTTTTCCTCATTGCAAGACCCCAAACATATTTGTTATTTTATGCAAAATTGTGACAAGGCAGGTTTCTTCTCCCCTGCCCTTGCTTTGCATCATTCTACCTAACAGTGACTCTCAGAACCTTTTCAAAACCTTTAGGAGTGTTGAGAATATCTGTCTCAGACAAGTCTGTCCTACTACACTAGGATGTGGGAATTACATGCCAAGTTCAGTCATGCAGAGGTTGGAAGTGAAACCAAGCATTCCATATCTTGGGGAAAGTACTTTATTTGTTATTCTGTTGCATAAAATGAGTCATCAACATTTCTGTTGGTATATTCACTTGTATAGTAGGTAAGGTGCCTTCTTCCAGGAGGGAGTCAGGAATGTGAATTCTATGTTGGAAATGGATGCTTTCTCACAGCCCACATTTAGGTGACCAAGATCACAGTCAGTGATTGACAAGTGCCATTATCTTTAATGGCTACTTTTGGGCCATGTCGTGAACATGAGGGTGTGACTTTCTATCACCTGTATTCCTGATCGTCCTCATGCAGTATATAGGAAACACAGTGCTTTGGTTTCCACTTTACAGCTTTAACACAGTTAAATTTCATCTTTATGACAATAGCACTTCAATGTCCATCCTGCTTTACCTTTCATGAGGTGTTATATACTTAATTTTGCTGTCATGGGTAGTTGCACTGTCTGAACGAAGACCTAAGACACCTGAATTAGGGGTGCAGATTCCCCATTATAACCGGTTATATGGTCCACATGAATAGATATGCATGTCACTTCAGTTGGCCCCTTGCTAGGAACATCTGGACTTCTTTCTTCAAATTCAGATAACCTCTTCTGGATTTAGAGCAGTGTTTCTGCAGTCCTGTATGATCCATGTGACTAACTTCCTGTGTTTTTCATTGACTTCCAGTTATACATTAACTCCTGCTCACATTGCTGGGGGTAAATATGATGAGCTGTCTGGAAACTATTCATTGTATCTAGAGAAAGGAATTTGTAATTTCTTTCCTGGCTCTTGGCTTGGTCATGTTGATGAATTTCACTGCTTTTCTGCTGTGTCTTCTCCCATAGAAGAATTTAGGTTTTGATTTTTGTGAGAAAGCAGTTAGTGTTATGTTCTTGCCATTTTTCAACACAGGTCATTCAAGGCTATACATTTTCTTATGCCAACATAAAGTATGCTTTGAATTATGGCTATAATGAGCATGTGTTTTTTTAAAGTTAAAGTATAAGCTTTTGTGACTGGTAAAATGTGCAGCATTTGCTGTACAACATTACAGAAGATGTAGAGAACTTGTGCCTAGTTATTTGTTGGCCAAGTCTTTTATCCATATTTGGAGATTATTCTTCCTAGCATTGCATCTGAATAATGCATACAACTTTCTTGACTGTTTATCAGGGAGATGGTAGAAAGCCACAGGCTCTGCTAGAGGAGTAATGTCTTTGTTTTATTCTTTTTCTGTGATCATAGAATAGAGCCAGAGGGCATTTAGCTCTGGCAGGAGGTTCACCTTGGTGAGTTGTGCTTGCTAGGTTGTTTCAGTGGCAAAGCCATTTCTGCTGTGTTGTGTTCTGGTAATTTTTACCTTTTTAAGTATCTTGAAATCCATTTCCAACACCTTGCATAGCCAAAACTCCTATGGAACACCTTCACCAGTTTGCTCTAGCAGTCTTGTCTGTCTTTTCACAAGTTGTGCTGAATTTTTGCATCTGCAGTGAGAATAAACATTTTGAGTGTCTAGAGGAGATTTTTGAGACATTTTGTTGGAAGTTTTATTGATATTCCTCATCTTTCAGGCAAGGACAATCTTTCTCTATATTGCTACTGGTACCCAGCAGTGTGAGCTATTACCTTCTGCCAGTGTTAACCTGGAGGGGAAGGTCTGCTGATGATCCCTATAAGGTCAAGAAGACTTGTTGCCAGCAAGGTGGGATGGAGAAAGTTAGTGAGTCTATAGGAATGCAGTGTGTGATACGGACATTTGCAAAGTTTTTGTCACTTTTTAAACTATGCTGGCCTAGCCGGTGGAAATAAATTACTAGCAGTCAATGTGCAATTTATAGTGTTCTCCCCTGCATTCAGCAAAGACTTTAAATACTTCTCACATTACAAAGTTAGTTAGATGTATTCATCCCTTCACACATGTTTGAAATGGTGAGGGCAGAGTAGGATGATATTGCCATTAGACTCAATGATCTTGAAGGTCTTTTCCAACCTATACTATTATATGATTCTGTGAAGCCCAAGATAAATTGCTAGCTTTTGCCTGTTCATTTTAAACCCCAATGAATAAAACCCCTTTTAGATATCTCACCTTTAACAACAAACTGGAGTATTGCTAGGAAAACATATGGCATTTGACAGTGATAAGCAGTGAAGATTTACAGACCAAAAATACTGCAGATAACATATTCTGATGCAGTTTGTTGTATTTGCAGCAGCTTTCTCCAGAATTTTTTTAGGTTTTACTCTCCTACAGAATTTTAAAATAATGTAAAATGTGTTATTAAAAGTTGTTATATAAATCAAAATGTGAAGTAATAGGGCGATTTTGTTGTTACTGTTTTGGAATGTGTAATTAATTGAGCAGTCCGTTAAGTGACTGTGGCATGTGGCATCCCACCCTCAAGTTGCTCGTGGTCAAAATGAATGGCAAAAGTCAGAGAGTCCACAAAAGCTTACAAAGTTTTATTACTAAATTACAAATTTGGCATGGAAATTGTTGTAAGTTAGTTCCTGATCTCCTCTTATAAGCACATGGCAGTGAGTTTTGGGTAAAGGGATAGCGCAAAGGGGAAGACAGAGAAGGATATGGATGAAAGAGGGGGAGAGAGAAAGAAAGGAAGGGAGACAGATCAAGAGTCCTGCTGGCTTCAGCATTGATCCAGGTGATGGGATGTCCAGCTTGTGGGGAATACTTTTTTATAGATAGGTTTTTTTCCCACCCTGGCGATAAGTTTCTTCCTTTCTATGTGAATTAGTTATCACACACAGTCTATTCTTCTAGAGCTTTCTGGAAGTGGGTGAGAGGGCTTTGGGGATCTTGGGTCTTGATCCTCCTTTATGGTTCACACCCATATGAGGTTTCTCAACCTCATTTCTGTGCCTGCTCTGTACTGTGTTGTGTTCGTCCCAGAGAACTGCTACACCACCTCCTCCAGCTACATCCTGTTCTTTCTCCCAGTGTGTAATTACCAACAATCCTTGGTTGCAGCTATCAGTGTTTGAGACATACACATCAGCCACTTTATCTTCTTGGCTTCTACACCCCAGAAGTGGGGACACTTGCTGAAGTCAAGAAACTGCCTCTGTGGGCTCAGGTTTACACCATAATGAGGGAACCCCTAGTGCAAGGGCTGTTTTTTCAGCGGGGTGTGTTGAAATTTGCAGCCTAACACTGGAGCTATACACCACCCTTGCCAGTTGTACGTGGTGGGTTTATATACAGTTGGGAGTGCAGGCAGGAGAAGGTAATAAGCATGAAGAAGAAAAGGAGAGCCTCACTTTTTTTTTTTTTTTTTTTGTGGTGGTTGTTGGTTTAAGACCAACCCTTGGAAAGCTTGACTTGCTACAAGAAAGTACTGCCAATTTTGCCAAATCACATTTCCATGTGATTTTAGCTGCCAGAGTTGGATGAACTGCTGTAGAAAACAATGCTTTTATACTATTTACAAAGACTTTGTGATCTTGGCAGACATAAGGAAATGGTTTGTAGGCTTTAGCAGTTCTCAAGATGACAGTCACTCAAATCACGTTAACATTCTTGCAGAAGGGAGAAACAAAATGAGATGTGTAAGGATATTTTAATGGTATGAGATCCCACAAGGCTGTCAGGACTTGAAACCAAATAATTCATAGCATGGCATTTCTAAATGGGAATTTCCAGTTTTCTCTAAGTGTGGAGCTTACTGTTCTTGGGCTTTATGCGATAGCATCTTAAAAAAAAAAAATAAATAAAAGCTGTGGTGTAGCATTGCAGATTTGGCAGTTGTCTGGGACATTTTGTTTTCCCCCAAATCAACAAATGCCCCAGACCTTAACAAGTATAGTTGCTAATCCTGTTCTATTTAGTCATTATGAATTTTCTTGCAATCTGGTGGCTACAAGCATCTTGGATGGGCTTTGAGCTACTTGATCTAGTGAATGGCAGAGGTCTTGACCTAGATGGTCTTTAAAGTTCTCTTTCAACCAATGCTACGTGGCTCTGTGATCTTCCAAAAGTAGTTATGTTGCTTTAGGAATATAGCATCAGGAAAATCTTTAGTGGTATAATATCCTTTAAACCTTTGCAGAAAATAAATTCCTAATGCAGACTAAAAAGGATTTTTAAAATATTATTCAATAAAAGACAAACTTAAATTAGGCTTATTGAGTGTTTTGATTTTAGGTATTTCACTGGATATGAGGCTTTTCTCTATCACATCATTCTTACGCTAATGTATCTTAGATCACTTCCAATAGCAGTGCTTGACTTAGAGCATCTTAAGTGAAAAATTAGATTACAATTGTGATGGGTTTTTTAGCCTGTTTTCACACAGTCCAGAACAAGACTAGTTTCCACTTTGTCAAATTTTTCTCCTTTTAAAATTGGAAGATAATCCAGCTCAAATGCTGGGTTGATGAGTGCTCTTCATACTTACAAACAGCTTTAAGAGAAGTGGGCCTGCGGAACAGAGGATTTCTGCTGCTCAAAGGCATGAAATATTCAGCCCATGCAGCTTTTTATAACTGTAGTCATGAATACACTGTTGAAAACTAAACTCTGGACTTCTGTTAATAATTCTGGTGAAACAGATCAGTAGCAAAAGAAGAGCAGATACAGCATCCATCCCAAACATCCTGTTCATGGATCAAATCTTGATTGATTGCTGTCACTCTGTAAAGGCAGTATCAGTGGTATTCTATTTATATCCCTTTTGCAATTTTATTGGTGTTCTTTTGTTTTATGAACAGTAATCTGATTTACTGGTTAAGATTAGTATTTATGTAGTAAGTAAAATGCTTTTGGGGAATCATTATTTGACTGCAATTGAACAATATTTCATTCATGTAATGTATCAGATGTTAGGTATTTAATGTATAGGCCATAATCATGCATAGTTCATCCCAGCCCATAAATCTTGCCCTGTGTTCTTCTGCAACCACAAATCTCTACAAAGTTCTAGGTTAGATGGAAAATAGAAGCTTTTGCTAACCAAGATATGGAAATGCTTATTTTTAAGTTATATTAGTGTTTCTGTGGTAACTTTTTGAAGCTTTTCAGTGATAGGCTTCTTGGAACATAGAGCAATTATGAAATGAGCAGGTTTTTGAGTGGTCACATAAATATTACTGAAATTGTAATGCTAAAATTTGGTGCTTAATGTTTAACTTTACCATTTTTTATGACAGTATATATACATGAGAATGAAATTATTTGAGATGTAACACCGTATTTGCCATATATTTTTTTTTTCCAGAACACAGACACTCTACCCTCGATGTTCTTAGGAAATTGAAGTCTCCCCCTACTTTCTTTGCTTCAACCAGACTTTCTGCCATGCTGAGTGGAAGTGATGAAGTATATGCAAACTGCATGGTAGTAGATCAAGTAAGCTTATAATTGGACTTTTAGCAAATTTTATTCATCTTCTATTCATATATTTGCGTGATAGTAGAATCTTCTGGATTTAGTAAAAGTTCTAAAATAAAGCTAGTAACACCTTACTCTTCTCAGCTATATTTTGTAACCTAATTATGACGTACCTTTTAACAAGTTCAGTCAATGACTGGAATTATTCTCCCTAGCTTGTAGGGAGAACTCTAAGGCAGCGCTTCCTGTCTCTTCCATGTGTTTGTGAGCCAAACATTATGTGCTTCTTACTGAGAAGCATTAACAATATTACTTGCTTGTGTGTACTTCAGATTTATGAATTCTATATGCATTCACTGTAGAGATTAATTTGCTGTTGCTGGATACTTTCAGAAGTAAATTATAAGCTCATAGCAAAGCTTATTTGCTCAATAAAAATGAGATACTGCTGAAAAGGTGAAGTCAATGTCCTACAACGATCAGGCAATTCTGACTTAGAATTCCTGTTTCTGATTTATGATCCACACTTTTGATCCAAAAAGTGATCCAAAGTGTCCAGAGCAAGTTGTGTTTGACATCACTGTGCTGTATCTGAAATCATCCTCCATGGTCACATTCAGACATCATAATTTGCACAGGGGGACCTAGTCCAACTCATATGTATGGTGGTTGTGCCTAGCTGAACAGATGCAGGATTCTGGTGGTGTATAGCTATTTTTCAGGGATGGTTTAAGTGATTTATTTATTTGTAACTTGCTGTGGGCTCTCTCTGGACTGAAAGTCAGAATGTAGGAGTAAGAAAATATCAGATCATAATGTTAGAAGTCTGAGATTTTGCAAGTGTGAATTTTTTTCTTTCTTTTCCTTGTCTCCTCCCTCCCCCCCTGTTCCCTGAAACACTTCACCCGCTGCATTCACTGCAGATCCAGTTCATTGTGACAGCTGAGATGGAAGTTTGTCAGATGCCAAGTGTGTTCAAAATGCACCAAAGTTTATAAAGAAATGCATGTAATAATGACCCAGGAGTGAGCAACTGTCATGGGACTATGATGTACAATCTGTGAACCCTTGATTTGAATAATAAGGAGGTTGGAAGGACAGGCTGCATCTCCATTACAGTTGTAGATGTTACCCCAGTGTATTGCTCAGGGGTCCTTCAGCTTGGATTGCTAACCTTTGCTCAATATGTGTCCACATTAAGTTTTGTTAAATTGCTGACTGGGGCCAAGTTCTCCGTTAGCGCTACTCAGCAGGAGCCAGAGTGGCTGCTGGAGAAGGTCCCTCTGGTGCAGAAGGGGAACATTGTGCAGACAGGAATAACTTTGTAGGGGGGGGAACAGCTGCATAAGACCTGGGAAAAGCATTTTACCTTTGTTCACCCATCTGCACAGCACAACAGGAGTATTTCCAGATTTGCATGTGCTGTATTTTTGAATGCAAATGCGGGCTGCTGCAAAAATGCCAGCAGTTTTCTGTCTTTTACTAAGACAAACATAATTAAGATGGGGATGAAAGCACAACTGAAGAGGGGCCAGAGAGCAGGAAGTCAGCAATCTGAAAGACCAGAGCTTTGGAGATGCTTGCAATCCTTCTTTTATTCTTACTTTTTTACAGGTGCTTTTTGAGGACTGAATGTTTTCACTGACAGTGTGACTTTTCAGTAGTATTCAGTACCTAATTAGATTACAGTAGCCTCCAACTAGAAGACTGTGTTTTAGTATCACCTGCAGAGCCAACAGGAGAATTCAAAGAATTATTTGTTACCAGAGTCTAAATTCTAATCTCTGTACCTGAGAAAACAGATTTCCCCACTCCATTCCTGTTTTTGTGCAAGAGGAGGGGTGCTTCATGCTCATAACTGCTTAATGGCAAAAAATAGAGTCCTTTCCCTTCATCTAATGAGGAAACTCTGTTCTAAGTCATGTATATTTGTCTCAAAGCTTAGAAAAACGGTTCTGATAAATTAAAAGTGCAAGATGTGTACACTGACTTTTCCAAATTAAATTGCACAGCATTCAAAGTCTTGTCCATATGTCTCCCACACTAATCTATTATGCAAATTTTTTGCTTGAGGTTATTTTTTAATAAAACATATAAATGTATGTATCAGTACATTTAATAAAAGGTATAGATATGAGGAAGAAATACAGTAGACTTGCAAATATCAATGCATTCCTGCTTGAATTAGGGAAAAGAGTAATGGAAGGTCTTGCATCTCTTAGCCATATAACCTGCTTTCAATTCATGTGATGTAAAAAGTAATGGGGAAAAAAGCCCACAAAACATATATCCATAAATAAAATGGCAAACTACTCTGGTCCTTGGTTCCTGTCAACACATCTCGTTATTACCTCTTACCAGCATTCATTTTTACCTGCAGGCTGGAGATTTAAAGACTAACTGCATTCATGGAGGTGGTGGTGTCAGCAGTGAAATGTGCCTGAATCCCCCCAACTCAAACCCAATGGCTAAGAGCTCTTCATCTGCCTCCCTTGAAGAGAATGAGCAGTATGTTCCAAATGAAGGAAGTCAAAGACAAGTAAAAAGTGGAGAAAATGCAGGACTAAGACATACCATTTCACCTTCTCATCTGTATGTAGCAGATTCATATCTTCCATTCAAGACCCATGGATTTATTAAGGATCGGGGCCAACTTTATGCAGACATGAAAAGAAGAAGGTATGGAATTGACTTCATGATATGGCTGGAATAAGGATTATTTATAACCACCTTTTAATTCAAAAGATGAAGCAGAATTTGGAGTAATAAATAATTTTAATGAGGTGAAACCACTGTTTTCTATCACTGATATTTATTGTCCTAATGATCTGTTTTCACAAAATACCTATGAAGACATTTTTAACAAACAAAAGTGTCCGTGCAAATGGATACTTCTATATCTTTTTTCCTTGCATGCACACACCCTTTACAAAAAAAGAATCAGCTCTTCACTATCACTGCCCCTGTGGCATTTTTGTCAGAAACCAGAATTTCACTATGTTTTTTCTCAGTAATATTTTCCATTAAGAAAATAGTTCAAAATCTGTGGAAGTCTTGGTGGATCTTTCCGTTCTTTGTAGAAGAACCTGTGTATTTCTGATTGCATACATATTTTTTATCTCAAAAGACACAGTGCAGAATAGACCTGCTGTTTATGATAGGTTCGGATTGTTTTCTGCTCCATTGCTGATACACAAAGTTTGCTGCCAACAGAGCCATTTGTCTGAGGATGCTCTTCTAAATGGCTTTAGGTTATAGTGAGAACTGATTTGCTTCAGAAATGCAGAGAGCTTTGAAGATGAAATTGTAATTTTGGTTTTTAACAATTAATTTAAAATTTAAACAATTTAACAATAATATTTCTTGATGAAAAGGCTTGATTTCTTCTCTGGATAGATAGTACATGAAATAAGTTCCTTTTTGTACAGGAGGAAATTTGAATCTTGTTCCCACCTTTCAAGAGTGTTAGGACGTGTTGGAGGTAGGGAATCAGATCTACATAAAACCAGTAAGGAAGCTGTAGTGTCCGCCAATTGTTAATTAGAGTGGGCAATAAAATTTTTTTGAGTTTCTTATACAACTATAGAGTCCCACTAGGAGGAATCTTCAATAGAGGTAGTACAGTAAATATCAGATGCAGAGTTTTTCTTTCCCAATCTTCTCCTTTTTTTACTAGCTACAGAGAGACTGTGTAGATTACTATAAATAATCTTCCTCTGCCTCTAGTCAGACACATTTTTATCCTATGCATTTTTAGATATTTCCACCCTTTTTAAGACCTAGGTCAGATACCTGCATGAAAACTTTAGGTGAGTATATGAATTTCCAAGACATATGATTGGCCTTAATATGTCATATGACATATGTGAGTGATCCAAATATTACACATAAAAGAAGACTACCAGTGTATAATTCTATTTTTAAACCAGCTTTTCATGTAAGAAAAATTCCCTGAGTAAGTTACCCCCAGTAATCAAGGATACTTGTGTGTTGACATAGACATTGCTTTTTCAATTTTAGCACGTGACAGTAACTGATAATGCATTTAAATGAACTGTTTCTGAGACATCACGTGAGCTATTACTAGGAAACATTGTGAAATACTGCCTCCAGAATGGCACTAAGGAAGTAGTTTCAGACAGTATTGATAGATTTGTGCTTCAGCAAAGTAGTGGTGTGTGAAGGAATTTTTGTGCTATTATTCCTGCAAGGAATTCCAGCGATTTAGAAATACCACACATATTTTAAAGTTTTATGTTTTAAGGTTAGAGTGTTATTTCAAGCATTCATCCATTCCTTACAGTTACTCTGATCAAGAGACCATGAACATGCTCTTGCAGGTAACAGGACCCATTCTGGGAAACCCTGGTGCTGCTGAGAAACCTTAGGGCACTCTTCTGATCAGCAGCTCCTGCCAATCAAATAGTTTCTAGGTGTTTAGTGTATTGATTTAGCCAGAGTTTTTTCAGTCTACTTGTAGTCTTATGTGTTTTTAAACTTGTATCTTTTTAAATGAATCTTATAAACTATCTCAGACCCTCCTTCATCTCTGTCATTTTTCTCTTCCATCCTCCATCCTGAAGTCACAGATGTAGAAAAAAGTACCTCTGCAATCAGCCACATCATATCTTTCAAATACTCACATGCACAAAGTATTTATCTACGCCTGCATATTTTAATAGTGAAATATGAGCTAATTGTCTCAGTTCTGCTTATCATCTCAGTTCTTCTCATCATCTATATAAAGAGGCAGGTTCATGTGTGGAACAAAGCATCTCATTTTAAGGGAGATGCTTAATATGGGTCTAAAAATCATTCTCTGGGCTTGGTTTGCTGTGATGGGAGTCTGCATTATTGTGGGTGATACAGACATCTGCACTGCAGATCCCCAAGGCTGTGTTGCAGGAGTGACTGGCTAATACAGAGCGACTGAGTAGCTTGACCAGGTGAGTACAGACCTGAGAGAGGCCTCAGTGCATGATTTAGCTCACATAATCCTGGTGGTTTGGGTTGTCATTCATGAGAGCATTCAACAGTATCTTTCTTTGTTGCATTAATGTTGAGGTAAATTGTTATGAGGAATTCAGGGAAATTAAAGACTTTGTTGTCTACTTCAGTTCAAGTCTGGATGACCTTGAAGTAGATGGTGGAAGCGGAGGTTCTCTGGACAGATCTCATGTTTACTACCCTCCCCTTGGCACTTCAGAGGCCATGGCTTCCAGCAGAGATGGATTAGACTTATCTACCAGTCTGCAGCCCAAGGTATTTGATAATGTCTTGGTTTGAATTGTTTTCCTTTTAAGTAAATCACTGAAACTATGTGAGAGATATATGAATCTGAAGGGGAAGAATGAGTTCCCAGTTGGCAGTGCTAGTGTCACTCATAAAGGGTTTTGAAGCTGAAACTCCTAGTTGTGGCTGGGCTGGGCAGCAGCTATAGAAAGACTACATCAGAGATTTGCCTCAGCTTTAAAAAATACCCAATCATTTATCAGAAGTGTTTTAAAGGAAATAGCTCAGGTTCAGTGAATCAGCATTTTCTAACCAAAATATATGTAGTGAGGAAGTGTTTAACCAGTTGTAGTTATGTGAAAGAATAACAACTTTGTAAAGTGTAGAACTGGCCTGCTGCCTGTTTTAAAACAATTGTTACACTCAGGAAAATTCAGTTGGGCTTTGTGCATTGAGCAATGCAAATGTCTCATCTTTGTTATGATTTTCTGAAGTATCCTGTCTACATTAATTTTCATTAGACTGCAGTGCCATTTCTGACATCTTCAGACACACATAGTTATTTTCTCTTTGTAGAAATGCTCTATGGTTTTTTTTAGATGGACTTCTTGCCACTTGAACTTTACCTGATCTTTAGCAAATGATTGCATATAAGGAGAAAAAGAGTTCAGCATAAAGACTGAATTCTGTTAGGGCTACTTTTAAAAGCATTAAGGTTAGCACTTTACAGGAGTTTTAGGAGTAGGCTCTGTTGAAATGTAAATGATGCATCAAAAATTAGGGTATTTCCTTTCAGTCCTTACTGTTGACATATTTGGGGACTGGAAAATGTTTTCACACACAATAATATTAAAAGAAACCACAACAAAAAACACAGAAAAGACAAAGAGGTCAACTCCTTCCTTTGGAAGCTCAGACATCTGTAATTATCAAGGTATGGCCTTAGTCTCCATTAAATGTTCTTGAGGTATTAAAGTGCTAAGGATAATGCCTGCCTTGGTAAAAGAAGATAGTTTGGTAATCATGTATAATGGCCAGCTACACTGTTTGTTGCCTGTCACCAAACTGGATAAGAATGTAAGCTTTCTCTTAGTCTAATTTACGCTTTCAAATTATTTCCTGTAATATACAAAAAATTACCATGGTGGAAGTTTGACAGACTTCCTAAGAATTCATATGAAGTCATCAAAAATTATACTTCAACTCAAAACTTTAATGGAACCAAGAAAACATACGCCTGTGGTCAGCTGTTGCTGATTTATTTTGTTTCTGTGGCTGATGCATTTCAAAATGACAAAAGTTTTAATTTGCTGCAATTTTTTGTAGGAATGCCCCATGTTTGGGATTCGGTCACGCTCCTACTCCTGCTCCTCACCCAAAGGTTTGTTAGGAAGACCTTGCATTCCTCGGGACTTTGCAGTTCAGGATTCAAATGAAGGTCAGTTTCCTGATTTTGCACAGCCTCATCCCTTACCTGCCTTCTTCAGTCCCAGTGCTGATGACTTCACTCAGTCCTGTGCTGTATACAGAGCTCACCAGTGTGTGGGTCTGGCAGCCTTTATGTCACCCTACTGTTGTCCCTCATTTTTCTCCTATCTTTAGCCCTGTCATGCCTTCCCTGGTACAGCCGCTGATCCTTGGCAGGGCACACAAACTGGAAGAGCAATAACAACAAAAAAATAATGCAGGCAAGAGCAGTAATCTTTTTGAAAGATCCTTACCTCAGCTCCTGCTGAGTGCCTGACAAAGACCAGGAGGAAGCTCCGGATGACACAGAAAAGTTATCAAAAGGGTCAGATGGCTCCAACTTCCCAAAGAGGCTGGGGAATCTCCAAAACACATATGGGCAGTAGTAATTTCTGTAGACTGGAAGCAAACCCCACCCTTTTCATAAAGTGGAGTCAGAGATGTCTCTGCAAGAAGCCTGTAATTTTTTACAAATTGTTTCTAACACACTTTATTTCTAGACATATTGTTTCATATTTAGAAGACAACCCACACTTTACACAATGCGTTATATTTGAAAACCACGCAAAGCACATATACTGTGCTTTTCATTCGCTCACATCAGTTAAAAAACACCTTCATTTCAAGAGGCTTGATCTCTGTCCCTGTAACCCTTTCAGTTGTCACACTTGCAGCTTGTCTCTCACTCCAGTATACCTTTAGTGTTTCACTGGTCCAGAGCAAGAGGCAGGACATGTGAACTACAGTGAACCAGATGCGACGGACACACAGAATGGTTGTGGATAGCCCATCATTTACGTGTTCAAAGTCAGACTGAATGGGGCTTTGAACAACCTGGTCCAGTGGGTGGTATGCCTGCCCATGGCAGGGAGCTTGGAACTAGATCATCATAGAATGATCAAGGTTGGAAGAGACTTCCAAGATCATTGATTCCAACCCTTGACTGAACATCATCATGTCAACTAAACCATAATATTAAGTGCCACATCTAGTTATTTATTGAACACTTTCAGGAGTGGTGACTTCCCTACCTCCCTGGGCATCCCATTCCACTGCTTGACTACCCTTTCAGTGAAGAAATTCTTCCTGAAGTCCAAACTGAACCTTCCTGGCACAGCTTGAGGCCAATTTGTCTTGTCTTTTTGCTAGTTGCCTGGGAGAAGAGGCCAATCCCCCCGTCTACGACCTTCTTTCAGATAGTTGTAGACAGTGATAATGTCTCCCTTGAGCCTGTTTTTCTGCAGGTTAAACAAACCCAGCTTCCTCATCCGCTCCTCATATGACTTACTCTCTAGACCCTTCACCAACTTCACTGCCCTTCTCTTGATGTGCTACAGTATCTCAATGTCTTTCTTATACTGAAGGGTCCAGAACACAGGGTTTGAAGTGTGGGCTTACCAGTGCCAAGTACAGAGGAACAGTCACTGCCCTGGTCCTGCTGGCCACACTATTTCTGTTGCAAGCCAATATGTCATTAGCCTTCTTGGCCACTTGGGCATATTACCAGCTCATGTTCAACTGCTGTTGACCAGCACCCACATGTTCTTTTCTTTTGGGACACTTTCAGTTACTCCTTCCCCTGTGGTGCTGCCTGGTGCTATTGTGGCCCAAGTGCAAGACCTGGCACTGCCTTATTGAACCTCATACTGTTGGCCTTGGTCCATCAATCCAGCCTGTCCAAATCCCTCTTCAGAGCCTTCCTACCCTCTAGCAGATGAATACTCCCATGCAACTTGATGTTGTCTGTGAACTTACTGAGGGCGCACTTGATCCCTGCATCCAGATCATCCATAAAGGTATTAAACAGAACTGACTCAGTATTGAACCCTGGGGAACACCACTAGTGACTGCCTTTTAGCTGGATGTAACTGCCTTCACCACCACTCTCTGGGTCCAGCCATCCAGCCAGTTTTCAACCCAGTGAACAGTTCACCTCTCCAAGCCATGGGCTACCAGCTTCTCCAGGAGAATGCTATGGGAGACAGTGTCAAAGGCTTTACTGCAAGGCCAGGTAGACAACATCCACTGCCTTTTCCTCATCCATTAGGTCATAAAAGGAGATCAGGTTTGTCAAGCAGGACCTGCCTTTCCTAAACCTGTGCTGACTGGGCTTGATGCCTTGGTTGTCTTGCACATACCAGGTGGTCAGACTCAAGATAATCTGTTCCATAACCTTTTGTGACACATAGGTCAGGCTAACAGACCTGTAGTTCCCTGGCTCACCTGTAGATTCTCTTTCTGACTCTTTTGGTAGATGGACATCACACTTGCCAATGTCCAGTTGTCTGGGACCTCCCTGGTTAACCAGGACTGATGATAAATGATGGAAACTGGCTTGGCAAACAATTCTGCCAGCTCCCTCAGTGCCCTAAATGATCATTAAGGTCCCTTCCACACTAAACATTCTGTGATTCTAGGATACTGAATGTGAAAACATGCAAAAAGTGTGGAAATATCATTGTTAACTTCGAAATCATTTAACTTCAAAAACTTTTGTGAAAGTGAGACATACAATGACTACAGACTCTTTTTTCCTTAAGAAACAGTGTTAAGCAGTGCAGCAAATAACTTTGTTGCTGTTGCTCATGCTGTATGGAGGAGTTTGTAGTGCATCTTGCAGCTGTGTTGTATTTTCCCCCATCATCAACGTATTTGTAAGCCTTTATATTCAACAGATCAGGGGAGAAGTCCCTGGCAAAACAAGGCAGAAGAAGGAAGTATGTCACAGGTGACGGCAGATCAGCAAAGCCCTGTGGCACATGCTTGAAACAGAATTCCTTTGGCCCCGCAGCTAAAAGTGTCACAGCCCATTAAGCTTCACCCAGACATCCTCTACCCTGCCCTGATCTGGGCTTGGGCCCATTTCCTTTTCGTTGTTTTTCTCCTTCCTCCTAGGACAGTCAGTGCTGGACCTTTGCATATCTTGTGTAGAGGGTGGAAACCCTTTTCTGTCCACAGAACCAGGCTGTTCTGCAGCCTGCACTGCAGATGTGGTGTGATGCTAGGAGGGTGGGTGGTAGTCTGCTGAGGTTTCTGCTGGCACTTCTTTGCCACCAGCATGTCCTGCCTTGTCCCTTCCTTTCCCATTTTACAAGAATGGGAGCGCTGAAGTATTTGGCAACTGGTAGTGGTGATTGGTGTCTGAGGTAGGCATAGCTTTGCTCACTTTGAGCACTCGTATCTGCATATGGGACTAGCCCAGAAGCTTGGTCCAAGACGCTAAGGCAGTTCATCCTGATTTCTGTGCGTTGTAATGGGATTGTGTCTGGGTCTGTGCAGGAATCTCCACACTGAAAACCTACCCCTTCCCCTCTGCCCAGTTGCCAGCATTTTAAACATCTCACTCAAGACTTAGCTAAGCAGGAGGGAGGCTCAGCTGACCATGTACATTGTGATGAAACATAAGACAAAGCAGATGAATGCAGGATGGCAACAGGACAGTGTTTTTCACATGAAATATGAGGAAAACAAGTGGGAAATCACCATGTGTTTCTGGTGGAAGCTTTTCAGTATGTTCAGGTTTAAAGCAACTACCTGCCTTTATTTGAGAGGATATTACCAGGCTGCAACAGTAAAGGATTTGTCCCTGCTCTGTAGATAGCGTGCTCATGAGCAGTGGTCCATTCCTCCTACAGGGCCTTACAATTTCTAAGTCAGCATCTCAGCTCCACCCTTCTAATAAGTACTTCAGTGCCAACCCCTCAAGTGCTGTTTTACATGAGGTTGTCTTCATTTCCCATGGATACTTGGCATTGGTGTCTTATGGCAGCACCCTGTAGCACAGGTTTTGCCTGACAACTCACTGAAATGCCCTATTATTCTTGCTGCTTCTTTCGTAAATATTTTAGCTCTTGCTAACCTGAAGTCTGCATCTGTCTGAAGATCTTTCTGAGGAAAGATCTGTCTGAGGATCTTTCTGAACCCAATCTGTGCTAGCTTTGCTAAAAATGTCTGCACAATGGAGGGCTTCTAATTTGAAAATGGTCTCTATAGTTTTGGGCTTATTTTCTTCAAAAAGAAAAAAATCAACTCATTTGTTTCTTTTATTTTGCATTTTAGAGTTTGTGAAAAGTACCCTCTTGAGTTCTCTGTTTCTAGGATCATAGAATCAGAGAAGATACAAACACAGTAAACATCCTGTGCACTACATAGAGTAGTAATATTCCTCTTTACATAGAGGGATTTAAATTTTTTTAATACTATAGATAAAGCTGCATAAGTTGGGTACTTACAAATGTTAGAAGAATCTTAAGATATTTTACAACAAGTTATGACAGAAAGCAAAATGAAGGGTGGCTCATTTGAGTCTGCATTGTTAAGAAAAATGAAAGAAATTTTTTTTGTTATTCTTAAAAACAGATGGTTTGCAGAGATTGACATTCACTGATGCTCGTCTCGGTTCTGGCAGATTCAGTCAACTAAAAGCTTAGAAGGAAGAGGTATTAACCTAGGAAAAGCTGTGTCTAATGTGTGTATATTTTTGCTTTCCTAATTTTCAAATGACATGGCAAGTCTTTAATGGCAAGTTTATGGCCTGGTGGAGGTTGTGAGTTTCAAAGAAAGCTGATGATCTTGCAATTGGAGTGCCTGATGGCTGTTTGTGTTTTGCAGAGGGAGCCTACAGTCTGCCCGAGCAGTCCCGAGAGAAAAGGTACGGGTCATGGAAGGGTCATGGAAGTGCCGAGAACAGGTCTGTGCAAGAATGCCATCTAGGGAGCTGTGCGGGGAAGAGGCATTGACACCCCTTCCTGCCAGGATTTGCGCAGTGATTTAGAGGAGCCCTCTCTGTCCAGGGCGTCTGTGAGCCCATGCCGAAACCTGGTGCCAAGCTCAGCCAGGCTCTCACCGCACATCTCATCCTACAGAAGGGATTTGCTGTGCACCACTGTGGGATGTTCTAAGTAGGCAGGGGCTCCTGTCCACTAGAGGAATGTCCAAACCACTGCCGTAAAAGCAGTAGAGCTTTGTATACCAACTATAATCTAGGCAAGCTTGTTACATATTGCAGATGCAGAGAGCTCAACGGGCAAGTGTTCCTTCTTTTTACAGAGAGCTTGTAATCTTTTTCATAATGGCTGCTATACCCGCAACAAAGCATGTAATTGCAAATGTTAGGTGAGACAAGCACCATACAGCTTCTGCCATGTGCTAATAAAGGGACTGTTTGCACTGGAATGAGGATTTTTTTTCTATTTTAGGATTCAGGAGGAAGAATGGAACAAATATATTGTACCCTCAAAAAATGAGTCTGAAAAATGTAAAGTGAGTCGGACTTTCAGCTTTCTGATGAACAGAATGACCAGCACACGGAATAAATGCAAGGTAATTTGGGATTTATGTCTATATTATTATGTATCATTATGTTGCTGTAGTTAAATTAATTATAGATGAGAATCTAAATTTTTTTGTGCAGATACATTGCAGTTTATTGCAAAACCACAAATAATATAGGAGTAGGAATACTAGGAAGAATCTTCTAGCTTTATTTTTAAAATTTAAAACATAAGCAGGATACCCTGAAATGGCCTTCATATTAAAAACCAGCTTTTCTTTTGAACAATAGCCTTAGTTGAACAATATCAAGTATTTCCCCTGCCATTTTTTAATGTTAGTAATAATTTCATTTGATGATTTAGCCAAAGTTTAATTGTATGAGTTATGTTTGAGAAATAATTTTCTTTGTTAAATAAAATTAAAGGATATGGTCTGTTCTTGGAATTGCTCTCAATAAGTAACTGAGTCTTCAACTTCTGCATTATGTTGTAATCAGTTGAATTTGACTAACTTGAAGTTAACGGGACTTACCGCATGAATAAGCACTGCTTAGTGTTAAAAGAGTTAGAGATTTGAGGCCTGCACAGTCAAACAAACATACTATGGAAAGTAGTTCACAACATTTGTAGTTTGATTTTGAGACATCTTAGTTTTAGATTAATGGCAGCAGTCAGCAGTTTGAGAGACAGTCTTGGCCCACAGGCTTTTTTCTAAAGGCTGGCCTTTCAGCAGTTTTGCAGGCTCCCTAGTATGCCCTCATGTGCCCCAAGATATCCTAAGTACATGGATTTGGAGATGGTTGTCTGAGGTGGTGTCTTCCAGAGCATCAGAATTGGCCATGGACATGTATGTCTAGTCCTGCAGCCACACATTGGCTGGTGTCTGTGTGTTCTCACAAAGAAAACTGTCAGTAACTATGGCTATACTACATTTATACTTATGCAAACAAGGATGCTGTAAAAATAGGCAGAAATTATTAACTTCTTTACCACTCATTAAAAATAGATTGCTCCTAATGTCTTCTAAGATCTGAAGACAATTTGTCTAAACCTGTCTAAGTGCAGCTTTAGCTGCAGAGGCATGAGCTGTATATATGTAGTATATATGTAGGGGATATAGGTATTGATATTTGTTTGTGTGTGCAGTGAGTCCATGACACTGCTTAAATTTTATCTTCTGGCCCTCTTCTTTTGGTAGATTTATATTTCTGATTGTCTTCCTTAATAATGCTTCCTGACTTAGCTGCCAGTGAAAGCAATGCACGTATCATTTTAGGACTTAAGCAATGTTGGGTGTAGTAGTATTGAATGCTGTTGCCTTTCAAGACAGGAAATAGATATTTTAAAATAATTTGCTCTTAAAAAGGGAATAATTTACTGATCTTAAAACTGAATCACTTTATCTTATTTTCTAATTACTTTTCTAATTTTTTTTTCTTGCTTCTGCTGTTGGTGATGAAGATAAAAAATAAAGATACCAAAGATAAATCAAACAGGCACAATTTTACAAATGGAACCTTTCCAGGAGTTATGCCATGTATGGTCTGTGAAAAGGCCCTCCTAGGAAAGGAGTCACTGCAGTGTTCTTGTAAGTAGCTGCTCGCTTTTACATGTGAATTTACAGTGCTCTGAATGCTGTTTTTAGATCCTGGGTCAGTGTGTTTGAAAAAGAAACCTTCTCTACTTTTGGATGTACCTACTTTATGTAATGAGCTGCGGTTGACAAGGGAGAGAGAGAAAGCACAGCAGGTGACATATTCATTTCATCTTCTAGCCCTAATATATTAGGCAGAAGCCTTTTCCTAGACAATGTGTGCACATCAAAGCATCCTCAGGACTACTTTAGTAAGTGAACATGGAGAAGGGAAAAACTGAAACTTCAGGATACATTTTCTGCAAACTGGGGACCTTGTTTGATGCTAGGCTTTGAAATGTCCCTTCTCTTTCAGATTGCAACGTGATTGTACATAAGAGCTGCAAGGAGTGCACTCCTGTGTGCACCAAGGTAACCTCCTATACCAATCTCACTAGAGCATACCCATTTTCCAAGGCGTCTGGAAACATCATGAGGGGAAAAAGAAAATACACACAGCCTGCTTGGACTCAGTGTCTATATGCAAAGGGCTGCAAGTAAAATGTCTAATATGAGCAATAGAGCAAACACTGTGCTTAAAGAACAATTATTAGTAGGGGACCAAAAATTAATTTGAAGAGGGATTTATATTTTTGAAGTGTTGCAAGCTCAAATTCTGAAATGGTGTGCCTGGAGGGTTACAAAAGGGATTGAAAAGAAAAGCGCATCAAAACCACAGAGAGACCCTTGTGTAGAGGGGGGAATCCTGTATGTTTGGATTAGTGGAAAACAGAGATGAAGGGGACCCTGGGAGGTGACTCAATCCGTCTCATCACCTTTGAACAGTCTCAATTCTAGGTAACAATTTGGGCAGATGTTTATTTGACTCATTCTGGAAAATCTCTGGAGGAGGAGACTCTACAGCCACCTTTCTATTGTTGCTTCTAATGTTCAGCTGCCACTGTAGACAGGTCAAAATCAGCACTAGAGCTGATGGATACTGCCTTAAGTAGGAATACGTGCATGTTTGGGTTATCGTGACAGACATAATTTTGAAAAACAGATGTGTAAGGCTTTTGCCCTCTTGAAATAAATTGGGACTTGCAGAGATATGTGCCACAGCGATGTGGGTCATTTTTCCAATTAGTGAAGTAAGACTTCCTGGTGTAGCTGGGTTTTCATGATGGTGGCTTGCAAGAACAACATGTTTCCATACAGATTCTTCAGCATAAACAAGTCTTAAACTGTATATAAATCAAGTGGTTTTAATTTTGATTATAACTGTCATGTTTTGCACAGATTTCTGGGCAACTTTAGGGCCTTAGGACAGCTGAACTTACTGCTTCAGTTACTGGGGCTGGTGGGTTATTTGCCAAGAGGAGGCAAGAGCATCCACCAGCCCTGACTCATCTCAGCAAGAATGGGATGCAGAAAATATTCACTGATGCACCTGACGTACATGCCTAAGCACAGCAGGATTTTGCTACAGGTTTTGCAAAAGTCCACTTTGGAAGGGAGATCGATTCTGTCTTTGGTACCCAGGCTTCCTCAGATAGTGTTCTGCCCCAACTGCTTCAGGCTTCTTTGAATATGAAGCCCTGAATGTGCACTTTCTTGCAGACTCTACAGGAAATACTCATACAGAGAAAGTAGAATGTTGTAACTCAGTGACTCTGCCTAGAATAAACAGCTTTGTATTGTAGTACAAATAGTATTCTACTTTGCATATTGTTATCTACCAATAACTAATAAAATTAGTTACTGGAAGAAGTTTATTAGTTATAACTAATAAAATTAGTTATTGGAAGAAATTAGGACCACAATTTACGACCACTCTTTTATAGCCCTTTGTGTGATGTTATCTAGAAATGAGTTACCTACTGGACTGTTATGTGTGTTATCAGCTGTGCAATTTCAAAAAATTCTGCTTTTTTTTCAGAAATCCCAGGAGAGATGCCATAATAAAAACAAGCCCCAAGCTGGTGTAACAAGTAAGTTAGGTGTAAACATAACTTTTAAATTAAGTCTTGGTTAAAAATCATGGGACTGCCAGGATGAACTTTGCTGCACCATTTGTGCATTTTAATATTCTTTTTCAATGTCAATAAGAAAACATGTGTGCCTCTAATAAGAACAGAATTTTTTGAAGAGATTACTGTTGAATTAACTCATGTTCTACTAAAATGACTGTGAGTTTACTACAAATAAAATAAAAAGTAGTCAGTTCTGTCCGAGTATGTAATTGACCTTGTGTTCCAATATTTGTGCACCTGTGTTCAGGTTGCAATGTTATAGCATGTATGATTTGAGGTTATTTTCTTATCAAATAATATCCATGCTGGAGCTATTCCACTTTCGCTACAGGCTTGTTTTTTTATACTGTGAGAGACCATCATGGTCTTGTACCTTGACAAGTAAACTTTCTTGATAGCCAGTATAGATTAATATGTGCACCAAATAACATTTCTCAGTGTAAGCGTGCTGTTGATGATATACTCTACATTGTTTGTCAAAATGTCGTGTTGTGCTTTCCCTCACAGATTCCCTGCCTGGAGACATTTCACAGATAACGCTCTCCTCAGTGGATTTTTCTTCATCTGTGTCTATTGGACTGTCTCCTGGAAAGAGGGAAGCCTCACAACAGTCCTACTTCTTGTCCAAAAGTGTTCCCAGTGCCAGTTTCGAAAGGTAGAGTGGCAGCTGCTGAGGAACTATGCTAAATACATCATTCAGCATTTCCATGAAAACTGTAACCATGAAACAAATGTGTGATTTTTCTTTTTTCCCTGCTGTAGAAGAGCTGCACAGTTTTCTGAACAAGACTCTGAGACTAGCACCTGGAGGTACAAGTCACAGTCTGAAGAGATGTTACAAACATTAGGGACTTTTTCTTCAATGGATACTTTTATAATGGAAGGTGAGAAGCATTGCACAGATGCTACATCTTATAGCCTGTGTTGGAAAGTGCAAAACAGAAAACTCCTTAGATGATAAAGGAAGACACTTCATCTCCTAAAAGAAGAGCACCTTGTACAATGACATCCCTCATTAAAGTGACAAAATCAGACACATTAGTCTTAAAATATAACTTTTCCTTTCTTCCTTACAACTAGCTGTTTTATAACTTCTAGAATATTTTAGTATTTTTTTTCCATTTTAAAATAACAGGGATAAATGTATTTGGCATCCTTGTACAACCAAAATAGTAATATACTTTTCTTCTGCAGTCATCCAGTCAACTCTGTTGACAGCATCTACCTACACTTAGATTTCCTCAGTAACCCCAAAGTCTTATGTCCTAGTGGTGAACTGCCCTCTGGCAATAGCTACATAGCCTTGAGAAGTGAACAGAAATAGGCTTTTTCTGTAGCTGAGTGTGAGACTGAATTTCAAAGCTGAAGGGCATTCACTCACATAGGATAGTGTATATATCGCTCACTGAACAGCTACTGTTGGAAATGTTGGATTTTATTTTTAAATTTTTAAAAGTTCCTTCAAGCAAAGACTTATAAAAAAAAGATTTGATCTGAGAAAAGAAGAGTGGGATTTTTTTAATCTCTTTCCCTGCTGTCATGAAAGCAGTTCAACATTTTGGTAATGATACTGACATCTGGCAAACTTCTCTGCTGTAAAGTCAGTAATGTTTGCAGAAGCTTTATCTATAGTTCAGCTCTGTGATGTTTTCTTCTTACTATATGAATAGATCTGCATGTGCCAAGGGAATTCCTGTACTATTCATATGCGTGGTGTTAAAGAGATATAAATTTTGTCATAGATGATGTGGATTTGTCTCAGTGGACTGATCTCCGCACAGATGCAGAAGAGTTTGAGGCAGAGTCCTGGAGTCTTGTTGTGGATCCAATTTTCTGTAGCAAGCAAGAAAAAGATGTCATCAAGCGCCAGGATGTCATATTTGGTCAGTATTTCAAAGCTTTGTTTATGTTTAAAAGCAATTTGTTATATCAAATAGAGAGGGAACTACATGGTTTATGTCCAGGAGAATGAATGCTTCTACTCAAAACAATAAGAAGGCTCAAAGAACATTTTTGTCACAAATTACAGTGTGTTCTAGAACTAAAGAAATGGGTAGTAGTGACTACCAGAGACATATCTAGCCTGTTTACAGAAGGGTTGAGGTTGGAATGTAGCTCATCTAATTCCCAGCTCAAGCAGTTGCAACCCCCACTTGTTGAGTGGGATACAGTTGAGAGAACTGTGCCAGAGCCAGATAAATTGTCTTCCTATTGGCATAATCTATTAAGTTTTAGGCTTACACAGAAAAAGGGATTATGAATGTATATTTCAATGTTACTAAAGTCTGTCTTAGGAGGTGTGCAAAAATGATTACTACATTATGCTCTTTTATTTTGTACTACAGAGCTGATGCAAACAGAAGTACACCACATCCATACCCTGTTCATTATGTCTGAAATATTCAGGAAAGGGATGAAGGAAGAACTGCAGCTTGACCACAGCACAGTGGACAGAATATTCCCCTGCTTAGATGAGCTACTGGATATGCACAGGCAATTCTTCTGCAGAATGAAGGACAGACGGCAGGAGTCATGTGAGGCAGGGAGTGAACGTAACTTTGTCATCAGCAGAATTGGAGACATCCTTGTGCAGCAGGTAGACGCATCAGATCTGTTAACCCTTTAAATACTCAAGGTCCCCAGTTTAAACAATTTTATGACTCTAAAACATTCATGGGCAGGAAGACAGTTATACTTGCCGTATAAAATTCAAAAGTGGTCCCATGCAGATTATTGCAAAGTGAAATAGCAAAAAATCATTACTGTCAGGTCATCGTGATGAACTTGGGATGAACTTCTACCTATGCAGTATGAGTGATAAGGACAGTGATGGACTTGGTCCTATTTGTGGTAGAAGGCTGCTGTCATACCATGGACTGCAAAAAATGGGTTCACTTTTCAATAGATTCACTTTTCTCACAGCTGAATAGAGGTGTGAGAACTGACTTATGATGGAAAAATATCTACCCATTCATTTCTTGTAGTGATCTCAGGATACTGCTCACCAAAGAAGGGGTGGTCCCAATGTGTTTGTTTTGGCTGAAGAATGGCTAACTAATGGTTGCCATTCACATTTCAGTTCCTTGCAATAGGGAGAATGTGGCTTCTCACCTTCAGTCAGTCAGTTTTGACTCCACTGAAATAAAGAGCTGAACTGTTATCTTGTCTAGAAGTGGTGTGGAAATCAGACAAAAGCAAATAAACTTCAGAGGAGTTATGTTTGCAAAGAGGTGAAGGAGATGTTTTTATAATAACTGTTCTAGCTGTTACTGGCAAGACTGTAGTGGAGGTTGCTTGCACTCTCTCCTGCCTGTATTCCCCTTCTCGCTCCTAAAAAGAGCTAGTTCATTTTCATTCTGTAGTGACAGGACATGGTAGTGAAATTCAGAGAACTTGAGAAACAAGTAGCATAAAAGTTCTCTATTTGTACAAAATACATTAATTCAATGTATATGCTTTCCTGTCAGATGCAATATTGAGCACAATTCACTTATTAACGTCTTCAGTTTTCAGAGGAAAATGCAACTAAAATGGAGAAAATATATGGAGAGTTTTGCAGCCATCAGAAAGAAGCCGTTAATCTCTTCAAAGAGTTGCAACAAAACAAGAAGTTCCAGAATTTTATTAAAGTAAGTTAATGTGGAATCATGAGTACTATTGACAGAATGCTCACAAAAAGATAGATAGATTTTACTTAGATTTAGGATTGGAATTATACTCAGTAACTTACTTTTAGTAGCTAATAAAAGTGGCAAAGATCTTTCCTCCTTAATGAGTGAGCTGATATATCTCGTTTTTCTTTCAAATTTTAGAATGCTTTGGCATCTGTTGTGTATTACACACATTTCTGTTATAGTATGCCTCATCCCTCAGCATAACAAATGTTCCTTGGGGATGCTTCAGATTACTCAGCATTTGTTTTAACTTACTCTAACACTTTTAGATCATATCCCTTATTAGTCAATTGGTGGTTTAATAAGCATGTACTACTTAGAGCATATATTTGTATCTGTGCAGCTGAGAAATAGTAACCTGTTGGCTCGACGCCGAGGAATCCCTGAGTGCATTTTGCTTGTCACCCAGCGAATCACCAAATACCCTGTTCTGGTTGAAAGGATATTGCAGTGCTCAAAAGGTGAATAACAGTTTAAGTGTTGCTTCATATCTGAAATCGTAGCACATTTTTAACATAAGAAATTTTCACAGCTACAATATAAGAAAATATTAATTTCATGCTCTGTAGAGATACATCCAGATCAAAATAAATACCTACTGTTAAGGGTGTATGTTGGCTTTATCAAGGGTGGGCTGTGAAGATTTTTGATATCCCAGCTTGGTAAGCCATAGAAGTCCAGAAGAGCACATTTGTTTTAGGAAAAGACCTTGACTAGAGGATGCAAACTAGTTCAGACACACATCTGCACCTGAGTAGGAATTAATTGTGGAAGAGTCTCGTGTAAGAAGGGCCAGGCAAACATTTTGTAAATTACTTTCTGCTTTGAGAACAGAGCTTGAGCATCCTCTGAAATTTTGTATAACATTTTACAAATACCAGTAACTTAATATCTTACCCTAAATGGGCAGGAAGTGAACACTGTAGACATTTGCATATCTGAATGCAAACCTTTTGTACTTGCAATCCTGTTTCAAGGGTACTTAGCCAAAGAGTGATATACCATATGATTCACTTAACTGCATTGTAAATATGGCACAAACTTTTCAATGTGGTGTTTTGGCTAATGATCAAACCTGAGATACATGTGATCTTTTAATAGGCAAGTCAAATAAAGGTATATACCTCTAATATTACTAGCAAATTTGTTGCCAGGTTCAGCTTAAAATAACATAATTACCAGTATTTATCAATTTAAGCTTTGCATCTTTTTCCCGGAAAGTAAGGAATTATTTCCTCTCTTGAACATGCTGAGTAGTGTCATGTTAACTTTTTGTTTCATACAGAAGGAACAGAAGAACATAAAGACCTGTGCAAAGCCCTTTGTCTAATTAAGGATGTGATTGCGGCAGTAGATCTGAAAGTGAATGAATATGAGAAAAAGCAAAAGCTGTTGGAAATTCTCTGCAGAACTGAAAACAAAACATATACAAAGCTGAAGAATGGCCATGTGTTTAGAAAGCAAGACTTGATGAGGAAAGAGAGGATACTTCTTCATGATGGTTTAGTGTACTGGAAGACAGCAACTGGTCGTTTCAAAGGTATTTCATCCCAACAGTAAAATCCTTTAACTCTTCATTTGCAAATACTGTTTGAAGACTGTTTGGTTTAAGAATGAAAATACTTTATTACACTGTATTGTGTATAAGAATATCTGAGGTAATGGTATTGCAAATGTGCCACTAATTGCTAGAAGAACACTTCCAGAAACTGCCATGGTTTGTAGATAATCTTCATAAGAAGACAAGTTTGCATACAAAGCCACCTACAGCATTTCTTCTTCTGGTACCCTCCTTTCAGTTTTTTGGTTTTCACTTTCATCTCATAACAGATAATCCTGACTTGCTGTGGTGGTTTAGTTTTCTTGGTTTTGGTCTAGGTGTTCCTTGGTAACAGGGTTATAACTAAGGAAGTATTCCACACCATTCCTGTACACAATCAGGTGTATATAAGACAAGGAGGGGAGGTTCTTCTCTCTCTTCTTTTCGGGTGCTGGGAGGACAGCAGATCTCAGTGTGTTGACTCTCTCTTATCTATATCAGCTGAGGCCTGTCTGAGACGCTGTTGTCTGAAGCTGTGCGGAGGTGAAGGAACTGATTTATTGGGGGAAGTTTGGGAGATTTTATTTTGTTAGTTATTTTGTTGAGCTATTTACTGAGGTTGAGTGTATATATATATTGTTTTTACCTGATTTTTGTCCCTTTTCCCCTTCCCTTTTCCCCCTTTTCCCTTTAGGGGTCATTTGGGATTCTTGTTCTGTATAATCATAGTGTTTAATTGTATATAACTGTAATATATGTGCATATGTATATATATTTTACTACAATTTTCTTTTGGTACCTTTTTTTCCCCTCTTTTGGGAGGGGAGGTGGAATCTGTGTGGCCAATGTCTGTGTTTGGCAGGGAGCCAACCCAAACCTCCACACTTGCGCATTTTTATTGTTCACAGTACTTGCCATTGAAAATAACTCATGAAAAATTCAGTGGTAATGAAAAATCTGCAATAGAAAAGAAGTTCTGAAGCCACATTTGCCTGGAGCACAATTTTTACATGCAAGCCCATGATTTTATTTTTGATGTTAATCAGATAGGATGGGTTGGGGTTTTTCGTGCTTACTAATGTTTGCTGTACAACTTTATATACCTGTCTGTTCATCATTATTCCAGAAATATTTTTACCAGTGTAATACTGTGCTGTAAGTGTAGGTACAGCATAGACAAAGCAAAATTGTTTTGAGAAAGTCTTAGTGTGGTGAATGGCCCAGGGAAGCTGTACTGACCTTGGTGCAAGGATTTCTTCTTTTCTTGGGCCAGTGCTTCAGCAAGGTCCTCTCTCCTGGGAGACACAAAGTGGTGATGTACAAGTGCTTCATGTAGACCATTGACTAATTCAGATATTTCTGGTTTAGTTTACTGTAGGATTCATGACATATTTATTGATCAGAACTTCTCCCTTTATAAAGATAAGACATTAGCTATAATTGTACTGTCTTTAATTATAAACCATTATTTTCCTTTTCTCAAAATTTTAAGACACTTTAGCTCTGCTTCTAACTGATGTACTACTGTTCTTACAAGAAAAGGATCAAAAATACATCTTTGCAGCTGTTGTGAGTATATTATCGGATATTCAAATGTATACATTGCACATTTATTTGTATATTTATCAAAAATTAGGTCTATATCCAGGTTATTACTACAAAATTTCATTTTTTCTAAAATTCTGGTAGTGTATTCAGAACTGCAATATGTCATTATATAGAAAATCAGGTTTCTTTTTAAAAATAACTAATTTTATGAAAAAGGTTGAAAATAACAGAATTATATTTTTAGTGTCATGCCTTGTCTGATTGTGAAGGTGGGAAGTATTACAGGCTCTTTCAGTTGTCTAAAGTGACTTTTAATTTCTGGTTCTGTGAAACAAACAGAAGAATAATTTTAACTGCAAATGTAGTAGTAAACACACATAAGAGATATGAAAGGTCATGGAGAGAAGTTCCCAAACTATATAAATATAAACATCACATGAATATTGTGCCACCTTATCACTGAGCCTGTGAGATTTACTTTTTAGCATATACCCAGTGCTTTATTTGTTCATAAACAGCATAACATATTTTTAAAAATAGTTTTAAAACATGTCTGATTACTTAAAAGTTTCAGTAGTCTGACTCTACCAGAACTAGAATCAGTCCAATGATTTAAAAAATCATGTTCTTCCTAAAGTGTGGTATTTTATAAGAAAGTAATTTATTGTGCATGTACTGTGACTGTCTCCCCCAGGACCAGAAGCCTTCTGTTATCTCCCTTCAGAGGCTCATAGTAAGAGAAGTAGCCAACGAAGAACGGGGGATGTTTCTGATTAGTGCTTCATCTGCAGGGCCTGAGATGTATGAGGTTCATACCAACTCCAAAGAAGAACGTAACAACTGGATGAAGCACATTCAAGATGCAGTGGAAAGGTAGGGATGAAGGGTTTTGGTTTTCCTTCTGAAAATCCAAAGGAGATGTGAGGTCAGTTGGATATTCATGGTAGCATGCTCTTTGTTCTGCATTGCACTGGATCTATCTGTAAGCTTGGGTTTTCCTTTGAGCTCAGAGCTGACAGATGCCAAAATTTCACCATCACTTCTGCCAAACTTCCCATATTCCTTCTGATTTCCCACCGAATCAGCAAACCCTTTGCACTCCTCATTAGATATCGTTGTAAGCTTTCGTCATTTTTGCCTTTGGCACTGGATGCTTTCCAGAGTCCTGCAGGTGTCCCTACAGCCATTTTGAGGAAATTGTGAATTATGCCTGTTATCTTGGTGTCAGCTCCTTAAGAATGGTAGAGAAACCATTGCCTTTCATGGGGCCCAAGCTTCTGCTTAGGAAAGCAAACCTACATTTGGGCCAGTGACCCATTGCTACACAGTGCAACCTTACCAGAATTAAAAGGAGTCCTTCAGTATGGCTTATGTCCCCCTACTGCTCCTTAAAAAGGCAGAAAAATGGCATGCTTCTGAATTGTTGCAAAACTTGTTGCTGATGTTTTGTTCTGTTTATTGTGAACATAATACTGTGCTGAAGATGAGTAGATGATGTGCTGATTTTGCTTTGTCCACCTTTTTCTTTCATCTTTGAAGTTGTCCAGAGGAAGAAGAAGAAGTAAAAATGAGTGAATCTGATGAGGACAGACGTATTGCTGAGGCCAAAGCATACAGAATTCAGAAATATCAAGGTGTGGTACCTTTCCAGCTGCTCTGAGATCTCTGGCACCTTCACAGTTCAGGATGAATTAATCATGTGGCTATACTGACTGGTGGGTTCAAACTGGCTCATCTGAGGTGGTCTGATGGTATAATATGAGTGTATTGAAAGAGAAGTATTTTTTTTCCCAAAGACTTCAATGTTTTTTCTCCATTACCATGACTAATAAAAGGGGCGGGGGGGCCGGGAAGGATGTTTTCAAAATAAACACTGAATTTCCCAGATTAGCGTCAGGAAGAGGTAATTCTGTATTTGTGGGAATACCTCAAATCTTCAAAATTGTGTGGTTTTGTGCTTGTTTATGTGCTTTGCTGCTATTGTTTTTATCTGAAAATATATCCAATAGGGATAAATTCTACTTCCTTGGTTCCCTTACATCTAACTCCCAAATCTTTATACTGCTGCAAGGAGAGAAATTGCAGCAATGTCTGTCCTGCAGAGAGCCATAGGGAAGGGAATCCTGTGCTGAAAGCAGGTGTTCTTTGATATTGATGCCCTGAATCAGTGCACCTGAGGCAAGTACTTTTCCAGGAGATAGCACTCACTTGTCATTGTGAGTGCAGCAGGAGATAACTGAGGGCCTGAGAGGGCAGCCAAAGCCACCTCATCAGGGTAGGGTTCTGGCCTGGACCTCTGCCAGGGCCTGTGCCAGCTTTCATTAGGACAGATTATGGGATGAATTTGGTTTCTGTCCAGTTAAAAAATACTTAGCTTGAATTATTAGCAATACCTATTATTATCTAAATTTAACATTGAAATATTAGCAATATCTATGTGGCATAAGGATTAGAAGGGTGAATGAGAATGTATTTTCCCTGCAGGATAGAAAATATTAATACAGCATTCAATTTTGGTTGACAGATTCACTGAGTAACCAGGACCAGCAAATCTGCAGTTATTTGGAAGAGAAGTTGCGTATCTATGCAGAGCTGGGAGATATATGTGGGTTTGATGATGTTCATGTAGAACCTCGCCTCCTTATCAAACATGACTCTGGAGAAACTCCACAAGCTGCTTCACTGTTGGCAGCAGCACTCAGAGAAGGTGAGTTTGCCTGGGAAGAGTGGATTGATGGCTCTTTACATGGACAGATATTTTAAGGTGATGAAGTACAGCCATGTTGCTTTGTGTTGCAGTTTTGTCAAGTCTCGAGAACTGGCAGTGTCAAAACTTGTCAAAGTATTGAAATCTCTCAAGCTTATTCTTGTCAGATACAGGAGATGGTGCATGCCACATTGTAAAATAAGGGATATATTTAGAGAATAGCATCAAATGTAAGTAGGCAGGGAAATGGTGTCAGGTTGTTAGCTGTCCTCTTTGCAGTACAGCTCTGTGAAGTACATGAAAGGCTGCAAGTATGATACTGCATCTGCTCCCTGACCTTGATGAGAGGTCAGAATCATGTATGATCATATACAGACCAGTTCAGATTTGCGAAGAAACACTTGCCAGAATTACTGTAGGAATTGTGTTTTTTCTGCCTGCCATCTAACAGGGAGATAATAACCTTGCAGCACCTACAGTGATGTCCTCCAAAGGAAAGGAATGGATACCTTTCCTAGCTGGAACTTCAGCTAAACTTCTGCTGAATTCAGCTGAAAAGAGTCCTGGTAACCTTTTCACCTGATCACCTAAATTGAAATCTCTGGTCTAATTACAACATTTCAAGTGAAAAAGCAGTGAAGCTTGGTCTCCATCATCATTATAAAGTCAGAGAGCATGTTATTGATAAAATTGATTAAACTTGTATAGGGAATGTAAGTCTGTTATGCAACAGTAAATAGTTAAATTGGCAGCCTATACTTACATACCTTATTCTGCCCACTTTTTTATTTTTCGCTTTCTCTCGTTGTTGATGTTGATGTCTTGGATTTCAGGACTCAACAGCACTCTGTAGGAGCTTACAGTTGTTTACACTGTACACACTTTGTGGGGATAATTTTCCAGGACAGAAATACTAAGTCCCTGAGCTAATAGCAGACTCTATAAGAATAAAGCATTGCTCACAGTAGAGAAGGATAGAATTACAGAGTGCTTAAGCAAATTAGATGTACTCAAATCCATGAGATAAGATGGGGTAAATCCAAGACTGCTCAGAGAGCTGGCCAGTGTCATTGTGAGGTTTCTTTCTGTCAGCCTTGAAAGGCCCAAGTGATCAGGAGGAGTTCCTGATGACTTGAAGATGGCAAGCCTCACACTGCTTTTCAAGAAGGAGTATATAGGGAATTAAAAAATAGTCTGTCTCACCACATCTCTGAGATGGTGATAGAGAAAGTCCTCCTGGAAGCCATTTCCAAGACCATGAAAGACAGGAAGGTGATTTGGAACAGCCAGCACAGATTAAACTAGGGCAATTTGTGTCTGACTAGCCTGATGGGCTTTATGATGAGAGAACTGTGTGTATTGGTTACTGTTAGATCTTTAAGACCTTCAACACTGTCTGCACTGGCTGTAGTATCCTTACATCTGAATTATTGTGAACTGCTTAACTGGGGGGAAAACAGACTTGACTGCTGGACTGAAGGAGTTGTGATCAGTCATATGATGTCCAGCTAGTAACACATTATTAGGGCATTCTCTTAGGGATGGATTCTGAGACCAGTACTGTTCAGCATTTTTATTAATGCAGCTAACCATGGGATTGAGTACACTCGTAGCAAATTCATGACTGTCATTGATTCAGTCAGGGTGTGCAGTGTCCTGGAGAGACCTCTACAGACTGGAAAATGGGCCAAGGGGAACACCTAGGTATTTGACAAAGAAAAATGCAAAATCCTGCACTGTGGATGAAGTAATCCCATGTGCTGGTACAGGCTGAATACTGACTAGATATAAAATAGCTTTGTGTAAGTGAACCTGGGACTCCTACTCAGCAGCAGCTTGACCATGAGGCAGCAGTGTGCTCTTGTGGTAAAGTCTGCCAACTACTTCCTAGGCTGCAGCAGGAGGAGGAGAGTTGCCATGACACTGAGGGAGGTGTCATGACTGGTGCTGGCCTTCTCTGGACAAGAGAGACATTGACAAAGTGGAGCAAATCCAGTGAAAGGCACCAGGGTGACTAGGATGCTGGAAGACATGATGTCTGAGGAGAAGCTGAGGTAGCTGGCTTGGTGAGGTCTGATTACTTTCCACAGCTGCTTAATAGGACGATGCAGAGAAGCCAGCTTTTTTGCAGAGTCATGATGATCATAAAAGAAGGACACATGGATAAGATGCAACAGTCACATATTGGAACACTTGCAATTCCAATTACCTGAAAGGAAAAATTATGCACCGTGAGAGTGTTACAAAACTGGAACGGGTTCCTCAAAGAAACTGTGAAGTCTCCATCTTTGAGAAGTTAAAAGCTTGTGTTTGCAAATCTCTGAGCAATGCAATTTCGTTTGACCAGCTTTGAGTACGGTGTTGGACTAGATGACCTCTGAAAGTCCCTTACAAGCTAAATTATTTTATGGTTCTGTGTTATTGATCTATGCATTATGGAGCTATTTGAGGGCCTCTGTAATTTGGCATGTTTTCTTCTTTAGTTGAAAGTCTCCATGTTGCTGTCACAACATCACAAGTGAGTGAAACAGACAGATCACTAGAGGAAAGGATTGAGGATTCAAGTATAAAGCATAGATTTACTGCCAATGAAATCTTGGAATCTCTTCTGGGCGGTGAGTAAAATTTAATATTCTTACATATTCAGAGTGCTAAAATAATTGATACCTGATTGGTTTTTTGGAAAGCTTTCTCAGTCTATGACAGTATCAATAGCAAATATTGTAATAAAAGTTGTCTTTGGGCAGATGCTAAGATAGTATATATTGTCATATAACTTTGTTGAAGGTATGCTTTCTTGTCATTGTTGCTCATCTCCATGGCAAATCTATATTGCAATATATCACAATAGGCCATTTGCTAAGTTAGCTACTTTTTGTTAGGAGGCCTGAAAACCAGAATTGACATTCCAATAACTTCAGCTGTAAAAGGTATCATGAATTTCTTACAAAAAATTACAAATAAAGTCCTGAAAAAAACTAATGCAGAGCATTTTTAGTGGTATTGCTATACTTATCTTCTAACTTTCCTAAATGAAATAGTGCTATTTTTTAAGGTAGAAAAACTGGATTGTGCCATGTATGCCATTCTGGCTTTCAAATTTGTTTTTCTCCAGCCTGGAATCCATCATGTAACACCAAAGTATGTCAATCTCTATTTCAGCATCCTGGGAGTAGCTGTAAAAAACCCCCTATTTGTTTTACTAGTCAGAATATGCTTTGATACCTTTCTTTTGTGTTTTCTTGGGGCTTTATTTGTTAGGTGCAGAAATAAAAGATGCTGCAGAATCATCAGAAATCGCTCTCAGTCTTGAAAAGGAAATGGCAGATGCCAGTCTTGAGAATAAGGTACTGTAATCAATTTTTCTTCCTTCAAGGCATGTAGCAGTCTGGGCATGCACATGCTGTCCAAATTTTTATGGTGTATCTAAAGGCCGTTCCAAAACAGAAAGCATAGGATAGACACATTTCACTCAGATCCAGATTAATTCAGTTTAATAGAGGACACTGCAATTAATAACAAGATTTTGAAATGCAGTCATAAACAGTATAAATGCAGAACAGTTTTTCTTCCAAGCTTACAGATCAGTGAGTTGTAATAACAGGTAGTGCTTTCAAACCACTTAAGAGCATGGTTCTCTGCTGTCATCATTCAATAGATGCACCTCTGTGAAGTTGACAATAGTGTTGCCTCTACTCCCCACTCCTGTCCCAGCTAATGCAAGGAAGACTTATGCCCTTGGAAGAACTTTGCCTTGAGAAGAAGCACATGAAATAGGATGGATTGTCATACACCAGCTTTCTTCAGAATTTTTAAACAAAACGAAGCAATTGGAGTATAGAAGAGAAACTGCCCATTTTTCAAAGTCCTATAAACAAGGGGGAAAAAGCAGAATCAAAAGTCAGTTCTGAACAAAATTAGGAATGACAAATTTCATGTAGTAACAGTGTGTTGGAGTAAGCAGCGTGAAGTACTGTGTGGAAATAAAGTGAACTGTAATTGCATAGTTCTTAGGCAGAGATGAAGGATCACAAAAGGAGTAAAAGGGAAAGAAAGGAACAGAAGATAAATAACTTGAAATGGAAATAAAACTTTGCTAGAAAACAAGTTGCTTAGCATTAGCATACTGTCTTTGCACACAAGAAGGCTTGTGTGCCTGAAACCTTGGGTTGGTTTGTTTGTGTGTTCGTTTTCTATATCTGGAAGACTCCTGCTAATACACTAATCTTCCTATAACCTTGCCTTATGTTTGGCTCTAGATCATCTTACTTACCAGTCTGCTGTGTTAGAAGGGAGTAGCAAGAAGAATGTCAGTGGAAAAAATGGGTTGAAACCAAAGATCCAAGTGAGGGAGCAGAGGAACTGGGTGAAAGGAAATGAAACAACATAATAGAGGGTAAAAGGGCTCAGATGTAGCCCATTAAAAGTTCCAGTATCTCCACATGAAAACTTTGCCATTGGGGTTTATAGAGAAGATAGAGCCAGGCTTTTCTCAGAGGTGCACAGCAAAAGGATGAGCATCCAAGATTACAAGTTGCAGCAAGAGAAACTCCAACTGTATATGAGGAAAAAAAGTCACTGCAAGAATGAGCAAGCAGGAACAGGTTGTCAGAGAGGTTTTGTGGGTCTCTACCCTTGGAGATTTTCTGGATTTGACTGAAGACATCCTTGATCAACCTCCTATAATCTGTCTTTTTTAATTTGGAGCTATCCCTGCTCCAAAAATTGGAGGGACCTGCACCCAACTCTTTTATCCTAAGTCATTATGTTATTATTCCACACTAAGTCATTATCCTATTATTTATGGCCTATTATTTGAAAAAGGCTTATGTCACATCTTACCGTGTCAGAATCAGACTTACCAGGAGGTGGCAGAATGAGCAAAGAAAAGAGGCAAGGCAAGGGCTTTTCAGCGTGGTACAAGTTCTGCCTAGTTGGCTGGGTGTGCAGTCCTGGGATTGTGGGGTGCTAGTTCTGTACTTAGCCCAACTAGCTTGGGAAAACAGGAGCAGGACAGGTGGAGTGAAAGTCCTAGTGTGGAGGTTAGGTGCTGACTAGTCACTGGAAGGGAGAGCTTTGTCTCTGCAACTTGAGGGGTCCCAAGAAGGTAGCTGTGAGAAGCAGCCCTCTGTCTCATTGCTCCTGCCTTGTAATCACGTCTCTGTGGGAGTTGTCCAAAGCACAGTGCAGCCTGCCCTGGGATCTGACCATCCTTGTCTCTCTGAACCAGGGTGCTGGGGAACAGTGATAGGGAGGTAGTGGTAGCCCTCAGCACAGTTCAACACCTGAAATTATTGCATTGCTCCTAATTGGCTTTACAGGGCATGTGCTGAAGCTGTAGCAATGCAGCAGCAATGCTGCTGTCACTTGACCAGCTCAACTAAACCTACCTCAGCCTCATCCCCCAGTGCTCAAGTGTGGCTACAGTGAGAGGACCACAGGCACTGGGACTGGCCATTTCTAACACATTGGTCGAGGCAAAGCCACTTAAGGCTTTCCACTTGTACTCATTTTTCAAATTAAAAAGGGCTCCAAACCGTGAAGGAAATCCTACTCTTATTCAATATGTGGGCTCTCTCTTTCTTCCTCACCCTTCCAGCATCACTTTCTTTCTCTCCCTCTTCTCCCCACTCTGCCTCCTTGCCTGCTGTTCACTGTCCAGTAAAGGGAAAGCAGTGCCTGTCCTTGTACTGCACAGAGTGATCTTAGCAAAATCCTCTGCTGTTCACAGCACAGCTGAGAAGTTTAATGGATGCAATGAGGAGGAGGAGATGAAGATCTGGAGGGGGAATGAAGGGAAATACTGAAGTGAGATAATGAGAGAAAGAGGAGTGAAGGAAATGCTGCAGCTGGTGCTCCCTTTCCCCCATGCATGTCTGCTTTGAGCTGTTTGGATGCTTGGCCTTTTTCGTCTTTGTTTTCAAGTTATCATAGCTAAATGTAGGAGATGCTTTGCTCACTGTGGCGAAGAATCAGACTTAGTAGAGAACTTAGGAGCATCAGAGGGAAAACAAATGCTCCCCAAACCCTCCTATGTTCCTCTGAAAATCAAAAAAAAAAAGTGTGGAAAGTGTGGCGTGGCTGTGCTTCACTGGAGAGGCAGTAGTAGCTGTGCTGGTATGTTTTGCAGAGTGCACTGGGCATAGCATCTCATAGGACATCTAAGGCATTTACCGTAACTCACTAATATGACTCCTGCTAGTTCCTTACTACATTAATATCCATATTTTTGAAGAGTCTTGTGTTGTTTCATCCTACCATAAATAACTTAAACCTACCGTGCTGTATATAGAGAAGTCTGGTTACTGTATTTCAAAACTGTCAGGTAAACAAAGAATGAATGGAAATGTCTTTTCTGTGTCACAAGAGGATTAAAATTGTGGATGAAATATTTTCATTTTCATAGTTGTAAATAAAAACTCTAGTGTAAACTTAGAAACTCTAGTAATTTCCACAGAAACTCCAGTGTTCTTTAATGGTCTTCATAGATTACTTCTGTCTTTTTTCACGTACCCACATAAAGGTTTGACTCAGTGCTGCATTTCTTAGAAATATGAATGTCTCCACTAGTCTAAAAAACTCCCAAAAGTTAAAAACTACTTTCTAAAGTTAAAAACTACTTTTTAAAACAACATATGTTTATTTTAGGGAGGAAATATGAATTTCGCAGGATCTACAGGCACAGAGGTGAGTTTAAATAAACCTCAGACAGAATGTAGTAACTGTTTAGTTAACAGTGGTCAAACCTTTGAAAGTAATTCTCTTTTATTTTCTAGATTGTACAAGCAATCCAGAACTTAACCCGTCTCTTGTACAGCATACAGGTGACTACTCCACTACTAACTTCATAGAGTAATTAGTCTTAATAATTTGCTTCCTAATATTTGTTTTCACATTGCCCTACTTTTAGAAATGACGTCAGTGGATACTGATCTCTACTGACTGTTGCATAAGTTGTTATAGAGTATATTTTTATTCTACATCAGTGGTAGGGTTTTTTTAAGAACTCAGCAAGGCTTACTTGCTTGGAGATCAGTCCTTCCTCCCAGAAAAGGATGTTTGTACAGTTCAAAAATCAAGAGAGAAAATAAAATGTTGGCTCTAATTGGACTGATGTAATTTCATACAGAGATTCTGAAATTACCATACAAAATATTGAAAAATTTTAATATTTTCTGTCAGCTGTTCTTCTGGCTAGTAAGTTGGGGCTCTGCCACTTAGGTAGCAAACTCAACCCATTTAGATATTTCAATCTCAATTACTTTGCAGATTCTGTAGGGCTTTACTCTGAAGCATTTGCCTCTTTTATGCTGTTTGATTGTTTTAATTTTTTCTTATTTAGATGCAGTTTTATAATTTTATTTTTACATGTTTCATTTGAGTATATATTAATTTTTAGACCCTATTGACATTAGCATATTTCATAATAAACCTGAAAGCCCTGGGCTTAGAAGTCAAGTGAATTGAAGCAATGCAAAAGCGAAATAAAAATCATGTAATTCAGGCAAAATTTTTGAATAATTGAAAAACAGATAGGGGCAGTAAACTAAGGCTTGGGTTCATTCCTTAATTGTTCAGGCCATGAACTTGCATTAAGGTGCAGAGAAATAAGCAGAGGATTCTGTCCTTGCCCTGTTTACAAATCACTAGAACTGACCCAGTACTGGGGGGAGAGCAAATGAAAGTGGGGGGTTGCACATCACATAAAGTTAAAAACTTTCTGGAGTGGACAGCGTGGGGCAATGGGGCTGTGTGGATTCTCTGGGAATATCTGCTGAAATAGATTCCCATGCTAGCTCTTGAAGATAGGTGGTGCAATAAGTGTTTCAGCAGATCCAGGGCTTTCTTGCTTTCCTTTCTTCTTAATTCCACCTATTTATTTTTGTGTTACTGGAGGATGTCACAATCTTTAATGCAAACAATGTCACAACATTCTCATGAAGGATGGAATGTAGGGCTCTTGACTGTAAAATAGAAACAGTGAGTCTGAAATCACTACTATACTGCAGATTTATGCTTTCACTGATACCTGGTCAGGTGCATGTAGTGGTATGTTCCTGGTGACATGGCTGTGTTGGCAGGTGCTTATAGGACTGATGTTAATTGGACTGCAGTATTGCATGATAGCAGAGAGAGGCTTAGGGCTGGAGGGACCTGTGCTGGAAACAGTACACTTTTATCTGTATAAGCCACATCTGCATTAGGAATACTTTGGTGAGTATAGCATTACCAATACCTTAATACCCTCTTTAACCATGAAAAATCATTTTTCCTGTGTGTCTTAACATCCTCTGACAGAACAGTACCTCAGCTGTAACTGAAGCACATATGCTCAGCTGTAACATAAACATGTATAATAACATTAAGGGTAAACCAGAACCATGTTAAAAGAGCTCAAAACAATTGAGTGCTTTCAGAAATATCTCTTTGTAAATGCATGATCATAGAATTTTCTGTACTTGCTTTAGTAATAACCTCCCAAAAAGTAATAAGCACTGGTATTATGAGAGGCTGAAGTATTTTTATTATAATGATTCTATGTAAAAATTGATTAATGCTGATACTTAAACATTTGTGTCTGATTTTTTGTGGTGTCTAGGCAGCACTGGCTATTCAGGACAGCCACAGAGAGCTCCACAGGTTACTCCTGCAAGAGAATGAGAAAACTGGTCGGGGCCATGGTTCTCGGCTAAACTTCCTTTTGGAACAAGAAAAATACCGGAATCTGGAAAAACAAAGGGTAGAACTGGCCAACATACACAAATTGAAGCAGCAGTTCCAGCAAGAACAGCAGCGGTGGCTGCGTGAATGTGACCAGCGACAGCGGGAGCAGGAGGCAAGGGAGCACCTGCTGGGGCAGCGGGAGCAAGAGTGTGGGTGCAAGGAGGAGCTGCTGGAGAGGAGCAGACAGGGACTGGTGATGCAGCTGCAAGACTACCAGCAGAGCCTGGAGAGGCTCCAGGAAGGCCAGAAAATGGTGGAGAGAGAAAAAGACAATGTGAAAATGCAGAAGAAACTCCTGTGGCACTGGAAGCATGGTCAGCAAAGTAGCCTGTTTTCATCCACAGGGATCAATGAGGTGTGTGGTTCCCCATTGTAATTATATCTCTGACTGCAGACTTAAGAGACTTGCCTTGATGAATAGTCTAGTATGCCTGGGTTTTGTTGGTTGTTAACATGAGTGAGAATATGGGAAGCTGAGATTCAGGCATATCCAAGGATTTTGTTTGAATCTTATGAAGTTTAACCAGGGAAAGTGTGAAGTCCATCCCCTGGAAGAAGCAGCCCCATGCATGGGTAGATCGCCATGCAGGGGATCACCAACCGGAAATCAGCTTAACTCTCTAAAACTACCTGAAAGGAGGTTTTAGTAAGGTGGGAGTTTGACATCATCTCCCAGGCAGCCAGTGACAGGACTGAAGAAGATGGCCTCAAGCTGTGCCAGAGAGCTTCAGGTTGAACATCAGGAAGAATTTCTTCACTGGAAGGGTGATCAGGCATTGGAACTGATTGCCCAAGGAGGTGATAGAGTCACCATCCCTGGAAGTGTATAGTTTAGTTAACCATATGGTGGTGTTTGGTCAAAGGTTGGCGTCAATCATCTTGGAGGTCTTTTCCAACCTTAATGGTTGTATGATTTTGTGAAAGGGACATGGGGGTCCTGGGGGTCCATGTTGAACATGAGTGAACAACATGCCCTTGCTACAAAGGTGGCAGATGGTCTCCAGGGCTGCATTAGGCAAAGTATTGCTATAGGTCAAGTGATGGGATTCTTCCTCTCTCCTTTGGCCACATGTGGACTACTGTGTCCAGTCTGGCTCCTCAGTACAAAAAAGAGCTATGGTGTGGATAGGGAGGTGGAGGCAATGGGGTGGAGTTCCAGTGAAGTGCCACAAAGCTGTTTGAGGCATCTCTCTAGTGAGGAAAGGCTGAGACTGTTCAGCCTGGAGAAGAAATGGTTCTTATTTGTGGGTGTTCTTATTAATGTATATAAATAGCTAAATGGAAGATCTAAAGAAGATGGAGCCATGCTCTTTCCAGTTGTGCCCAGTGACAGAACAAGAGGCAATGGGCACAAACAGAAACCCAGAAGGTTCCTTTTGAACATCAGGAAACACTTTTTTCCTTTGAAGGTTACTGATTCCTGGCACAAGTTAGCCAGGGCAGTTGTGGAGTTTCCCTCATGGAAGATACTCAAAAGCTGCCTGGATTCCATCCTGGGCAACGTGCTGTAGATGGCCCTAACTGAGCAGAGGGGTTGGACCAGATGACCTTCAAGAGGTCCCTTCCAACCTCAGCCATTCTGTGATTTTATCTCGGTGCCCTATAAAAACCAAGGCTGATGTTCCTTAAACTGAGGCGATGGAAGTTTTAAATGTGAGAATCTGTTTTTTATTCTGTTTTGCTAGTGTGTTTCCAGAATATGTTGTGGTGTCTCTGCATCTTGTAAGAAAGCTAAAATATTGTAATGCTTAGGCATATAAAGCATTTAGTGAAGTCTTTGGTTGCTGTCCTCATTCCCGGACCACAGCACTGTCTCCAGTGAGGAAAAGAGTCACCTCCAGAAGCAGCAAATAGCAGGCTCTTGTAAACCCCATGTGTCAGGCCCTGCTCGCCTGTTCCCCTGAAACAAGCATCCCCTTAGGGGAAGAGGTTGGTGCATGGCTCACTCCCTGACAGTCTTAACTCCTTGGAGATGGTTGTTATTGGAGGTACAGTTTAAAGTAGCTCTGAAGCTGCTGAAGTGTTTAGTACTAAAGACTATTGAGTTTTTGTTGAGGGTGAAGGGTACAGTTTGTCTCTGAAGTCAACTGTTTGGGTGCTCACCTGCCAGGTGGGACCTCACCTCTAATCCCTGCCTCAGAGGGTACTGTCTTGATTTCCATTACTGTTTGCTAAGGCACCTGAAAATCAAAACAGTTTGTTCAGCTTTTGCATATAGTGAAAGCTCACTGACCCAAACAACTTTTTTTTTTCCCCTCAAGTTCCCATTTTCACAAGAAAATCTGTAGAGCCTTTCTTCAGGCCATCACCTCCATAGTTTTTCAGCTAGCAACTCATCCATAACAGGCAGAGACCATTTGGCATCTAAGCCTGTGTCTGCATGAGGGGGTGAAGGACTGGCCTCTGACCTTCTCCTTTTCATGTAGATTTTGTGAACACTGTGTGAACATGACTTTGCCGTATATGCTTGCCAGCCCAAACAACAAAGACACATTTTACTAGTATAGCATGTAGTATAGCCAAACAATATTGACTTGTTTGGCAATGCTTAAGAAGAGGATTATAAAACCAAAACTGAACTTGCCCATCAGCTTTAAAGGATATGACTTCTGAAACCTTTTGAGGAGAGGAAGTTGAAGGATGATACCGTGATGCAGGGATGGCTGGGATCACACAGATGGAGAGGCAAAATAATTAAATGCTGAATATCAGAGAATAGTAGCTTTTGTAATCCAGTATTTAATTTGTAAGACTGCTTATGTTTTTATTTCAAGTAGACTACGTGGCTTTGGATCTACTCCAGGCCTTAATATTGTCTTTGTTCTGTGTTTTCCACTATCATACTCCTTGTAGTAGCAGAGCTGGCTGAGTGGTTGCCAGTCAGCCAGTATTCTCACCCTAGTGTTTTTGTATTATACTGAACCTAGTTAGTTTTGGGTGACCAAATGTTGCAGTAACTCACGCTGCTACTCCTGCTTTTTTTGTGAGCTCAGCCTTAGAAACACCTGCAGGTAAAAAGTCTTCAGGAGTTGCATTTTCTGCCCCTGGGAGCTGTGGGTTGCTTGCTGAAAGCTGTTTGTCATCCCTAGTTTGACTGCTGCAGTCCTGTTCTCTGTGATTACCTGTCTTTGTGAGGTACAGTGTTGTTTTTGGATTGCAGAGTGCACAGATTTACATATGTGAAGTGGTACCTCACTGAGCCGTGAGGCAAAGTATTAAACCCCTGAAAACAGTAGAGCTCAGTGCATCCCAGGTGGCAGTCCTTTGTTATTTTGCAATTATTTCTTGTTTCAAGGTAATCTAAGGAAGTTATTGCTGTTTGAGGTTAACTTCTGGAAAATTAGTTGACTGCTGTGAATTCCCATTCTATATGGCACTTAATTTTATATACCTTAGAATAAGGATTCTTCAGGATAATACTCATAATCACACACTTCAGTTTCAGCCAGGGAGGATCAGGGAGCTGGACTCCTGCGATCCTTGAGAGTCTCTTGCAACTTGAGATATTCTGTGATTCTGGTGCTCAACAAAGGTGAAAATGCTGTTCTCTCTTTTGTTTGTTTGTTTGTTTTTCCCTTCTGCAGATAATGGGACATAATCAATTGGACAGCTTCCATGGCGAAAATGCATTCTACTTCAATGAAGCTGTAGTATGTGTGTCTCTAAGCAGTCTCAACAGATCAGATTCATCTCTCGTTTATGATGATGGTGTGTATGGGCTGTATATCTCAAATTCTGATGTAGCAAGGACTAGTGAAAATCAGGTGGACCTCAAAATGGACACTTCTTGTCAGCCAGCATTAACTAGTGCATTGTGGAATCTGTTGGTCCTTAACCAGCAGTTATCTTTTTCCTGCAAAAGCAACAAGAATTCCTTTAATAATAATAATTAACACTTTATTTAAGAAGTAGTGTGATCAGTTTGCCACCACTCAAGATGAACAGTCCTAGGAACAAAGACAGTTTGATCATGGTGGAAGCAATACATTTAGTAAAATAATTGCATGCCTCTTTGCAACCTTTTTGAGAGTAAATGAGAAAATAAGCAGAACAGAAATACAGAAGACTTCTGAAAGAACCCATGAAACTCCTATTTGTGCCTGCATAATGGTACTCAGAAAGTTGTTCTCTTCAAAACTTTTGACCTTTTTTTTTGTGAGCTGAAGTCACCCTTTTTTGAAGTGCATTTTATTGATTGTTTTAGAACATGTGTGCATTACTTGATGATTTCTAGTTAGAATAGCCTTTGATTTACAATTTTAGAATGGTAATCTGTGTTCAAAACCCCTTATCTTTCTTCACTGAGAAATGAAAATATCTTGAAAGACCCTCTAGATGTGGACAGAAAATTATATCACATCTGAAGGTTAACATCATCTCTGACAGTAAGTTATGTAGCAAAAACAGCTCTTTCTGCATTACCTTTCTTCATTTTTGTATTTTGCCAGAACACCCAAAGATATGTAGGTTGCATGGCAGTTATTGATGGTGGCTACCAGAATAAGTGGATGAGGGTGCTTATTCGAGCACTGCATTGCACTGAAAATTCCTTGAAGGACTTAAAAATACAGTAATGGAAAACTCTAAACTGCCTGGGATTTATTTCTCATGTTTTACAATGTTAGTTTTGATCTAACTTCTTCCATTAGTGTGAGAGGTAGAGCAGCATGTAAAAACAAAACAACTAAAAGTCTTAGGGGCAATGGTACCCTTTTGGTGTAATAGATTAAATAATCTGATGGGGTTTTCTGGTGTAGTTGTGAAATTCAGGTGAGACATGGCAAGCCAACACTGCAACAGTGCTTCAGCTCCCATTTTTTTGCAACTGGCAGTGCAAAATAACTTCTGTCTTCACACCAGCTTCATGCAGGTCAGGTCACAGCAAAGACCAGTGAGCAGCAGAATTAGGAGTTGAAGACATACATAGGTACAATAGGTTTTAATTGTCCTAGATCCTTGATTAAGGAACTAGCTCCTTTGTACTTTTTGTAATGTATTAAGCAGGTATCCACTGCAGCCTTATTAGTCCTTGGTACGTGGGTTGCTAAAATAGCATTTTATAATCAAAGCTAAGGCAGACTAGTCACATCGCCACAATCAGCAAACCCAGCTGATTAGTAAAAGAGATTAATATTTCTAAAAATGCCTAAATAATTAGCCTGGTGAAACTTGTTTTAGTTTGACTGAAGTTGTCATCTTAGTAATAGGTTAACTAAGCTAGTGCAAATTTGAAAAGGAACACATATGTGGGTTTAAACCTCTCAAAAGTAGCTTAGCTTGCACTGGCAATCATTCAGATTCAAGCTAACCAGGATACTTTCTACTGAGCCCACATGAGAGCATCTGGTTTAATTAAACTGCCTTGTACCAATTTAATTGCACTGATTCTAAGATAAGCTGGTGGAGTGTCTGTATGTAAAGACAATTACACTGGACTGGCTTTGTGTTCAGCTCTTGTCAGTGCATCTTCTGTAGATGGCCTAATCTTGGCCTGGTAACAGGGCACCAGGGCAGTTCCAGTGGCTTGGGGACCACCGCTGGCTACAAAGTTTGCCCAAGAAGCTAGTAAGCTGATCTCTCTGGCTAACACATGTCAGTGAAACCTGCAGTTACTGCCTGGGTGGTGTTACAAGGTGCCTTATGCAAAGGACTGAAACAAAACCTTGCAGCATCCCAATGGTGCAGAGGATGCTATCAAGCCCAACAGTGCATTGTTAGAACAGGGAGGGCTGGATGCCTCCCCCCAGGGAGATGTGCCATCACATTCCACAGTTGCATTTGTGATTGAAAAGGTTACAAGTGTTTTATGCTCTGATCGTGTAGTGCATGAGTCTGCATCATTCAGACTTGCTTCTGTCATGCATCAGAAGCCACTGTACAGGGAGTGGGGAATGAGAAGAAAGCTGAACTTCCCTCTAAAAGACAGATGGCATGCAAAGCTCTAGCAAGTGGCTATGCACATGGAAATTAAGTAGGTAATATCCTAAGCTATGTGAATCAAGTTGAATGGTACAAATATTTCATACTAGGAAGCTGATTTTATTTTTGTTGGGTATTTTTGGCTGTGGTTTTCCCCCAGAGAGTTTAGCAGAGTTTAAGAAGACCTCTGATCTTGTGCCTCCACTTCCTGACATTTCTGCGGGATCAGTTCTGATCACTGTGAAGGAAAACCAGCTGAGAACCAATGAGAGAAAGACTAGAAAGAATTTGAAAATTACCTGAAACTAAATATTTTTTTTGTGGATGAATGTTTCATGACATTTTCATCCATTTTTCAACAAGATTTATCTGTAAAGTCTCATAATTGTCTTTCAAAAAACATTCCTAAATAAGTCGAAATAGAACTAAGAAACAAATGCTGAGTGTGGTTTACTGGATATAGCTACATAACACATATATACATGCCAGATCCAGTATATAGTTAAAGATTTGTGTATACACAAAAGGAACTTCTTAGGTCTGGTTTATTTTCCCAGAACTATTAGGCATTCTGTAAAGAGACTGCTCTGTCAAAAGCCTTAACTTATTTCAAGAGAAGCACCACCTGAACACATTTCCAAGGAATTAATCACACTGCATTCTACTATATGTTAAGTACTATTCAGTTAAGCTTCATAAATATACTCAAATAGAAACAATTGCATTCCTCCAGTGCATAATTTTCCATTCATATTTTCTAAGGCAAGACGTATGTCTCTTCACATAGGTAACACCATGATTATATCTCATTGTTTTATGTGTATGGGAGGGAACTATACCAAAGACCTTCAGGCAAGTTCCCACAAAGCTGAAACTGGCACAAGTACACTCACTAGAAAAGGTGTGTCAGTCAACAAGAGGAAAATATGATTGAAAGAAAAATGTGTTAATGCTTTACACTAATGGTTATGAAATTATCTGCATGAAAGAAGACAAATACTTTGGCTAATTAGGAATCAGGGGAAGTATAGGTTTTGTGTCAGACTAGACTGAGAATTGAATAAATAACTCTTGCATTTAATTGACAGGTTAACTAGCTGAAGTGATGCCTAAGGATTTACGTATGGATTCATGTCTTTGATTTCAGGAATCAGTGCAATTTTAATTCTTTTAAGCTTTGAAGTGAACAGCATTGTTTGCTGGTGTTACCTTTAACTTCTTTTATTCAGATGCTGTCACTACAGAAACAGTTGAAAAGTCACAGATGTGGAAAACTGCACTGAAACTTGATTGAGGGACTTTTTTTCTTCAGACATTTAGCGTGAAGGATCTTTACTCATGATGTAGTGAAAAACATAGTTTAAGTCTTTATGAGGAACACAGGAAAACTCATGATCTCTGTAAACAGCCAAATGCAAAACAAGGAAGCAAAAATAGGACTCAATTTTACTTACATAATTTTGGTCTTTTTTAGAGGACGGAAATTTGTGCATATATGCATATAAAAGGAAATAGTTTGATTTTAGAAAAATAATCAATTTATAGTGGTTTCCATCAAAGTAAGTGATTTCTAGAGCTGCAGGATACTTAATTTGCAATAGAAAAAGCAAAAATTCCAGAAACAGTATGTAGTATCCTATAACTCCATTTTCTTTATATGGAATTTCCTTCCTATTCCTTAAGGCAGATAGTGCTAATGGTGACTGCTCTGTCGAACCTGTTCTTAAAACTGTAGATCAGATTTATTTGCTTTGGTTTTCCATTGGTGATTTAGATGAGGTTTAGAACAGCACATTTTTTGGCTATGTGCTGGTCTTGACTGGGGTAGGGTTAATTACACAGTGGCTGGTATGGGACTGTGTTCTGTATTTGTGTTGAACACAGTGTTGGTAATATAGAGATGCTTTTGTTATTTCTAAGCAGTGATTACACAGAGCCAAGACCTTTTCTCCTTTTCTTATTGCAGTGCTGGCAAGGACATTGGAGGTATGTGGGAATTTGGAAGGAGACATAGCCGGGACAGGGGACCCCAACTGACCAAAGGGATATTCCAGACCATGTAACATCATGGTCTCTGTATAAACTGGAGGGAAGAAAGAGGCATGTCATTTGGATTGACATTTTTCCTCCCAAGACACTGCTGTGTGTGATGGGGTCCTTCCCTCCTGGGCATGGCTGTACACCTGTCTTCCCATGGGAAGCATTGAATTAATTCCTTATTTTGCTTTGCTTGTTTGAGCAGCTTTTGCTTTCTCTATTAAACTGACTTTATCTCAACCCATGACTTTCCTGGCTTCTACCCTTCTGACTCTCTCCCCAGTCATGCTGGTGGGGAAGTGAGCAAGCAGCTGTGTGGGGCTTGGTGGCTGGCCAGAGTTAAACCATGACAGGCTACCTTAACATCAGTTATAGCCTAAGGACATTGTATGAGAACACCTGGTCTATGTTTGCATCAGGGAGGTTGAGAGCGATGCTCTATGGGCCTAGTTCTTTTCTCATATTTGTGCAAGACGAATTTGTGGAAGTAGGAAGAGGTCTACAACGTAAAGCTGATGCAAGTGTGGTAAAAATCAGGTGAAATATGCTTTGCACTGAAGTGTTAAAAAGCAATCTGAAGATGGACAAACTGGGTGTCTGTGGTTCCAATTCAGCACTGGCTTTTTCTAAGGCGTGAAACTCTAATTCAGGGCCTTACTCAGATGAGCATAGCTACTGCTGCCAGTACTGAAGGTGGTTAATGGGACCTCATGGTGAGCAATTTTTTGAATAAGATTGTTTTCTTCACTTGGAACCTGCTAAATAATGATTAAGTCACACCCTCTAACCACCCTCCCCCCCCCAAAAAAAAAAAAGAAATTCATCACAGTTAGACATATGTGACCACTGTGAGTTAAGTTTTTGTACTATTGTTGATGAAATAACTCCTTCTGAGTACATCTGCCCTGTTCTTCTTCTGAACTGGAAATGTAATTGTGCCACATACAGCACACACTTTACATATGTGCTGGTTTAAAGGTAAACTGGCGGGAGGAATGAACCCAGCTCAAGAAAGATTATAAGTCAGAGTTACAATTTACTAAAAAAGATTACAGTGAATACAATGATACAGAGAAAAATTGGTTTTAACCCACAAAAAGCAGATGTATAACCCAGCACCCTGGGGCATGAACAGAACAGTATTTGTTAGCCCCTGTGCTGAGTGCCACGTGGTCCCCCTGAGGGCAAAATAAAAGGAAAGGAAAACCTGTTGGTGAGGATGATGGTCACAGTCTGGTTGAGAGTGGCAGTCACAGTCCTGTTGAAGTTCTGGTCCTCCTTTGGATCCAATGAGTGGTATCAGAAGTCCCCAAACCCAAATATTATATGTGCTCAGGTTCAGGTGAGAATGCCCAGTACCAATCGCAGGACTGAGTTTCACAATGGGTGATTTAACTCTGCGAGTCATCTGATATTTTCGGAATCTTGGACTCTCTGATGATGCACTAGTAGACCAGATGACCCCTCAAGCTGGGTGTGACGGTGCTGATGCCTTCCTGGAGGGGAGTTATCACAGCTGAGTCACTGGTGTGAAGACAGGAACACTCCGCTGTCTCACAGGGTTCTTTAACACCCAGCTTGGAGCCTGAGGTGTCAGGTGTGCCCTGGGCAGCTGCTGCAAATGATTCATTATTAACAGTTCATCAGAAATGACATAGAGGGTGTAGAATACACCTTTTTGGTTATACCCACACAGTGATAAACTGGTCCTAGCTGCTGTAACTAGGACATGTTTAAACAGCATTATTTGTAGTCAATGACAAGCCAACCCCTTACCACTACAGAATGGCATGTGAACATGTTTTTCAGCCTATTTTAATACTTTTCTCATGCATTTCATAAGAGTTTTAATAGCACCATTTTTTCCACTGTTTATCATGCACAGTGAACAAAATATTTCCATTGTTCTTTCATTTGAGAAGAGGAAAAGTGGGAAATCTTTTAAAAATGTAAGGTACGATCTGTGGAGATCCTTGTTAGTTAGAGCCTCCTTAGCTGGCATGATATTTTGAACTACTTTATTTTTTTTTCTTCTTTAATTGAGTAGATACCACATTGAGAACATGCAGTTAATTCCAAATTGCCTTTTCTGTGTTCAACATATCCCATCTGCTCTTAGCATGAAATGGATACATAGGTGAGCACAAAGCCACATTCAATGCTCAGTGTAACTTACAATGAGAATAAATGGAAATATACAAGAATATGAAATTGAACAACATCAGCACCTGCATCTTCCCAGTTCAAAATCACATTGATTTATTAGAACAATTGAGATCTTACTTTTAACTCTGCAACAGATAACAGGAAATTTGCCTCCTTTCCACACCACAGAACACTGAGTTTCATTCTCTGCTGGAAGACATCACTGCCTCTGGAATATTTGGTGGAAGTGAATGAGAGAGGAGTATTTTTTTTCCCTACTGGAAATCACACTTCCATTTTCTTAAAGCAAATGGCAAAAGGGATTAAATCAGATGGCAGTGTGATACTAAAGTGAAAAATATGTCATTATATGTCATGTGTAATTAGTATGTTTCAAGTAACGCTTTTCACCTCTGCAACGCTCAAGATTTGTGATTCTGTTACTGATTTTCTCATCTCAAAACACTTTTTCTATTTCTGAACACAACCACAGTAGATGCAGCACTATTACATAACTTTTTAATTAAGGCAGCTAATTATATTCTGGTTTTATTTTGTATGCTAATGTAAGTATAGAATTTCCTGTGTAATGCCTGTCTGATTTTATTCTTTCTAGTATCTTCTCATTTAGCATTTATTTGTTAGGAGGGAAGTTTTAAATAGTGCACATTTTTAAAGTGATGAATGGAGGAAAGAGACTGTCAGTCCCTGTCTTTTGAGGTTATCACACTCAGAGTTTCACTGCAGCATTGTTCTTAAACTGCAACAGGATGATGGGCCACATCTTTGTCATTTTCCTCACATTTATGTTTCCAACTACTTTGGTGCAGTGGTTTTTGAAGTCAGTGGAATTACTGACATCAATGAAACTGAAATGGTTTGGACCATCTCTCTTACATGCAGATTTATTCTTTACTTAGATACAGTTATTCCAGTAGGTGACTGTTTCATGGAAGTAGGAGGGAAAGGATCAGAAGGTCTTCAGCCAGACAACTGGTTTGTAGTGAAACAACTCTAGCTCAGGGTTGTGCAGAGCTGTGACTTTGGCAGCAAATCTGCAGGGAAAGAGGTGATCTTTGAGTAAAGGTGTCACAAGAGTCTTGCTGCTTGGCTGATGACAGGAAGATGCCTTGGGAGCTCTTTGTTTTCTTTGGGAAATGTGATATGTGGGTGGAGACCTGGTTTTGTGCCCTCCTTTAGTACATTGAAAATGTTTTGTATATGTTTTATAATGGCACTGGCATCTGAAATAGATGCAGAAGTGTGAATAAATCTCTGGGAGAAGCTGTTTATGGATAATCAAATTTTGCAAGACACTGAGTATGCAACTACACCCCGTAAAATCATGTAGCTGAATCACCAAGTGTATCTGTCTGACTTATTTTGAAAAGTACAATCTCATTTTAATTATTTAGTATAATACTTTACATATTCCAGGAAATGGCCTGTAGCATGTTGTGTAAAAGTAATGAAGTCTCAGTAATATGAAACCTCAGCATCATCTGCTGTTAAATATTTATTGGGAAACTGGGGAGGATTTTTCTGTCTTTTTCTGTCATTCATTACAGGAGCACCCAGTTGCTGTCCACATAAATTACATTGGCTGTCACCAAACTGCTGGAGGAGATTTCATAGGGTATCTTGTTCTTCCTCTCCAGATGCTTTAGAAAACTTTCCTTTGGGTGTACATCTTTGGTGGGGCAGTAGATTGGAAGAGTCTTGATGTGGTATGGAAGTTATTTTCAGTTTAATCAAATAGTCAAACAGTCACTTGCTGAGATTCCTTGAGTCCTTTGGAAGTCTGAAGTCTAGAACTTGAACAGAAATTATACAAAAATAGGTGTGATTGGTCCGTATTTGTTTAGGGTCTGTAATAGAAAAATCAAATCCACGTGCTTTTAAATATCATTGAATATACTCTGTGATAAAGAATACTTAACAGACAGGGAAAATATATTTGGCAAGGATTAAAAGAGATTTTTTTTTTTCTTTTATTGATTGAGCTTGAAAATTGAAGGGTAATTGTTGCTGAGAGGAAAACTGCAGAGAAAGCGTCTCCTGTGCAAAGCAACTTGTCTTTGGAGCACAGTGCCATCAGGAAGGTGATGAAGGTCTAAGAGAGGCTTCTGCATTAAACACAGTCAGTTTTGAACTGAAAGTGAAAATGAATACAAGACTTTGTTTTAAGACTTGTAGTAAGGCGAGACAGAAGGAAAAAGTGATGAATTTGGACTTAATGGTAAGACCAGTGTTGCTCATAGTGGAGAGAAGTGGGAGCAGAAGAAACAAAAGCTGGAGAAAATGCTCTTCATGTACACCTGAAAAGCTCTTGGGTCAAGGGATGGAAGTACATACTTATTTGATCATTTCGTGCTTTTTTTGGCTTTGATGTACAATTTTTCCTTTAGCTGTTATGCAGACTGATGTCACAGCAGTTACATGTCATAAAGATTTTAGCAAGCAATCAAAATATTTGATCACACCCTCAAAATTTCTATGCTTGCAATGCAAAACTTGGGGAATTTGCAACTTTTTAGTTTTTGATTATTTTTTTTTTTTACAATGACTGCAAGAAGAAAACATCAGTTCATATACCTCTTGCCAATTTAACTAAAATGGTTAAAAATTACTGTGCTAATACTTAAGCTGCAGTCAAAAATTAGCAAATATTTCCTTCTGTTTTGAGCTCAGGAGAGAACAAGTATCTCCCTGATTATCAGATAAGATGCTTCTCTCAGATGCTCACTCTTGCAGTAATGCCCATATTTTTTCCTATATTAATCAACAGCAGCAGCTTCTATTAAAGGGTGAAATTAGCATGTAATTGATTTGAAACAGGTGCTTTGCCTTATTTTTTCTACTGTGACAATTCTATATATTGACTTAATATTCTTCTGCTACTCTTTTTGAGCTTTTATGAGTAAGAAGTGGTGGATTTGGTCTGTTGTTGGGAATTTACCTTATAAAACCAAGGTACTTAGAAAGAGACCTGAGTGTTTTATAAATTACCTCCCCCTTTTGGCTTTTGAAAGAGAGCTCTACCCTTCTGCTAATCAAGAAAACGTTTGCCAAAGTCCAGAGCACACTCCTTTATGTTGCACCTGAAAGACTGGCCAAATGCTGGGGACTAAACTGATTTTTTGCCAAGGTCTTTGATTTCACGTTTATTTCAAAGTGAAATTGTAGTTAAAAAAAACCCAACAAAACAATCCACAACCAAAAAGCATCCATAAAATATGAGGCAGAGTTAATCAACACAATGACATCTGTCTGTGGTCAAAAGAACAGTTTTGATGTGTAAATGTTACCTTTTATTTCAAAGGGAATGAATTCATGTGCCAGAAACGGTGTTTTTTCAGGGTTAATGCTAACTATTTTTCTCTTCTGAGAAAAGGAGAGAAAGCCTCACTGCAGTGTTTTCAGGGTGCAAATCGGGGCAGTGTGTAAGTGAGATGTGGGGATGTGCTGGCTGGCAGCAGAAAGGGGAACTGGTTTAATTGTCTACCGAGTCCTTGGAAGTGCTCTTTGGGTCTTTAACTTTATGGGGTTTCCGTTTCTCCAGCAGACATTCAAGCAGGAGTGTTCCCCACTTTTGTTTTGACTTCATCTTGCTGGCCAAATTGCTTCTGCAGATTATGGGCTGGGAGGAAGTGGCTGCAGCCCCTTCATACACACCCAGAGCAGGCATGAGCTGGGAGGCTGTGAGGGTTTCCCATGCATCCCACTGTTGTCAGTGGACGGGTGAGTTGACTGTGCCCCTGGAGACGTGCCCTGTGTGGGCGCTGCTGCCCTGGGCGGAGCAGTGGCCCCGAGGTGGCAGCTGGTCACGTTCCTTGTGATCCTTTGTAGGAAGGGTGCTCTTGGGGTTTTATGGTTCTTTCCTCTTGATCATTTGAGTGCAGCTGTGTTTAATGAGCTGGAAAAGAAGTAGGTCAATAAAACATGTGTTCGTTGTTAGCAGAATACCTGTTGGACCATGTATGTGTCTGTAATTGACCATCTAAATCTTCAAAGCTTAGCACAAAGACAATTTAATAAGGAATTCATACCTAAATAAATTAATATTAAGCAGAAAGCTGTCAGGCAGTATGCCCTGCCAAGGTGAGACTGTGGGTATTGAATGCACAAACAGGTTATGATTTCAAGTCAGACCTATTTTTAAGTCTCTCTACTGATATGCATTAAAAAAAAAATCATGCCAAAAATAGCTTAGAAGCTGTGTGCTTTAAAACTGATACAACTGATAACATAGCCATGTAAGTAGGTTAAAATTTTAATTGACCTAAGGGCATGCTATGAACTTGATGTTAAAGTGGTATCAACTGTCAGTGTCTGAGCCTGAGTTGTTTTTAAGATCTTTTCTTTGGTAACACTATTGTTAGAAAGAGCATGTTTATTTGGCCTTAGTAAAGGCAAAACCTAGAGCTTTAAGACATGAGTTGGAGCTTTAGGATGAATGCAGTTTTGGTGGAATAAATTGTATTTTGTCTTAGCCAACAATTTGGTCCAAATTCTCCAGACCAAACTTCTCTAAAATAATTATGAGGCAAAACCTGAAAACGGAATTGCATTGTTTTACCTAAGCCAGCAAGTACCAAAGAGCAGAAAGGTGCAGGATAATGGCATTCCCAGTAATTTTACCACAATCAAATATCTAAAGTACAGATGTGGAGAAGAGCTATTTTGCAGACTTTATTCATCATAGACTTTAAATTCTTTCCTGCTCCCTGTCTTGTAACAAAAAAACCCAAAAGCTGGTAAGACTAGTTAATGAAGGCTTGATTATGATATAATTCCTCATTTGCTTTTTGTGTAAAGACCTCTTATTCATGAAGGTGCTTGTTTGCCTAAGAAGTGCAGCTGCTGTTTTTTCACAGGGTTGGGCTGGTTAAAAGTACATAACAGCATTAAAATTCCCAAATTGATTTCCTGCCTTATTCAGTCAGCTGGGAAATGGATTAGGCTCCTCTTTCCTTGGTAACTTTAAGGTCAAAATATTTTTCCCAGTGTTTTTGGGACCCATTACCAAATTCAGTTCCTGCTGTAAAATGAGCTTTACTGAGGTGCAAAGAGCATGGTTTGTTCATGGTGTGTGACTTCTCAACTCCCAGTGAAATTGCTGGGAATTGTCCTCAGATCCTCAAGGCTTACAGATGGTTTGTCTATAGCAAGTGTTCTAAACTGGCACAGTAGCAGCAGTATCCTGGTTGTTGCAGGGTGATGCCATATCATTCCAGGCGTGCAGTGCTGTAGTATGGTGTTCCCTTTCTCCCACCAACCGTAAACACTGAACCTACAGTATGGAAAATCCATCGCAAATTGGGAAAGTCTTAATAAGCTTTAAAAAAAAGCAATCAAAACTGTTCATGATGCCTTTCATGGTGAGGAGAGGAAAGAGGCTGAGGTGCCTGCAGTTCCCTGGGGAATTGACTGTCTGTCGGCTAATGAATCTGAGTGAAAACCACTAGAGACAAAGACGAGCTGTGGGATCTGCCACTGGTGACTTTCAGTGGAGCCCGTGGGAGTTAGGCTGTCATTTGCTATTGAACTATAATGGCAAATGAGAGCCTGTTACCCTTGAATTCCTTTGAATATTCCAGACTCGGTAGACTTAGCACTGGTTTTCAGGTGTCTGCTTGTGCTTTGCATTATGCATGAGTGCCAGTGGGGGGATTAAATAGAGCAGCTCTGCCATTTCACATAGCAGTGGCCTGAAGCTGATGTGTCAGCTGTCAGTCCAGATGAACTGGGTACCAGTTATTATAAATACATGTAAAACCAAAACATTACTCTATTTATTATTTTCAGATGAGTAATGGTTCTGAGACTTTTTAACATACTTGTTGCTAAAAGTGGCATAAACCTCTCTTAATGAAATTTTATTTTGTAAAGAGGACCAATGTGAGACAAATCTCTGAAAGGCACACCAAATTAATTTAGTGTCTGCAAAATCCATGAGGTGTTTTCCTTCCAAACCTCCCTTTATTTTTAATTTTTTTCCTCCTTTTTTTTTTTTTCTTGTTTGTTTATGGGGTTTGTTTGTTTGTTTGAAACAGCTAGGAAGTAAAAAAGCATCCAGCCCATCCTGACCTCAGAGCTGACCCAGTTTTGAGGAGTTTGAATCAGGGGCCTCCTAAGATCCCTTCTAACTTGAATTATCCCATGATGCTGTGAAACCAGGGTCAGAACTGAAGGAGTTAAAATGAGGGCTTTCTATTCAAAACACAGAGACTTGAGACCAGGTTTTTTTGCCTGAAGTGTTTCTTGCCTTGATAATGTCCTCCTGTCCTTCCCGTAATCATCACTTTGGGCACTTCAGGCTTACGTGAAGAGCTCTGATCCTAGGAGAGAGAGAGAGAGGAGAGGAGAGGTGAAGGGGGTGAAGGAGAAAATCTATGGCATTTATTTGATGTGAAAGTGCTTACATCCTATGACAACAGACAGGAAGTGAGAATCAGTGTGACTAATGAGTTGTTTACTTGGCTTTTGTGCCCCACCCTCCCCCCTCCCCCCCGCCGGAATATGGGCTGTGTTTGTTTAGAAATGTATTGATTTCAGATTCCTGCAAATACCACTTCTTTGTCCTTCACCTTCTCAGCAGTTTGTGAGATACCACGAATCCTGTCACAGTGTTACGGAAAAGGTAGTTAGGATACAGAATGCTTGTTTGTTCCCTTTCCCATGCAACAGCGGCATGTTTTTAGCCAGGGGCTGTCATTTCTCAGAGTTTGGATTCAGAACCCATTTGGAGAACTGAGGTCCTGTTATGAACTCCCTTCCTAAATGGCCCACGGACAGCAGGCCTGCTGGCTGCTGTTATTATTATATTGAGGCTGTCGAAAAAAAAGCATGGAAAGAGAATGCAGTCTTTCTGCAGTTTCCTGATGCTTGTCCTCCTAGTACCCAACCTAAACTCATGGAAAAGAGGAAAAAAATTGGATTTATTTTTAATGTTGGATTTGTTAGTGTCTGTGTGATGGAGGTGCAGATCTGGCTTGCTCTTTAGGAGAGAGTTACCTGGAGTGTCATAGGAGAAAAATACGTAGGTGAGGAAGAGTTAAAGGGGGCTTCAGTTTGCACATAAACTCCAGGGTCCAGGATGCAGAAAGATGCCGACAGCCCTTGGCTCGTACAGAAATGGGAGGGAGCAGGTTGCTGTGAGTCTCACAGTAGACCTTGGAGAAGTGTCTCAGCTACAGCTCAACTTTGTTAAAACTTTGGAAATTTGTGTGTATTTTCTGCACTTACATAAATATGAAGGAAAACTAGTGTTACTTAGGTGTAAGGGAGCCAGAGTAAGGCTTCGTCTTATTCTTTTGCTTGTCCCTTCTATGCAAGGGTGTGGGAGCAAGGCAGCAGGCAGAGCCCGACCGGGGCAGGAAGGGTACAGCCAGGGGCCGTGGGAGCGCTTTTGATGCGGGCTGGTCTGGTGGGCGCGCTGTTGAGCTGAACAGTGATGCGTTCCGCGGGGGAAGGAGGAGACGGTGCACGCCGAATAGGGGTTGCAACAGGAATGGACGTTTATTGAGGGGTGCATGAGACTTATATAAGGTCGGGATGGAGGGTTCTAGAACGGGGAAAGGGATAGCGACAGGGTTAGGGCGGAGCGCGACAAATAAAGGAAAAAAGGGCAGAAACCTTGGCGTAAAGGGGAGAAACCGAGACTTAAAGGGATAAACTGGGGAGCGGCTAAGCCTTATAAGGTGTCGGTGCACTGCACCGCCGGCCAGCCAATAAGAAGCTGGGGGTTCAGCCACCAATGAGAACAATTGAACAATGCAAAGGTAATAATAACTATTCTAATACAATGATTCTGTATCTATACGGAAAGAACTTTTAAACAGAACTTCTAAACAGCAGTTTTAAACAGCAGTTTTAAACAGCAGGTTGGGGTCTGCTTTGCACCTGTCGAGTCCAAAGCTTATAAAACCGTTCCTTTAACACAGATTTCTCGGGTCCTGAAGTTTTTCCAGTGGTTTGATCTTTCCACTCAGTAAAGTCCTTTGCTGGTTCCCCCACAGAACACAGCCTGCTGGAGGGAGCATCTCTCGGCATCTTGGAGGGGAGCAGAAGAAGGGATAAATACATGCTGAATTTAAAGAAAGGAAATAATACAAAACTCATTTTGTGGCTGATGTCGACAAGTGAATTACAATGATTTTGAAGGAGGCTCACAAATGGCCAATGGTCCTTACTTACCTGACTCTTGATCCATAGTGAATTCTATCAGCCACAGTGCAATAGAGAATGGGACTGGAGAGAGCCTGAGGAACGTCCCTGGATGCCCCAGCTGCCTGGGGAGCACAGGAGAGCTTCCTGGATATCACTTTCTGGTAGCAGCCCCTCTGCCTTGGTGTTTGCACAGATAATAAGTTTATTATTCTATGTTATTTTTGTCAAGCATCCTCAGCAACCTGAGTTCCCTAGTAGACAGCAGCTGTACCAGATGCTGTACTTAGAGAGCGTAGGGAAGGCTTCTTGACTGCTACGTTACAAGAACCAGTGCTGGCTGGTGGTTCAGTCCCTATTCCCCACTCTCCCTTCACCTGAGACTGTTATTACCATTTCTAGCACTTCTTACACCACTTCTCAAGGCACATCACACTGCTGCCTGTGATACCAGCTGGTCTCCTGGCTCAGCTGCTTCCAGCATGGCACTGGTCAGAGAGACAGCAGGCACCCTCCCTGATGACAGGCTGTGTGTAGTGGCATTGGGGACACGCCGTGCTTTTGTTAGACAGAGTCTGTGTTTGGTGCCACCTGAAGTGCATCCAAAACCAGCTCCTTCCCTCCTCAGTTGGATTAAGAACAACTTTTCCAGCCTGAAGCCACTTGTCACCCCAGTAGCAGCTGTGTTCTCACCCTCTGGGTGCTCTCCTGCTGTTCAGGTTCTCCAGATGCAAAAGAATTTAAAACAAACAAACAAACAAAAAAAAAAACAAAAAGCCCCCAATCCAAAACAAACAACCC
>JAWWEE010000085.1:47767279-47850045 GCA_035221455.1 Xenops minutus
AAAAACAAAACCAAAAAAAAACAAAACCCAAACAAGCAAAAAAACCCACCCCAAACCCCCAGGAAGAAAAAAGGAGCTAAAATAGTAATAAATAATTTATTTTGATAGTGACAGAATCTGATTTGTTTTTCCAGAATGCTGATGGTTTCCATTGCTCAGCTCTGCTGCTTAGAGTTGTAACAGTTAATGAGAAATAGCTTGAAAACAGCTACTGTTTTAATTGGTGAAGTAATTACTGTTTAGTTTTGATGGTAGAAAATAGCTGCATGTAAGATGTTTCTCTTTTCTGTGTTTTTTTTCAAATTTGTTATTAAACTTCTCCAATTATGTACTTCATAAACTTTGGAAACAGATCTTTAAGTAAGTTTTTACTGCCTGGTATTCTTATGCACATAACTTAGTAAGGTGAATAGACTCACAGGACTTAAAAGGAATATTAATGTGGGTAAAATTTCCCAAAAATGTAAATGTTTAGAAGTTGAGGATCTTCCACTAGTATGGCTCTTTTTAATAAGTAAAGAAACCCAATGTATCCAGTTTTCATAAAGAAAGGCAGACATATTTCTGCTTTCTTCTCTTGCTGCAAATTGTAATCTTTTTCTAATATGACTATCAAAACCAAAGAAATATAGAAGTCATCTTTAAAAAACCAGGGCTGTTCAAGTAAGTTAGGGATTCAAGTCCTGCTGCATTATGTTTTGCAAATGACTCATCTGCAGTCTGGATTTTCATCAAGACTGAAATTTGATCTGTTAAATCCAATATAAAACAGTAAAAAAAGGACAATTGGGGATTAATTTTTATAATGCCCTGTGTCATCCCACTATGACTAGGCATTACTTGGTTATAAATACTTTGCCCCTGCCACTGACCCTGCAGTCTTGGTAGTACAAATAATGCACATGTGGCTTATGTTGGGAACTGAAGCCCCAAAACCTGTTTACTCCCCCCGGCTGTGTGAGTATCAAAGAAATGAAGATGCTGAAGGCAGACGCAGCGATACAATGTGTTCCCACATGCCCATCACATAATCATCTCATACTGCTCCACACGTGCCATGATGAGGAGCAGCTGGGGAGCCTATGCTTTTCAGAGTGCCAGCAAGCTTGTTCTGCCTTAAACTCCTACATCAGTGAACAGGACTGGTGAAAGCCATGTGTCAGCGGAATGCCAAATGCAAACAGGTGTCATTTTAAATTGCCACCACTTAGAATGGCATGGTGTGTAAAACACCAAATGACTTCTTTATAATAGATTTTCCTTGCACATACATGTAAGAAGAAGCAGGGACCAGAGCAGGCATGACATTCTTTAGCTCTTTTCATGGACGATCAATGCTCAAATGACCCCATTTCTGAGTCTGTTTGCTTCTGGTGTTACCATGTCATGGGAGGGATTCCAAGCTCCCCTTCTTCCTGCAGAGTCCTTTTTTGAGAGGGAAATAATGAAAATTTAACTCTCCCAGTGTAATCGTAGAGGTTGGTCAGGGAAGATTACAGTGAGAAGTATTGCAATCCTGTCCATTGCAGACTTTTCTCATCACTGTGCAGGAGGATACGTGTTCCCTTGTTAAGCAGGTTGTTTTTATGGGAAAATTGCTTTGAAGAAATACAGATGTAGAAAAGCTAACTACTGAGATATAGTTCCTGAGGGCCTGAAGTGCTAGAGAATGATGACTAGGGATGAAACTGTAGTTGTGTTGTTCGGAGGTTTTTAAGCTGTACACAGATCATCTCAAAAGTCTTCTTTGCTCAGTGCTAGAAAAGAAGTATCTGGTTCTCTGCATCTGTGGGAGAAAATGGTAAAGATAGCAAATGAAGATCCTTGTGAAATGATTGGGTGCAAATATTCTCTCCACATCACACTTAAAAGATTGAGACAAGAAAAGAGTAGGTAGTTTGTGCAAATAAGCATAGTTAATTTGGTCAAAAAAGCTGAATGGTTATATATCAGAATGCAAGTGCCAGCCATGTAAACTTTTAACTAGGTTTGCTCAGTTGATTCTTTTTTTCTCTTAAAGGAAGGCTTGCAAATAAAGTTCTGTGCAATGATGAAAACTATATTAATTTTACAACTGTATTATTACTAACAAAGGTACTGATTATGTGCTGTATGTTTCTCCCGAGCCCAACTCTGACCTCATTTAAGCCTTTCCATTATTGTGTATGTTCAGTAAAGTATGGTTATACATTTTTTTTCACTATTGTAACAATAGAGACAGTGAGCATCCTTCATGCGACAGTGGACAGATTTGAACAGATTTCAGTAAACTTGTGTAAGGTAGCTCTCACCAGGCTGTAGTATAACTTGTAGTGGAGTGATGTTTTCCTTTCTAGACAGATGCAGCAAACTAGAAAATGATGCTAATGAAAAAGTCAGAATTCTCTCTTTGTGATGGCATGGGCATAGTCGAAGATGCATTGTCCCATGTCCTTCTCTTCTTTGTTACAGATCTGAACACATCACAGACCCAGGGTGCCCCAACAAGCATTCCAAACCAGGGATCCATCCAGTCATCACAGGTAGATGCGCTGGCGCTGAACCATCAGCCTGAGATCCTGCAGGACACGGAAAGTGAAGGCAGAGTGGAGGAGAAGATTGTTTACCTCTGATGGCTGTTTCCTAGTATCAGTAGCACTTTGGGAATATAACCATGTTTGCTTTTCTAAATATCTGTAGTTGCTCCCTGTATGACCAACTGGCTTTAAGGGTAGTATTTAATATTAAATGTGATTTTTTTCCTCTTGATAAATACAGCAATTAAGTTATTTTGAAGCCTTTGTTGTATAATCTTTAATATATGCAAGATTTCAAATGCTTTCCAAGTAGCAATGGGTAACAGACGAGACATAATATCTTCAAATTGCAAAGATGCCACCAAGAACTGTGAAGGCTAGTGTTGATTTTCTCATGAGTCCTCTTTTTAAAAGGACAAACTAAGACAGATGGGCTGGCTATTTGATATTTGAGTGTTTATCAATAACCTTCTAACAGTTGTAATATGAGAAGACAGCAATGTAAGAATGATGGCTGTAGTCTTCGGTGAAATGTGCCATGTTCCCTTACCTTGGTCCTTTTCTTCATCCCCTCACTCAGGAACTCCTCAACAGAGGATGTTTTTCATGGTCTCAACATAATTGCATAATTGTGTTTGTTCATGTCCCAAAGCTTATTATCATTTTGGTACTAGTGCCACTTGCTGTGCAGAGGTGCAGTAAATCAATTTGTTACTGTATTATATCTCATTTCAGTAAGTGTCCTTATGCATTAAAATTAACCAGATGAAACCATCTCACTGGTCAAAGGAAAAGAAAGGGGGGACATAGTAGGCTTCTAGTTAGATGAACCCTTTTGAAACTCCACTGTTATCCCATGTAGGAGCCAGCTAGCCTTCTGCTTTCAAGATCATCATTTTGTCTTTGTGTTAGACAGTAAGAAACTAGGACCTGTTTCATGCCTTTTTCTCTTTCAGAAATATTTGTACACTTCTGTCAAATTGAATAAATGTTTTGTGCTCTTCTACAAAACTGTAACTTTGATTCATTGTCAGATCCTCCAAAGAAATAAGAAAACAGGAGGAAAACGAAAAAATAAATAATCTTCAAGCTTTGTTTGCATTCAGGTCCACTGCAAATATGTCTGTCTTGGTCCAGCACAGCCAAAGCTGTGCTCTGTGTATCTCAGCTGGCAAAACCAAGTATGTGCCTATAGCTGCTTAGTGTGGCTGATGGAATTGGCAGAGGTGCAGCAGGGATGTGACTGCACAGCACCTGAATCAGAGGTGCCTCGCATCTACCCAGCTTGTGGGGCAGAGAAGCACAGGATTGCCCATTTGTCTGGGTAAGCCCCCTGTGTCATGTGGTTTCAGTTTTACGCCAAGCCTTGAGTTGTGCGAAATCTTTTGCAGGGAGCAGAATTTTAGATGGTGTGTGTTTGTCAGCAAGGGTTTCCTGATGCTAGGAAGATTCTCTTCCAGAGATTGGTGCGTTATGGGGAATACTCAAAAGCTGAGCTTTGTGAGCTGCATCTTACTGGACTAGCAGATTAGCTGTTCAGCTGGTATCTTGGGCTAAATGTCTGATTTTCTTGATGTGCAGGACCTGATGGTATTAATTAGTGTTCAAGTGTCATCAGGGAAAGACTGACCCTGCAGATCTGTTTTTCAGTGTCTATGTCCTTCAAGACTCCTGCTAACCTGACCACACTCATCCATCTCCTAATATATATCCTTATAAGAGAAAAAAAATCTCTTAGAATTCCTAGAATTGTTTTACCTTCTTTACTTTTCATTTTACATTTTACAATTAGGCTAAAATGAAAATGTGGATCTAACTTCTCTGCAGTAAGTCCTGCAGTAAGGACTGCCCACAGCCTTTATATTTTACTAGTCAGCAATGAATTCCAGGTTGGCATTTAAGAGTTTTTTGGCAAATTCCTGAGTAGCCAGACCAGTTTCGTGGGATGTTGTATGTCCCAGGATATGTACATTGCCCAGGGACCTGTGGGAAATTGGGAAAAAAGGAGCAGTTTTCTCCACAGTTATTCTCTCTGCATTTTATTATGCCTTGGCTGAAACATCTGGTACTGGTTACTGTCAAATCTAAGCTGCTGGATGGATAGCTGCTGTCCCAGTCTGGTGTGAGAATTACCGTGTAAGCGTCTTGCCACTGGGAGAGGAAGAGAGGATACTGCTTCTCTCATCAGTTTTAATTGAAGGTCTGGGAGTTGAAAAGCAGCTGGCCAGGCCTTCAGCTATTGTGCAAATCTTTAAGTCCCCTAACATCAGGCAGTATCTTATTTTGCTCACCTATGTTTACAGTAAAGCTTGAGGAAGGCAAAGGCAGGAAACAGGTGGCCTTTAGATTTAGGTATTTTAATTGTAGAAAATGTTTAAAGTACAGGCCAGTATGGTCTCGGCAGGTGCTCTTTATAACAAGATGTATTATGCACCCCTGAACCCTGTCCATTATTTAGGCATTTCTTAATACTTAGCAGAATTTAAATGCAGCCCCAGTGAGACTCAGCCATTTTAGTAGACTGCACTTTCAATTATTGCAAGACATATATTAATGCCTAAAGTCTTCTTTTTTATTTAGAAAAATATATTCAGAAATTCTCTTCACCTTTTTTGTATTATTTTGAACTGGCGTTATTTGAAAGGCCTGGGTTTTTTCACTCATCCTATATATTGTGTTTTCTTTTTACTATGCTTCTCAAGGCATCTTGCCTCTGAAAGCTCAGGATCTAATTTAGTCATTCATTTCAGTGCTTAAATTAAAGGAGCAGTTACTGTACTACAAATATCTATGGCACAGGGATGAGATTTCTCTTTGTTTTTTCTTCTTTTCCATCTTTCCATCATTTAACAAAGGAAAGATTTCTTTACTGTAATACCTAGACTTTTTGTGTTGTTGTTGTTGCTAGTAAAGCAGTCATATCAAAGAACTGTGAGATGTTTTTAAGGGAAACTTGCAACAAATCTTTTTTTTCAACAAGTCTATTATAATGTTAAAAGCGGAATTCATGAAGCACTAGGCTTTCATTGGGCTGGATCCAGAATCTTTGATTTATGTATTCAGTCATTTGTAGAATGAGCCCAGAATAGAGCAAATGCTTCACTTGACTGCTGTTTGAGTATTAAGGTAAACAACACGGCTGCATTTTTAAGAGATTTTTCACACAGGTCATCCTTGTTATTTTCAAATTACTAAATTAAATACAGATTAGGCTCTCAGCAAAACTCCCCAAAGGTTGTTTACTGACGTGATTGAAGAAAGTATTTGTTAATGTTTTCCATGTAAGGAACATGCATCATTTTGCTTAGAGTACCCTGTTGGCTGCACTAATTTATATGCCACTCATTTAGATTAAAAAAGTGACTAAGATTTTCACTGCTTCTTAATCAAGTAGGTGCAAATTCTGTAGTAATGTTCCATATTGCGGCTAAAAACATTTTATTTTCACAGTGGTGTTTATTCAAAAAAAGCAAAGAGCCTGAGCTGTGGAAGTAACATGTACAACTTGCTCTGACAAAATTTTGAACACAAGGGAGTGTTGCAAAGGAGGCAGTTTTCCTTATGTGTTTGATGGCGAATGGGGAAATAGCATGACTGCTTGGATACCTTCTAGTGAATATTCTGTTTGAACCAACCCCAAATTCTTACCATCCAAAGCCTTCACTGTGCCCAGTTCATATTTCAGAAGTATAAACAGATTAGTCTGTTGGGCATTAGTATGCTGAAACAGGCTGGATGTCTGCTCTTTCTTATGGAATTGCAGTTGATTTGTGCAGTTTTGGCAAGGTAAATGGATATGTTGTTTTGTCATCCTTAGCAAAGGCTTGTATGGAGAAGCACTGCAAAAGTAGCTGTGAATATTCTTGATAACCTTAATCATAAGGATAGCTACATGTTAACCTCCAAAAAGATTTTTCTGTCTCACTGCCAGGTTTTGAGATAAGATTATGAAGATGGCCTGAATTTAATGGCTTGCATTTTGCAGAAAGGCTCCCTTTGGCAGGCTGATGTCAGAGTGTTTAATTTCTTCAAGAAAAAGAAAAAACCTCGAAGGATGACCTTCTTGGCATTCATCTAAAATGTCATCAATACAGCCTTTTAATCTGCTTCAGACAGTAGACCACTTGTCTTCTTGTATCAGGAGATCATAAAAAACTAAGCAGATTGTGGGAGAACTTGCAAGGGTTTTGTGGGCTGTGCTGGTGAAATGATCCAGGTACCTTATCTGGAAATGTCACTGTTTTTCACTAACATGCAGAACAGTGTTTGCAGCAGCTCTATTCATGTCAGTTGTTGGCTCCCAAATTTCCAGATCTCATGGATCACTTATGCAGAAACTTCTTCCTCTTCTCTTCTCTCTCTTCTCTCTTCTCTCTTCTCTCTTCTCTCTTCCTCTTCTCTTCTCTGGATGTTCCTGCCCCTTATATGGAAGGGCTCCGCTACAGGGAAGTCTGCAGCACCCACCAATTTCTGAGTTTGAGTCTTGAAATATCCTGGGTAGAGACCAGGAGAAGAGAAAAAAAGAGTGCTCTGGGTGTAGAGAAGGCAGGAGAAGTGTCCCCTGCCATGACGTGTTTCTAAGCTTCTTCAAGGAACAAACTTTTTTATCCAGAGAAAAAAAGTCAGTATTTATCACATTACTTTTTATTTGTTTGTCTGATAATCCTGAGAACTGGTTAGATGCTGCATATTCCAGTGCCAGACAGAGTGAGGATCAGGTATTTACAAAAGGGACAGTGAAGCTTGCAAGTCTAAACAAAGCATTTCTCCTATGGAGGCTGCTTAACAGACCCAAGGCAACTTTCTTACCAGATTTGTATAAAACTGCCAAACCATGACTAAAGGAGCTATGCAGAGGTGTGAATCTTCTGCTCATCCAGGTTACCACTGCTAACAACAAAGCCCTGCATAGATAAACAATCACATGAACTGAAGATGGCTTGTGAAGACCAGCATGAGTCCCTGTCCCTCCTATGCAAGCAAACAAACAGGATGTCTACATTCCCTGTGTCCATAGCTCAGGCCAAGCTGTGGACCTGTTTGTGTTCCTTTTTGAATAGTATAAGAAATATGAGACACCAGTGTCCCTTTTGGTTAAAGTAAGTACTACCTCACCCAAAATGAAAATCTTCCCCGTTTCCTACATGTCCACAGTTGTCATAAAATTGCTGAATGAATGCTACAACAAGTTATTATAGTTCAATTATAAACTTAAAGCAAGCCTAATCCAGATACAAAGCAGTCAAGAGGACAAAAATAATAGTGCTGACTGCATCTCCTGCTTTCAGTCAGTGGAGGGTAACCATTCTTATCCTCGGAGGCCTCTTTCCAGCTTTTAAGTAAGGAGGTAGGTTTAAGAGTGACATACTCAAATGGTCAGTGAAAAGGAAAACATTAGGAGTGAAATTGCCTCTCTGCTGATGTTGCTTTCCATTGCAGAGGCCCAAATCAAACCAGATTGGTCTGATTTTAAACCTGTGCTCAGCCACCAGATAAACTTCATCAAGTTACCTCCAACTGCCTGGTGCTTGAGTGCTATCAAAACAGCTTGTAACTGAGTGAGGGCTGGACAGTGTCAATGCTGCAGATAAAAGAAGAATTTTGAGTATCAACAACTAAAGTGTGACCTCCTTTGAAGCACACATCGAATGAATCATTTACTTTGAGATCTGGCAGTGCTCCTGGATGCCCTATGTACAGAAAAACCTGGCACATGGCTGTATCTGTGAGTAAGTTTTTCTTACTTCTTCCAGATGCTTTGAAAATGCTCTCCTGCCATGAAAGTGATGTCCTGGCGTCAGCTGACCTTCACGTGATATCAAGACTGCATGCAAAATGTTTGGGCAGTAAGTCATGAGACTGCAGGAAATCCTGTTGCTGCTGTTGAATGCTATGGAATATGTCATAAGTGCATCAGACTACCTCCAAGTTGCTGCAAAGGCTTTCTGTAGGAAGATTTATCACGATATTTTCCCTTAGTTTTAGGTCCTCAGTAAACATCTAAAGCTCCAGGCTAGAGGGTGTGGTTGGTATTTTAATATTCTTGCACTGCAAAATTTTTTTGCAGAATCACAGAATATGCTGAGTTGGAAGGGACCTACAAGGACCATCAAGTCCGACCCTTAGCCCTGCACAGGGCCATCCCCAAGAGTCACACCATGTGCATGGTAGTATCATCCAGATGCATCTTGGACTCAGTCAGGCTTGGTGCTGTGAACCTTGGGAGCCTGTTTCAGTGCCCAGCCACCCTCTGGGTGAAGAGCCTTTTTCTAATACCCAACCTAAACCTCCCCTGACACAATTCCAGGCCATTCCCTTGGGACCTCTCACTGGTCACCACAGAGAAGAGATCAGTGCCTGCTCCTCTTCTTCCCTTTATGAGGTGAAACTCAAGGTTACAAGAGGCAAAACTTGACTGTGGCTTATCCAGAGATGGGGAGTGAACTCCCTCACAAGCTACAGGTGCTTGCTAATGTTGCAGGTAATCTACAAGGCATGTTCCTCCTTAAGAAGAACAATGGGTGCTGAGGGAAGTGATCCAGCTCTGGGACTGGTACACGGCCATCAATTAAGTAATGCTGGCATCTTGGTAATCTGGAAGGACCAAGCCATTCAGTGTCACCAAAGCTGATGCCACAGGTCATGCTCGGAGTTGGCTGCATGTTCAACCCTGCTTTGCCACACAGAAATGTGGTGGGGCCGTGGGGAAACTTGTGCATCAGCCAGGTCACCCCCCTGTCTGGCTCTCATCCCTTCAGTGCCTGTCTTGGTGTTGAATAGTTGTGTGCAGACTTCAGCCTTGGGAAGCCTCTCTTGACATACATAATAAATGCTGAATGCTGAAGAATATTTCCCACAAAGTAGTTTTGACAAGAGGTAGGGTGCATCAGCTGTTTTACTAGAAATCATGGTTTGCACAGCAGAAGCAATTTGATTTCTTTCTGACTCTAGCTGTTCTCATTAAATTGACAACATAATTCTTCAAAGAGAACAGGATAACAACTTTCGAGGGCAAGATATGAGCATTGCATGAGACCACCAAAAAGAGAGGAAGTGGTTTAATTTATTGGTAAATGGTTGGTTTCTTTTGCTTGTCCTGCAGACAAGACTGTGTTGGAGTCTCACAAACTAAAACCCCCATGAGATGGCTGAGATTCCAACATGCTTCTGAAATATACTGATTTTGCAAGCACCAAACTCAAAATATTCTTCCTTCTGGGAAAGTTGGAGCTCAGAACACTTGGACAACTGAAATTCAACAGAATACAGTCCTTCCATCTATAATTTCAATTAAATGTAACTCGACTGGTGCTTACCACCTAATTTCACGATTGCCTTCTGTTACGTAGAAAATTTTCCCTAAACATTGCTCAGATGTTTCCAACCTATTATTTCTACTATTTCTGCTGGAGATTTGGGGTAATTACAGAAATGGGCCTGAACATAAAAGAGATCTGAAGGATGTCAGATATTTGAAACAGGCAAACCTGGATCCAAGTTTGAAAGACTCAAACAAATTGCTTAACTTCTACAGAATGTTTTTCAAAGTCAAATTATGAACTGTCAGACAAAGTGACAGGGACTCAAAAATTAAGTGTTTGGAGAAATAAACAGCACAAGCAATAGTGGAAACCACTTCTTCTGTTCACTGTTCAGGGAGTCACTGATGAAAACAATCCATATAGGCATTCCGTGAAATTATATTATTATGTTATTATTTGATTAGGGGTTTTCTTAACTTGGCTTTAGTATGTAATTAAATTACTGAGTAGGTCTAGTGATGAAAGTAAAGCTCAATATGAACTTCTGGGTTTAATATGGTGCAAGATTTCACAGTCAGGTAGCAGGAAGGCTGTTCATGAATCAAGAATCCATGGCTGGCAGAGGAGGAGAGTGAGATTACACTGGTCCTGCCAGAGCAGCTAAACTCTTTAGAAGAGAGTCTTTCCTCTCTGTGTCCATTGCTATGCCATGATTGACCCCCACAGGCACAAAACCATGATGTTCTGGACCCTTTGCAGCAGGCTTGGCCAGGGCTCATTTCCTCAAGGATGGAAATGTAAGTGTGTTTTGACCGGCCCAAAAATGTGATCCGTGGTGGTGAGAATGGCTTCCCTGCGCTGCAAGCAACCCCTCTATGTTCAAATGGGTATTTTATTCTGTATTGTAGAGAATCTATGCACTACATATATGACACAATCAGCTTCTCATTTGTTATATTGCCATGTAATAAAAGACAACTGACAGTGAAGTACTGCCTTCTGAAATCAAACATCTTTGTGAAAATTCAAAATTAATTCAATTTCTTTTTTTGCAAAGAAACAAGGGTCAAGTATGGATATAATAATTAACATGTGTGTTGTTTAATCTTCAAAACAAGCTTTACCTTTAGAGGTTTGTAATTTATTCAGTAAATATTATTCCTCTTACTTCAAAAGGAAACAATAATTAGATTATCCCTGGACTCAGATTAACATTTAATTTGTGCATACTTTCAGACCAATATAGTTGTCTGCATACAATAGAAAAATAATTCTTTTTAACTCTATATGTATGCTGTCAGCATTTAAAGGTTGTAATTTAATACCCAGAGGAAAGATAAGGCAGTGTATGAGATGTAAACAGGATTTCAAAGCCAATGTGCTCTCCACCCACTTGTCACTGGGAGTTTTCTTGGAAGTTGTTACTGTTTGGTTTGTGCTTTTTTTGGTTGTTTGTTTGGTTGGTTTTTATTATTTGTTTTGATTTTTGTTTATTTTGGGGGGTTTTGGTTTTGTTTGTCTTTCTGGTTTTTTTGGGGGGGATTGTAGGTTTTTTTTGTTTGGTTGGTTTTTGGAGGGTGTGGGGCTTTCTTAAACAAAGAAGTAATTTATGGGTTTACAGGATGGTGACTGGTGGGTGTGATCCTGGCCCCATGCAGCACCCTGCTTTAGCCCCACCAAGGGAACCTGGCCTGGAGGCACAGAGGTCCTCTGCTGGCCCCTTCCCACAGCTGTCCCTGGGGAAGATGCTAGCTGGCCTTATGAAAGGTGGAAAACAGCAGGGATAGCTGTGCTTCCCGCTTTGAGTCTGGCCTAAGAGCTGTTATCTAAACAGCTTCCCAGAGCTGTGCTGACTGTGGGAAAGGTTGGCTTGGCATTGAGTTGCTCCTGACCTTTGGCCATCAGGACTACCTTTGCTGGGGCAGGTGGAGCTAAAATGAACTTTTAATCCCTGGAAGGGAGTCCTGCCACCATCAAGGTGGAGAAATCCAATCCAGTGCCTCCTTCAATGTAGCTAGATTCAGATGAGAACTGAGAATGGGAGCCCCTTGCCCACCGATCAGCTGAAATAACCAGTTCTTCCTTGAGCTGAAACAGCCTCTGTTGCTCCATCCTCCATTAATATTTAAATGACAAGGGTCATACCTTGCCAAAACATGTGTTCTAGAGCCTAAGCTGACAAGATAGCAGAACTAGCAAGACATGAAACACATCAAGGAAATTCTTTTTTGCTACTGATATTTTCATAGTCACCTTAATGATGTGAGTTGCAGGCACAGCACTGCAAAATATCCCTGTTTACTGAAAGTTTTTTTAAAACATAAAAAAAATGGTAATGGACTTCTTTCTAGGCTTTGAAAGAGAGTGTGCTTTCTTTAATGTGACTTGGCTTGAATGCCATTATACATTTTAATGAGGTAATGTGTGAAGAGGGGTCAAGTAGAGCAAGGACTCGTTCTGTTTCCATCAGCACTGACACTACATTGCCAACACGGAACTGGTTCTGCAGCCATAATTTGAATAAAATATGTGGTGTAAGATGCCTGATTGAATATTCCAAATCAGAGTAGTCTGCTGAGCACTGTTGCCATGGGGACTTTGTGAAGATTGGATTAATTAAGGCCTGAGCAGATGCCGTGGAGTATGTAGTGTCATTTATGCTTTCTACTTGTAATTAACATGCTTGTGTATGGGGTGAAAAATAAGGGAAGAGAGAGATACCCACCTTAATTTTTGTGTGACATCTTTTTAAGTAAAATGAATTTTTGTTATATAAAAAGTGATGCCTGTACACATGCTAAAATACATATAAAAAGAAAGAAAAAAAGGGACAATTAAAATCAGCATCTAACTGGCTCATTGTGTTTAATATGAGAATGCCAGACTCAAAGACATGAACTTCCCTCCTTGTTCCTACAAAATTTGGGAGTTCAGAAGAGACAGTTCACCTATGAAATAGATTAAGATTAAAGAATACAATCAGCAGATTAAAAAATATAATTCTAAGCCTAGAAATCTTAAACATATTATAGCTTTGAGGGGCATTTATATGCAAACACAATTATATGCTTGCCAAGAGAGAGGGAATAGCTTATTATGTGAGTGTATATGTAAAGTTTAGGCCTCCTTGCTGTTTTACTGAAGTTATTGGGTATTTCTGAGCTCAAAGGAAGAAGTGAAATATCATTTCAAATCCCTTTCCTCTCCCTGTGCTCAATAAGCATTTGGTGTGTTGCTATAGCAGGGCTTGACAGCTTTAAAACTGTGCTAAATCTTTTCTGTTTTCCCTGATGGTGAGAGTAGTGCCAAATTCTCTACGAGTCATTCAGCCTGTGCCCTGAACTTCACAGGAAAGTTTTTGTGGGCGTAAGGGACCACACATAGGAGCAGCATCCTCCGAAGAGGGAGGTGGATCAGTGTTGGACATCTGCCGCTCCTATTCTCCATCCACCTTTGTATGGTGTGGTGAACAGTCTCAATTTTTCAAAGCCTCATTCCAAAATAAGAGGAAGTGGAAAATTTCATAAGCTATTCCATAGAAAATATCGCTTGAATATTGAGCCTTTAGGAAGTGGGAATACATTACCTCAGAGAAGCCACAGTTGTTGTGTGACTGCCTGGTGACACTGGGATTACAGCTGCTTGAAAAAGAAATGCAAAAATTTCTCACAGTATTTTTTATGAGTATTCAATTGAAAGAAATCAACTTCTCAAAACTGTTCACATTTTCTACAGTGGAGACAAAGTCATGACAACGTTTCCAAGTGAAATTTTGCAAAAGCCCAACAGCTCTATGTTTTAGGAGGAGAAGTGTTCAGCATTTCTTGGTAAGAAAATGTGTTCCTACCATTCCTAGTAGCAAGACAAAATTAGGCATTTTCATCTAAATAGGTAGAGGGCAAAAGCAAGGATATTAAATTGCTGAGAGCTATTAAATAAAATATTTCTGCAGCACAGATTGTCATCCTGGATCCTGTTTTTAAAAATAATTTTCTAAGCACTCATGGCAAATTTTCATACTTGAGTCTGCTGCTCATATAACAATCAGGAACTTGAAATACTTTTTTTTTTTTTTGGAATAACTGGAGTGTAAAACTCTCTGAATTGCCTGTGTGACTGCAGAATGAAAAGTGATGGATTTTTTTTTTTTCTAATTGTAAGAAATAACAGCCAGTCTAATGAATGATGAAGCATGTCTCTTTCCCAGGTGCTCATTCCTCACTTTCTGTCTCCAATTTGCCTGCTAAATCTGCTGCATTTTCCACTTGTTTCTTAATATTCAAAGTTAATCTCATAGGGTCTCTTGGGAAATGTGGCTTTTCTAGGGTTGTGGAAATAATTAGAAAAGATTGCAGGTTGCTTTTTGAATGAGTCTAGATTTATTTCTGTTTTTATTTTTGCTAATGAGAGACTTACTTGTTCTTACTTTGATTTAGATTTTTTTTTTTTTCAGAAGGAAAGGTATAGTCTAATCTACAATGTGAAAAAAAAAAAATAAATCTTTGAGAGAAAGCTGAAAAATCCACAGAAATGACTGGATGGTTTTGATCAAATGAACATGTTTAAATTAAACATAGACAACCTTTTAAATAGACAGAACTGGAATAGGCTGAAGGTATTGATTCAGTTACCTTGTCACTAGGAAAGTCAGAAAACAAATGACTAGTAAGAATGTCACCATATTTGTGATGGAGTTCAAGTGAATTTAGTTCATTTACACTTGTCTCTGCCCCACTTCTGAACCTTTAAGCAAACGAAACCTGTACCATCTTTGTAAGTACATGTAAGCTTATCTCTTTAAACACATAGAACAGTTTCACAAGGGCATACTTTGCTGCTCCATGTTTTTCTTACATGAATGATTTCTGAACACATGGATTTAGTTTCCACCTACTTGATTTTAGTAACAGTTTAGATGCTTTCTGAGTTTTAGATAAATGTCCAAATACCTTCTTTCCCCAGTCCCTGCTCCTTGACTCTGGGATTTTGTATGTTGTTGGCTGATCTTACAGATATTTGCCATCTTTTCAGTGAAGAACTATTTTTTCATTTCATTAGCAGTACACAGTGGGATATTGTTGGGTTTTTGTAATATTGACATGAAAGCCTTCCTACAATTCCTTATGAGATTACCCTTCCTTCCTGGTCTTCCAATTAATCCTTATTTTCCTTGAGGTTCTTTGTTGTCTGTCTTAATGAAACAGTATCTGGATGATAACTCCTGAAATTATCTGTATTTGAAGGTTCTTGTAATATGCCTACACCAACCAACACCATTAAAAGCCTTCAGACAGATATAAATCAAACAGCTGGAACACCAGACAAGTGCCATCAAGAGACACTGTGTCTTGGCAGGCAGAATGACCTGTAGTACGTGTCACACAGCCTTGTCTGAAGTGTTTGTGGTATACAAACTAATTTGCTGAAATAAAGTTTGGATATTTTTAAGACATTTTGCATCTTCTATGTAAAAAGAGCCCAGGGATGTCTCAGGAATTGTTTGGTGCTAGAACTATTGAATAGTCAGGGATAGGCATTCATGTTCTGTACTTATACCTTAATTTCTTTCCCTAGAATTTACTACTGAATTTATGACTTCACTTCTGTAGGAAGGCTTTTGACGTGACTTCTATTATTCCTGAAACCAGAATGGACAAGATATTTGTCAATAAAGGTAAATTCAAAGTCTTGTGTCTGTGCTGAAATAATGCTGAACAGCAACAGCAATCTGAGACATCCAGACCCAAGAGACATGGAGATCCAGAAAAAGAGTGGAAGGTCCCAGTGGAGGAGCAAATAGGTTGAGGGAAGTGATTATTTTACTCCAAATATTACTTGGGAGGCTGTTTCTAGGATACTATGTCTAGCTTGGGGATCTAACACACATAGCTACTTGAAACTGGACTTTGGAGCCACAGAGAAGGATGGAGTGGGTGCCATACAAGGAGAGTCTAAGGTAACCACAATCTCTTAGTCTGTGGAAGACAGAACTGAGCTGGAATACTACTGCTGTTTTCACCTGCCTAATGGGGAATATAGGGGAGATGGAGCTAGACTTCTCTCAGAGCTGTCCTGCGAAAGGCCAGCAGTCAGCAAATGTGAGTAGCAACAAGGGGAATTCCTACTGCATTTAAAAGAAAAACTTCACTGGGGTGGGGAACACATGCTTGAACAGCTTGTGAAGAGAGGCTGTGGCATCTCCATCCCTGAATATTTTCAAAATATCTTTAGCCAAGACTTAATCCAGAGCTTGCCCTGCTTTGAGAGGCAGTTTTGATCAGCCACTTCTAGAGATCTCCTTCAGCTGAGATTACTGTCCCATTTTGTGAGAATTGCTATTAAACCTAATCTGTCCCATTCCGTCTATCATCATATAAAAGCTTTATTGTCAGGATTGCTCCACTACAGTCTTGATGATTCATTTGAGTTTTACCACCTCTTTCATTCTGATTTGACTTAAAAGGCATATAACAGATATTTACTGCTGTGAGCAGGTAAATCTTTACTCTCATTTCAAATTCCGTACTCTGCAATTACACAGAACTATATTTTTTTCAATACAATTCTAATGGTCACTGTTCTTTACCCTGGATTTTATTACACACTAGCAGGTCTCTGTAGGGGATGATATTAATTGTATTACCTTTAATATAACATTAAAAAGGAATTTTGATTCTCTGGATGATTTGTTTTGTTTCACCCTCAGTTTTGCTGATCTTCTGCAGGCAATAGATTCATGAGATGGGCTGGAACACTTTTCCTTACAATATCCTTCTTGGGCTGAAGAACACAAGTCTCTTCATGTGCTATCTAGAAACAATAACTAAGGGAACCAAGGATTGGAAACACAATAAAAATGAGTTCACATTGTTTCACAGAATAAAGTCTTGGTTAACATGGAATTTACTGCTGAAAACCTGGGACCTTAAAAGGTATTTTTGTAAACAAACTATGATGCGTACTCAATTTGTGTCTCTTTTTTTATCATTTAAATCCTACTAGTTGTTTTTGTTTTCAAAACAGAGTGTTGAATGTCAAGTTCTTTCACTTACACCAATGTTTGGTTTGAGGTTTTGTAGGGTTTTCTTTAAGCTTTTCAAGAGATCTATCAAAACAAAGAGGAAGAGTTGCATTGGTTTTAGTGAGCCCCATACAAATACTCTGGTGAATATTTGGGAAAGTGTCAGTCAGATACACAGTTGTCTCTTTATTTACCAGGGACAGAAGCACTAGTGGTGCTAAAGCCATTGCCAAACCACATGGCATGTCACCCATAGTGGTGACAAAGATGGTGGAAGCATTTGGTCCTTCTTCTGTTGACCTCAATAGGGCTGCCCAAGACTGCTGCCCACAGCAGCAGTTCAGAGGGGTGTGTATCTGCCTCCCAGGAGTGGCATGGAGATTACCTTGATTCCCCTCCAGAGCTGGCAGAAGGGGATGAAATCCATGTTATTATTGACCAGTTGGGCAGTGTGTGACATTTCTTCCTTAAAGAGGTTAAAGGATTTGGCCACTGCTGCTGAGGCCGATTCAGAAAGACAGATCATGATAGCTGGATTTAGCATCAGCTAAAGGAATGTCAGATCCTGTATGCTGAGCATTAAGACAGCTTCTGGGGAGAAGTTTTGCAGACTCCTCCTGCCACAGTGTGCACTTTCTACATCGTTGTATTGCACATGGACATTGAGAGATGCTGCTAAGGCTCAGGGCTTGTGAGTAAAGACTTCAGCATTTGGGTACTGCACTGTTCTTAGCTGATGACTTAAGGATAGGCTGCAGGAACGGATGCAGCTGATTAGCAAATCATAGCAGAGAGGAGATAATGAGCTTTCTGACAGACGGTGAGCAGCTAGTAACAGTTTTTTGAAAATCAAATCACGTCTGCTATTCTTTAGTATGAAGAGTAGGATGTAAGGGCTGCACTGACCTGAGATGATTTTGTATTTTTAATATGTTTTTTCCTCATTAATCATGAAAGCTTTTTTCAGCCTTGCTAAAAGAAAAAAAACAAAGGCTAATAGGGATATGTCTGGCATCTGTCACATCTGAGAATGATGTACCCATTTGTTCAGTTTCTCAAATATCACTGCTTCTTTTGATATTCTAGTATCAGTATCTGAGTGACTTTCCCTTTTGATAGCCAGGAAAAATTATTTGGAAAACAAAAGAAATTACACCCTTTATAAATTCTTGGAAGTCTGGACAATATCTTCATGGCTCTTCCCTTCAAGGCCAAGTGAAATTAAAGCTGTGAGAAAGGGAGAAAGTTTGGAACTGGTTTAGTGGTGTGTCATTCAATGCTCTACATGCTAGAGGAAAATGAAGGACCTCACGTTTTCAGTCTTTCTGTGACTGTAGTGGGGCAGGAAGGGAGGGTTCTGCCTCATTCCTGACTCATCTGGCCATTCTTTGTGTGACCCTTCTCTCGCCAGTGCTTGCTGTCTCTGGGAAACAGGGTGTATGATTAATCCCTCCTCAGATTGCAGGGTTACCTGGATGTCTTTCTGCAAACAAACTGTGTGCAACTGCAGAAGCAAGGGAAGCTCCTTTACACTTCATTCTGGTAAAGTGAAGAAGAACTGACTTACTAAAGGAAGTAGCGACAAAGTTTTCAGCAGCACTCATGACTGATCTCAGAGGTCTGGTCCTATTCATCATATGACCGTGCAGCCAATCCTTCCTAAGCACAGAGTCATTGGGAGGCCATGAATGCTGTAAAAAGCAAGGGCTCGGGAAAGTTGTAATGGAGTTCTTGAAGCTGCTAGAGGGCTAACAGCCAGGAATTCTTCTATATGGATTTTCTAAGACTCTCTTATCCACTTGACCACAGCCTAGGTCTTTACCATGCCAGAGTGCAGCAGTTTTTTTAGGAAGCACAGAGATAAGACTTACTCTAAGAAACAATGAATTCAAAGTCCTGCAGCAGTGTCCTTTCACACAAACAGGTGCCTTTTACTTATACAGAGGAAATACATATAAACAAACAAACAAATCAGAAAAAAACCCAGCCAACATCAAGCCTCCTATGCCTCCACTAGCTGCAATGATTTTAGCCTGCTGTTTTGCATAAGAAAGCTGACACTTTTGACTGGATGCCTCCTCCACTCAGCTAATTCAAATCAGCATTGTACTGGATCAGCTGGACCTGCTGACAGAGAGGGGTCATGAAAATTCAGATGCATTGCTCTTTCTCTTTCTCTTTCTCTTTCTCTTTCTCTTTCTCTTTCTCTTTCTCTTTCTCTTTCTCTTTCTCTTTCTCTTCTCTTTCTCTCTTTTTCTCTTTCTTCTCTCTCAACACATCTGTATTTGCTTGTCTGTATTCCAATGAGCAGATGTGGAACCACTCGTGATTGCGCTAGTGTAAGCCTGTAACTCTATCTTTGACCTCAATGAGTTCATGCCCATCTATGTCTCGTGAGCTGAGAGTGAGATATTTGTCCAAATAATTTGACACTCCTCAAGCTAACTCCCGTCACCTCATGTGGGAGACATGAAATAGTAAACTGGTACCTCTGCTGTAGTGTTCTCCCTCCATAGGATATCACTTGGGGAATTTATCTCAGGCTGCAGGGAAAAAAAAAAAAAGATGATTGTTTCTGTTTCAGCAGTTTTTAGTTTTGTTGCCTTTGAACTGTGTCTGGAAACAAATACCTTTCTTCTTTATTTTCCTCTTGAGACTGTCAGGAGATCTGCTTTCAGGTGGTTTAATGAGAAACAAGCCTCTGTTGACAATGTTCAAGGAATGTGATTAATTACTTGACTGTGCAGCATGCCTCCATCCAATACCTAGAAAAGCAGGAGTCAGGGGTAGGGCTATGCCCTTTCAGCAGTGGATCTGTTCTTGGGCACTAAGTAAGCCCACACGTTCCCTGCTACAGCACCTCAAACTCTAAACTGTAACACTGCAAACAGGCAAATACTGCCCTGTTAAGATCCCATCCCCACAACTTTGTCTTGCAGATTTGCCACATGGATTTTTTTGTGCCTCACAGACTTGGAGCTGTGGCTGCACACTGAATGTCCAAATGCCAGGCAGCAGCCTGGCCAAAGGAAAATGAACAGCGGCTTAAAAATCCTGTCTGCATGGTGAATAGACTGGTCCTTGGCTATTCCAGCTCTGCTGAAAAGCAGAAGGGTAGGCTTAGATCAAGAACTATAAGTCTATGTGGGTTCAGGGATAAGCTGACTAAGTTCATGGTCCTTGATCATCACCAGGATGCAAGGCTGTGGTTCTGCTCAGGGCTGAGACCACCTGGCTTAGGATCATTTTGATTAAAAAAATGGGCCTGGCACATTACTACAGACAAGTTCTATGGCAGCAAAAAAGCCTAGGAGCAGTTTGCCCCCATCACTGGGGTAGCTTTAGAGACTAAAAAATACTGGAAAATACTAACAGTAATTTGATGATCTTAGGACCTTCAGGACATCTCTTCTCTTACTCTTGCTTTGTTGGCACACGATATACTGGTATTCCTGAGGTGGAGGAAGTTCTGTGAGAACATTAGAAAGGATCCTTAATGCTTCAGAGGCTTATTTCCCCCAGGAATCAACTCCCCTCTGTTTATAACAAAGGTTTTCCGCACACAAACATGGAGTCAAAAGTGCTGGAATGTGTTGGCAGGGCTTGAACATTTTCTGACCCATCTGCTCACAGCATGCATGCCTGCCCTGCACCTTGACATTTAATTTCCATATGTGTGAGTGCTTTTAAAATTAATTTATCAGTTTTCCCCCTCTCATGACAACATGGCAAAATAACTTAGTGTTTATATTTGCTTGCTGGCCTAGAAAATGAATGGCCAGTTATGACGCTGGTGGGTTAAAACAGATTGTCAGCAGAAATGTTGTCACTGATTTCCATGGGGATCAAGTCTTTGCCATTGCCTGAAAGGGAGTGATCAAGCTTTGATCTGGGTCTGGTTGGCTCCTGGTTTTGCAAACCAGCTTCCAGCCCCTGAAACCAAGCCAGGTGTGTTTCACCCTGTGGAAGTGTCCCTCTCTGTGCTACTTCGGAGCTTGGACTGAATCACAGCAGTGCTTTCCAAACAAGAGGAACTCCCAAATGATGTGTATAGATTGAGAAAATGGTAATTCCTCCTGGAAAAATTAGATAGAGATGCAGTTAGGGGAAAAATCTCTCATAGTGCTTTGCACATTGTTAAATCATCATAAGGGACCAGCACATGAGTCTTTACCTCTAACATAGCTATCTTTACTTTTCTTAGGGACTACTAAAGTAATTTATTTCTTTTCACCACATATATTCTGCCTGAAGCAAAACTAAAAAACAAGCAGTAAGTCTGCAAAGATTCCCTGTTTTTCACCTTTGATTACTGAAAGGACAACATAATATGGTGCTTAAAATGGTGCTTGACCAGCTTAAATTGAGGAAATGTGTTGAAAAAAAAGGGTCCTGAAAGGGCAACATTTTCTTGCTTGCCAGTCCTGGTACTTAGTGACATGGAAAACCAGGAAATGTTATGAGGGGAATGCCAAGGCTGACAGCAGGCATGCAGTAAGCAGGGTGAAAAAACACGAAATGCTATGTCTGAGGGAGAGGTGTGTCTAACACACGGTTTGTCTCTGTTATGCTGGATTAATATGCCCTAGTGTCTTATTACATGGTATTTTAAAATTAGAAATTATATTGCAAAAATGTTACTGAAGCATGTAGTAAGTTTTTCACAGCCAGGTGTAGAATCTGCTTCATTCATGGGGCATTCATTAGGACTTAGGCATGTAGTGATTTTTAGATATTTCTATGTGATTCATTCTCCTGGTTGTACCATACAGAGTTATTTGCACTTTTAAGAAGAGCGGGCTGTGGCTGTAAAACATGTCACATCAAATTGGTGAGGTTTTACATTCATTCTTTTCTTTCATTGTATATGGACTGCAGAAAGCTCAGAAATCACATCTACGAATATATACATATTATTTCTGTATTAATTATATCCCCTGTAAATGCTATGGCATGCTTACAAAGCTTTGATTGCTCATCCCACCCCGAGCTGAGAAACTGCTGATCCCCACAGAAAAAAAGGGAAGACTTTGAAGTCTTCCAGCATTGGCTTGTCATGGAGTGAACAAACTTGAAAGACAAATGCAAGCCCTTACTTCTGATATAGTAGAGAGCTGGCAAGTTCTTACAGATTTTTACTCCCAGATGACATCAGCTTCACTCTGGCAACTTGCAGCTTGTCTAGCACTGCAAGGTAAATATAGCCATGCCATGCAGTGCTCATCACCTCTGAAAGTGTCTTTATGTCTTCCCATTCTTGATCCAGGAAATCAGCAAACTGCAGAGCAGATGGTGTATAAACCTGCAAGGGCAGATCTGCAACCAGTGTGCATTGGCGTATCTCCCATATAGTGGAAACAAAGGTTATGCTGATTTATACCCTTTGAGACTCTAGCCAAAGGTAATGGCATGTTCACTTCTGACTTCAATAGGAGCAGATGCTGGTCTTGGGAGTGAGGCTTCCTTCCACCAGAGGAAAAACACAGCTGGAACATGACGTTGAAGGGAGAGAAGCCTTAAAAAGCTGCCTCAACAGCAGCGGTTAGATTTAAACAGAGTGCACACCTTTTATGTTCCTAAGAGCCAGGTTTCTGATGTGTAAGTGCATTTTTTGTCCAATGCCAAGAAAACAGATGTGAGAGTTATTTCCTAATAGCCACAGGCAGCATCACATGACTAATTCAGCATCTTCCAAAATTGCGTACCTGCCTAGGCATGTGATGAAAAGATGGGAGGAAATTGTCTGGCTATGTGCATTCCTTGTGGTAAGGCAAATTTAGCTCAGTGAAGCCCATGACTAACAAATACCAAGCACTCAACTTCTCAAACTATAAAATCACAACACCCTGAAACCTATTGATAAGCTTTTACAAAGTTTGGAATGTTTGAATTAAAGGAGAACATTATAGTACTCAGAAAGAGAATTCCATGGTGACCAATATGTGTGTATTTTAGATGTTCTGTTTTAGGATCAAGCTGTTGAAAAATCCATCTGAGAGAAGTATGTTCTGCCATTCTAACTGGTCTAAGCAGTAAAGCTAAAACCCAGCCTTTCTCTACATGTTATTCTTTGTTTTGCAATTGCCCTGAAACTGGTGTGAGGGAATCAGATGGTACTGCCTGCTGGCACAGAGCTGTGGGAGGAGGTTATGCTCAGAACAAACTACCTCACAGACCATTAAACTGAAGTGTTTTAATTTCAATAAAATGTCTTAACACTAATGATGGAACTAGAACATCCTCCTCTGATGTCCTCGCAATTTGTCATTCCCTAATTATTCTGTGAAGAACATACAGCTGCTTCATCAACTCTCTGCAGCACCCTATACAGCTCTGCTGTTGGGTTCCTCTTGTTTCTCATTACCTCTTAACTCTGACCAGTTCTAGCTCTGTCAGCTCTGCAATGTTTCCTGAACTGTGTCTGCTGCAGAGCCACATCCTTCAGTCCAAGCTAAAACTTTGACTAGGTCTTTTTAAAACTCTTTGTTATGCTGACTCACACTGTACTTATTTCACTTGGCATTTATTTCAACATCTCTTGTCTCTTGTTTTTATGTTTGGCTTGCTGGGTCTTTGTCATAAAGCCTGTCTGTGCTAGCTGTGCCCACCACCCAGCTCATTTCAGAACTGCAGTTTACAAGCGTTACAGTTAACAACAAATAACAAATAACCATAGATTAATAATATTAAGAGTGCAATTCAAGTGTGTGTATCTAATCTGCGTGTCAAGCTCACAATGAGGAAGTTGATTGACCAATATTCAGGTAAAATGCAAGGTATTTTCATGGAAACTTTTTCCATAAAGGCTAGCCTATAGAGTGTTATGTTATGCCCACAGGCATATGGGCAAAAATATCTCAACTTAATGCAAGGTTAAGTTAAATGCTTTCCCCTTCCTTCTTTTTAATCTGCAATAAAAATGAGATATATATTCACAAATCAAAGATTCACCTGATATGATCTGGCAAATCATGCTTTTTACATGTTTTGGCCTCATTAAAAAAAAAAAGGAAATCCCAAGAAAATAGCTGATAAAAAATTGCAGCGGCTTCAGTATTTTTCACTTATGATAGACTGCAAATTCAGATTCCTGTAATAATATCTTTTGGTTAGCTAGAGCTGCTATGTTACCTTTTTCTTTATTTATTTAGCATTTAGTTATATCAGATAGGCTGTCTAAGTCCCACTCAGAGGGCAAATAAAAAAGGCAAGCCAAGAAATCCCACCCATGTCTAGAGTCTATGGCTTTTTGGACAAAGATGTAGTTAATATGCCAGCACTGCTGTGGGAATCTGGAGAGCTCCTTTGGAAGGCTGGTGTATCTGAATGGGTACAATGAGATTTTTGCCCCTAGAATTGCTGTACTTGTCATTGCATGAATAGCCCGCACAGACCCCCAAGTTCAAACAGGTCTTCACCAAGGCAGAGGTGTTGGTGCAGACTGTCATCAACTACAGAAGATGAATGCCTTGAGGATGGTGTTTCACCAAAGCTGGGGTGAGGTGGCCTTCCTGTTGGCTGAAGGAAGGGAGAAAATGAAAAATGACTGACCTCAAGACAAGAAGACACAAACTAAAATATCACTGTGAGAGACACAGGAAAAGCTAAGGACATAGGCAGGTAAGGGCTTAGTGACCATAGAAACTTGGTTTCGGCTATCCTTCTAACCTGGAGAAGACAGGCTCTTGTGGAGTTCCAGGGACCTCAGAGGAGAGGGTAACTGGTTTGGGGGATTTTTTACTTAGGGAATATGATGCCATGTTTTATTTTGTAAAGAAATGTAACAGTGTATTTGCATGATCTCTACAAAGGCTATTTATATCTGCAGGTCTTCTTGGTCTACTTTGTCCAAGACTTCACAAAGTTATTTTGTAGGACAGAAGGATGTGCTTACACGCAAAGGCCAGGACTGCAGCCCTAACAGAATAGGAAATAAGCTGCTGGGCAGAGGCTGCACTGCAGTCATATACCAGAGGCCATAGGGCTAAAAGGAAGGTACCTAGACATGACTAGACTACAGATGCCTTCAGACACCCTGGGAAATAGGGATTGGATCTCCTAGTACCTAGGTGATGAGCATTAAAGATTTTTGGAGAGATGCCATGACAGATGCATCATTGCTTTCAAAGCTTGGTTACTACCAGTCTCATTTATAAAAGAGGCTATTTCAGGAGCATGCACAGCTTTACCTCATTTAAATAAGCAAACTGGTATGTGAAAGGAATTGTGGCTGCTTGTGTTCCTGCCCCGCCTCACAATTGCAAACCCAGCGTTAGATTAATGTGCGCGATTTGGGTGGCCATTTGTGAAGAAACAGACTGCACTGCCCTGAAACTGCAGCAGATGTCATCAGTTAGTGGTATCTTGCAAGAGGGGAGAATAAAAGTCAAAGCACATCAAAGGAGAGAGGTGAATGTGGTGTTAATATCCTCCACAACTCCCTTCTCTGGTCTTCCTCCTGAAACCGTCTCATCAGAGCTACCACATCAGCGTGGATGTTCTGCAAAGGACTGTAAGGTGGTCTTCTGTGCCCTTGCCAGATCATAGCCCTCCATATTGTTCTCAGAGCCCTGATGAAGGAAGGCAGCTCTTCTACAAAACACCCAAACATGTTAGTTTAGTTCCTTCTCTACTAAGCTCCTTTTAAAATATGGTGTTGATTGATAGAACAGTAACTCCCATGTTTGCCATAATCCTGATGGTCCACAGGCATGAGCAGGGCTTAGGGAAGATAATACAGTGATGCTACCTTGTAGAAGACTATCAAGTAAATAATAATTTTGATTAGACATGTAGTTCATATTCCACCAGTTTTGCAAATGATTCTATTTTAATACTGAAAAATAATAGTTCAATTAAGAAACCTGTAAGTGTAACCAGTGGCATTTGTGGTATCTTGGTCCAGAACCACTTATTCTTTTTAAGGGAGATGCCTTTAATTTTGGATGAAAACTTGTAGGTTTCTTTTTAAAGTGCTACAACACCCTTGTTTAGGTAAGGGATTTTTTCATGTGGTGTGTTTCATCATTTCTGCTCTTATGCATCATTTTTCAAATCTTCCCTCATCGAATTACCACAGTTTTAGGGATCCTGAAGAAATGAGAGTAATCTTTCACTGTAATTAAATGTTTCATATTTTATCAGACACTGCATGCAATATGCTGCATGGAGACTTCATATGAAGCCTGCCATACCTCTATATATCTCTCTCACACACCTGATTGAACCAGTCGGTGCAAAGACTTATTTCCCTCACAGCTTCTTTGTTTCAAAGATGATGCATTTTATTATGTCAAGGAGACTTAGTCATATGAATTGGCAGCTGCCAAGAATGGCTTCATCTGGATCAGAACACGAACAAAGGGAGAAAACACAAAGTCATGTTGTATAAACAATTGCATGCCCTTCTTAGGATGAAGATAATGAAAAAGGACGGAGGAGAGACCCACAGAAGATCAGACCTTTGTCGTGCATGCTAGTACGACTGACAGTCCTAAGTTGTAGATTTTAACAGCTCTAAAAGAAATCTATCTTTCCTCATCCAGGACTCAGTCAGCCAGGCTAAACAATGAAAATTGTCCATGTAAGTATGAGAAAGCTGTCAAGAAGTTAGGAGTTTGGCATTAAATTGTATCTCTGGGAGGATTTTGTGGTCTCAGCTTTCAAAAGCTGAGGTATCATTAGTGAATTTACTGGGATACTGCGGATGACAATTTTAATTGTTGAAACATAAATTATTGAGAAACCTGAAAGAAGTCAGAAATAACCTAAGTGCCCACAACCAGCACCTCATAAAAAAAGGAGAGATTGATGCTAGACATAAATGCCTCATCTTCTGTTTGGGTGCTGAAGAGCTTGCCCAGGAGTTCCTGGAAATTGATGCTGTTGCTCCGGAGAGAATGAAGCTCTTACCACTTTGGATGTGTTCTTTGATTTTCAGATAGATTTTTCTTTATCTCCAGAGTACAAAATACAAAAGGAGAAACAATGTAAGAGCCACATGAAATTAATTTATTGAATCCATGATCTCCAGAGAAAGACAGAGGAAAGCATGTAACCTGTCTTTTAAAATAGTAGAAAAAAAAATATAATTTAATAAGTTGCAACAGAGCAGGCAGTTCAACAATAAAAAAATAATAAAAAAAAAAGGAGTCAAAATTGTAAAATTCTGAAAGAAAACAAAGAAACCACATGAAATACTTATTCCAGCATAGAAGGAGAAATAAAAACAGAAAGAACAACAATAAAGGAGATGTATTAAAAATTATCTTAAACATGATGTTGAATCTTTACCACTACACTAAGCTCCTTGGGACCTGTATTTTGAGACATAAGCACATTAAACTCCGGATATTGCCTTGGAAACCTGATCTAGGGCTGAGTACTTGGGCAATCATGTCCACATCATTGCTACTGAAGTCCAGGCTGTGCAGTGAGAGGGGGACTATTCTCTTCTTTGTGCACTGCTGAAGTTCCTAGCCCTTCTTTGCAGCAGAGGAAACGATCATCATTTAATTACAGCATGCTGCTTGAGTTGCAGGTTGCCAGTATTGTTAACAAGCTGTTTTCCCATGATACTTAAATGTATAGTCACAAGGACAAGGCTGAACTGGAAATCAGGGAACCTGCCTGCTCTACCTGGCCATGCTCTTGGCCTGTTGTGCAATTAGGGACACATTGTGCCACCTCTTTAACAGGATACTATGCTATGATTGTGCCATATGTTAAACACAGAGACATATATAAATGCGGTTTTGTGTATGTAAATGTACATATATATGAACGCTTGAAGTGTTATATTTTTTCCTTCTTGATGCTTAATGCATGTTGTTTTTATTAATGGAAAACCAAATGGCATCATCCATTTTAATATTTACTTTAGATTTATTAGCTCTCTTGAGATCAGTAATACTCAGGAGACACCACACAGCTACAGGACATTCCCTAGACACTAAGAATCTCAGCAGCCATAAGACCATGCCCTCCTGCTGTCCTGATCCAAGTTCCTGCCTGTGCTAGTGCTGGCTGGACAGATGCTATGCTTCAGCACTGAGGCCCATCTGTATGACCACGACTGGCTGCAGCAGGGAACAGATGTCAGTTATTTCTGTCACTCATTTCTTCATGGGTTTTTAACTCAGAGGGAGCACTTAAAAAAGTATTTCCTAGGTAAGAAATCCCATTTCCAATGTCAGTTCCACAATCAGACAGGAGAAAAAAATAGTTGGTCACTTCAAACCAAGGTATGTACATACCATTGACATTGCCAGCAAATCCACTGTGGGCAGAGACAAGGCCTGGTGTTGGGAAATTTGCTGGCTCAGCAGGTACTAATAAAATGTTAACTTCGTCAGTTTGTATTTTTTTAAGCTTTTGAAAAATCTTGTTGTCAGATATCTCATTAATGTGAGACGGTTTTAAAAAACTATACAGCTTTACAGCTCTTCCTTATCTAATTTGCTGGGTATTCTGAAACCCAGCTTTGCACGTATTTCTTTCTGTGGAACAAGCACTTAGACCCAGGATATAGTATCAGAAACCTGAGTTGCCTTTTAGGGAAACACTGTGTAAAGCTTTCCAGAAAAATAAAAGGGCAGTAATGGTGAAAGTATACAAATAATATGACGAATGCAAGGGTATCTCTTTTCCTCTAAGTTTGTATTATAAGTCATACACATATAAGCAACCATGCTAAAGCACTTTATTAATCTTGCTCTATCAACGAAAATGTAGGAAATGCCAGAACAAAGATTGCCTGTGCAGTCTTATCTCTGTTGCTCTTGCACCTTATACATCATGCACAGTTTTAAGAATATCATATATTAATTCTCCCATATACCTATGCCTCATTAAGTGCACAGGGCAGATGAATGCTTTTAGTGAGCAATTATTCAGTGTTTTATGCTATCCTTGCTATTTAATTTGAATTTTTACACCTTATTTATTATTCATCCCTATAAATCATGCAGTGAGGTAAGTTATTAACTGCTTTATAGGCTTTTCTGTGGTACTTACCATTGTAAAGCCAGAACGTTTTGTAAACAATAATGAATATATCCTCCCACTAGTTCTGTAGGATGATGGTGAGAGTTATCTCCATCTTAGAGCTGACAAGTTAAAGTACAGAATTAGTATGATTAGAAGTATGCCCTAAACTTAGACGCTTACTTTAGAGTATATGGGCTACTAGACTGTCAGCTACAGACTTTCTGTATTATTATTGAAACGGACATTTGTTTCTCAATTGAGAATGAAACATGCATGCTGGATACTGTTGAAAGAAGCAGATGATGTACCTAAAGTTTGTACTATGTTGTAGTTGCTGACCAGATGACAATATGGTGTTCTTTACAATCCAGGGCTTTTGAGTTAGCTTTTTAAACATAGTCCCCTTGGACAAAAAAAAATGATTTTTTTTTTCTTTTTTTTTTTTTTTTAATCTAGTCGACGATGAGCAGTGAGCACTTCCAGTTTAGGACTTAGACCATGACCACTCACCCCATCTCCACTTTGAACTCAGGGCTTTTTGCTCATACTGAAACTCCAGTCTCTCCTTTTAACATCTTCATGCTGGCTGTCTTTGGTTAATCAACCAATATTACTGCAGCCTATAAATGTAGCCAGTGAAAAATACCCGAGCAAGAAAACCATTCTTAAAAGGCAGCATTGGCATGAGAACAAACAGTGACGAACTTCCCACAAGACATTTAGGCTATAATTTGAAGAAAGATGTGTATACATCAGAAAAATATGCAGTAGCCTTCTGCTCAAAGAATGGACAAAGGCACTTTCAAAATGCAGGCTAGTATGATTCCAGGTGGGCAAGTGTGTATATGGTATCTCCAAGAGCTGGGTTCTCTTTCAGTCTTGTGACTACTTGTCCCTTTTTTCTGCCTCAACTGAAACAGTTTCCATGGCCTTGGGAGGTCTCTTCCATCCAAGGCAGAGGGTATTATATTCAACCTGTGTAGAGATCAGCTTTTTTGACTTTTGTGTAGTGTTCAGGGCTCTGAGTCCCTGGTCATGGCAGGCAAAATGGAGAGCTTTGTTCCTCCATTGTATTTGGTCACTCAGCTACTGAAGGTGGATAGACAGGGGACCCCAGAGCTCTGCAAGTGTGAACACACTGCTTTGTGTGCAGGGCAGTTTTTGCTTAAATAGTCTTCAGAACTTCATTTGATAAAATTAAGGTATCCACTTGGGAGATGTCATTTTTGTCAACTTAAAAGCTGGACAACTTTGTGAACAAATTCACAACAATGTGGATGTGTAGGGAGAAAACAGTCTTATTCAGCTTGTCAAATCTTGCCTAAAGATGATGGAACACATCAGTTGCTAAAAGCAAAGGGCTTGGGAAGACTTTTTTACCAAATGCAAAGCCTAATATCTTCCCTAGTTACGTAATTTTAAGTGCCCAAAGTACAGTTTTCTGCAATTTATACTACTGCAGAAACTATTGCTGCAGAAACCTGATGCAAACATCTGGCACATATAAATGTCAGTCCAGGCACTCAGCATTCAGCGTATAAGGAATTGAAAAGAGGGTTTTACAGTGGAGTGTCTGGTAATCTTAAGAATGGGTGGACCTACCAGTCCTACCTGTAATATTAAATTTCATTCCTTCGAAGCATGTTGCAAGTGCTCTGTATCCTTGCTGCATGTCCTCTCATGTTGTTATACAGCAGGAAGCTCCATCATTCTCTATATGATCAATACATTCAAGTAGGGATATACACCCATATTTCATTTTTAGGGTGTAACTTGGCCAGTGGGGTTCACCAGCTGTGCACTGGATCATACCTGCACGTGTACAGAAGTAAGTCTTTGTGTATATGCAGCTACATGTGAGCACATGTGTGCATACATGCACATATATCTGCAAGGATGCTGGGGATACTTAACTTATGACTGATTTCACCCCAGAGCTATGACTGTATACTGGCATTTGACAGTAACTTTCAGAGCAGAGGGTTTACCCCTGCTGTTCCACTCTCCAGTGAAGACATGCCCTTTTCTGATCATGATTTCTTTGCAGTACCCCACACACAAAAGGTGGAGGCATGGCTTTTGAGTCCAGAAATTTCCTCCAAGCAAGGAGACAGTGAGGCCAAAACAGCAGTGCACTGCATGTGTCAGACCCTGTCTTCACACTGGCTACAGTTCAGACAGTGTGGAGTGAATTTCCAAGGAAGACTGTCAACTGGACCACATTTTGGGATCACAGCCACTGCATCAAAAATGCAGAGATGTCTAAATCCCTCCTATAAGCGGCAGCAAAGAATGGCAGGACAACAGCATCATTCAAAGTGGTGCAGTACTATGCCAGGCTGAGGACATGGGCTATATACTTCAGTGGGTGGATGTTTGTCTCGTGTCCAGACATAAGGATGAGCTCAACACTCACTGTTATGGTCCCAACTCTCATTTGGATCTGCTCTGCACAGTTCTGGGGTAGCAGCTGTGGAGTCCAGAAGTCACAGCCTGGTGGGGCTAAGGGCCATCTGGGCAGACAGAACATCACCATGTGCATGAGTCCTTGAAAGGTGGTGGCACCCCAGCCATTCAGGCACATTGTACAAACCATTGAAAAGTGTGACTTCACCTTTAAAAGAAAAACTCACTGAGAGCCAAGCGGCAATGACATTCACAGGAAGGGAGGTGTTTAATATTTTCTTCACAGAGGTATGAACTTTCATTTCCAGCATCTCAGGAGACTATCCCAGCTAGTGTTCCCACTCTAGGCTATAGGAAAACTAGTGACACTCTCCTCTCCCCTGTGGCCGGTGCTGCTAGAAGGAAAACAGAACTTCTCCTGGTGAGCAAGAGAAGGGCCACATAATGAGGCCTCAGGGAAGGGAAAATCCTGCCTATGTTGCTAACATTGTCTCTCTGTTTCATCAATGGATGTTCAATGTAAAATGCAGGAATAATGCAAATTTTATTTAATTTGTACTTAATTAAACTGCACCCCTTAATGCTTTTACTGGATCTGTGTCTGAGTCATATTCTCAGCAGATTTGGACCAGTTAGTGACTGGGAAAGGAATCTTTGACAATAACCTCTAAATGCCTTTTTAAGGTAATCTTTTTTTCTACAAGCAGAGGAAATTGCTGGGCTTTGTTCCTGGGTCAGTGACTATAAAAATAGCTGGCCATTGTCTCACTCAATAACCCTACAGCAAATGAGAAAAAGAATTGCTTTAAAGTCCATTTCTTGCAAAGCATCTACTTGGGATGGCTTGAAATGAAAAGAAATTGCTTTATCTAATCTTGCCAGGAAAAGCATTTCAGCACAGAGGAGTATGAAAGTGAATACTTGACCCTCCTTAGAGGCCAGTTTCCGTATGGGGTCAGGCAGAAAGACAGAACTTGATGATGGCTGAAGATAAATCCAGGATAAAATATGGAAGCTGTCTGAGAGGTCAGGCTTTGTGGTTTATGCTTGAGCCTTATCACTGCTGAAAGAAAATTGAAGTGATTATATAGTACTTTGATCTTAATGGAAAAAGAAAGATAGTCAATGGTTGATTATATCTCTTCTTGAAGTCATTCAAGTACAGGCCGCTGCCCATTAAACTATTTCCAAGGCAGCATTGGCTGGCAGCTAGATAGCCCAGGGTCCTCTGTCTAGTCTTCCTTGGTAAAGATTAACTGTGTCATCTCACTTACCTTCATCCTCAGAGCAGGCCAGAGCAAAAAGCACTACATGAAGGTTTCTGTGCTTCTCTCTTGTCTTCAGCCTGGATTCAGAGCAGCCTCCATTTAAAACAGTGGGATTCTTGGGCTCCTCTGGGGATAGGAGAACTTGATTCACAGGAACATAAGAACAATGCCTCCTACATTTCCATAAAAGAGGTTGCAAGCTGTAATTCCCCCAAAGTTCCTTAAGAATAAAATTACCAAGAATTACTGTTGTTTTTAGGAGACTCTCAGTGTTGTGGCCTGACTCATGATTGTGAATGCTCCTTCTCAGCAGAATGCAGCATGTAAGGGAACAGACAGAGACACGTACATGTTGGGTGCCCTGAGGTGCTGTAAGAAGGTGTTTTCCTGGGACCTGATATAAAGGCATGGCCAGGAACAAAGGTGGCAAAATTTTAGCTACTGCTAAGAATAAAATAAGTTGTTATGCAAATCACATAGCTACCACTAATTCAGACACAACAAGTTACAAACTCATCTATGATGGAATTTTGAGAGTCATAATGAAACTGTAGTAGAGTACAGAGATAGCAGAAAGAAGACGAGGGATGATAGTGATGCTGTGACTGTGATTAAATCACTGCACTTTCCTCTTGCAGGTTCATCCTGCAGGGTCAGTTCAATGTCTAATAATGGCACCTATTGTCAGCATTAACTAAGTCACTGCATAAGATGTTACAGCCAGCTGTGAAGTTTCCTCCACAGCTCAGCGGGAGGATTGTATGTTGCCACAGAAAAAAAAGCTGTCTGGGGAGAAAACAAAACTGAAGCTTGTGTTAGAATCCATCTTACTAAGAGAAGAAGTGCTCAGAATCCAAATGATGGGGAATAGAATAGTTTGTGCTGAGGCAGGCAGAGCCCTGGTATTAAAGCTGATGCCTAGACATATATCCGAGCTTACCATGAGTGACAACAGCAAAGATTTGAGCCTGCCAATCAAGAAGAGCAAGTGTGAATACATCCACTTTCACACAAAGAAATCAGAAGTACTGTTGATCTTAGTAACATGGGGTTATCCTGTTTGTGAAAGACTTGACCTGTAGCTGAACTAACAGCATCACTCTTGTACACTATTTGAAAAGGAGGGCGAAAAAGCCACTTGAACTGTATTTCATTCTAAATATAGCTAAAATCAGGGATCTAGTGAGAACTTGATTATTCTTTAACTGTAGAAATACATCAAAAAGGGAGATTGCTGGCCTGCATAAAGGTTAATTCCAAGTTTAGCCACAGAAAAAGAAAAGAGGCACTTTTATGTAATTGAGCCAACCAGGAAGACACAAAGTTCCTCTTTATTCAGGACTAGAAGAATCACTGCCAAGTGATAGATTCTTGGTCTGCTCCCACTAGTAGTGAAATAAATGGGAATTTATTTGGTGGAATACATAATGTGTCTGGGAACTGTTCAGGTACATTGTCTTCGAAGGAAGTGATACCATTTTCTTTGCATGCTTACAATGTTGAGGGTATTTGCATGTTTCTTAAAAAAGTTTTAGCTATAGGCTAGTTTTAGGATAGGCTGTATGAAAACAGCCTATCCTTATCTCAGAGCAACACCCTCAGTACCTCACAGTCATGGTCCTCAGAAAGACTCCAGCTTCTTCCTTTGCCCTCCACCCAGTCAGCCCCCCAACCCTCCCTTCTCAACTCCTTGCTGCACCCCACCAGCAGAAAGCTGGGGGGCTTGGTGTTCAGGTGAAATATTTTGGGTGGTAGAGGAACTAGTACTCTGAAAACTTGCCTTCACTAAAGAAATTGATCTTTTCCTCTAAGTAGTTACTGATTTTATCAAAACTTGGAACTAACGCTTTCTGTCCCTCTGTCAAATGGGATTGTCATGGGCTGTGAGCTGAAAAGCTCAGTTGAAAGGTAGCCCAAGAGAAAGGTAGTAAAATCTAGCTTTCTTAGGAAATTGGTGAAGTAATGACTAAAAATAACAAGTTTGCAAGCTCTTCAGTTGGAAGCTATCAAATACAGGCATACATCCTGATTTTTAGTTATGAAAAGAAGGCAATTCTTAAAAAAGGTAGAAAAGCAATATATATGCACATGAAAGCATAAGCACATAGGAAAAAATGGTGGAGTAACTTCAAAACTGAGTTTAGACAAGGAAGACAAAGAACAGGATTTCTTGAGGCAAGCTCAAACCAAAGTTCTAGTTGGAGTGTTTTCTGGACTTTATGGAAAAGAAGATGCAGATTTAGATTCATATGCAAATGCCCTGACTCAGTAATTAACTCAACATGGCTCATAGACCCTGAAATGGAGAAGGGATTTTACTGATTTTACTTCTCCTCCTCATGTTTTTCTTTAGAGAGAAGCTAAAAGTTATAGACTAAGATCATGGCTCCTTTCTCATGATGTCCTTTCTGGCCTTACAGTCACACTTGCACTTTCAGAAAACATTCACCAATATTGACTCCTGGAAGCCAACACTTACTATCTCGTTTGAAAAAAATCAGGTGTTTGTGAAACTGCCATGGCCCTGGGCCCTGTTCAGTTAAGCAACGTGTTGTAAATACCAGAGGTGTTTCAGGGTGTTGTTCAAGTAGAAGGAGCTTCACCTTGACACAAGGGTCAGAGGAGGCACAAGAACTCTGTTACTTAAAACAACACTCACAAGAGTAAAAGGTTGAAGAAGGAGAGGTGAAGACACTTCCTCCTTTTCTGATGAGATCTTTGCAATGCTGGGTATTTCTGTGCCCACACAAAAAGAATTCTGGCTAATCTCTCCCCATCCTTGTTGTTGGATCAGACTCCCACAGCATAAAACCTCTGAAGGTTGTACCAGAATTTCTACTGTAAGCACTCCTGAGGCTTTGATACTGCTTTTCCCTATGAAGTGTTCTGAAATGAGCATTTTCAATCAAACTCTGTACTCAAAAGCTCTCTAATGCCTTGAAAAATACTCTCCAGGACATCCATGATTCCCATCCTATCCCAATCCACCCCACTGCAGTGGCAGCCTGCAGAGGCTGCCAGTGGGTGGCTTGTACCAGAGTTGTGTGTAGGCAATGTACGCTTGTGCTGGGGATGTTTGAAGTGCAGGGGTCCCATGTGCCCAAGAGGTTGTTTTTTGCTGCACCTTTCTACAGGACTGCTCTATCTTTGCTGTGTGTGGCACACACTGGGGCAGCCAGGGCTGCCGTCTGAATGCAGAGTAGGCATAACCACCCTAGAATTTTCCCTCTTAGCATTTTGCTTGTTAATGTACTTTAGCTTCTTCTATACCATTGATGTACCCAACAAGCTCAGAATTATTTGGCATTAAGGAGTTAGCTTGTCTCACCTGCTTCTTGCTTTGTATTTGACTTATTCCTTGACCTTCAGGACTCTTCTGTATTTATCTATACATGCTGAGCCCTGTTACACAAATGCAAACAGGAAAATGAGGAGATGTATGGTAAGCTAACTCCTGCATCAAACTTACATTCCTAATTATTTTGTCATTTCCTAATAGGAGGATAATTAAAAAAGAAACGTTAAAGTTAATTTAAAAAATCGGGTTGAGAAATCAAGGCCTGAAACAGGAATGATATTTCTGAAGTGGATGTTGCTAGCTGTAAAATAATAATAATCTCTGTGGTGTTGTTTTATGTTGATGATAAACACTTCTCACAGAAAGGAGAAGGATAAATGGAACAGAATTATTTTTGCAGTGGGCTCTCTGTGAGATTTTCTGGGGTTTGAATGCTCTGATTTTACTCTTAATGGTAGTTGTTTGCTTTTATTTTTCTTCTGTTATAAAAGTGGAAGGAGGGAAAAGAACATCTGAACTACTTGGCACACATAATACGTATGTTCTATTGGCTTAATCTGATCACAAAACTTACAAGCTCCACGAACGATGCCAGAAGAGCTTGTAAATTTTCTAAGTTAAATGAAGAGATTAGGTTTGCTGAACATGCAAAAATCTATCATCTTTGCCAATGAAGCAATGGAGCTATTACACTCTTTGATCCACAGCTGTTTGGCTTGGAGTCTCTCACAGACAAGCTGATCTTTATTCTCCATCCCACCTTTTCCAGGTACAATTCCCCAGAACATCTGAACGCTGGAAGAGCCCTAGTTCCCGTGATTGGGATCTTTGTGCGCAAAGGGGCATATGGTGGGATTTGTCCTACCTGGCGTTAGCTCTCATTTCAGGGTATGTCATCTAAATTGGCTATCCAGCTCTCCCTGTAACCAGCAGACATACCTGTGAAGACAGCAGGCTGGTCTCAGTGTGGGATAAGCACACCAGGTAGGAATGCTGGACCACCCATCTCCTTTCACTGGAGTCATGGAGGCACTTGGAGAACTAGCTTCCACTTAATGCCCCATGTTAATCAGATGGGATTAATTCCACCCAAAGGGCTAACCCAAATGATGAATAGCCAAGATGTCCAGATGGGCACCCATTTCAATACTCCTGTGTGTATGGGATTCACTAGCTATGTCTTTACATGTAAATCCTTTGAGGGATGTGATCCAAGCCTCATTTCATCACATGATACTTGTGCACAAGGACACATGTATTTCTATTCCACATCTTCTGAGGAATTATCACCTGTTTATAGCACAGACCACATGACAGGTTGCCTTTCTGTCTCCAGAAAAGGGCTAACTGTTCATTTTAATTACCTGTATATATTCCAGTTTTTTAAAAACAAGGCTCATGCTCTTTGCTTTGCCCTCCTATCTTCCTTTCAGTCAAGCCATTTTAATAAGCTTATTTTCTCTGGCCTTCTCCCTCCATAGCCTCACAAAGATTCAGTTTTCAGATGCCAGGTGGCATTACTTGGGCACAAAAGTTGAACTGTGTCTGCACCTTAGATTCACGTACAGTTTATGGGTTAGGACCCTTTCTTATGAAATGTAGACAGACAGATTTCCAGGTCAAGAAGAATACTCAGCCCTCTTCACCCTTTGCCTGGGTGAATCAATTACATGAAAAACTCCCTAAGGTCTCTGCACTTCATTTTCTTTGAATAAGAAAGCATACACTTTCCCTCAGGTCAGTACCACCCTAGAGATTTCTGAGGAAACTAGGACTAGAAGAAAAGGGCTGATCCCTAGGAAGACATAGATGTAAGGATATCTATTTTATGAATCCAAAATGAACACTGGCTACAAGCTCAATCAAGTCATCAGTATTTCAATCACTTCAGAGTCCTTGGTTTGCTACGCAAAGCGAACTCTCTTAGTGCCTTGATACAGAGTAGGCTTTTTTATCTTACCTCCTTCATATGAATTTCTGTTTCTTGGATGTGACATAATGGTCTCGTTCTGAATGTTCTAAGTAACACCAATTAATGTGCTGTGCAAGACCGTGAACACTTCCCTATATCTACTGGAATCACTTACCCTAACAAAATCTATGATGACATTTGCATTTTGTATGTCCAAATCACCCTTGTGACTCATAACTCGTGTAAGTGAATAAAATTAACTGTTCTTTCTCCTCCTCTGTCACTTCCCCAGATTCCTGCAGAGATGTAGCAGTGAATTCCCAGACTATTGCAGATACCCTCCTGTTAGCTATTAAAGACAAAATGTTGAAATGAGTGTTAAACTTCACACTACTACTATTTTCCAGACTTGTGGGTTATCTGTTACTACCTGCACCATGTTCAAATGTCTTTCTCTGCCATGCTGTCTCCTGCAAGTGTCTAAAATGCAAATTTCATTAACATGCACCTACTTTTTCAACCATAGTCCTCTATGGAAACATCTGTGAAAAGATCCTTTTCCCCAGAAAAAGCTAGAAGATGTCCTTCAGCACAACTCCTTGCCATCTCCCTTAAAAGCCATTTCTTAATTTCTTTCTACAGTCTGTGTGTTTTTCCTTCCTTGTCTTTTCCATTTTACTTAATGATTTCCCATATCACAAGTGCTTCTCAGACATTTGGACAGCTTCACTTGGCTGCAATTACCTTCCTTTAAGCAATCAATCAACTCTCAAGCAGAAGCATTATGTTAGCCTGGTACCCTCCAGTTGGCAGGTACAGGCTGTTGTTCTTTCTTTTATTTTTCCTTAATCATCATATCATTAACTATCCCTTTCCTTTAAAATTCATCATGCACTCTTGTATGCTATTACAATCAAGCTAACAGGCCTTTAGATACAAATTCACTTTCTTAATTATGGTTACTATATTTACTGTTCTCCAGTCATGTGGATTCCTCTCCTTCACAGCTTGACAAAATTATGTGGACTGACTGCCAGGTCTCCATGTGCCCTGCGGTGAGGGATCTGCTCCCTTCTGGCTGAATGTATCCAGCTCTCAGAATTTTGCATCTTCCCTGAGGAGGTATTTTCAATTTCCTGACACTCATCCCATATTTGTCCTCTTTTTCTCCAGATTTTAATCTTCTTACAGAAAACCAGAGCTGAGCTTCATTTAATGTTTTCACACACCTATGCCAGCTCACATCCTCTCAGTGTAAAAATATCACTTTTCTCCTCTAAAAGCTTTTTATTTCAATAGCTAAATAGCTTTTTTATTATTTCCTTTTATTATTACTATTTCATTTCCTCTGCAAATTTCTAACTCGGTTTGATTTTTGGCAATGTTTACCCCAGACCTGTGCTTCCTGGCCTCCAAAACAAAGTTTTCTTTTCTGGTTAGCAGTGCCGGACTTTCTAAGGGGATTCTTCATCCATTTTGGTCTGTAGCCCCTTTCTGCTAGTTTTCCTTCTTTCCTTGTGAAATGAATTCCAGAGAGTTCCTTGAAGCTTTTATTGAAAATAAATTATAGGTCTCCTTCATGTGAAGTACCTTTCAACTCTTTGGACTGACTGGCCTCACTTATCAGTTGACTTTCTGAAAACTGTGCTTTCAGCACTGGAAATCTGACTTGTTTTCATCTATGCCTCCGTTTCATCTGAAAGCTTGGCTAATGGCTCACTTTAGCTCTGAAATTAATGTTAGTCTTTCCACTCACTGTAGAAACTTGGATCTGTCCTGTTTAAATGTTCTCCAGGGCTGAGGGTGTAAACACAACATTATGGGCCATGGTTTCAGCTGGTTTAAATTGCTAAAGCTCTGCTGGACTTTGGCCAGTCAAGTGGAGTCTCCCTTGTCTCAGAAGCTGAAGTTTTCATCAAAGTATTTTGGAAGCAACTGCAGTCTCTTAAATTACTAGAAAAGAGATATTTTGCCATCTTTCCACAGAAGAAACTGCAATAAAATCTGTGTTCTCACACTATTTATAGTGGTCTCCAAATTAATTTACTATACATGTCACAATATATTAGTAATGCCTTCCTTCCCTGTGCATTACCTCATTTGAGAGCCTCTTCTTGTTGTATGCGGCAAATGAGAAGGAAAAATCAACGTGGTACAAATAAACTTTGGATTGATTTCACTTTGCATACCCAGACTCTCCCAGTCCTCCTACTTGTGGTGTTTGCAAGTGAGGGTTGCAGTAGCAGTAATGACAGACTGAGAGACCAACACCTATCTTTAAAATCTCCAGTGAATTGAACAGAGCAGGCTACAAATGGGCCAGAGGCTAGTTATCATATTGAAGTTTGACTAAGTGGTAGCACACTGAATTGGACAGCAAGATTGCACTGTTTGAGAGTGTGAGATGCTCATTACTTCTTCTTCTCCATTATGTTACACCACATCTCTATCATCAGGCATATCTAAAGGCATAACAGAGGAGAAGAAGACAGAGAAATTAAAAGGACCATAGGACAATTGAAATGGGTCAGTTGCCTCTGAGGACATTTTGCATCTTAGGGCAAAATAACACGCTTCTGTAAGGTTAAAGGTGAAGTTTTTCAACACGAAGTCATAATAATAACAAAGCCTGTAATAGCTTTCTGCCACCTACCACCCAATGTTAATAATTTCCTGATACCGTTACTCATTCAGTAATATTACAGCATTAGTTGGTGCTGAATATCTGTTCACACTTGACATGCTTTGAAGTATTTGATCTTCTAGCTCCTCCATATTGCATTTAAACAAAAGAAAGCATGAATTCTAGATTTCAGCTGTCCTTTCCTTCCTGCATCTCCCAGCTTATATCTACTCTAAAATACATACCTACCTTATCATGGGCTGCTTGATTCATTGTAATAGGTAGGCTAAGAAAGGAAACATGGGTCTCAGGGATTACCTGCCTGGTACAGGAACACAAGCTGGCAAACATTAGCCTAAGAACAAGCCACCTCATTTTTGACAGGTATTATAGACTACTGAGGAGATAAAAAACTAGCCATCTTTCTATTTTTAACTCTCTGATTGGCAACATGCCCATTTCAGACTGATAGCAAATTTGACTGCTGAACATTGTGCCAACAGAGAGGGGAGTGCTGCAGGGCAGGAGAAGGGAGCTGGAGTCAGCAGTTTAGAGATGAAAACAGAGGCAAAGATGAGTCCCTCCCTCAAAGGCATGGGCAGACCTTTCAGTGATGGATGCCTGCCCAAACTCTCCACATGCTTCCCAATAACATTGCTGTAGTCATGAACGAACTGAGACTCAGCTGAAGAGAAATAATTGAGCCTGAAAATGTGTCCAGTTCCAAATTTTCCTTTCTTGAGTTATTGAATATATTTCAATGTTAGGGTAGTGTCACCCAAACCATTTGGACCATTCCAACACCAAGCTCAACTCTCAACGGTCAAGTAACAGGTCCATGACCTTTTAGCATATGCTGGCTCTCGGGGGCAATGGTCACAAATAGTTTTTTAAACATTGAAATTCCTCAAAGTAAGTATGAGTGTCACCAAAACTCAAACACTCCTTGAGTGTTTATACTGAACTATATTAGTTTATACTGAACTAATTTCTAACATGAATCATAGATTATTATTAGCATTGAAAAACAAACAGAAAACCTCACCCTCTCTTTCTTGTCTTATGGGCAAAATACTGCTTCCTCTTTGGAGGAAAAAATCTAAGTCCCAGATGCATGCACACTAATGCAAAAAAGTAATTGTAGTTTATATTACATATTTGGTTTTGGGGTTTTTTTGGGAGAGGGGGGTTTGTTGGTTGGTGGGAAGGGTTTACTTGTTCTGTTTCGTTGGAGTTTGGGGGTTTGGTGGAAGGTTTTTGGTTATACTTGGTTTTGTTGCTTTTTTTGTTGTTGTTGTTGTTTGGTGCTTTTTTCTTCTTGTTCATTTGGATTTTTGATTTGTTTTGCTTTTTTTTATTTTTGTGGTTTTGGGTTTTTTTGCTTGGTTTGGTTTTGGTTTTGGGTTTTTTTTCCCCGCTTGGTTCTAGTGATTGCATAGATGCCTATACAGTAAATTTTAGCCTGCTGACATGGGCTTGCTTTTCTCCATTGCTTTCTGCAGACTCTGCAGAGGTAATGCAAACATTCCATAGGGTTTCTGGGGCTTCAGTTTAAAGACAGTACTCACTGTACTATGCAGCATACCAAAGATGAGGCTTCAGTACACTGTGGTTCTGGACAATGTTTTTACTGTGATGTTAAAAACTTTTATTCTAAGATCTTTGGGTGGGTAAAACACTGGGAAAATGGAGAAAGTGATATCAGTAGGGTTCATCAAATGTGGATAATTTGGGATAGTAGGAAAATATGAGAAAATCTATTCCTTAATGAGTTTTATGAGCTTGACATAAGGGAACTGTTAGTGTGTAAGAGCTGAAAGTGGGAATTTAAAAGTCTATTAGGTATTTCTATGCTTCTGTTGATCCAGTGCCACTTCACTCCTATGCCTTGCAATTTGCATATATCTTAATGAATGCAACATTAATGCATATTCTATAGTATGCATGGAGTTTAATCTGATATCTTCTGCCATATATCTTAATTCAATTTGGAAAAGCTACCAGCAGACACTGCAGTGAGTACTACGCTTGCTGTCTCTCACCAACCATCATGCATTTTCTTCCTGCTTTTCAACCAGAACAAATATATCAGTTCTTCATTTTCCCACACTGATACCAGCCGCAGTGCCAGAGAAACATGTAGCTCTCAAGGCCAGCAAATGAGCAAATGTGTCTCCCAGGCTGGAGGCTCACCAAGTGATGATGGCTGGACAGTACCACCCTGAAAGCTCTGGGGAAAGATTTACCTTCCTACCATTTTGGGGCTCTGCCATCACTCTTAGCAGTGGCTGGGTAGAGGATGCAGCAAGTCCTGGCTAGAGCACTCCTGTCATCTTCCATCCATAAGCAACTTTACAACTGTCCTTTCAGCTCAAATAATGGCTTAAGGTTTGAAAAAACAGGAAAATGTTGGTATGCTGTCATATGGTCAGCAAACAGCCTTCCTTATTTTACAGTTCACACTCAGAAGCAGCTTGGAGAGGGAACAAGGAACTGCAGCATAAGGAAGGGTGTGAACTGGTAGTGCATCAGCTGTGCTGGGGAAACTCTGCATGCTCCTGTCTGGTGGCTACCTGCAAAAAACCAGAAGGTAGGTCCTCACCCTGGGGAGCAGGTTGCTTCTCTGTGTGCCATGATGTGGAGTCTGGAAAGCTGCCTGCAAGCTCATCTGCCCAGGATAGTAGTCTGAAGCCTCCCAGTCCATCTCTGATGTCCTTTATTGTCCTTTTCCTGTAGTTTGCTGTCATGGTGCTTTGTACATGAATGGTATCTCTGTGAATTTTATGGTGGAAACTTCCAGTTATCAGTCTTGATCTTGATTGTTGTCTCAAATTGATATTCCAATGCCTCATTCTAGTCAGCACCTATTGCTAGAGGGTTTTTTAAGAACAAGCAAGTATTTAGATGCAGGAATTTACTCACTTGTAGAATAATTTACCTGATAAAAACTTGGCTTGTTGTTTTACCTTCTTCCTCATGAGAAAAGCTATTATGACTCTGTAAAATTTGCCATGTGCCTACTCCCAGTATAGAACACACAATATCGGAGAGCAGGAACAAACTAATTTTCTTATCCATCTTCTTCATGGCCTTGTGTTTATTCATAGGCTGAGATAAAGTGATAAAAGCTTTCCCTTGGAAAATTTTGGCTCTTTGAGAAGGCCAGTTTCTTCCAGCATGGTAAACAATGTATACAGAAATAAAATTGTGGGCACCTGAATGAGCGTCTAATATTTTTTTTTTGCTATTACCAGTTCATGGGGGCTTTTTTTTTTCTTTTTTTTTTTCTTTTTTAACAAGCACATAATAATGTTTAACCAGATCCATAGTTCTCAAGCTGGAAACTGCAATTAATATTACAATCATATCATCATTGAATTTCCTGAGTTGGAAGGACCCACTAAGATCATCAAAATCCTACTCTTGTCCCACAGAGGACAGCCTCGAGGATCACACCATATGCCTGAGAGTATTCTGCAAAAGCTTCTTGAACTCTGTCTGGTTTGGTGCTATGAACACTTCCTTGGGGAGGCTGTTCCAGTGCCCAACCACCCTCTGGGTGAAGAACTTTTTCCTGATGTCTAACCTAAACCTCCCCTTACACAGCTTCATGCCATTTTCTCAGGTCCTGTCACTGATCGTAAGAGTGAAGACATCAGTGTCTGTGCCTCCATTTCCCCTTGTGAGGAATTTGTAGCCTGCAATGAGGTCTCCCTTCAGTCTCCAATTCTTCAGGCTCAACAGACCAAGTGACCTCAAGCCCCTTCTCATATGGCTTCTCCTCTAAGCTGTCTAATAGCTTTCTGTTTTTTTTTTACATTGTGGTGCCCAAAACTTCCCACTATATTTGAGGTGAGGCCACCTGGGTGCAGAGCAGAGCAGGACAATCCCCTCTCCCGACCGGCTGGCGATGTTTTGCCTGATGCCCCCCCCCCGGACAGGATTGGCCCTCCTGGCTGCCACGCCACTACTATCTCATATTCAACCTGCCATCTTCCAGGACCCCCAGGTATGTTTATGTGGTGCTTCTCTCCAGTTTCCCATTCCCCTATCTGTCCATATATCCAGCATTTCCCTGCCCCAGGAGCATAATCCAGTACTTATGTTTGTTAAACATTGTATGGTTGATGATTACCCAGCCTTCTCATTTAGGTCTCTCTGTAGGACCTCTCTGCCACTGAGGGAGTCAACAGCTCTTCCCAATTCAGTATCATCAGCAAACTACTTAGTATACCTTCAAGTCCTGCATTCAAGTTGTTCATGAAAATGTTGAAGAGAGCTGGACCTAAGATGGAGCCCTGTGGAACCCCACTAGTGACCTGTCACCAACCAGATGTTACCCCATTTTCTGTAACCCTTTGTGCCCTTTGTGTCATCAGCCAATTGCTCACCCACCACATGGTGTGTTTATCCAGCTGTGCCGGACACTTTGTCCAGAAGCATCCTGTGAGAGACAGTATTGAAAGCTTTACTGAAATCCAAAAAGATTACATCAACTGGCTTCCCTTGATCAGCTAGTGGGGTTACCTTGTCATAAAAGGGAATCAGATTCAACAAAGAGGACTTCCCCCTTATGAAGATATGCTGTCTATGACTAGTGACTGTGTTGTTCTTAAGGTGTTTTTCAGTACCTCCCAGAATAATCTTCTCCCTAATTTTACCAGTCACTGATGTGAGACTGACAGACCTATAGATTCCAGGATCACACTTCTTGAGCTTCTTGAAAACTGGTACATCATTAGCCAGCTTCCAGCCAGCTGAGATCTGTCCAGATTCCCAAGACCATTAAAAATCGAGAGAGGTCTTGCAATGACATCCATCAGCTCTTTGAGTATTTTCAGATGAATCCCATCAGGATTGTTGTCATATTAGTGATTGTTAAGCCCTTCTTGCACTGTTGTCATGGTTTTGTCTCTTCAGCTGGCCACTGGAAATGAGTGCTGAGCTCATAGCTTTGAGGCCAGGTCTAAAATCTGACATCATGGTCAGATGTGGCTGGTTAATCCAATTGGTGCTGATGCGGTGTCAGACACTGGAAAATGAAGGATTCGCATATACTCACTGCTATTAACAACTTTTCAGTAGGATGTCATCTATGAAAGGAGTGAAAGAGTTCTGTCCTGGAGTGATTATTACTCTCCTGGACTAGAATGTATGACTGCCTGAGAACAGTTTACACTCACAGGCCATAGAAGGATCTTGTTCCAGTGTAAATCATGTCTGCTTTGAAGTCAAGGAAATTCCATTAGCAGGGAACAAGTGTGAGATCAGAGTCAAACACCAAAGACTTGTGATCTTCCTACTGCTAAGAGGCAAGCATAGAGACTTCATTTTTCAGAGCTTGCTGCTGTGTGAGCTGACATGTTTACTTTGCATAATTATAATTGACTACAATCATACCCAGGGAAGGGAGTGGTGATGTTCAATGCAAGCACACACATACAAAAGCCAAGGGCAGGCATCTGCAAAATATTGATAACAGAATAATGCTGGCTGGCAGAAAAGTGAATGTGTGGCAGCAAATCTCGATTCTCATTCACATGCATTTTGAAGACCACTGGAACAGCTGGTTACGGAAACTAAAAGAATTATAACTCTGTGGCTCCAGACTCCTTCCTTCTGGGTTTCGGGATTTTTTTTTTTTTTTTTTTAAACCAAACACTGCATATGTGCTAAAGTACCTACACTGAATAAAGTGCGCTTGAATATGAGGCCACCTTTTTGTACTTTTTTCATATGGGGACTGTGAGAGAAAACATGCTGTTGCATGAGGGAGGATCAAAGTCACAGTAGCAAAGCCTAAGATTTAGCATGGAAAGGTCAGGTGCAGTGCTGTCTGAATAGTCTGTTTAAAAACCAGCAGCTCTAGGATTGTCAGAAACCTTACACATCACTAAAAAACTAATTTTGAACTCTCTACCACCATGTTCCAGCATAGACAGCTCCTGGCATGTCTCTCACCTTCATGCCCAATATGGCAGCTGGGAGCCCTTCCAGCTAAGACAACAAATTTTCTGGGCTTTTTATAACTCTATTCCAGAGATTCCTGGCTCCTGATTGTTCTTCAATTATATTAACCATCCTGTCAAATGTGATAGCCAGGGGATTGAGGGAGAGTTTAGTTCTGCCTGCCCATATTTTTTTCTCTTTTCTTCCCAGAAAGAGTAGAGAATTAAAGGCTGAGCTCTTCTCCCTTTTAAGATGACCAGGACCAATGCAAGCACCAGACAATGGCTTCCTCAGCCTGAACTCCTCCATCTTGGCAGAGCTGTGGCTGCTTGCTAGTTTTCCTCTACAGGGAGGGACTTTTCTGTTTGCAAAATGCTGGTAAAGCTGTTAGGTGCCCACATGCACCTTGTTTTCACTCACCATAAATAATTTTTCTGTCAACTTGGGCAGTGAATATAGATTAGATCATCCTCTAGAATGTTCTAGTGGTCTTTGGTGCTCAGGTTAAAATAGCTGCTTTGAGATAATTTGAATGTAAAGAGCTTTTAAAATATTTTTTATTTTCCTTGGCTTTGCTGGGGAGCAGAGACTGTCCTTTAGGCTGAAGTGTCTGTTTCTGTGGTACTCTGTTTAGGAATTAGGAATGGAGATCTTTATATGATCCCAAAAGGATGATGTAGAATTGAAGTTATTCAGCTAAAAGCAGTACTTTTTCCTTCCCCCCCCCCCTTTTTTTTTTTTCTGAATTATCATCTAGAGATGCTTGTATTTTCTTACTGCTAGACAAAACAATCATACTGACACCCACACCTGGCATCCCACTGGTTTGATATGTGCCACTTCCACTCCTGCTCCAACCCTGGAGAGACTGGGAAAGTCATAGAATTGAGAATCATGGAGTGGTTTGGTTTGGAAGAGACCTTAAAGATCATCTCTTTACAACACCCCTCCCAGGGGCAGGGACATCTTCCACTAGACCTGATTGTCCAGAGCCCCATTGGAACTGGCCTTGAATGCTTCCAGAGATGGGGCATCCATGAATTCTCTGGGCAACCTCTTTCAGTACCTTACTACCCTCACAGTTAAGAATCTTTTCCTAATAGCTATTCTAAAATGATTCTCACTTGTACTACCACTACGTGCCCTTATATGCAGCTCTTCTCTTGCTCTCTTGTAGTCCTTTTTAAGCACTGGAAGTTGCTATAGGGTCTCTGCAGAGCTTTCTGTTCTCTCAGCCTGGCCTTGCAGGCAAGGTGTCCCATACCTCTGGTCATGTTCATGGGTGTCCTCTGGACTCCTCCAATAGGTTCAAGTCCTTCTTATGTTGAGGACCTCAGAGCTGGATGCAGTATTCCAGGTGGAGTCACACCAAAGCAGAGTAGAAGGGCAAAATTCACTCCCTTGACCTTCAGGCCATGCTTTTTCTGATGCAGCCCAGGATAAAATTGGCTTTCTGGGCTACAAGTGCACATTGCTGATCATGCTGGGCTTCTTGTCAACTGGCATCCCCAACTCTTTCTCCTCAGGGCTGCTCTCAATTCATTCTCCATCCAACATGTGTTTGTGCTTGGGATTGCCCCAACCCACATGCAGAACTCTGCACTTGGTCCTTAGCACCTGTCAAGGCTGGGGGCCACACAAAAAGTGCAGTCAATAGCCAATGCCCTGCAGCTGTGGCCAATCATGAGGCATATGCCATCACCATTTTACATCTTTTATAGTCAATGACAGATCATGGGTTTCCTTGCTACAAGCAAAAATACTGAAGGGGCTGTGGGATGGTAACAAGAGTGTATGGTGTGAAAAACAAAACTGTTAAACATGTTTGCAAATGGCATCATGCGTGTTGCCCTGGCTTTGGACTGAGTGACGTTGCAGAGTAGAGTGTGTGACCCAAGACCCCTGTTGATCACCCAAGGACAGGCACTGGCAACTCTGCTGCTGTCCTGTCACCACCAGAGGAGAGAACAGGCAATGCTATGGGTCTTGGCACAGCCTGCAACAAGTGTCTCAGCCATCTGAGCTGGTTGCACTTCCCTTATGGCTCCATGCAGCATCTTTTTTGGGGGAAAAAGCTGCTGTGGTACTGAGCTAAGGATCTGCCTTTACTTACTGGCTCATTTCATAAAAGCCAAACTAGGAAAGTAAGAACCCAGATTGAGAGAGAAATTGAACAAAAATGATGGGTTGTATTGAATTTGGCACTGACTTGCAGGGTTTGTCAGAAGGAGGCATCACAGGGGTTGGCTGTCATTTTGTCACATTTTGTCACATGAGGAATGGCACTGTGTAAATTATTGAAGGAAAAGATATTGACTTATTCCTGCTGTCACCATCCTAAAATATTGGGCCAGTAAGAGTGCTCTCACTACAATTTATCATCCTCAAATGGAGATAGAAATGTGATTTAAAAAAAAAAAATCCCAAAACAAATCAGAGGAAAGTGAAATCTAGCTGCCCGAGAGGCAGCTAGAGTCTCTTTGTACCCATCTTCCCACTTAAAGTCAGACAAATACCACAAATCTGGCCGTAGCTCCTCAACAAGGGGGTATGTTCATCTGCAGAACTCAGCTTTCCTTATGCAAGATTTTTCTTTTTTTTTTCAATTCAGAAAGTTTCCTTATTATGAACTTAGTGATTTGATATATTACTGAAAGAGCTTTTGCCTTTAGCAAGTTTCTTTAGACCCAAGTGAAGATTGCTTATCTCAGCCCAATCCCACACAAAATTTTCACCCTTCCACATGCAGCCTCAATGGCAAAAAGAGAGTTTCAGGATGTCCTGCGTCTCCCTATCCATCTATTTACATGAAGGTTATCTCACATTACTTGTTTTTGTGACTGTGCTAGTAGGAGCAACAATGACAATAACGCTGGTACTTTCCCAAATAGAATGATGTTGAAAAGGTAAAATTCCCTGTCCAAGCTACTTTCAGTGAAATTAATTTCTTCCTATAATTAAGATACAAGGTACACTGCAGGAATGCAGATAAAGATGTGATTTTAATGATATGCTCTATGATTTGCTGTACAGATTATAATGAACTCCTGTTCCCAATGAGACAGGAATAATGAAGGTTGGGGGAAGCCTTGGCTGTAGTGACCATGAGATTATAGAGTTCAGTATTGAACAAAGAGGTAGCAGGATAATGAGAAAGATTACAACCATGGACCTCAGGAGACCTAATATTACCCTTTTAAGGGTCTTGTTGGAAGAATCCCATGGAAACAGACAGGAAGAATTCCAAGAGATTTGGTCAGTATTCCAGAATCACTTCCTTCAGGCTCAAAAATGATGCATCCCAGTGAGAAAGAAGTTGAGCCAATGAAGCAAGAAACCTCCATGGATGAGTTAAGAACTCCTGTCATTATTCAAGTAAGTATAAGCAAGAAATACACAGGAGGTGGAAGCAGAGTCAGGTCACCTGGAAAGAATAGGGAGAGGTAGTCAGAGTAAGTAGAAATGACACTAGAAAGGTTAAGGCCTGTCTGTAATTAAACCTGGACGAGGATGTCCAGGATAAAAAGTGGCTTTTTCAAATTCATCATTAACAAAAGAAAAACTAAGGATAATATGGGCCCATTAGTGAATGGAGAGGTGACCCTGGTAGCAGAGGACACAGAGAAGGCAAAGCTACTGAACACCTTCTTTGCATTGGTCTTCACTAACAGGATCAGCTCTCAGGAGTCTCTGACCCAGGAGACCAGGGTAAATGAATGCTGAAGGGAAGATTTTCCCTTGGTCAAGGAGGATCAGGTTAGAGACCACCTAAGCAAACTTGACATTCAGAAGTTCACAGGCCTTGACAGGGTGCATCCATAATTGTTGAGAGAGATGGAGGACACCATAGGCCACTCACAGTTGTCTTTGAAAGGTCATGGAGATCAGGAATGGTGCCTGAGGACTGGAAGAAAGCAAATATCACCACAGTTTTCAAAGAGGCAAGAAGGAGGACCCAGACATCCACTGGCCAGTCAGCCCCACCTCAATTCCTGTAAAGGTGATTAAACACCTCATTCTGGGGACCATCTCTACCAACAAGGAGGACACGAAGGTGATGAGGAGTAGTGTCAGCTTGGATTCACTAAAGGTAAGTCATATTTGACCAACGCAATTGCCTTCTACAATGAAACAACTGCCTGGATGCATGAAGGGAGTTCAGTGGATATTGTCTATCTCAATTTCAACAAGGTTTTTGACACTGTCTCTCACAATATCCTCATAGGTAAACTCAGGAAGTATGGACTAGATGAATGGACAGTGGTGGATTGAGAGCTGGCTGAAAGGAAGATCCCACAGGGTTGTAATTGGTGGCACAGGATCTAGTTGGAGGTTTGTTACTAGTGGTGCCCCCAAGGTTTTTATACTGGGCCCAGTATAGTGTAACTTTTTCATCCATGATGTGGATGAAGAGACAGAGACCTTCCCAGAAAGTTCACTGATGATGAAGCTGAGTCAAGTGTTCAATACCCCAGAGGGCTGCTCAGCCCTTCAGCAGGACCTCAAGAAGTTGGAGAGATGGGCAGAGAAAAACTGTCTGTAATACAACAAGGGGAAGTGCAGGGTCCTGCACCTGTGGAGGAACAACCCCTTGCACCAATACAGGCCGGGGCTGACCTGCTGGAAAGCAGCTCTGTGGAGGAGGACCTGGGGGTTCTGGTGGACAACAAGGTGTCCATGACCCAGAAGTGTGCCATGGAGGCCAAGAAACCAATGGGATCCTAGGGTGCACTGGGAAGAACACTGCCAGTAGGTTGAGGGAGCTGATACTGCCCCTCTACTCAGCCTGGTGAGGCCTCACCTGGAGTGCTGTGTCCAGTTCTGCACTCTTCAGGACAAGAGAGACATGGAGCTCCTGGAGCCAGTCAATCAGAGGGATGAGAATTTGATTAAGAAATTGGAGCATCTCCTGTGAGGAAAGACTACAAGAAGTAGACCTGTTCAGCCTCAAGAAGAGACAGCTTCAATGGGAGCTCATCAATGTCTATGAACATATGAAGGGAGGGTCCCAAAAAGATGGAGCCAGGCTCTTCTCAGTGGTGTCAAGCTGTAGGACTGGCCACAGCTGAAGCTTTGGTATTTCAAAGTCCTGAGTACTGCTGGCTTTTGGTATCCTCTAAACACAAAAATCCATGCCACAGCCTGGGATGTATTGCACTGGCTATAGGATGTGGTTATAACAGAAAAAGCAACATATGCAAGATACTTCAGAAGCTCATTTGATTCTGTGTTACTGATGTCATTCCTCAGTCCTATGGGAAGGTTATTTTTTATACAGGGGCATGCTTGTAAGGAGCAACACCAGTTTTTCACAAAAGGTTTCCATATTTGGATACAGTTATTCTGCTGAAGCTCAAATAAATAAGGCTCCAATAATTAGGTAGTATTACTACTAGAAGTTTTTACTTTAAGTTGCCATCCTAAACTCTTACATGTGTGCCTAAGTGACCTTGGAAACTGCTGAGCAATTAGCAGCTCACATGGGATATCAGCAGATCACATGGGCTGTGATCTGATCCATGCTGTGATACCAATTGCAGCTCTGCAGTATCAGTACCATCTGCAAAACACACAGAGATAAACTAATAGCAGCTTTTTCCATTTTGCATCAGTATTTGGAGAAATTCAGTGGTATTATTGTCCTTGTAGTACTGAAAGTATTTCCATCTGGGGTGAGTGGGATAGGGTTGTAAGAAGCAACTGCTCCTAAATTGCAGTGACATTTTCCTATTCCCCAATAAGGTGACTAATGTTATTTAAAAGCCAATTTACAGGTCAGCATTCCATGGTAATGCTTTATGTACATGAAGAAGTGAGACATGGGTGTGTTTTCCTTTGTTCTATTAATAAACATTGAATAGCTTTGAAATAAACATTTCCTCATACTGTGAGCAATGCCATGGAGAAGCTATGCTGCTGGCCAACCTTATACATCAAAGTGAAGATGTCTTACCTTAATTAGCAGGTAAAACAGCAGGTGACGAGATGCTGCCTGCTTTGAAGATAATGACTGAAAATCACAGCTCTTTTTGTCAAGCCAACACCCTTCACTTTACCTCCTTATGACTCTGGTTGAGATGACAAAGGGGAAGGACAGGAGCCTTCTACTCTGAGATTTAGCACTGAAGAGTGTCCTATACTTCTGCCAGTGGAAGCTGAGGAGGATACTCTGTGGTTAGCATAGAAACTACATGGAGGCAAGTTCACCTGTCCTGCCTTGGGCTTTGGATTGCTCTGAAGGCATAAGATGTTTGTTTACCCAAAGGGGAAGAACACTGAATACTTTTATGTTTCATGACAGGAGGCTATTCTGTACTATCTTATGAACACAGACCTTAACTGAGAGTTAGCTTTGTTCAATTATACCCACAGGGAGAGATTTTAAAAATAGCTGAACAAAGCTGATCCTCTACATGCAATTTTCCAAAGAATTAACTATTGACAGTGAGTCATGAACACCACTCTCAGGATTGCAGTGATTGCAAAAGAAATAATTACCGATAAAAAATGAGTTAACCCTGAAAATCCCATGCCCCTTATTTAATTAGGATTTTATTTTTTTCACATCCAAAAAATGTAATCAAAACTCTTCCTACTCTTTGTAGCTTTCTGCAAGATTATTATAACTAACAGCTAAAAACTGCACCTTCCAAGCAAGCTCACACACAACTGAACTACCATAATTGCTCAGGTGGACACATTTCAGTGATTAGTAGAAGTTATCTTCAAAGGGTAAGCAAGGAAAAAGATTGTCTTGAGGCACTGAACTGCATTTACACTGGAGTAGGACTTTACTGGTCAAGTATTCTTTGAAAAACAACCCCAAATATTCTTTCTTTTTTTTTTAATTCTAACTACACAGAACAAATAAAAATGAAGGTCTTAGATTTGTGTTTTCAGGCATGGTTTGTTCCATATGATGCATTTTTTCTGCAGAGTTATTAGCATCAATTATTGTCCAAAAATTTTGGCTGGACATGGTAACATGTCCCATTTGCAGCTGTTAAGGATCTGATCCAGTTGTGAGGACAGGGTAAACCCTTGCATTAACACCAGCTCAAGTGAACTGTCATATTCTTGGTTCTTATACTGTCAATATAAGAACTAGGCAAATGTGAGAAAATATTCTCATACCTTGTTATGCAGCGTTTAACAGGAGAGAGGAATTTATGTCTATTTTAAAAACAGATCCTGCGATAACATATGGTGTACTCCTGAAAATATTCTCTGATCTTTACCTGTGCAGACACTCAGATCACACATGCAGGCTCCTCATGGTAATGCCTTCCAAAGCTCTGGTGTAGAGGTCAGGTTATGAATGCATGTTCTTAATTTACCTGCACAGTGCAGCTTAATCTGCATCAGGGCCTGAAAGGAGTGATGTAAGTGATCATACTGTGTCAAACACTGTTGAGAAATTTAAACAAATGTTTTCTAAGATGAAAATATGTATATTTATTTTGATTTTACTTTCCACTACAAATTTGTAATGATTTGTTAATGCTGTTTATTTTAACTGTTAACTGTGAGACTGAAATCTTCTTTGCAAATAGTGAGATATGGAACAGTGAGAGCAGCAGTACAAACCTAAATCCTGACAATGTCCAGTAGTTTATTTGATTTATACAAGCTATGTGACTTTTATTGTATATCTACAAAGACAAGGCTTGCTCCATGGCCGCCCTAAGATGCTGTTGCTTTGCAATGATCTATATGATCAAGCCAAAGGTGGTTGCATAAAAAGCTACTGTATAACTCATAATCAATCGAGCCAGAGATTAATGTTTCAGACACATAAGCAAAAGTCATATATGATTAATAAATTAATGTCTGCGTAATTACAGTTCTTGTCAGACTGAGATGTTCTAAAAGAGACTCTCCAGTGATACTTCTCTGCTCACTTGGTGGATTATTATAACTTAAAAAAACCCAAACCAAAGCAAAACAAACAAAAAAAACCCAATAAAACAATAATAATAACAGAATTAGTGGTTCTTTTTATAAATCAGGACTACATAAGAGTTTTCTCTGTCTGGTAATAACAACCTACCTGAAACTGAGAATACATGGCTATCATCCTCATATAGCAGGTTTGGTTTCGGTTTCAGTGAAATGCATTTTATGGTTTGTTTTACAAACCCAGCCCAAGAGAATTACATATGACTGCTGTACCTGATGGCAATCTTCTGGGGAACCTTTTACAATTAGATACATTTTCAAATAAACCCAAACAAAGAAATAGGCTATTTGCTGATACTCGGCAAGGCCTTTTTTAAAATAAATGGAACAGATGCCACTTTAGGGTATGAGTTTCATTAATTGCTTTATAAAACATTCTTTTCTTTTAAAAGTACACTCTGTTTTGGCCTGCTGACCCTGGGAACTCAAACCTTATTACTCCAGTTTAAACACTTGCCAGTGCATAGACAGTTAACAAAGCTAAAGCCTCCCCAGCTGAATACCAGATTCCATGGGGAATCCAATCAGCCTACTTTATTCTGGTCTTTTAAAAAGTCAGGGCAAATAGCTGTTTGAATGGTAATGATCTCCATGTGAATTCTGGTTTTGATAGCAAATACTGAATTCCTCTTAGCTTCCAGGTAGATTTACTAATTACATATATTCTGTCATATGTAGTGCAGTGCTGCCGTTGCTTTGCTGCTCTTTCTTTACTCACATCCAAACTTCAATTGTGTAAACAAAATAAATATGACAGCTATGAGCTGTACTACCTCGCTGAAACTGATACTGAATCTCATGCTACACTTATGAAAAATATTAAGAGTTATGATTGGATAGGTGGTTAAAAGGCACTCCCTATATCCATGTCCTTGTTCCAGCAAAGATCAGGGGGTGTGACCAAGACATTATGTAATTCAATATCATCTTAAATCATTGCCAGGGCCAGGGGAAAGGGACTTACTCTTGAAAGGGCATTCCTTTCCAGAGAAAACATTGCAGGCATAGGGTTCGTCCACCATTGTTTTATTGTTCCAGGCTGGGTGAGCATTTTGCATGTAAATCTCCCTCTTTTTACACTTTGGGTTTTAGTATTGTTGCCATTGCTGTTCACTTTCTTATGTCACTTCTTTTTCCAGTAACTTGTTCTTACCTCAATCCATGATCTTTGCCTTTTATACTTCCAGCTGGAGAAGGGGAAGTGAGTGCTGGAGCAGTTTTGGTGGAAGCACTAAACTGGGAAGTACCATTCCTAAACCATGAAAGCCTTAACGGGTAGCTAGTGTGGGGCACGAAGGGTTGAGGTAGCAACAGATCTGCCCAGAGCGGGTTGGAAACAAATTTGATCTAGGCATGTGTGCATTAGGTACAAAACCACTGGTCACTGTGTTCCTTGGTCTGCTCATGTGGGTCTGGTACCTAACCTTGTATATATTCCCATATGTGCTTCTCAAGGGGATCTTTTTCAGAGCAGAGAGAGGAGTCAGGACTGCTTTGTTGCTGTACTGTTGTATCAGTTTATGGCATGATAATGTCAAGGGCAATGAGTGCCATTTGTGATGTGTATTCAGTGTTGCTCTCCTGCCCTGTCCTTGGGAGCTACCTGTGGGAACTCATTATTGAATCATACTTAGCCTGCAAAAGGAACAGGGGAGGATGATTTTCCCCAGCTTTTCACTGCTTTTACCTTCTTTGGGCAGGTTACAACAGCTTTTCAGTATTTTGAATTCCCTTTGGATGTTAAGGAACTCATGTTCTTGTTGCTAAGTCCACAAAATCTCAGTGCACTCCACACCGTGTTTAGAGTTCAGAAAGAGATTTCTGGAGAGGTCATGCAGAGATCTGCCCTGAAAATGAATAGTCATGAGTGATATAGAATGTTGGAGAAAATGGGTCAGATTTTGGGGAAATTCTCTGCTCCAGTGGTTTGGGGGTTCAACCCCAAACAGCTACAGGACCCTGTTAAAGTGACAGAGTATTTCCAAGGAGAATGCCGTGGCAACTCCAGAGAGAAGGAACTTATTGCATGGGCTGGGCCCTGGCTGCTATTTATGGTCACTAGACAACACCCTCAGGGGGAAGAGGAGGAAAGGAGGCACTGTGGCAACTCAGACTGCAGCTGAACTAGAGGAACAACTTGCACCAGTAGCAGTTGCCCCTATAGAGAAAAAAAATCCAAGACCAAATCAGATTGCATAATGAGGGATGAAGAGGAAGCAGGACCCTCAGAAGACAAGGAAGAGACAGGCCAGAGATAATCATCCGACCCCTATTCCTGGGTGAGTTGAAAGGTATGCAAAGAGTTCAGCCATGAGTCGGGTGAGTCCCTAGTGACCTGGCTGCTCCAGTGCTGGGACATTGAGGCCCACAATGATGCCAGATGGTAGTGAAGCCAAGCAACTGGGATCCCTGTCCTGGGATGTGGGCATTGAAAAGGGAATTGGAAAGAGGACAGGATCTCTCAGCCTCTGGAGGCAACTCCTGTCAAGTGTGAGGGAAAGGTATTCTATCAAGGATGAACTAATTGTGCACCCAGGCTTGTGGATCACAATGGAGAGAGGTATCCAGTAACTGAGAAAATCAACTGTGATGAAGATAATCTATAGTGATTCAGATGAGGTCCAGTGTAAAAAAGTTCACCTGCAGAAGTTTGTATGACACACACCTGCATTGTACATAAACTCATTGGCATTGATGTCAATGACAGAAGGAGACCAAACAGTACTCCAGTGACTACCTGACTCTGGCAATATGAAGATCATCTTTTTTCCTTCCTATCTGCCTCTCAGCCCTGGAAAGACTGTCCGAGCTCTGAACAAATTTGAAAGACTTGAACAATCTAGAAAGGAAATGTCCCATGCCCCATCAGTGTAGACCAGAGTCTGCTATTGGGAGCAAGCATACCCCTGCTCAAGAGAGAGGTTATGCACCACAAGGTAACTTGCTTGACCACAGAGAGGACATGAGAAAGTGGGATGGAAAACTGATCTCTGTCCTAGCAGCATGGGTATGTGAATTGAGAAGAAAAACCAATGCAGGAAATCCTTCAAGGATAATTGCTGCTCCAATTTCCAGCTGGCAAGTCCTCAGACAGAATAGAAGAGATGATGTTACTTCCAATATTCTTGAAGGAACCTCCAGTTCATATTTACAAGAAGTGAGCAACAAGTATTACAACCAAAAATAGAGGGGCTCTGTCTCCAGCCAGGTGGAAGAAAGGGACAATCAGATCTATTAGACTATGTGGAGCCAATGGCCTGACACATAAGACCCACAACAGTATAAGGCTTTTGTTGACACTGGTACAAAATGTACACTGATGCCAACAAGAAGGAGCAGAATTCATCTCTATTTCTGGGGTGACAGGGGAATTGAAACAGCTGACTGCACTGAAAGGTGAGGTGAGCCTGACTGGAAGTGGATATCAAAAACATTCCTTGTGATTGGCCTAGTGTTTCAACTCGCCCCAGAAGGTGAGGACAACCCAGATTCTTGGGGTGGATTAGAGTGAAAAAATACTGACTGAGCAGTGTTTATAAAAATATGTAAGGTTTCTTTTAGAACAATTTCATTGCAATGGAAAGCAAGTATGTAGCCATTTTGGTTATTATTATCTATAGTAATACGGCAATATAAAAGCATAAAAATAACCTTTAAGAAAATGTATAAGGAAAAGAAAGAGAGAGAAAAAAAGGATAAAAGTAGAAAAATATCACCACTCCTGGGCACAGAAACAAGACATGATTGTTGCAATTTCTATGTCCATTGGTCAAAGTGATGGTCACAGTCTTGATCTATCCTGTGTCTGGGAAAGCCTGCTAAATACAGAGTTCAATGCATTAATATAAATTAAGGTTGAGGGGGAGTACTGGAGAACTTGCTTTGAGAGGCAAGTTTTACAATGTCTGTTGGAATACTGTGGGTCTTGCGCAATCCTCTGGTGTAAGATCCCAGAAGTGAGTCTGGGGGCACTTCGGGACATCAAGCTGACAAGATTAAAATGTCTCAGATCGATCTAGACTGGCAAAATAAAAGTGATTTATTTCTGCCTTTGTTGTCTCATGATGCCTTGGATCACCAGGGAAGAGATGCAACATTGATGGGCACATGAACAAAGTGTGGACTTAACTGGGGACACTCTCTCCTAGGTTATGCATAATTGTGAAAAGTGCACTGCAATGAAGTAGGCCAAGTGGCCAAAGACCCTGTAGTATAGGGGATGATGGTGAAAATATAAATATGAGAAGCCCTGGAAAATTGATTTTATCACATTGCCACAAACTCACCAAGGCAAGCACTACATGCTGACAAGAGTGGAAACAACCACTGGATTGTTGGGTATGTATACTGTGCCTCATGCCACTGCCTGAAACACCACCTTGGGCCTTGAAAAGCTGTGGTGACATGGCACCCCAGAAAGTCCTGAGCTGGACAACAGGACCCATTTCAAAAATAGCCTCCCAGACACCTGGGCCAGAGAGCACAGTATTGAGCAGTATGTCATATTCCCTATCACGGAACAGCCTCTGGGAAAATCGAACAGTACAATGGACTGTTAAAAACGACATTGAAAGTAATGGGTGGTGGGACCTTCAGACATTGGGATCTACATTTAGTGAAGGCCACCTGATTAGTTAATGCTACAGGCTCCACCAGCTGAGCTGGCCCCACCCGATCTAAACCTTCACGTACTGTAGAAGGGTATAAAGTCTCTGTGGTGTATATAAGGAATATGTTAGGGAAGACAATTTGGATTAGTCCTACCTTGAGCAAAGGCAAATCCAGACTGTTTTTATTCAAAGTTCTGAGTACACTTGGTAGGTAATGCAGAGAGACAGGCAAATGCAATATGTACCTCAAGAGGATTTGATTTTTGGGTAAGAACAGTCTGGAATGTTTAATTGTATAGGTAATATTGGTTGCTGAATGGCACTGCCACTCTATGCCATAACTACCATGAACAGTGAGGGTGGACTGCTTCAGATACACCAGTCATGAGCTTCTGAGGCAACTTACAACCAGTTGACATCACATCAGATCTCCTGCCCTGGAAGACATCTAGGATAGAGACAACTCACAGTCATAGACTAAAGGAACTCAACATGCATCTTGGAGGGACAGCCATTGACTACAGAAATGATATTACTGCTTGTGTGTATTTCTGTATTCCGTAGGTTCATATATGTATATAGTGGAAAGGTGTAGGATCTGGGCATGATGCAGATGGTATAAAATAAGGAGTAGATAATGTACCAGTTCCAGCTCAGATCAGTGTGAGGGAGTGTGGCCAAGATATTGTGCTATTCAGTACCATCCTATATCGTTGCCAGGGACAAGGAAAAGGGACTGTCTCGCTTCCGAGAAGAAAGGGCATTCCAGTGTTCCTTTGTAGTCAGGGAAAAGGGGATGGATGGAGGGTCTGTCTGCCACTGTTTCATTGTCCTGAGCTTGGTGATCATTTTGCATTTTGTCCACTTTATTTATTAGTATTGTTGCTGTTACTGTTCTACTTCTTATCTCATTGCTGTTTCCAGTAAATTATTCTTATCTCAAATTGTGATCTTTGTATTTTGTGTTTCCAGTTGGAGGGGGAGGAAAAGTGGGTGACAGTGCGGTTTTGGTCGGAGCACCAAATTGGGAAAAAGCACTCCAAAAACATGACAATTCAAAAAGCTGCAGTTTGGAAAGACTCAGAAGGAGCTCTTGAGCAATTTCATCTGTGATTTTCCTAGTTATCGTGTTAAGAACGATGGTACAGAAGGATCCAAATATGGCTAGAGCAATTCTTAACAGCTTCTCAGCAGACTGAAGGAGTGAGAAAACATTAAATTCTTAAAAAAAAAAAAATTAGAATCTATTATTTGATTATTTTTATATTACTTTCAGCTAGCCAGCAATTGATGGAGGATAAGCAGCAAGAATACATTCAGAGCCTGACAATTTTCACTCACTAGGTCAAATTTACAGCCTTGAAAACAGTAGTAATCTCTTTATGTCTATGCCTGCTCCCAGAAGGCTAAATTTTGTTCAGTTTTTAAAAATTATCTAACTGTCTATTACAATATTTCCTTTAGCAGTTGTCACATAGTAACATTCTGCTAACTGGGAATCTAATCTTCTGCAGACAATGAGAATAGCTTCTTTTCTTTACTCAAAATTTCTGGTAATTAACTAATATGGACATATAATAATACAATTTCTTTTTAAATGATAAAAATACACGTACTTTTCTCTTCTTGATTTTTCATTGTTCTACTTGTAATTTTTTTCTGGAGTAACTATTCTGATACTTCTTTGAAGGAGTATTTTCATTAGGTCAGTTTGTCCGAGTTTTACTCCAAATCTTTAAAAACAATGGCAATATATGTCTGCTTTAATTAAGCAGTTTCTTATATGCTTTACTGAACTGAGTTCTAAATAAGATTAATCCTGGTTTAAGTCTTACTGGAGGAAAAGTGTGAGTTTGAACTTTCCCTCAGGTAGATTTTGTAGGAGTGTAGCACAGCAAATTGGAAGATAGCTGTGCATTCCAAAGGACCACTCCACACTTGAAATAGACACCTAAGAATTTAGGTATTGGTTCTTACTGTGCTGGAGACATGGTAGGGGGATGTTTGCTGTATTCACCCCCTTATTAAGAAGGATCCTTAGCATTCAATGGTTATCTTAAATGGCTGTGCCCAGTTGCATACCAAGACTTGAAAGGCACTAACTTTACTGGTAATGAAGCGCCTCATTTGAGGAACAGCATTACCATTTTCCTTGCTGTTCCAGAGAAAACCACTAGACAATTACTTAGAGACTTACACTGACACCAACTGAGAATGTTAATAATAATTTTTTTCTAGGAATGCATATGCTGAATGTTTTCTTAACTCACTGTGCTACTATACCGTACTTGGAATGAATTCAGTGTAACTCAAGAAATGTGGAGACAGAGGACGAAATATATTGTAATGCTCTGTTGCTTCATTTACAGTGATCTCATAGATGTTTAATGTGCTGAAGGGCCATAAAAGCAAAAGGCCCAAACAGAAGCATATCCTGAAGCATTTTCTAAGCCTGAGACAGTGTCTGTTAAATGTTATTTCTGCCTTCAAGTTACACCAACATTGACACTGGAAGGGTTCAAGTGCTAGAGTCCCTCTTCCCAGTGCAGTGCAGTCATATCCTTCATCTCCTGGGATGGTCAGTAGGCACTGGTCAGATGCCTGGCCGTTCCTTCAGCTGACACATATACACATCCCCTTTCAGAAAACTCAGAGGTCCCTGATTCTCTGTAATACATGACCTAAATATAAATGGGGTCATAATCTCAGCTTTTCAACTGTGTCCATTGTATGCTCTGCGTGCCCCTGTTTCCACTGACCAAAGGTCTGTAGCTCAGGATTCAGGGGCAGGAGGAATATGATGAATCCTGCCAGCCATCTGGGGTATAAGCTGTGCCTTATCTCTTCTAAGGCTTTACAACAGTGTTTCAGTTGTGCTACCATTTAAAAACAAACACCCCCCCCCCAAAAAAAAAAACAACAACCACAAAACATAAAACCCCAACAAAACAAACAAAACAAAACAAAATACAAACAAACAAAACCCAAACGAAACCAAAAAAACAAACTCAAAAAACCCAGAGGGAATTAAATAATCTCCTTCCTTATTACCAATGTACAAATGGGTTTACGCCTTCCAAGTTAGCCAGTTTGGGAGCAGTAAGATAGTCTGGACAGTTATTTTAGTAGTCATGGATTTCTGCCCTGAAGATTTTGTTCAAATTAAAACAACTCACTTCTCACCCAGCCGTCTGTGCTGAATAATAGTAGCAGATGAAGAGAGGAAAATTGGGATTTTTTTTCTTTCAAGGAACCACAAAAGTTAATGAGGTAATGTTAATTGTTCTCCGCTGTAACTGAAAGAGGTCTCTGCACAGCGGGTACATTGCTTCCTCTTTCCCTTGAGAGTGCATAGAATACTGTACGAAAGAAATGCAGCTGAGTCATTATGTTAGAATGTGATAAATCAGATGTGAAAAAACATATAGTGGGGTAAGAGGTAAGGAGCAATTCTACTTTTATTTGTTCTTATTGTAATAGGAATAGCACTGTAAGTGTTTGAGTTCCAAAAAATGCCTCATATTCCAAGAAAAGTTTTTTTCAGATAACACTATTACATTTTAAGTCTTTTAAAAACAGATCAAGACATCTTCTCAGTGCACCAGTGACATAAAATCCAGTTCTCTTCTCACTTTTCACTTGGTACAATTTATCTAAGCAGTATTTTAACCAAACTCATTAGTGAATGTTATTTTGTGGCAAAAAATCCTCACTTAAAAAACGATTTTGCTGTCACTGCCTTTTACTATGGGTCTGTTAGCTGCAGGTCTTTACCTTTTCTAAAGATCCAACAAAGTTCGTGCTGTGGTAAATAATTAAGACTGATGGATATGGTCAAAGTAACATTGCCTTATACATTTCAAAATTTTCTGATCTCTTTGAAAGCATGGTGGTTTATAATGGATGAAGTGTTCACCGTTAATAAGCGTTTTCTCTGTTGTGTCCTGAAGAGCCATTCACTAAATCAACAGAACAACAGGAGATAATAAATTTCCTCTCAGCTCAACTTGAGAGAACAACATGTTAATACCCCCAGGCAAAATGTCATTCAGACTATAGTGTCAAGACTGATCACAAAGACTTTGACCTTTCATGGCGTTCAGAGAGTTCAAAGGCATGAGAGTTTCCAGGGGAGGAGAAGGGAGCAGTTTTGCTGGACCATTCACTGCCTGCAATTAGGGATGAGTTTTCAAAAAAAAGTGAGAAGACTCCCACCAGATCCAGATTGGTCTCTGTGGAAGTTTCTGAAAAGCCTCCCTCTAAATGCTTTGGTGAGTAGCCACTGAAGGTGAATTTTGGAGACCTAAGTCTCGAGTGCCATTCTCATGTGTGTCTGCAGTGGCCCCAGAGAGCTTCCCAGGGGATACCAGGAAGCCAAATTAAGGATAAAAAAAGAGTATCTTTTTCCCTTCTGCGTGCAACCACAAAGAATAATTGCCCAATGTCTTTTGGTTTCCTCAGTGCTAAAGGTTGTATGGAATTTTTTATCACCTGGGGATTTAAACCTTCAGGGTTAAGATCGAGAGTCCCCATGGAATTTACATCTAAAATGCAAACCAAATTGAACATTAGTAATATTTTAGCACACATTAGGCTAACGATCCTGCAGTTCTTTTAAATATAAAACACTTTAAGTACAGTAGTGAAAGTACATGCCAATTCCAGCATAAAATATGTCACTAGAGCAGTATCACAGCTGATGTCAGAAAAAAACAAGCTTAAACACAAGGTCCGAAGGAGGTTTGAGAGAAACTGGTGCTCAGTTAGAGTTTAGTCTGAACATTTCTTTTTGCACTGCAGGTACCCTTAAAAATGACTACATGTAAATAGAACTTTTTGCTACTTTTTGTGGAAGCTGACATATCCAAAAGCTGTCTTCACTAGCCCCATGGAGAGATAATAGTCCAAAATAAGCCCCAAGAAGAGACACTTTTTAAAGCACTTCCTGGAAGAAGAAACTTAATCCAACCAGATCTGTATTTGTCACTGTTCCTTTCAAGTGCTACTTGTTATTCTCAGGCTCTGTCCCTTTATCATAATTGTTTTTTCTTGGCTTTTCCAATTGGACTCATGCTGCTTTTGTTGAAGGAGAACTGAGTTGTTAAAATTCCAGATTTTCTTCTGTATAATTTGTAGCACTGAAAAAAGATCTTTTGGCTGGTGTCTTTCATTGTTCTGCTTGCTGTCATCAAGTCTGCCATGAATAAGTCTGGCCTCCCAGCAGCTAGCCCTTACTGGGATACAGTTTTGTTCCATTGCTGTAGGTTTTTTGTGATATGCAAGGCTGGAGCAATCACAGTTCATCTCTACAGCAGACTATTAGAGGAAGAGGCATTTCAAACACAGTTCATAGTCTGTGCAGTTCCCCATCTAATGTAATGGTCCAAAACATGCCTTGGAAAACGTTGTCATCTCTTGGACTGACAGATGTTGCAGGCAACCACAGGCAACCACCTTCTGATAGGCTTTCAAGACTTTGGACAGGATGGTTCCTGTTCTCCTTTCACAGATTTGTTAATCAGAGTTGTGTCTCAGTAGCTACAGTTGCATATTTAGAATTACAATCTATAGCTTAATACTCTACCAGAAGGAGTGATAGAAATGAAACGTGTGTATATTATGATGAAAAAGTTGCAGACATTCCTGAGTGGAAGGTAATACAAAATTGGAGGATTTGCAATTAAGGATTTGCATTTAAGCAGACATGCCCTAGCTTGTAACAAAATCCATTATGTTGCTGTGAATACTGAGGAAATAAAATGTTGAATCTTGATGATAATATACACTGAAAAAGAAAGACATAAAAAAGAAGTAGTCTCATATTTTACAGTTCTGGCTTGGGAAGTGGTAAACCCGGTCATTCTTCAGCATGCTGCAGCACAGTCCATATGCAGAAGGCCCAACAATGAGAATGTTTGCATAAAACTTCATATTCATAAATATTTTCAGTGCTAGCCCAAACCTGGATGCAGATTTCCTTTTCCCATTAGATTCTTTCTACTCTAACATGCTTTAGAAGTTTTCATCCCCATCCTCTGCCCCTCCAGTCCATGCATCTATCATGCACAAACGACTTTCCTAGGATTTGCCAGTAACTAAAACAGAGCATATTTTCTGCAGAGTGCCAGATGGTGCCTGTGAAGGCCAGACATGCAGGAGGTTCCTAATTAAAGCTTTAAACCTAGAGATGAGAAATGGCAGATGCAGTCTGGTAGGTGCTCAGATAATGAACATACAGGCAGGCTGACTAACCATGTGTTTGAGAGCACCCTCACACCCATCCTGAGGGAACTCCTAATGACCAGAGACAGTTAATTTAAAGCTAATTGAGGAATCTCTAACCAGTCTTCACACAATAAAATAAGGTGCCAGACCTCAGCTGGCATTTGCACCCTGACAGGAAGAAAATGGCTAGAGTGGGGCTGCAAAAGCTGCCACCTCATTCTCACCCCAGGCAAACAAAGCAACAAAGCCCTTCAACTTTTATGGTTTCAGCAGCACTTCAGCCCATAAATAAGGACTGCTGAGGTGGAGCACTTGTGGCTAAGAATAGAAATAAAGCCTTTACCCTCATAAAGGCTGTTTCTCCATCAGTAAAAGCTCATGGACTTGAGGAGTAAAAGCAGTGCTCTGAATGGGTGCCCACCAGGATAGGCTGATGCCAGCTGCGCTGTAAGCAAGAGGGACTCCTGGAGCCATTGCCTAGGTTACTACAATTTCCTCATCTACTGAAAGTGTTGGCTTTTATGCTGGCCCTGTTGCCCTCCGACAGCTTTGCTAGCTTTTCTATGACTGTGATACATCAAGGACTTCTGCTTCTACTATTTGATGTTTTAGGGCAGCAGAAAAGGAGAAATACTTCCAGTATCTTGTAATACACAAGTACCATTAACCCTGCAAACCCAATGTCAATCCCTCCACTGTAAAGCCAGTTCCTGTACTGAGTGTAACCACAAGTGGCTGGAGGGCAGGAGATGCCAGCAAAAGGCACAGTGTCTGTACAGTCAGAAGTGCTTAGCTGGCTTCAGCTGCCCAGCCATTCTTCACATCTGCTGTTTTGTCTTGCGACAAAGCAAGTGGACAGTGGCTGATTGAAGGTCTTGACATCTGCATCACTGACATCTGAGGCAGCTCTTAGGACTGTGAATAAGTTGGTCTTATTCTTCTACAGCACTGTGCTCTCAAGTGCCAGGAGGACACTCTGTCCTCCGTCTCCCACTAGGGTCCAGTTTGTACCAGCTGAGCCTCTGGAAATCCAAGGTCTCCATGAAAGCCCAGCTGGGACAAGTGGCAGTAATCAAAGTGAGAACAGCTCAGGGCCTCTTGCCAAACCCTTACACAAATAAAGTGACATAATAAGCTCCAGGATAACTAATTGACAAGGTTGTTTAGAGGCATTGTAGTGCTTGTATCCCAGTGGACTGGAGGATCCTTTATAAACACACTGTGTCCTTCCTGCATTTCTCGTCTGCCAGTGAGTTTCTCTCCTTGTTGACCTTGCCTCAGTTCTGCCCAAAGCCATGTGTCTTTTGCCACTGTTTTTAACAAACTTTCAGATTTGCTAAAATAAAGTATTCTCAACAGATAGTAAACAGATTAGAAGAATTTCTGTATCATGATCTTCATCACTAGTTTCTCAGTCACAAAGCCAAACACCAGTTTGCCTAAACACCTCACCTTTCAAAGAGATGTTGCCCATTGACTCCCAAACACATGGGTAACATATGAGGCAATTTTTGTCACAATTTTGGGAAGAATGGGAAAATTTGAACTATACCTACTGTAGTGGACCAGTCACAGCTCCTGAATCGTGGGTGTTGTTGAGCTAAATTGCCAGCAGTTACTGTAGCAGAGAATTGCTTCAAGAGCTTCCCACCTTTTCTTGAATCTGGCTGCTCATTCTGATACCAAATAACATTTAGGCTCATTCCCTGCTGGGCCACTGATACAGTGACACACAGAACCAGGCTTGATGCCAGGTCAGGGATTCAGACTGAACTTCAGAGGCTTCTGTTTGTTTGTTTGTTTGTTTGTTTGTTTTGGAAAACACAATACAGAGCAACACTCTGAGACCAGAATTTTTCCTCTTTCTGAGGAAGCCAAATGTAAGAAGTCCCAGCTACTCCACATGGATAAAAGGACTGGAATTGCTTGAACTTCATTTGCTTTTATTTGCTACAGAGCTGACCCTCTGCTCCCACTGAAGTTATGATCTGGACATCGTGTTTATATTATAAACTGTGAGAAGTAATCCAAGAAGTCAGCAAAGGTACTCCCATCCTTATTTTTACCACACTGCTTCTTTGTCTAATGCTTATAGAATTACGAGTGTCCTATAAATACATATTACTTCTGCATAAGCACCCCATAAAATATATTATAGCAAATGGTAACATTTATGAAATTGAGTGAGAGAAATGGACAGTTTAGTTTCTTAGAAGTTTGGAAATCCTTAAGAACATGATGGAGAGGATTTGCAATGTGAGTAGATTCATAAAATTCCTATTACAACAGAGTAAATTAGCCATGAAAGCAATATCATGGAATTGAAAAAGAACCTGTCTCATCAGAGAGCTGGAGAAATGAACAGCAAACTAATCTGTAGGGTGCAGAAAGTGTGAGATTAGTTCAGCAGAACAGGAAGATTTAATTAAAGACATATACAAGCTAAATTGCAAATCATGTATTATTCTGCTTTTGAAGCATTTGAGAAAGATGGCCATTAACAAACTGTGGGAGAATACCAACCACTGCCAGTCAGTGGAAGTGCTGAGGGCTGCTTGCTCCTCCAGGGAAGGGGAGAGAGAGTAAAGTCAATTTAGGGTGGAAAAGTGCAACTGAGGCAAAGGAGCCCTCTTACCTGAATTTGAGACTTATTACTGACCCTGTAGGGACAATCCAGCTCTCTCGAGGCTGGAGAAAATAGCTCACAGGGACAAGTAGCAGAAGTCAGCAGAATAGTTCTTGTCTCCTAGTAGAGAAAAATGTCAAGGCCTGATTTCTCAGTTATAGAAATGCAAGCTCATTGGTTTCAGCCCAGTCAAGAGCTGTGTTTTCACTCTACAATACAAAGAACTGATTTGTGCATTCTGATAACACAAAAATTAACTGTTAATTTTTCCTGATCTGTTAGATTCTGAGAGTACAGTTGTTTGCAATCATGATTTTCTGGACACTAATATTGCAACTGCTGTAACAACATTTCAACGTCATCCATACATGGAATATGCAGAGGGATAAATGCTTCATTTTGTGTAGTTTTACTAAAAATAGTTTAAATGCTAAATTCAGCAGACCTCCTTCAGTACTACAAGCTCAGCTGTTTCCCAAAAAAACCCAGGCAACCCTTCCACCTATAAGCCCCTGCCATTGTGTGTTCAGGTGAGTAAAGGGCCAGCATGTGCTAGCTGAGCTGCATATCAGGGTGCAGTCCTTTTTGTCCCTGACAGCTTTACTGGTTGATCAGCAGCAGGCATGATCCATAGGTTATCAGAATTGTGTTCCTTCCTGAGCAGATGAAAGCTTAGAGAAGAACACTGCTGCCAGTTCTGGCATAGGAAGTAGCATGTGGGGACCCTGCTTGTGCAAGTCTTCCTCACTTTACAATGAGTCATTAACAAAGATTACTAATTCAGCTCAAATAGTCCTCCAGATGTTCTCTGTCAGGAAGAAAAGAACTATGTAGTTTCTTTATTAGTGAGCAAAGAAAATGCTTGGTGTTTGCCAAGAAATCTATATGAATTGAAAAGAGATTTGTCATTTTAGAAACAAAAGCTCACAGCTATTTTTTTGAGCTGTGACAAATAACCCACCCAGAAGAGAAAGCAGGGCATGCAAATGCACTATCAAGAACACATTGGCTATAGAAAATGAATTAGACTCAGCAAATACCTGAGTCAAAGTCCTCTGTGTGAGTACAGGATTGAATAGCATGTTGATGGCAAAGTTAGCTGGTTTTATAGTCTATTGTTCATTGTTTTTTGGTATTGTATTTCCCCCCCCCCCCCGTCAGTTCAGGAAGGCAAGTTTGATTTCTGCACATTTTCATTTTCCATGTGTATTGATACTAAATAATCTTAGCTTATCCAATATGTAAAAAGTTTTGTTTCCACTCTATTGTGTTCACCTTGCAGTTACTGCTTCCAGTTGAATAGATCCTACTCACTGAAACCTGACAGATCAAAATGGGCTGCATTTTGGCTGTCTGACAGAGTTCACCTTAAGCTGTTGTTAATAGTGGTTGTAAAAGTGATGAGTCTGTGTGTATGTGCATAAATGCAAATGAGATCAGGAAGAATAAATATACAACTAGATAAAAAATCCAGGAGTTTTCAAAAAATAACTCAAGAGAAATCCAGAGAGAATTTGTACTGATGATTTACAATTTGAGGAGAAGATGCACCATGTGTCAAGCAGAGGAAACATGTAAAGAGGATAAAAGGATGTTGTCAGTTTCTGTAAGTAGCTGGCACATATTGGAAAGGAGAATTAATGTCAGCCTTGTGAGCATGGTCTGCCCCAAAGGGCATTAGGAAATGCTGATTTCCTGCTAGGCAAGTCCTAGCTACTCTGCTTAGGATGGCATCATGCCCAAGGGCAAACGGCATCTTGCAGGCAGAACAGGGAGGCAGCAGGCTGGGCATGGAAATACCCACCAAACACTCACAGAAAAACACCATGTTTTGGTGCTCTATTCATCCTCCTCCTCCCCCTCCTGCTCCTTCTCTTTCATTTTGTTTGACACAGTCACTTCCAGCCTCAGGCTCATCTCACACACATCAAAACAAAGTCCTGCTCCTGTTGAGTTTAGTTTCAGCAGCTTCATTGGCTTATGTGCTTGAAGACATTGGAATTTCCTGTGACTGTGGGTGCTGTCAGAAATTTTCTTAGGTTTTTTTCTAAACTTGTAATGAAGATGGCACAGTAGGTCTTTGTAAATAGGCTGCTTTTAGGGTTCTTTTCAGGCAAACAATAAAGATGGTGCCCTGCAGATTTTGGTTCTTGCAGTAATCTAGGAATTCAAGACTATGCACTGTCCACATGTGGGCCATTTCTATTTCTAGTTAGAAACTACACACAAACAAGAAGCTATAATCCCAATAAATAAAGATATAGGCTGTGGGTTTTGGGTTTTTTTAAGTATTTTCTAACAATGAAAAATGTTTTTTCACTTCTGCTGTTTTGTTTTTTTTTTTTTTTTCACTCATCATCAACATTCTCATACATTGCAGGTCCCAACTGAATTCTTTCTGATCAGAAGACCTCAACTGAAATATCATACTTTGTCTTACTTCTTTATCCACCATCAGGTATAAAGATTTTTAAGAAGGCCAACATGACACACACACAAAAATTTAAAAATCTGCCACTTCCCATCATCAATAAAATAGAAGGAAAAAAAAGTCCATTATGCTATCATTAAAATGAGAAAAGAAAACCTGCCTGAGGTTTCACAGCAAAGCAGGTTCAGAGATAATTCTGAAATGGCTGAAATAGTTGGTTAAAGAGAGAAATTAGAGCACTGATGATTATCACAGCAGAAGTTTGTGAGATTGGGTGAAGTAATGTTCCAAAATAGGATTGGGAAAGATCAGACTGCATGAAGCTGGTGTAGCTTAGAGCTCACATCTGAACTGAAATTAGGGCCTAATCCTATCAAAATTTCAAAATCTCTACTCATCCCAAAATAAAAACACCAGCAAAATTGTCAAATCTGTGAATAATCTGCCATCTTGAGAAGCAAAAAACCTCTTACATTTCCTTCCATTTTGTGCTGTATCTGAATGAGCGACATACAAAAAGACTAAACTGAAGCCTTAAAATCAGGAATTTCTGACCCTGATTGAGGCATATTGTTGTGTACTGAAAGAGCAATTAGAACCTGGTATTTGGGATTTGCTTGCTGAAGAAAAGAGTGACAGCTGTGAAGTTCAGAACTGCATCTGGATTTTGTCCAAATAAACCTTTTTCTGAGTGGTGTGGATAAAAACATTCGTTGAAGTTAAAGAGTTGTTTATTACATGGAATACTATATGGGTCTGAAAATGTGTATGTTTATGCATAAATATGCATGTAAAGGAATAATAACAGTAACAGAAATATAACCATCAATGGTGTTTCATATAGGATATTAATTTCAGCCATAATTAATATATAAATTGAGCCTATTTCTTACGCTTTTAAAACATCACCCTTCCTTATGGAGAAGTTTTTAAAAAATATTAACTCCTAGCTCATGATAGGGCTTCTAACAATGAACCAAACAAGAGTCATTAGGGAGGAAGGTCTCAAAAACTTGACACAAAGCTTCACAGATTACACAAATATAAGCACTGAGCTGTGAAACACAGCTCATATTGTTGCTTATAAAGAAACTCTTGTTTTTACACTTTATTTCCCTCAGCTTCTGATGTAGGCAGAACAATAACCTCCACACAGCTAGATAATTGCTTTCACCAAAATCTCTGAGCACGATGTTATCTCTTAATGACACCCCACTATTAGTTCATAGATGTTATCATAAAATTAATTAGGTTCCCTATGAGAGCCCTTAAAGTCGATTTTGATGGCTGTCTTATTGATTGCCTATTGAACTCCTCATTGTGCTGGTTTGACAAGGTTCCAGCGTGACTGCACAGAGAGCTTTTGCCCTGGGCTAGCTGTCAGTCTCCACAAAGAGCAACCCTAAAAAGGTCAGGGCTAGAAAAGGCTGGCCAAGGGTGTACTGCCTTTAACTCAACTTAAAGAAGACTTAATTAGGACAGAAATAATACATTTGCTGAATTTCCATTAATGAGGCAGTTATCTAGCTGATGATGGGTAAATTCAGGGTATGGGCTGTCTGTTCTTATCCCTCATAGGGATTAATACTGAAATGTCATGGCTGGACAGAAAAAAAAAAAACAAAACCAACAAAACCAAAACAGCAAGCAAAAGAGGGAGAGGAGTCCTGGCAAGACAAGGTAAAGGCAGAAAGCGTGTTTCCAGTCGTGGGATCCTATAACCAGACTTCTCCAATGAGCAAAGCACTTGTAGCTCCCTTTTGCTTCAATAGCAAAATGGCTCTGAAATAGAAAGGAAAGCAAAGGAACATGATTTTCAATGTCAGGCACAGAGTACAACCACACTGTGAGACACGGAATGGTAGGACCAGCGCTAGGGAGCCTGAGGAGTCATGGAAAGCACCAGTTGAGCACAGGGCAGCATGACATTGCAGGCTCAGCTGAACAGACCTGGTGCTCACTTGCTCTGCCATTCTGGAGTTCAGAAGATAAGCCCTAATTTTTGGAATGCTTTATCAGTTTGGGACATTGCTGCAATAGCAGCCTCCTCACCTGAGCTACTGTTGAAACAAGAGCTTCAGGACTGGCCCCAGTCTCCCAGTGCTTGGCCTCTCCCTCCATGCTGGGAAGGAGTTCTTTTCAGTGCCTAGCAGGCAGTATCATTGTATCACCTCTGCATGGTGGTCCTTTTACCTTGACTATACTGAATATCAATAGTCACAGGCAAACAGCAGAGCATAATGTCCAAATGTTTTGGCTTTGGGACCTTACACTAAAAAGACTAAGCTGTCAGTTAAAAGCTATCCTATGCTTTATATCTCAACTTTGTGTAGCATCTGGGATGTTTTCCACATTATAATTTCAACCAACTTCTTGTCAAAAAATTCTCATTCTGGCTATATCCTATCATGAGTTTGCTTCACAGAAAACTCCTGATGACCCTCTGACTGTTAAAAGCAGGGAAAATGTTTACTTTGTACATAGGTCCTCAGCACTATAATTTTTCCATTAGCCCTACTGTGTTGACTTTCACAGTCTATTGGAAGTTCCTGAATGACCAGAAGACCACAACAAACCTGAAAGCCAAACAGAAGTAGAAGGCTACCTGATTATACTTGCTGATGAATGTCAGTAGCCATTCCTCCACGAATTTAGCTATTAAGGTAATGTACACTGCAAGACCATTGTAAGTAGGTACACAAGGCACCCAAGTAGAGGCCATAAGGAAGAGGAGTGCAGGGGAGGTGCTGGGGCCTGCCCTAGCAGGAGACAGTGCTATATTCCAGGCAGAAGGGTTGTGGCAGAAGATTTACTCAGTGCCAGGAAGGAAACAAGGCCTATTGTGTGCCTGTGTGAGTGGATGCAGGGGTGGAAAGCAGCATGTCACACACATCCTGTGCCAGGAAGTAATTTAATCTTTTTCCTGGAGCAGCAAAATTCAATTTTTTTATGTGGTTTAGAGACACTCGTGCCCTCCCTGATAGTGTAATATAATTCAGTGACAGCAGGCTGAGTCAGGCCTAGTTATGAGAGTAGGACAGCCAAGTGTCATGTTTCCTTTGTTGGTGCTACCAGCATGTTGAAGAAGTTTATGACAGCCATTGGTCTCATTTGCAGGAAGGCAACATGAGAGACAGTTGGGAAGTTATTTTTGTAGCAATCCAAGCAAAGAGGAAAAGGGCATCTCCTTGGTTGATCTTCCCTAGTATGCAGTGGTCATAATGAACAACATAGGGTTTCTATTCATCCCTACATTTCTGAACTTTGGCTTTCATTTAATTCTGTATGGAGAGTCTTTGCAGCTCATTTTTCTCTTTGCCATTGTGCCCTTTTATCCCCCCATTGAAATTAGAATATTCACTGAAATCTGAATTAGTACCTGATTGCAATCTAAATTGAATAGAGAGACATAATTTTCCAGTTTTCCACAATCATAAAATGACATGGCTGAAAGAGCTAAATCTAATTGTGTGGGGTTTTGGTGGATTTTTTTTTTAAATCTCTTCCTGCTTCTGCCCTTGGTTTTGTGTTCTAATAGGCCCAAACACAGAAAGCATTTCTAATAAAATATCTAGAATTTCACTCTGATTATGGATGCATAGTTGTAAGAAGAAATAACCTGGGAAACAACTGGGACTGGAGAAGCATTTCTAAATTACATGTATCTAGTTTCTGTCAGCTGATAACACTTTCAGCATTTCTTGGGTCAATTAGTTTTGTATTCAGTCCCAAGGTTAAGACTCCGGTGCAACAAGAGGATGCATTGCCATTCTTACAACAGAGCAGTAAAAATGTCAGCAGCAGGATTGATATTCAGTACTACAAACGGTGCTCCATGTGGAAGCCCCAGTGACACTGGGCAACAATTTGGTAAATCCTGCCTGTTTTAAACACACATGTTTTCCTATTAATTTTATGGAAAAAATGTGCTGGAGAAAATCTGTAGGAAGGCCCTCAGGAATGTCGGCATGAGGACTTGTTCTTAAGCAGCTGCTGCATTTTGTAAGGTGCGAAAGACAAGTCGTTTTACAACTCCCTTATGTGTGCTGTCATTTTTTAGCCTGAACTGGACAGCATGGTGTTGGTGACAAAGCTTGTCTTGATTTCATGGGGAGCAGATGAGTTTAGGTCCTCATCTGAAGTTCTTCTTAGCTTCAGTGGGTAGACCAAGACTGACCCTTCTTTGCTTTGGTCATTTAACTGAGGAGCCTGATTTGAGAGTTTGGTGACTCTTGATTCTCAATTTGAGCAAGAGCAGCTGTGATATGGGCACCTCTGGAGGCTGCCTGAATGTGCAAATGAGATAAATACTCTTCCATAAGTGCACATTTCTTTTGCCTGGGATGGCTGCACCAACTGTGTGCCCTACTCAGGAGCCTTGGTTTGTGGGTAACACTTGAGGCTGAGTGTGTATTTCATGTGATAATCCCTGGCTTCACTTGGTATTGGGTCAGTGGGAGCCCAGAGACTTTGGCACTTTAAAAGATATGTACACGGTGCTCCTGGGAGAAGCTATGCTTGATTTCTCAAGGAGATAAATGAGGATTACTAAAACAGGTTCTTCTTAATTTTTGGGCTATAAGGTTGGGAAAAAATATCATTGCTAATGGCTAATTAATATGCTAGTATCAAAGAAAATTGTCAGTTCCTTGTCATTTGGACACAAATTTGCTGTACTCTTATATTTCAACATTATAAAATAATTATTGAAAAGAAATCTCTATAAAATACTCTTGGGATGCTGTCTACATCAGGTTAGAGTCTCATTTCATGCAGATTACAAAGCCATAGAACTATGTGCCAGAAGAGATGGAAAGTACTGTCAGAGTAATTTCTTTGCCAAGCAAGCCTGCTGGTGTTCACAGTCTCTGTCCTATCCCAGTTGCAGTTTCATATGGCTTCAATTGGCTTTTTTAGGTAAAGGTCAAATCGTGGTATCAATTACTGGCTACTACCTGTAAAATTTAATTTCATGGCCCGCAGTTGGTCTGCTTTCTTCTCCACTGTGGTTGGCAACTGTTTCTCTGCTGGTAACTAGAATAGCTCATTTACTTTAAGTGATTAAACACCAGAAGCTAACTGATTTGGTAGGGCAGCTCTGGGTGGCTAGCATAACCCAGAGAGCTTTTGCACAAATGCACTTGCATGAATGAAACAAAAGGTACTTTTTGCCCTCTACAAGGCCTCTTAAGAAACTGTATTGTTCGTGATTTGTGTCCTGTTGATTTGTTCCTTATCTAGCTGGTGTTTAGTTAATGCACTGGATTATGAAAAGCAGAAGAAATTAGTGAGCTAAGAAGTGCCTAATTTTAGATAATAAGACATCAAAGTTGTGTTAATGTTACTTGCTTTTTAACCCAAACATTTTTGCTTGAAGATCAATTGTCAGATCTTTTATGTCTTTAAGAAGCCCCTGAGGAGCTTCCTAAACAGCTGGTTTGCATTTTAACAGATCTTAATGCTATTTCTAAGATCCAGAAAGCTGAGTCTTCATTTATTCCTAGAAATGGTTTCTTTCCCAAAGAATGTATTATGTAACTTATTTTAAAGTGAAACTACTAATCAAAATAAAGGGGGATTTCTTCTTTAAATTTACTTATGAAATATAGACTGTGGCAGGTTGAATAGGGCTGTAGACAACCTGATCTAGTGGAAGGTGTCCATGACCATGGTAGCAGGTTTGGAATGAGATGATCTTTAAGGTCCCTTCCCACACAAACTCTTCCATGGTTTTATGAATCTGACCCTTCTCATGTGTCTAGAAGGACTTGGTTTAGGTTTTTGCTTATGTGTTTTCTTGAGATAAGGGGACTATTTCAGCTTCATGAAGAGCAAGAATTGGAATGAAAAGGTCTGTGAAGAATACAAGAAATTCTTAACTATTATTTAGGTGAAGAGAAACTTATTGTTATGGTTATATGGCAATAGTTTTGCTAGACCAAGTTCTCCAGGATTTCAGCAGTTCAGATTAAAAGGGGTTCAAACAGCTATAGCATGGTAACCCGAGTGGCAGTCATCAGCTGCAGACTGAAGAGGCCTTTCTCAAAGGACAGCTATTTTGGTACAACATAAAACAACTCAACATTATCTGAAAAGTATTTATGCCAGATACAAATGCTCATGTGATGGCAACAGGACCAGAAGATTTGATAAAGCAGAAAGCTGGAGTTTGGCTAACTAATGACACAGGACACCAAGTTCTGAGACCCAGTGTTTCTTTACTAGAGGTTCTTGTCTTTTAATTGAGGCTGAATTGTCTAATCCCTTCCCATGCATTTTTAAGCCCCTTTTGCCTACAGTACTGTTGGAGTGATCAGTGTTCCACTACAGGTAAAGTTTACTAAGTAGGGGGTATATCCCTACCTCAGGAATTTTACAATAGAGAACTCTACACATCACTAAAACTCTTTAAGAAGGGCTGGAAGATCCACACTAAAATGTCTTTTTAAACTATTTCAATACCAAATACTATAGAGATAGCAGTATTTCTAACAGTATTTATTTTTTTAGAAGTGTGCTGCTCTCAAGGGTAATCCAGTTGCTATCACTGGCATGTTTGAGGCCAGGGATGATCACCTTCCTTTTCATAAAACTGCTTACTTGACCTCAGAGTCTCTAGAGGAAACCACGACAGCTAGGTCTGCACAGTCTTTTGGATACTTGTTTTGATATCTACCCAAATGGGGCTTAACTCTGGTCTTTCAGTTTTGTAAGCCTGATCCATAATCACCATACTCAGTAGGAGCCATGAAGCAGTTCCAAAGTGAGGCGTGATGAGAACAGAACAAGCTTCCTCCTCTGCCCAGGTACACGGACCAGGTGGACTCCACATTTGCCATTTTTCAGCAAGACTGTGCTCTATTTATGTCCCTCTCCAGCCCTGCTCCCAGAGGCAAGGGATGTAAGCATGCATTCTGTCAGACTTCAGACAGCAAAAGTTATGGAGTCTACTGTCTACCCAGGAACTCTCCAAGGCAGATTCTAGGGCAGATGCTCAAGCATTTTTACAACACTAGAGATAAAAGACAACTGTAAGTCAAACAGTAATCTAAAGATTAATATAAAGAATGTATGTTTGAACTTTAAAAGCAAAGAGATTTTTCTTATTTGAAAGGACATATGCACATACGTGCTTTTTTGGATGACAGCTGAAATAACCCTTTTGCTTGATTTGTTTTTTTTAACTTCTTAATAAAACTCTAAATGTGTCAGGCACACACTTATTATAAATAGTTTTACTTAGGATAGTATGTTAATATTGTCTACTAAAGCACTGAGTTGCCAGAGCCAGACTTTCTTGCTAGGAATGTAATGAGTTGGCATTTCAGTATCACTGGCAGTGTGCAGTTACTAAGATAGAGTGTCTCAAAAAATAACAGAATTACTAACTGTATAACTTAAATACAATTCATTAAACTGCATTTATTTCGTGTAGGTGATAAAATATCAGATATATGAAGCCATTCTCAAAGTGTATTTAGCTCTTAAATCCTTTGTGCAAGATGTGCCACAGCTCATTAGAGATTTAAAGTAAGGGATGTTTTTTGTTTTCTCTGTAGAGTGAAATTACTTAGATTTCCTGCAAGGAATGAGCTAATACTTTAGGAACACTTAGTTTCTCTACCATTTCATAAACATCACCAAATCAAATGCCTGAAAACACATGGGCATCTGCCAATTAATCCTTGATTTTTCTCCCATTTTAACTTTAATACTTATAACTAAAGAAATCTACAACCACATTCTAGCAAGTAAGTTTTTTTGAAAGAATCCAAACATGAACTATAGATCCAATACTTTGTCTTTGTTGAGAATGTCTAGTGTCATAAATCCTACTTCACATTTGGAATTAGGTTCTTTGGAGTTCATATTATTTGTCTAAGGAGAGCTCTCCCTTGGCACAGAGGGGATTTAGACGTTAGGTAGGTAGTAAGTACCCAGTTCCTTTTTCTGTCTTTGCAAAAGTTTACCACTGCTGCCTATGATGAAAAGAGTTGGAATACCAGGCCTTACTGCATGCACTTTGTCAGGACTCTAGGCACTCCTCATATTTTTCACATCCTAACAAGATTTTCATGTGGAAAAAGAGTTCTTGAATCATGCATCTTAAATATTCAGAGGAGATCAGATCATGCTCGTTTCCAGGGGGAGGCAATAGAATAGTTTAATAATTTCTTTCAATTCTAGTATCTTACTTTTTTCCAGTTCTTCTTTCCCCCTGTCTTTCTGTCCCCTCTAGATGACAGTCAAGACCCACACCTTGAGGAAATAAAATGGCTATATTGCAGTGCTTTAAAATTAGCATGGTTCAATTTCAGCTCAGAACCAATGGAGCTCTCTGCAGAAGGCATTGAACTGCTTGCTTTGTACATCTGTCTCATAATGAAAAGAACATAAGCAGCTGCTATTGAAAAAAAAAAAAAACAAACCACAAACAAACCCCAAAAACACCTGAAAAATCCACCACCTACCTTTTTCCTGCACTCAGCAGTTAGTGTTCATTCTAGCTTGGTAATGAAAGGCAATTCCATTCCCTCAGCATCACATTATCAAGTAGTTTCAGGTTGTCCTTAATCACCTTATTATTTTTCTCTTTTAAAGTTTAGATTAAATGATTCAACAATGCCCATGTGATTTGCATATAAAGGCAGTAGAATTGGTGTCCACATGCTGTGAGTTAGGGTACACCAGAATGGGAAAACTGAACATATTTGTTCCACTGCAGCAGTAACAGCAACCTTCCTTCCCTCCCTACTTTCCCCTGCCCTTCACCAAACCTTCTTCTCCAAAACCACATAACCATATGGTCAAGGTTATAAAACATCAAGGCCTCTGTCACTATAGCAATCCCAATAAAAAAGCCAAGGTAGAAGCCTTCACAAGGCTTAACCTTCATTTACATTTGATCCCTGGACTGTTTAGCTCTGCAGTTTTTAAACACTGCTCATATCCCCCATAAAAAATGTTTCCTATTTAAATAGTAAAAGATTTACTGTATGAACATCCTTGTCTCACTCTGATGTATTACAGCTCTCCAGGGACAAAACACAAACTGGGCAGGGTAAACCACCTGTGTTACTAATACCGTTAATGAAGAAACAATGCTAAAGAGCCTGACAGCACTCAAAAACCTGGCCCCTCTTTGAAGCTGAAAGAATCTTTGCTGGACCAAATGGATTTCAGCTGGGAGTAACAGGTGCCTTTCCCCCCAAATGATGCTGTTCTGCTACAGGACAGCACAAGAAGCCAGAGATCTGCACTGTTCAGATAGCTGGTGTCCCTTCTCATGCCATTACCAGCTTTGAGGAGATCTTTGATCCCAAGATCTTTGATCCAGCTCTTTGATCCCAAGAGCTCTCTCTGATGGGGTATTATGGGTATTATCCTCCCAGCCTAGGAATGCTCTTAGCATCCCACAACTACATGCCTTCTTCCACAGGCAGGGCAGCAGCCTTCTTTAGGCAGTCCAGAGTGGCACTGCTGGCTTACTTTATTAAGGCCAGACCATATGTCTGGCCTGCACTAAACCTGCCTGTGTTGTGTCTTCATTAAGGAGTGTTTTGCAACAGCCAGAATTTTCCTCTGCCACAGACTCCCTCTGTTTCTAGTCACATATAGAGTTAAATATTACAGTGCTTAAGGTGCCCAGATGTCTTATATGGCACATATCCCTGTCCCAGGCTGCCTGCAAAGAAAGGCAGATAATTATATTTTCAAGGTGTGCTTTGTATCAGCTTGGGCTACAAATGGGTATTATATTCAAAACACTAATTAAAATGAATATTAGACCCTTGTGTATATAAAGCAGCTCAGGTCCCATGAAGGGCATTTTCAGCACCTCTACTTTAAGCTAGGTCTAAACACACAGAGGGACCTCCAAAATTACCAGGAGGTCTGTAGAAAATCTGTGGTTTTAGATGTCAGCATGAAACTGTCTCTCCTGAGGCTTACTCGTTACTGTTTTAAAAGACTAGTCATCCATTAAAAATAGATTTTAATGATCAAGCACCTTTTTACATTGCAATGACATTTATATTGTTCCGTCTTCAAAATCCTCTGGAAATCTGACATGATTCAGTAGAAATCTATCTGTATTTGCAGACCTATTTTGAAAACTTCCTGCACTGAAGCTCACCAGTACAACTATAACCTTCTCCCTTATTCATTTTACTGTAGGCAGCTTCTGCTATTTCTGTACTGCAGTAGCATTTGTTGACATTTCCATGGGGATATCATATATTAGGTAGCACTTCAGGCTTTGGTTAGTAATACATGATACATCTTGAAGCAGTTAAATTCCTCATGCCATTTTAAAGTTAAAATCCTGTTTCCTTTAAAAGCTGGACTCCTAACTGGTAACTTGTCTGGAATAGTGGGTGGCAGGTCAGTGCAATTTGAAATGCCTAGGACAGAGAAGGAAACGATGAAAAATAGAGCAATTACACTGCAGGTCAAGGTTTGTTATTGGGTGGCATGGTTTCAATTTGGCACTGAAGCATGGTAAAAAGTCTACAAGGCATGTTCATGCATTTTTGTTATCTGCCATTTGTAAGCAATACTTGAGGAGGAGGAAGGGGGAACATGTAGGAGTTCAATACAGCTATCTTGAAGGCTTTGCTTACAAGGCTTTTTTTTCCTTTTTTTTTTTTAAATTCCTTTTTTATTGTAAGCAAGTCATTGTTAACCTACATTTGAAACAAAAGCATCCATGTGACACTTTAAAAACTGTGAGCTGTTTGCCAAATCCTAGATCAAAGGTGCTTAAATAGATTGATACAATTTTTTTAAATAAAAAATGCACATCTGGCCTGGGAATCGGTCTGCCAAATTTTAGCATAATGAACTTTAAAATCAGCCTCCTACTAGCAATTCTCTAGGCCCACGTTTTAAGTAGAGTTGCTGAACAGTATTTACAGCCAGAAGGCTCTTGTATAATGATGGTGTTCTGTGCTAGCAACTGATTGACAGACTCCTGATACAGTGTTGTTTCGTGAAAACAAAACTGGTTTTAATTTGTCTCATCATTTATCAGCTGGCACATGAAGCCTGGATATTAAAATTTTATCACATCAGAACAAGTTAATGCAGCCGTAAGTCCAGCAGTGAAACACACATAACAGCAATCGGTTTATACAGCACAGCTCTTCACATGTTTTACCATTCCTTTTGCTTTATTATACAGACTCAAAGTTGGCTGGAAATTTGAAAGCTTTTGCTGAAGCTGGTGTTTGTTGGAAACACCCTTTTGTTTTGCACTTTCTTGAGTGCCAGATGGGAAGAACTCTTGACAGAGTTGAAAGAAACAAAAGATCCTTACTATGCTCAGCCCAAAGGGTTGTAGCCCACAAAGCCAGACGGTCATGAAGAAAAAAGTATTTCCTGCCATAAATAAAGTGAAAAGCATATTAAATAAACCAATTTTAAAAAACTTAACCATTCAAGTTTCCTCTTGAAACTAGGTTCATTATAATGACAAAAGGTTTGGAAAAATCTGACAATACTAGCTTTACAAACTGACACTTGCAAGAGCCCAACCAGAAAGGGAGCATTTATGTGCACAAAGTTTCTTTGCAAAAGAAGGTGAATATGTAGATGTCCAAGAAACCTTTCTGCAAATGTCCCTTGTGTGGACCAGCAAAGCCTCTTTCTAAATGTATTTATCTTAAATCCACTTATCTGAACTCTGGCAAACTTCAAGCAAGAAAGGAATTAAGCCTCAGCACCAAATATTTGGGACCCAGAGGAGTGATAGCACACACAGAATCTCTATTATTAAATGATTTATTTTATTGCTTCTCCACCATTACTAAGGCTAGAAATTTCTTCCTCCTGGCTCATTTGATTCTCAGACTCTAGATACTCCTAGCTAGTCATAATTTTGAATTTAGAGGAGTTAAAATAATCCTGATTCAGTTTTGAGACAGAGTTTAAGACAAGGTGATAAACACTTATGACTCCACTTATTGTACGTTCCAGATTTCCCCTGACTTGAAAAGACCAGGACCCCTCAGTCAGACTCCCTAAGGGATCCCAGGTGCAGCTCTCTCTATCTGGGACATCACTATATGAATGAAGTGGACCAATAGATTCCCACCTATTGTTATTGGTACAGAGATCCCCACAGTACATGGAACTTGTGCTAGCAGGCAGCTTCCCTCTCTGACTGACTCCTTGAGCACATCCACTCTTCTCAGAGCTCCAACACTGTAGGAATAGCTCTCTCTGAGATCTGCACCTTACCCTCTATCAGTAGACATGATGTTTGGGTCATAAGCACTCATAGAGAGAAGGAATGGGGAATGGGGTTTTCCTGTGTTCTCTTAGAAGCACCATGCACTGAGTTAATTTCACTTTGTCTCTGCAAACTATTTAGAGCTTTTTGGTAGTGTAACATGATGCTGAGTATGTGCATGGAAGAAGCTGGGAAGTAAGTACTGTACAGGAAGATAAAGTAGTGTATCTTGGTATGCGAAATGCAGACACACCATTCATGTTTTACAGCCACAGATTTTGCAAAGTGATGAGTATGTAAACGGGTCACAGACTTTCACACTGGCACTACCGTATATTCTGTGTGGAGGCATCCCTCCCCTGCAGCACAGACATTGCAAAGAATGACTCAGAGATGCTGTTTCTACCTTTTTTTTTTTTTTTTTTTTAGTTTCCTTAACC